>JAQPZY010001621.1:0-1200000 GCA_029931535.1 Margaritifera margaritifera | reverse complement strand
ATCACTGCATAAGGCATTGCTGCATCATTGTCACTCAAGACAACACATCAGTCATAGTGTACCTCCAGACACCAAGGGGGCACTCATTCCTGTTCTTTATGTTTGGAAGTTTGGAACCTCCTCCATTGGACAGCTTTGGAGGAGATTACTCTCAGAGTCTGCCACATTCCACGCAAGACCAGTTGTCCAGCTAGGTTGCCAAATGCATTGCTCAGGCTAGTAGGGAATCAACCTCCAAGGTTTACAATGCCTAGTTGAGAATTTTCTGGTATTAGCACAACTGGAAATGCATTGATTCTGTCTGCTCCCTTTTAACTGCAGTTACAGATTTTCTTCTTTTTCTCTTTGAAGAAAAAGATGGCTCAGTATCCACCATTAAGGGCTATAAAGCAACCCTCTCTAACACTCTTTAAGTTCTCTACGGGCTCCACTATTGCGTCAGACCCACATCTTTCAGAACTGATCAGAGACTTTGAACTCCAGAGATCAGTCTCGTGCTTGTTATTGCTGAGGTGGAACCTCTTGTGTGTTCTTCAGTTACTATCTAAACCTACTTATGAACCTTTGAGTGAAGCTTCCTTTGAGAATCGTATGTCAGTGGAAAAGGGTTGTTTATGTTTCAGTGGTAACTATAATCCAGTTTCTGTTCTTCCATAGCTCCTGCTCCTATTGAAATCCCCAATCTCAGTCATATCTAGGCTGGGGATGATGAAGATGGGCTCCTTTGCCCAGTTAGAGCTTTACAGTTCCATCTAGCTAAATGAAGAGGAAAAAGAAAGGGTCGTAACTATCTTTTTTTCCCTTTAAATGATACTTCTGATATTTTGGTAGCAACCATCTTGAGGTGGATTGTTTGGATTGTTGAAAGAGTTTAGCAATCTCTCATTGAGAGATCTCTCTCTTTCATGAAAATTATGAGGTCTTCTGGCATTCTCACCCTACTTTCTTGTCATTTTATCCTTGTTAAATGGTGCACTGGAGTGATGGTATTTACACTTTGGGTCCAATTATATCATCCCTACAAGGGGTCCAGGTGACGCTCTACAGTTTTGCACTTTGCATAGGGTTTAATTTTTAAAGAAAAACAATTTTCCAGGTTGTCCTCACTGGTTATCCTGGCTATTTAAAAAAAGACATTGTAGGTATTGTTAAAAGAACTTTTAATTCCCTTTATTTTGGTGCATGATTGATGGGTTTAATTTGGGTTATAGAGTATACAGCTTGTCCTTACTTAAGATGTACACCTATCGAAAAACCTGCTAGCTCCATTAGGTCATTTTCACTTCCTGGACTTAAAAGGTAAATTGTACAAAAACAAGCAGATAACTTTTGCTTTTTATATATTTGTAATTCATTCATTGCACTTTCAGAACCTGTATTGCCTATTCTTCCAAAATTAATTTTCCCTATTTTTAATAACTGCTAAAGTTAGTGTACTTTGGAGTAGTTCAGGCTGAATTTTTGAGCACATGGGAACATGGGAAAATTGCAATCATGATATTTTTTGCATTTTCTTTAACCAATTTTGATGTATATATTCATAGCAAGAGGAAACTGTGTTATGAAAATGGTGTGGATAAGTCCGAGTTGGGTCTGGGTGGGTGGGGAAACTATAAAAAGTGGGAGGATTTGCCTTGGTAAGCTATGGAAATAGTGCTTTTTTATGCTATATCCTTTCATTCTTTATATTCTCATTTCAGCTGGAAATCACCGAGTTTATCCCAACTCTTTTGTATTTTGGTTACACCTATCTAATGGTCGTCACTTTCTGGTTGCTGACGGGGACAATTGGATTCTATGCATCTTATTTCTTCATTAGAAAAATATATGGAGCAATTAAGATTGATTGATGCAGAGCTAAACTTAGAAGAGAAACTAATATGTGTATTTATGTAAATGGTATAATATTATGGGGCAATGTACATGTCTGTTTGCTTTGAAAGGGTAGGTATTTTTCACATCCATAAACATACAGTGGAACCCCGCTATAACGCGATGATCGGGGTCCATAAAATCGGATCGCGTTAAAAGCGGGGTCGCGTTAATGCGGGGTTTTACAATATTTAACTTTTTTTCCGAGAACATATACGTGTATACACATGTACAATGATCAAAAGTCGGCTTATCATCAGATGAATATTAACTGGAATGCATTAATTAAGATATATTCAAAATAATCGATGGCTAATATATTTATAGGTTATTACTGTGCATTAAAAACATTTACTAATTTTTATTTGTTTGAACGATAATAAAGATTGACCGATAATACCAGACTATCGCTATATCATGAAAAGTGTATCAACACCGTATGCTACCGTGCCGTCGTGGCATGCAGTTCATCCATAATGGATGTAATTTCATTGAAAATCGTACAGATTTAAAATATTCAATAATTTTGTAATAGTCTGAATTCGTCGTGTAAAATATAGGATGAACAAAATATTGAAACCATTTACTTGCCATCTGATATCGTACGGTCATTGCATGCAGCTATTCCCGGGTCTACATACGGTGTCTGTACAAATTTCATACCGCTAACATTTTATCATATGCGACAACTGCAAGAATAATTAACAATCAACGCATGATTTCAGCGTGCAAATAACTTTTATTTCAGATTTTGTGAACATCAAAAGAAACATGTGAAAACTGCTAAATTAATCGTTGCGCAAAGTGCAAAGTCAGTGTGGTTCCAAATTTAAATTTCATCATTTCTTGAAAAATATATCCAATGACGTTTGACTCTTTGCCGCGAACTGTAATGAAGGCCTGCAATGGTTACGAATCACTTTTTATATAAAACAAAATTAAGCTGAACGGATGTACAATTGAATACCCTTTTAATTTACAGATAATAAAGTGGATATTATTTACTTTCAACTGTTTGTTGTTTGATCACACCGCCAAGCACAGCATACATGTTGGCGGCTTTCGTCCTTTGATGTTTTTTAAATTGTGCGACTCTTGCATCAACCACAGCTTTGTCTGCTGCTTGGCTGTGATTGCAGTTAAATAAGAAGCCCATGTTGGCTATTGTTTGAGCAACGACTGTATACAGAATTCATGGAAGACAATCACAAAGACGATTTACTGGCTTTACTCATGGATCCGTAATAAGTAACACTTCCGATAATGTTTACTTCGGCTTAACAATTCAAAAACCTAATGAAACCAGTTTTCTCTTCTAGAGTAGAATACGGAGCTTCACCACAACCTGTTCAAATTGATAAATTTCAGAAGCCAAGCGTTGTACACACTATTTCTCGTACGTTATATATATCGTATTATTTTAGAATTCATACATGATCACTTCTCCAAAATCACCTAAAAAACCTGGATAAATTGTTAAGTTCCGATCGTTTATTATTAAAAGTCATACCCGAATTCTTCCACCAAATTATAATAAACGTTTTACACACTATTTCTCGTACGTTAAACAAATATTTTCACCGTCCGATAAAAATACACGTAAATGAATTTCAAATTTCAGGAACCATGCCACGATCATATTATTTTAAAAGTCACAACTAATCTCATGCCCAAAATGAAGTTAATTTCTTGTTTTGTTTTTTTTACTTTTCTCCAAATTTTTTTTCTCCATGCGTGAATGAATATACGAAATTTCGGGAGCCATGCTACGACCGCGTTATATCCGAATTCGCGTTATGGCGGGGCGCGTTATAGCGGGGTTCCACTGTAGATGGTAGTGGTGAAATGATTCACCAATGTATTGATGCATCAATAATTCTGCCATTTCATTCCACACATTGATACTAAAGGTGGAGAATCAATTCAAAATGATATTTACCTTTTAAAAATTACTTTTAATCTTCAGTCCATGAATCATTATTAGTCTGTTGACACTTTATTCTTCAAGTATATCAATATGTATCGTATCATAGGTTGTGTATCACGATACATACTGATACATGGCATAGACATATCGTTTCACCCCTAACAGACAGACACATGCACATTTGTGCACATATATGCACATATGAACACATATATGTACAAACAGTGAAACTCTATTAACCTGTAATCCAGATTTATTGAATTAGAATTTGGACAAGTAAAATATAACCTTGGATAAAGTATTGCTGCTAACAGTGTTGGATTAGTGCAACCACCAGATTAATAGTGTAAATTTTGAATGACAGTAGATATATGATTCCCATAAAGGGTGTTGTCGTAAAAAGAGAACCAGATAAATGCATTTCGATAAAAGAAACAGGACTTTAACATTCACTTGTATCGGGTTACAATCAGATGACAATGAAAAGTATCTAATCTTGTATCAGTGTGTTTACTCAATAAGCATTTTTACAGGCATCTCACATGAAAGAACTAGTCTGCTACAAGCATTTTTACAGGCATGTCAAATGAAAGAACTAGTTTAGTTCAAGCAATTTTACAGGTATCTCACATGAAAGAACTAGTCTGGTACAAACAAGGCTGATATATTAACAATATTTGAAAAGGCAGCCCAAATTGAGGAAAAAATAAGTTTTTCAAAATTAATGAAATGAAAAATGATATAGGTTCATAGATCGAAAAATAGCTTGTTAGACATAGGTAGAATCAGTTAAGATGCCAGATAAAGTAGCCAAAAGTCATGTTGAAAAAAAGACCAAATTCGTAAAGAAATGAAGCTTTTAATGAAACAGCCATAGCAACATTGCTTTTTTTCTTTTTAGTTCACCTCAGCAAAGTAGAGGAGAGGTATTGTATTACCTCCAGTATTGACTTTGGCATTGTCATCCATACATATAAAAGCATGTACATATGTACAGCCTCACTGCATCTCAATCGTTCTTTCTTTCTAGGTCCTAGGCAGCATTTTGGAGTGGGTTTAATATCACCTACCAACTAGGTGGTGGCTATGGGGCAGACTTTGTACATACATGCACATCAGTTGTATATTCTTCTTTGTTAATATTGTGTGTTGAGCTCAAGTTTTCAGCACACTGTGTACATACACTGTACCACACCCTTATGACAAAGGAAGGTCACTGTGACCTACATTTCACATTTTACTGGCTTAGGTTAAGTTTTTGTGTTTAGCTGATGACCAGGGGGGTGGGATTCACTTGCACAAAAAATAGCAATTCCCACACATTATTGGCTATATCATGCCAAGGAAATGGGAGCTAAGTGTCTTTCCCATGGAAACACCAAGGCAGGTGACCCAGGCTGACCTGGGTGGGTATAACAAACCCATGACCAATGGATTACAAATCCAATGCTCTATCTACTGAGCAACTGTGGTGGAAGAAGATGTATTTTCACTGTCTTATTTATTTATGTATATGTTTGTTTTCTTTAAATATTTATTAGGATGGTTTGTTGCCAAGACATTTTATTTTTAAAATCATTTTTCAATATTATGAATTTATATTTGGTGTTATTTTACGGGCTGAAAAATGATACAGTGGAAGCATTTATGTATATATTTTGAGATTCACCTATTTACATATTTTTTAAGAGAAGATATTTTCAAAATAAGTGGACTAAAAACTTAAACTATTGAAATAGATATAGAAACATGCTTGTTTGGAAAAACAGTACTCATACAAGTCTCAGTAATTATAATTCCATGTAGAAAGGGTATGTGGATAGAAAGAAAAAAACTTGTACTTCTTTCATTTTTGCCAGTTGTGAGTAATAAAAAAAAAATTAGAAATGGGAAACTTGTTCAGAAAATGATGGAATTGTCAAGCATTTTAGATTGAATTGAGCAGTTGTTTTGTGAAGTTAGTTTATGCAAGGAGTATTGCTCAGTCTCAAATTTTCTGAGTCAATCCAGTCTGAATGTTCCTCACTATGTACAACTGGTTCTCTCTCCTTCAGAATGTTTAAATTTCCAGCTTTTTCGAGCAATAAATCTATCATTGTCATTGTAACTTATCACTGATGCAAATTCACTACTATTAGGACATTTCCCCAATTTGAAGTAAATTCACTGCTCCAAGTACATTTCCCCAATTTGAAGTAAATTCATTGATCTGATGACATTTCCCCAATTTCAAGTAAATTCACTGCTCCAAGACCATTTCCCCAATTTCAAGTAAATTTACTGCTCCAGGGACATTTTCCCATTTTGAAGTAAATTCACTGCTCCAAGGACATTTCCCCAATTTGATGTAAATTCACTCCTCCTATGACATTTCCACAATTTGAAGCAAATTCACTGCTCCAAGGACATTCTTATCTATACAGCATCACTTGCATGTATTATTCCAAACATATAGTATTGTACAAGTGAGATGCATGGCAAATGTCTGTTTCATTCATGTACAGTTTCTTTACATTGCAGTATGACAGTAGGGAGCCATGATGGCTCAGTTGCTAGAGCTTCAGACTTGTAATCCAGGGGTTGTGGGTTTGATACCCAGCTAGGGTAGACTGCCTCTGTGTGTCCTTAGCAAAGGCACTTCACTCCCATTTCCTCAGCTTGATATATAGCTTATAATGTGCTGAAAGTACTCCGTTAAAAACCAACTAATCAACAGTGTGACAATAAATGCTTGCAAATCACTTTCAGTATCAGTAAGCCTTTTGTATCACATCTTCTGACAATATATGCAATACATTATGTATCCCATCTTCTCAACAGTTGATGGATGATGTGTGTGTGTGTTAAAAAAATTGGAAGATAAGTGACACTGACATTAATAGACAGTGTAGCAACTCCACAGTTTCAATATGTGAGAGAATTTGCATTCAGAAGGTAATACATGTCAGTTACCCAGGGGAGCGATATCAGGCCCATTTGGGCCTCTTGTTTGATGCTTTCATTTCCCCAGTGATTACCATGTAAGTTACACATATTTTACTTAATACATATTTTATCTTAGTGTGCAGTTTTTTGGTTGTAATAATAATTTGTTTGTACATAAATTGTTGTGTGGATATGAAAATACTATGGTTACTTGTTAATAAATCTCTATTAGGGTACAGAATATTTTTTTGTTTGACCTCCATAAGCTTGGTAAGACATAGATAGCACTTTTATGGTGCCAATGGTGGCAGCATCAACATTAAAGTTTTGTGTTAAAGTGTTGTTTTCGAGTGTTGTCAAGTCAGATGTAAGGGGGAGGGGGAATACATTGATAGATAGACACATGTGAGACACCAGGTTCTGCAGAACAACTGTGGTTAAGCATAAATTCTTGGTTTTGTAAATTAATTAGTTTTTAAATTCTTGGATTTGTAAATTAATTAGTTTCATTTATGCACATGAATACTTGTGTGCAAGTGGTGTTTGATAATCAACACAATATTAAATGGTCTGCTATGTTGATGGTAATATATATATATGTATATATAATAGACATGTATGCTGCATAGTTTGTTTTAATTGTAAACATTAGGAATAGATGAAAATCTTCATTATTATACATATATGATGTATGTACATGTATAATGTATGTACATGTATGAGTTCATATTATACTCGTTTTGCTATCCTCGGATAACTATCACTCTGTGGCTGATTTTGTTGTTGAGAACAAAATCTAAATATCTGACATTTCATTAACATAATTAATAATCATTGTTTGAGCTTGAAAACAGGGCACAGACTGGATATTCTTTGCTTGTTTTGTATTCAAATTTCAGCTATTGGAAAATTAATAATTTCTTGCCCATGTTAGTAAAAAAAAAAAAAGTAGGGCAATTACTTCGCTTATTTTTCTTAAAATGACAAACATCTAGTGTTTTTTTGTTTTTACTAGTATTTCTACTTACCCCCCTCCCCCACCCCTGCAGATCCAAGAATAAAACTTTTGTGTGAACAAATGCAAAATTTTCATAAGGTCTAAATTTTGTTGTCAAATTTTGATTATTTTTTAAGGGAAAATTCAATTTCATAACTACTTAATGTATTTCTTTATGATAAATACTGGTGCAAGGGCATCAAATTATTTGCAATTTGTAAAGTTACAGAATTTAAATAGACAATTTCAGCAAACACATATATAGATTTTGCTCCCTTTCATGAAATCTAGTGTTTAAAATTTAATAAAGCAACAATGTAATTGTCACTAGTTTTTGGAATTCTGTGAATTATAATGTGCAAAATGTATGAAAGGTTTAACAAATTAAAAATGTAGGTGATTAAGTCATTCTTGTGAGAAAAAAAACTTCTCAGTCATGTTGGTTTGGGGGCTGCGTGGGTTAAAATTTCAGTTATTGGAAAATTAAAATCTTTAAATCTTAAGTCAAATTCACACAAACATAAATCAAGCTTTTATTTCTTTGTCTGTAGCAATTCAGCCACAAAAATGATTATATTAATTGCTACTTTTATTAAAAGTCTTAGAGGTTGCCAAAGTTAATGTCTTGTCATTTGTTTCCTAAAAGAGCATTTGATATCAAATGACCATCATTTTGATACATCTCTAGATCCAGAGGTGTGTTCTATTTAATAAGGATTCAAGATGGGAACTGACCATTGCTGTATCATATCCAAAGGTGTACTCTAGTTAACAATGATTCAAGACAGAAACTCCCCATTGATATCTCTGTATCCATAAGTGTGCTCTAGTGAACAATGATTACATCATAGCATTATTAGAACACATAGTTTCATCTCCTGAAATTAAATTTAGTATAATAATGTCAACAGTATTGACAGAGTTTGAAATCCTGTATCTTACCATGCATTTTTCATGGAAGACAAGATGTGTGTTACTTTTTTGACAAGCATATACATTGGTATAAGTGCAGTGTTGGTTTATATCACCTCTAATTACATGTACGTGGATTACATCACCTAAACACTGACTTGGCTTCTGCTAATATATCTTCTGGCTATATATATATATATATATATATATATATATATATATATATATATTTGCATAGTTGAATGAAGAAAGTGTTGTGGCAAATATATTGCATTATACTGTTGGCCTTATTAGATGAGCTGTTAGTTTGTGGCATTCAGTATAAAAGCTAAGGTTGAGAGAGAGTTATCTGGCTGGAGCAAATCATGTAAATTTTGTTTCACTTGCAGTGGAGCTTGATACAGTAGACAATTAGAGATTTGATAACAGTAGACAATTAGAGATAGGATGGACAAAATCTTCCAAAGTACTATGGAGCTTGTGTATAAATGCAATTTAGTGAATGTTTGCTTTTCACAAAGAATTTATTTAAGTCCAAGTCTTTATATGATCTTTGTTATCACATTTTACTTGTGCCTAGCAGTTCTTTAAATATTGGATTTAATGTAAATCTTTTATAATAAATTTTTCTTAAAACTTCTTTGGTTTTCAACTACATTCCAGTTTGCTATCTCAACAACTGCAACCTCCTTTAGATAATTATGCTTCACATGTTCATTCAGAATTTGACAGAGATATATGGACACCAAGAAGGTAACCACATAATCTTCTTCGTATTCATTTAGTGCAACTTTTACCTCTTTCCCCAGCACCATATTATCAAGTACATGTCTACAATAGAGAACCCGAGTACAGTTAAAAGTTACATGTGTTTTTAATACCAGTTGCACATGACATGAATTGTATAAGAAAATAAATGTCAAAAATTGCATGATACAAAATGTTTATTCCATTTAACATTGTGGGTAAAATAATCTTTTGGGGACAGTTATTATTTCATTTAATACATTATTCATTAAAACTATATTGTACAGAAATTATGTTTGTGTTCACTTTTGAGTAGCCATTTTCGTTTTTTGGTTTCAAAATTAAAGAATGAATCTCTTTGAATTGTTAAAACTTGGTATATATAACATCTTTCTTTCTCCAGACTTAAGGGCTGCTTTTCAAGATTAGAGAAATTTGGTTAGTCATCAATGAATGCTTTGTGATTGGGGAAAGATTTATGCCAAGCAATTAGAAACTATATACCATATATACTCATGTATAAGCCGATACCAACTGCAAACTGCATAGACCCAGATCTGCCATCGCATAATGCGGCAGCAGATCTGGGTCTATGCAGTTTGTAAGGACTAATCAGTAGAACAAACAACATAGACCCTGATCTGCTGGCGCATTATGCGCCAGCAGATCTGGGTCTATGCAGTTTGCAGTTGGGCCTGGATTATGCGTGAGTATAGACAGTACTTTATACTGTATTTCAAGTAGCTAAGATTCTTCTTCAAAGACATTACTTAATCCGAATACTTTAGGAGTACATCCACTACCTTGCAAATCCAGCCCACACAAGCAAACAGTGACATTCACCACATCTTTTAACTTGTTTTAGCAACAAAAGTGCTGAAGGTTGTATGCTTGCCTGGGCTGAAGTCAGACTAGAGTGGTCTTCCCTTAGAGAGATTGGTACTAAATTCCATTAAACACCAGTTACTATTCTGCTCATGCCTAACCAACAAGCTCTTTATGAGGCCTCACAAATACCAATCTACTTTGTGCCCTTTTATCAGTTGAGTGCTTCCTTCGAGTTTAGTCATCCCCGGGAAATATACATGATCTTTTGCAGTTCGATTGTCAAACTTCAGCATATGATAAGCTAATTGGTGCCTTCTTAATTGCCTGCCTGATGGTCTTTAGTACATATTATTCAACTTGGTACTTTTTGTAAATTGTGTCAGTAACTGTCGAGTAAATGATAATTTATTCCATGTAATCAGATCATTTCATCATTCTTCTCTGGCATTTATCGTAATGCAAGGCATCCACTTCAGAGTAAATTCAGGTTGATACTTTACTGCTTTCGCCTGTATATACCATTGTCTTGCTTTCTGTAATTACAAGTATCAGCAACAAAGTGTGTAGAGTGCAAGCATTTTAAGCTAGCAGGGGATAATCACCCCATCTGTATTTTTTTTCTGGGGTGCAGTTTGAACCATATGTGATCACACTTGTCTGAGGAAAAATGGGTGACCGTCACAATGAAGTATTTGACCCAGGCAAATGAGAGCCAAGAAATGCATGCACAAGGATGCAGTCACCATTAGTACTGATGCCACCCCCATAATCTATTTTTTGATCTCCAGATCTCTGAAGGGAGAAAGATCGCCCATTCAGAAGATTTTGTTTGGTTTGATGTTTTATGGCACAGCAACAGAAGTAAGTTATTTAGTTCCGAGGCAATTGGAGTAAAGTGCCTTGCCCAAGGTCACGCCATGGTAGCTGACCCAGGCTGGTCCAGTGGTAGGATTCGAACCTGCACCCTTTCAGTTTTGAGTCTGGCACAGTAACCACTGAGCCACCGCAGCTCCCGAAGAAGATTTGGTAATGTCAGCCATGCAGGGGTTTTCACACAGCTTCGGCTCCACCAACCTCCATTTCCTCAACCAGAACATATCATCATAGCAGAACATATTGGGCCACTAACAACATGGTATGCTGGCTCAACTGGACCAGCCATGTATTACTCAATTTCAAACAAATTGGGTTGTTCCACTTTGTGTACTTCACCTCTGCAAATTTGTCTAATGGGCTCTCCTACAGCAGTGCTGAAAGGACTTGCGACTCTAAACCAGTCAGTTTAGTAATCTGTAGAGTGGGGTTTGTTTATCTTTGATTGCCTTGGCCTTTTAATCGCCTCTGTGACAATTAACTGTATTAACTGCCACATGGTGATAGTTTTCCATGAGAATTAAGCTCCACTGTTTAGTTTATACAGATTATGGGCATATATCGTGTTGTCAACAAAAGTCTCCCTTTCTTTTGCATCAGATTTACTGAAAATCATGTTTTTCGTTCTGGCAGGTATGCCAACAAATCATCATAAGAAGTCTTGTAATGAAAACCCCATGTTTAAATGACTATCCATTGATGGGAGGAGAAATAAGATTTTCAGGATGGCCACAGTGGCAGCCATAATGGACATCTGAGGAGCACCATTTTTACTTAGGACCAACTAGACATCATAAGAAGTCTTCTGGTGAAAACCCTATGTCAATATGACTTTCCATTCACAAGAACTAGCGATAACAAGATTTTCAAGATGGCTGTGGTGGTGGCTATATTAAATGTCAGATTGTCACCATTTTCTTTTAGGACCAACTAGACATTATAGGAAGTCTTCTAATGAAAACCCAATGTTGATAATGACCATCCATTCACAAGGAGTAGTAATAACCAAATTTTCAAGATGACCTGTTCTGGTAGACAAGAAAATGGTTTATAACAAGATTTTTACTTTACACCAGAGTTTTGCTTGACACATCGTGTTATGGCAGGCATGCCAGCTAGATGCCTGCTACTCCTCCTGAATGGATGGTCATATAAACGGGGGATTTCCATTAAAAGACTTCTTATGATGTATAGTTGGTATACCTGCCAGAACAACGTCATGCGAAAATCTTGTTATAGACCATTTCCATTTAGGACCATGGTCTAGTTGGTCATAAATTAAAATGGTGCCGCTCGGATATTCAATGTGGAGGCCATAATGGATGTCCAATGGGCACCATTTTCATTTAGGACCAACTAGACCATGGAATGAATGGGTGTGTAAAGTTTCATGGTAATCCTCCAAAGTAGTTTAGGAGAAGTAGCAATAACGAACTTTTTGTGTTAACAGACGAATGGACTACTGATGAACGATAACAGGCCATCCCATAAACTCGATTGGTCTACGACAAGTAGAACTAAAGATTAATATTATTAGGATTTGTGTTTTGTATAAACCAGTGGTTCCCAGACTTTTTTGAACGCGACCCTAAATACCATCTTTTGCTACCCAAAATGCAGTACCAGTATAGGGTCGCGAGGGTCCTCACAACCCTTATTTGGGTCGTGACCCTAGGTTTGGGAACCACTGGTATAAACCAACTAGAGTCCCACAAAGGGACTGATGCTCTACTGGCTGAAAAGAATGTTGAGGAATTCAAGATAAGACCATTTCTTTGTTTTAACTGTTGAGTGTTGAAACCGGCAGTAATATTTCTGAGTAGTAACAAGATTTTTAAAGTAGCCACTGTGGCTGCCATATTGAATGCACCATTTTCATTTAGAACCAACTAGACATCATTAGAAGTTTTTCTCTGAAAAACCCATGTAAATATGACCATCCATTGAGGAGGAGTAGCGATGATTTTCAAGATGGCTACCATTGGCTGTTAGATCAGTGCCATTTTCATTTATTACCAACTAAACATCATAAGAAGTCTTTTGGTGAAAGCACCTTGTTGATATGACCATCCATCTAGGAGGAGTAGCAGAAACAAGCATGGTTCGTACAACCTTGAAAAATGGTTGAATTTGAGGAGTTGCCTTGAAAATGCCTTGAATATTGACCAAGTTATTTTTTTCCTGGAAAGTCCTTGAATTTGCAGAAAAACTCACTGATTTTGTTTCCAAAGCTATTTAAATTTATCAAAGGAAATACAGAACATTAAAACTTAATAAAATGTCACTTTTTGAATTCAGAATTTTTCTTATTTACATATTTTCCAAAACTTATAAATAAATAAAATTGAGAGGATTATTTGAATCATAACACAGGTTGTTACGAGATGGACTAGTGTCCTTTTGCTGTAGTGGGATGCTAAATTGGTACGTTTTTTGTTTTTCTTCTACTTTTGTACCTGTTTATGACAAGATTTTAAGAATGGCCACCATGGTGGGTAACATCAGCACCATTTTAATTTAGAACAAACTAGATATCAAAGTAACATACGGAGAAAGTTCAATTTCCATAATAAAGAATACTCCTTGATAAGCAGCTCTCAGGGGGGGGGGGCTGTACAAGCCATGACAAGATTAAAATGGCCACCATGCAGATTGGCACCATTTTGAGTTATAAGTAACTAGATATCGTAAGGAGCCTACTGGTGGAAACTCCATGTTGATATGACTGCATCAAGGTTGAGTAGCAGTAATAAGATTTTAAAGACACCAGCCATGGTGACAACACTAGATGTCAGATCAGCACCGTTTTCATTTAGGTCCAACTGTATATCACAAGAAGTCTTATGGCAAAAACACCATGTCGATATGACCATTCGTCCAGGAGGAGTAGCAGTAACTAGATTTTCAAGATAGCCACAGTGGCGGCCAGATTGGAGGTCAGATTGTGACCATTTAATCTGATTTTCAAGATAGCAGTAATGACAACCATATTGGATGTCGGATCGGCACCATTTTCATTTATGCCCAACTAGATATCACAAGAAGTCTTTAGGTCAAAACCCCATGTCAATATGATCTAGGAGGAGTAGCAATACAATATTTTCAGGATAGCTACTGTGGTGGCCATACTGGATGTCAGATCAGCACCATTTTCATTTGGGACCAACTAGGCACCAGTCTTCTGGTGAAAACTCAATGTCAGTATGACTTTCTGTTCAGGTGGCACCATATTTATATAGGACCATCTAGATATCATAAGAAGTTTTTTTGGTGAAAACCCCATGGTGTTGTGACTTTCCATTCAGAAAAAGTAGCAATAAGATTTTCAAGATTGCAGCCATATTGGATGCAACATTGGCACCTTTTTAAGTTTGGACCAACTAAACATCATAAGAAGTTTTTTGGTGAAAAACCCATGTGGATATGACCAGCCATTCACAAGGAGTAGCAATAACAAGATTTTGAAGATGGCATATGTGGCAGCCATATTGGATGTACAAGTGGCACTATTTTCATTTAGGACAACTAGGCATCATAAGAAGTCTTCTGGTGAAAACTCTGTTCAGGAGGAGTAGCGATAACAAGATTTTGAAGATGAATATTGTTGTCTGAGCAGCACCATTTTAATTTAGAACCAGCTAGACCATGGGATGAATGTGTGTGTAAAGTTTCATGGCATTCCTCCAAGTAGTTTAGGAGTAGCAATAACAAACTTGTGCTAATGGATGGATGTAGAGATGTCAGATGATGGACAACAGGTCCTGCCATAAGCTCTTCTGGTCTATGACTTGCAGAGCTAACTATCGTTATATATAATTTTGTTCTTGTTTTGCAGAGATGTTGCCTATTTTTGTAGTAGTAATATAGTGTTTGAGTTATTGTTGTTGTGTTCTATTGTATAAAAAGCAGGTATTTTAGAACAAGTCCTTGATATGATACTGACTATCTGCAGCCAACACATGTATTTGTTTTTTGATCTAACATAATATAAATTTAGGCTGCATTATAGTAATTCTGTTTGTTTCTTGCAGGAAAAATAAAATAAAAGTGCTTTGTGATTATATGGCACCATTAGTCCAGTTTCACATTCAAATAACATTCTGTTATTCTTCTTCTTTTTCTTCTTATTATGTGTGTATATATATATATATATATATATATATATATATATATATATATATATTAATTTTAAATGAGAGTTTGTAGGTGAGTGTAAGGGAGAGAGTCTGGATTTATAGAATGGTGTTGTAGGCGTGTGTAAAGGAGAGAGTCTGTGGATTTATGGAATGGTGTTAAGTTGTAGGTGTGTCCAAGGAAGAGAATCTGGATTTATAGAATGGTGTTAAGTTGTAGGCGTGTGCAAGGCAGAGTGTAGATTTATAGAATGGTGTTAAGTTGTAGGCGTGTGTAAGGGGGAGAGTGTGGATTTATAGAATGGTGTTAATTTGTAGGTGTGTGTAAGGCAGAGTCTGGATTTATAGAATGGTGTTGTAGGTGTTTGTCAGGCAGAGAGTCTAGATTTATAGAATGTTGTTGTAGGTATGTGCAAGGGAGAGATTGGATTTATAGAATAGTGTTAAGTTGTAGGCGTGTGTAAGGGGGAGAGTGTGGATTTATAGGATGGTGTTAACTTGTAGGTGTGTGTAAGGCAGAGAGTCTGGATTTATAGAATGGTGTTAAGTTGTAGGTGTGTGTAAGGGGGAGAGTGTGGATTTATAGAATGGTGTTAACTTGTAGGTGTGTGTAAGGCAGAGAGTCTGGATTTATAGAATGGTGTTGTATGTGTGTGTCAGGCAGAGAGTCTAGATTTATAGAATGTTGTTGTAGGTATGTGCAAGGGAGAGAATGGATTTATAGAATTGTGTTAAGTTGTAGGTGTGTGCAAGGGAGAGTGGATTTATAGAATGGTGTTAAGTTGTAGGTGTGTATAAGGTAGAGAGTGGATTTATAGAATGGTGTTGTAGGTGTGGAAGATAGAAAGTCTGGATTGATAGAATGGTTTTAAGTTGTAGCTGTGTGTAAGCGAGAGAGTTTGGATTTATAGAATGGTGTCGTAGGTGTGTAAGGGAGAGAGTGTGGATTTATAGAATGGTGTTAAGTTGTAGGTGTGTGCAACGGAGAGAGTGTGGATTTATGGAATGGTGTTGTAGGTGTGTGTAAGGCAGAGAGTCTGGATTTATAGAATGGTGTTGTAGGTGTGTCCAAGGAAGAGAATCTAGATTTATAGAATGGTGTTAAGGTGTAGGTGTGTGTAAAGGAGAGAGTGGATTTATAGAATGACGTTGTAGGTGTGTGTGAGGCAGAAAGTCTGTGGATTTACAGAATGGTGTTAAGTTGTAGGCGTGTGCAAGGCAGAGTGTGGATTTATAGAATGGTGTTAAGTTGTAGATGTGTGTAAGGGGGATAGTGTGGATTTATAGAATGGTTGTAAGTTGTTGGTGTGTGTAAGATAGTGTGTGGATTTATAGAATGGTGTTAAGTTGTAGGTGTGTGTTAGGCAGAGATTCTGTGGATTTATAGAATGGTGTTGTAGGTGTGTATAAGGGAGAGAGTCTGGATTTATAGAATGGTGTTGTAAGTGTGTGTCAGACTGGATTTATATAATGTTGTAGGCATGTGCAAGGGAGAGAGTGGATTTATATAATGGTGTTAAGTTGTAGGTGTGTGTAAGAAAGTCTGGATTTATAAAATGGTGTTAAGTTGTAGGTGTGTGTAAGGGAGAGAGTCTGGATTTATAGAATGGTGTTGTAGGTGTGTGTAAGGGAGAGAGTCTGGATTTATAGAATGGTGTTAAGTTCTAGGCGTGTGCAAGAGAGAGAGTCTAGATTTATAGAATGGTGTTAAGTTGTAGGTCTGTAAGATAGTGTGTGGATTTATAGAATGGTGTTAAGTTGTAGGTGTGTTTAAGGCAGAGAGTGTGTGGATTTATAGAATGGTGTTAAGTTGTAGGTGTGTGTAAGGGAGAGAGTCTCTGGATTTATAGAATGGTGTTAAGTTGTAGATGTGTGCAAGGAAGATAATCTGGATTTATAGAATGGTGTTAAGTTGTATGTGTGTGTACAGGAGAGAGTGGATTTATAGAATGACGTTGTAGGTGTGTGTAAGGCAGGGAGTCTGGATTTATAGAAAGGTGTTAAGTTGTAGGCGTTTGCAGGAGAGAGAGTGTGGATTTATAGAATGGTGTTGTAGATGTCTGTAAGGGGGAGAGTGTGGATTTATAGAATGGTGTTGTAGGTGTGTGTAAGGCAGAGAGTCTGTATTTATAGAATGTTGTAGGTGTGTGTAAGGCAGAGAGTCTGGATTTATAGAATGTTGTTGTAAGCGTGTGCAAGGGAGAGAGTGGAATTATAGAATGGTGTTAAGTTGTAGGTATGTGCAAGGGCTAGAGTGTGGATTTATAAAATGGTGTTGTAGGTGTGTATAAGGGAGAGTGTGGATTTATAGAATGGTGTTAAGTTTTAGATGTGTGTAAGATAGAAAGTCTGTGGATTTATAGAATGGTGTTGTAGGTGTATGTACGGGAGAGAATCTGGATTTATAGAATGGTGTTGTAGGTGTGTGTAAGGGAGAGAGTCTGGATTTATAGAATGGTGTGAAGTGGTAGGCGTGTACATGGGAGAGAGTCTGGATTTATAGAATGGTGTGAAGTTGTAGGTGTGTGTAAGGGAGAGTGTCTGTGGATTTATAGAAGGGTGTTGTAGGTGTATGTAAGGGAGAGAGTCTGTGGATTTATAGAATGGTGATAAGTTGTTGGCATGTGCAAGGGAGAGAGTCTGGATTTATAGAATGGTGTTGTAGGTGTGTGTAAGGGAGATAGTCTGTGGATTTATAGAATGGTGTTAAGTTGTAGGTGTGTGCAGGGGAGAGACTGGATTTATAGAATGGTGTTAAGTTGTATATGTGTGTATGGGAGAGAGTGTGGATTTATAGAATGGTGTTAAGTTGTAGGTGTGTGTAAGATACAGGGTGTGGATTTATTGAATGGTGTTACGTTTTAGGTGTGTGTAAGGCAGAGCGTCTGTTGATTTATAGAATGGTGTTAAGTTGTAGGTGTGTGTAAGCGAGAGAGTCTGGATTTATAGAATGGTGTTGTAGATGTGTGTAAGGGAGAGAGACTGGATTTATATAATACTGTTAAGTTGTAGATGTGTGCAAGGGAGAGAGGATTTATAGAATGGTGTTAAGTTGTAGGTGTGTGCAAGGGAGAGAGTCTGGATTTTTAGAATGGTGTTAAGTTGTTGGTGTATGTAAGGGAGAGAGTCTGGATTTATAGAATGGTGCTGTAGGTGTGTGTAAAGGAGAGAGTCTGGATTTATAGAATGGTGTTAAGTTGTAGGCGTGTGCAAGGGAGAGAGTGGATTTATAGAATGGTGTTGTAGGTTTGCGTAAGAGTGTGTGGATTTATGGAATGGTGTTAAGTTGTAGGTGTGTGTAAGGGAGAGAGTCTGGATTTATAGAATGGTGTTGTAGGTGTGTGTAAGGGAGAGAGTCTGGATTTATTGAATGGTGTTAAGTTGTAGATGTGTGTACGGGAGAGAGTCTGGATTTATAGAATGGTGTTGGTTTGTGCAAGGGTGAGAGTTTGTGGATTTATAGAGTGTTGTTGTAGGCGTGTGCAAGGGAGAGAGTCTGTAGAGTTAGAGACTGATGTTAAGTTATAGGCGTGTGCAAGGGAGAGTATGGATTTATTGAATGGTGTTAAGTTGTAGATGTGTGTAAGATAGTGTGTGGATTTATAGAATGGTGTTAAGTTGTAGGTGTGTGTAATGGAGAGAGTCTGTGGATTTATAGAATGGTGTTGTAGGTGTGTGTAAGGGAGAGAGTCTGGATTTATAGAATGGTGTTGTAGGTGTGTGTAAGGGAGTGAATGAGTGGATTTATAGAAGGGTGTTAAGTTGTAGGTGTGTGTAAGGTAGAGAGTCTGGATTTATAGAATGGTGTTAAGTTGTAGGTGTGTGTAAGGGAGAGAGTGGATTTATAGAATGGTGTTAAGTTGTAGATGTGTGTAAGGGGGAGAGTGTGGATTTATAGAATGGTGTTGTAGGTGTGTGTAAGATAGAGAGTGTGTGGATTTATAGAATGGTGTTGTAGGTCTGTGTAAGGTAGAGAGTTTGGATTTATAGAATGGTGTTAACTTGTAGGTGTGTGTAAGGGAGAGAGTCTGGATTTATAGAATGGTGTTGTAGATGTGTGCAAGGGAGAGAGTGTGGATTTATAGAATGGTGTTAAGTTGCATCTTTGTGTAAGGGAGAGAGTCTGTGGATTTATAGAATGGTGTTAAGTTGTAGGTGTGTGTAAGGGAGAGTGTCTGTGAATTTGTAGAATGGTGTTAAGTTGGTAAAAGTTTCAGTAAGTTTGAGGAGATTATGTTTTATTCATTGGGTCTGATAATGCTTTTTCCATGAATCTCAATTTCATTTGTTATGATAATAACTTCCATAATGTTTTTACAGAAGACACTTTCTTCTTGCATTTTTTTTTTTACCACCGAGGGCAACATTTAGTTCTCTGTACCCAATTACATGTATTGTAATTTATTATTATTATTATTATTTTTATTATTATTATTATTATTATTATTATTATTATTATTATTATTATATGTACTACTACACAACAGCTAGTTTAAAGTTTCAGATACACCCCACCCCTCCATCATATATCCATCTAGAGACCACACACTATTTGGTTTGATTATACATTGCCCTTGTACCAGTTGCTGTGCCATCTCAGTTCAGCTAGAGAAGACCAGTGTCCCCTGCAGTCCTAGCAAGGAAGAGAGATTAACTGGTAGAAAGCAGAAAGTTTATGAAACCTATCTTAGTGTTCCCAAGATACGTTTGACTCCGGACGACATTGGATGTAAGAAAGTTATTATATCAGATCAGCCTGAAGTAGATTTTAACTGCAATATGAAGGAAGGGAATGAGCCATGCTTCCAGAATACAGCAACCCAAACACCACCATTAAGAATGTTTACACTTGCCAATTTTCTAAATGTTCCAGCTAGTATTCATTTTTACACATGACTTGAAAACTATGGCAAAGTAATTTTTGTATTGAGAACTCTTGGACCAACTGCATATAACCTGAATTACTTGTATCATATACTGTTCATTTAAGTCTTCATGATCAGTTCTTCATGACTTGAATCAAATTCAGGCAGCACAATTACTTGTATCATATACTGTTCATTTAAGTCTTCATGATCAGGTCTTCATGACTTGAATCAAATTCAGGCAGCACAAAGTAAACTTTGAGCTATCTAGAATGTTTGAAGTTCCAGAAAACTGTATCCTGCATTTTCCTCACTGGGTTAATTTCATGCAGAAGTAGTGGAGAAAAGTGAACTGGTGGTCACGCAGGGTGTTGGTGTCATATTGTACACCAAGTGATTTCAAAGCAAAGTTTCCCAACACACACTTCATTGTTGATAACACTGAGTGCCCAGTTAAAAGACCTAGACTACATTTAGTACAGCAGCCACAATTTTCAACGTATAAGAATCAAAACACAGCCAAAGTTCTGATTGGCGCAACACCTGGTGGTTTAGTTTCATTTATTTTCCCTGCATATGATGGGTTTTATAAGTAAAGACTTGTTTTTCAGTATATTATCTTCTTTGAAACTATTATTCATCTTAATATTTGAATATGTGAACTTTTAATTGGCACTACTGTATATAGACAGTATTGTGCTGACATATTGTAAAACCACATATCTACTGACCTACCCACCTGCCTATCTACCTACCTACTGTGACAGACATATAAGACATAAAACAACACAAAAAACATTCCTTTCTATCATATCTATCTATCTATCATGAAAGTAGAGGTGAAAGGTTGATTAAAAAAAAAAAAACATTAATTTTTAAATCATTCTTCTTCAAATTTGCTTAAGAAACTAGTATCATTGTCCAGCCCTACAAGCCAGATTTAACTGGGTGAAAGTCACGGGCTTTGAATAACCTTGGAGTGATATATGTATATATATATATATATATATATATATATATATATATATATATATATATATATATATATATATATATATATATTCACACACACAGAGGGTGATAAAAGTCTATTTGGTCACGAGCTAAACACAAAAACCTAACATAAGCCAATAAAATGTAAAATATATGTCACAGTAACATTCTTGTGTGGTTGGGTGTGGTACTAATGGAGATGCATACAATCACCTAATTTGATGATTCTACTATGAACTAAGCCTGAGAAATGAACTTGAAACAAAATTTAACCAAAGTCAGTGAAGCATGAAATATAGGTCACAGTGACCTACTTGTATGAAGAGTAGCATCAAGATGCATTCCCTCGTCAAGATTAATGAATCTAGGCATAACAGTATATATATACGGGATACTATAAATCCTATTTGGTCATGAGCTAAATGCAAAAACTTAACCTATGCCAGTAAAATGTGAAATGTAGGTCACAGTGACAGTTTTTTGTGGTAAGGTTATGGTACTAATAGAGATGCATGCAATCTTCTAGTTTTATGATTCTAGCATAAACAGACCTTGAGAAATAAACAAGAAACAAAATTTAACCAAAGCCAGTGAATCATGCAATATAGATCACAGTGATTTACCTTAGTGATAAGAGTGTAGTACTTGGTAGTACTTGTCAAGATGTATCCCCTCACCAAGTTTCATGAATCTAGGTATAACAGTATATATGTGTGTGTGTGTATATATATATATATATATATATATATATATATATATATATATATATATATATATATATATGGTACAAAAGACCTAGAGGGTCATGAGTTCAACTTAAAAACTTAATCTAAGCCAGTAAAATGCGCAATGGCGGTCACAGTGCCCTTCCTTTGTGATAAGGGTGGTACTAATAGTGATACATACAATCATATGGTTTGATGATTATATATGAACAGAGCTTGAGAAATAAAAAATTTGGAACACAAAATGTAACCATAGTCAGTGAACAGTGAAAGGTAAAATATAGGTCACAGTGACCTACATTTGTGATGAGGGTGTTGTATTGATCAAGATGCATCCCCTCACAAAGTTTAATTATTCTGGGTATAACGGTATATATACATGGTACAAAAAAGCCTAGTTGGTCATGTGGTAAATATAAAAGCTTAACCGAAGCCAGTAAAATGTGAAACGTAGGTCACAGTGACCTTCCTTTGTATGAAGGGCGTGGTACAGAGATACATACAATCATATATTTTGATGCTTTTGTCATGAACAGAGCTTGAGAAGTGAATTTAAATTAGAAAAATTAACCAAAGTGAGTGAAGCATAAAATATGGGTCACAGTGACTTACATTTCTGATGAGGGTGTAGTACTCATCAGGATGAATTCCCTCACCAAGTTTCATGATTCCAGGTCTAACAATATTTATACAAAGTGCACAAAAACTGAGTTAAATAAAAAATCTTAACCAAGAATGTTCAACTATATATAGATACATACATATTTACATACATACATACATACATACATAGATATATGCGAACGCTGACGCTGGAGGTAGCACAATGACACAATGAGGTGAGCTTAAAAATCGCATGTCAGAAGCAACAGTTTTGAGAGATTGAAATATTGCAAGAAAAAGAGTTCACACTGAAATAATTATTGGACTGGGCCAAACGTATAAAATGCTTTCAGGAACAATGACTGCCATTGAGGTCAAATGGTCTTCCAAAATCATTTTCACTTGTTTTACTGTGTAATTTCAGACCATGTATAGTGCCATATGATGCTTTGAGCTTGCTTTGCAATACATCTTTTCTCAGCTGTGTTTCCGTTACAGCTCTTGACCGTATGCATATCATTACACTTTGATGAAACTAAGACTCTTAATGTTGGAAAAAATATTTTTTATCGGTCATTTTTATAGTTTCTTAGCTGCTTTTTTTTTTTTTTTACAAAAAATAAATACATGTAAAAGAAATTGTTGTTATGAAGTTATTTATTCTCAGTTCTAAACTCTTATCGGTGAGAAAATGCTCCAAGGGCACGCGAGATCAAAACAATAAGGTAACTTTTTAATATCTAAACGCTTGTAGATGATCCATTTAAGAAAGATTGTTTATCTGCTTATTATCTAGTTGTGATTAATGCTATTCGTTTGTATAAATGATCAATAGAACGAGTTTTGTTTGATTGTTTTTTTTATTTTTATTTTTTATTTTTTATATTTGTATTCATTACATAGCCGGGCTTTATTAATCAGGCATGCAGACTCGCTTTTGATACTTTGCCGATGGATACCAACAAAACAATATTCTAAAAGTAAGATTCACTCAACTGATTTTCAAAGGAAAATAAAATCATTACATATATGTATATAAGTATCCATGATTTCTCATTTGTATTCACTCGCATGATCAGCGTCGTAGGATTGAACTATCCTTACAGGATAAAATTAGTCTGATCAAAGAGTATGAATTTGTGCCAAAACCTACACTGAAAAAACTAGGGGAAAATTGGGCATATAAACATCATGAATTATACTGAGTATTTAAATATTATGGATTATCATTCATAATTTTAATGGACTTTTATTAAAGTTCTAAGAGTGTTTTGTTCCTTTAAAATGTTTCTGGAGACGAGGACTGTATTTCTATGTGGAACAACTGTATTTACGTACGTTGTTGAGCTAATTTTATATTAAATGTTAAAAAGCAAACAGCTTTCTTCATTTTTTCCCACTCTTACACACAATTACACAGATGTTCTCTCATAATAACATTTTCTCTCTCAGGTCACATAAGCGCTTATAAAAAGATATTGTTTCACATCTGCGAAATCCTTAGTAAACCAAAAACCTCGAGAATTTGGTTCCAAGGGTTTTCGGCTTTGAGGGGTTTCACTATATGTGTGTGTGTGTGTATATATATATATATATATATATATATATATATATATATATATATATGAAATAAAAACTGTAGGATTACATAATTAAGTAATTTGTGTAACTTTAACAAGTTACAAAAATCACATTTTCCTGCCATTTCGCTTTCTTAAACTGACTTTTTTCTGTTACAAATATCAAATATAAAAAACATATAAATTAATTTAAATTCGCTTTTTAAGCTATTAATTAGTGCCAACTTAATTATGCAATCCTACTTTAGAATATGACTTCTGCAAGTTTTAAGAAACCGCCAGATCAACAAAATACTAGATATGGGATAAAATATATAACGAGATATTTGTAGATGGCACAAAGGTGTCATACTTACGTACGCCATCAATTGGGGTCCTTTGTTCTAACCATTTCAGCCGTACGAGCACTAATAAGTAGCAAAGTTCAACCTCTTTAAGCCTTGCTCGTCTTATTTATTATTTCATTGTATCTTCTGTGAAAATATCTACAGCTAACATCATGTAGATTCCGTATAGAACTGACGTTTTTGTTTTTGTTCGGGTTTTGTTTGTGTAATAGTTTTTTTTTATGGCTTTGTGCCCTTGAAAAAGGAATAAGAAGAATGACAGCGATGAAAAATATTTTTTCCAACATTAAGAGGTCAGTGTCTTAGTTTCATCAAAGTGTATTGATATGCATATGGTCAAGAGCTGTAACGGAAACACAGTTGAGAAAAAATTTATTGCAAAGCAAGCTCAATGCATCATCTGGCACTATACATGACGTCCTTTCCATATAACATCTCCTGCCATGATCAAAAAGCATTTGCAATGTCCTTCATCTTCTTGACTGATATGCGTTGCGACTGATATGAGTTGCTTTATTGTAAATATGGCATGTGATTTGGTCAACATCTTCATAGAAAGATATTAGGCAATTCAACTAAGCACTGATCTCTTAATTTTGAAGTGGAGTAAGAGTGGGGCAGACAAGTAAATTTTATGATATGGAAGTCATCTTCAGGAAATATATGTACTAATTTAAACTGGTTTTACATTTCAGTCACATTTTAAATAGATTTGTTTTTAAAAATATAGACGAGTTTAGAACTGTGACTGATATGCGTTGCACACTCCTTAAGGGACCCATCACATCGGTTCATTACGTTACGATGCAAATTCAAATCTCAAAAACAGTCCAGCCTTTTATTTGTAACTCACCGGGTCATAAGGGACCGACGATATTTTTTTTTTTTTATCAGGTGGGGGTCGACCTGGGATTTTGTTTTGAACTAGGACAGTTGCTAGGGCGTCGGACCCGTAGTCCAAGAGTCGTCGGTTCGATACTCGCCCAGGCCAGCCCGGGTTGACTGCTTCGACGTGTCCCTGAGAAAGGCACTTATCTCCCATTTCCTAGGCAAGATATAGCCAATAATGTGTTCAATGTGCCGTTAAAACCAACAAAACAAAAATACTTTTACCTCAAGATAATTTTTCTTCTTCAACTAATACAATGGATACAATGAGTTCTTTTTATTCCACAAATCAGAGCAAGAATTTTTTTTTTTCAAAGCTATTTGGCGACCGGAAATTTTTGTAACCCCCCACCCACTCACAAACAAAGTAAAAGGTCGGTCATAGGGGCAAGTGAGCTTATGGTGTTCGTACATCATCCATCGTACGTCGTCCGTTCACAATTGCTATTTACCCATTTTTATCAAAAACCGTTCAACAGAATTCGACCGAATTAGTTCCGAGGCAATCGGAGCAAAGTGCCTTGCCCATGAATACACCACAGCAGCCGACCCTGGCTGATCCGATGGTAGGGTTCTAACCCGGACCCTTTCGGTCGCGAGTCCAGCACGCTAACCACTGAGCCATAGCGGATCCTCGTCTAAGATGCACACCAATAAATGTATCTAAGTATCAAATACATATTTAATTGTGCGCAAAAAAGATATTTCTTTTACAAACCGGGTCCAAGTTTATAATTTTTTTTGCATATAATTATTGCTGAAAGCTTGACCACATTTGTAATTTGTGTATATTTTGAATGATTAAGTAGTGTTTGACAGTTGCTAGTATTGCCATATTGAAATATCATTGAAATCTAGGCAATTAATCCATATCTAAAGTTGTTGCATCTACTTAGAACATATTTAACATGAGCTTTTACTACTGACTATTTAAAGCAATGACATTCAGGATTATTCATACAAGACAAATTACAAATATACATCAATATACTACATACAGTAACACATAACAGTACACGACTCCATAGAGTAGTAAACAAATTACAAATATACATGTAATCAATACAATACATGCAGTACCAAAGAACTGTACCACGACTCAATAGAGAATATACACGAATTACAAACATACAATCAACACAAGGTGCATACAGTAACACATACTTTTACATAACTTTACAAAGGACATACATACATTTTCAAAAAGAAGTAACTAATCGATCGTTCCACTGATTGATCAACATCAACATAACCATCAACCAGTCCCCATATTTACGCCTGTCATCAGCTTAAGAGTGCACTTAAACTAAGAGTCATACTCTCTTATTATAGTAAGTTTTTTAACAAAAATTATTGGGTTTTTTTAAATAATTGAAACTATTTTTTATCCACACGGAAAAATTAATTTGTTATTTTAGTCTCTCATGTAAACAGTGTGGTGTGTATAGGTTGTATAATAATTGTTTCAGGCTAATTCGATTTCACGGGTTGATTACTGTACAGGTGCTGTTAGCTTTGTCTGAATAATTACTGATGATTATTTGGGAATATAGTTCAACAACTGAATGCAATTAACGATTTTGACACGCCAGTTAAGAGTCAGTGCTTGTTCGATATTGTTGAGTCGAGTTTACATGTGTTATTTTCCTTTTGAACTACATTATAAGTATACTTAAAATTCCCGCGGTGGCTCAGTGGTTAAGGCGTTAGACTCGTCTCCAAAAGGGTGCGGGTTCCATTCCCACTATCGGATCGGGTGCTGTTTTTTTCTTCTCCTTTACTCCCTTTCCAGGACTATCGAGCGCCAAACATCAGTGAACATATGGCATAGATTGTAAGCACTGTATATGTGTGCATGCAGAGACAGACAGACAGACATACAGACAAACAGACATAGGGGCAGAGGGTATTATGGATAGGGTTTATTGCCACATCAACACAATGCTGGCTACATAGTGCAGATTGAAAGTTAAACTGTAAACATGTAAACATTGCTAAAAATTAAGGAACAAACGATAAAATAAACGTAAATATATATATATATATCCTAGTCCAGGGGTGTCAAACATAGACTCATTATTTATTATTATTATTTATATCAAATCTGGCCCGCCATAGCAAATGAGTTTGACACCCCTGTCCTAAAAGATAAATGGTACAGATATTAATATTAGTTCAAAGGTATATAAACTAACAGATAATGTAAAAAAGGTAACTCATTACACCATATGGTCAAAATTTATTATGCAAACCGCACTTCATCTAAAAGTCCATAGTTGATATTTTCTTTCGTGGTGCATCATCAAAAAGCTTCTTAATTAGAAACACTTAAAAATAAACAAATTCGGTCTCATAGCGTTTTGTTATAGCGTGGATGTTGATACACACAACAAGAATGTGTTTTAATGTCAGCGAACAGTGAAAAGGTATACATCACGGTCATACCAAACAGGCCAATCTACGTCCGCACTGCTTGCAATTCGGGCTTGAGAGACAACGCACATTTAGATTGGATAAATTCTCCGGTTTTCAGGTAGGGTAGGCACATTGCGAAGATCACTAGTGGCAATGCCTCCCGTTTATATTGCCCCGGAAGTCTTGAGCAATGCCTGGGATCGATTAGTATGTATTAGTTATTAGAAAGAAAAAAAAGCATAATGCCTTGCAGCTACACCCGCTGGGTCCTAATGTGTATCCACCCAGTGATGTATTTGCTTGTTTCAAAAAAAAAATAAAATAAAAATAGTTTTGATCGCATATTCTTGAGTTAGGCAAGGAGAACGTGTTGTACAGGATGACAGCAATTGACAAATTAAATAAGTAAAACCCATAAAGCAAGCCAACCTTGATGCTGTCTAGTTTTTTAAGTTTTCTTTGTGAGGCAGTGCTGCTCCAGTCGGCTCCCTCATTCATAGAATATGCAATGAGTAGCTTTTACCATGTTTTAAATGTTCTTCAAGTGTTAAATTAACATTTGAAAATGCATGCTTGAGACACTGTGTCATACATATAGTTCTTTACCAATTTTTTTTCTTCAATTAAACATATGTCATATTACAAATGCTGCCATCTCGACAACATGTAAGAAAAAGTACGAGAGGTCCTTCAAACCTTCCTGAGCAATACACCCAAGTATTACCCCATTCATCAATGAGCTTTGATCCGGTACCCAATTAACTCAGCAAACTTTTTAGGAAGCTAATACTTGAGGGTGCCATTCTCCAGTTATGATTCTAATGTTCCGAAGCTTGTTTGTTGAGTTTTCATTCCACATATTTTATAATATTTGAAGTCACTACATGGAAACTTCCACTGTAAAAACGGGTGACTGATGTGGAGCAGCTTTGGTTACTTTATCTGCTCTCTCATTACCTTTAACACCAAAGTGATTAGGCAGCCAATAGTACAGAATACTTTTTCAAGATTTTACAAGCAAATAGCGTTTCTGTAAGATTGAGATATTAACGGGTTTTCAAATTTAAGGCTGTGCAAGGCTTTCAGCGTGGAAAGGGAACCCGAAAAGATGATGACATTATTTTTTGAGAGGTTAAGGTGTATTTTAAGGATTTGAGTATAGCTGTAATTTCTCCTGTAAACGTGGAGGCTTTATCCAGAAAGCGGCTCCAGATGGTACCGTGGGGTGTTGCAACGGCAGCTGCAAACGTTTATCTATCATTCGAACCGTCTGTATACAGAGATATATGGTCACGATAGGATCGAGGCTCTGATTGTATTTACTCTGAAAAACGACAGGGTTGGTAGTAGACACGTTGTTACAGCAAAGATCAAATATTATTTTGTGGGGTTTAATAACCAAGGCGGTAATTTGGAATGGAGAAAGTCTGCTGTATTGACAAGATGGATTTTTGCTTCTTCTTGATTAGAACCAATTCGTACGCCAAAGATAGAATGAAATTTAGTTTCCGATTGTACAAGGTTTGGCATTTGGGCCTTAATAGGACATCGAATATGAATGGATAGATGGAAAAGAGGATAGTTTAGAAGTATACTGAAGAGACAATTTTGTTCGTCTGAGATAAAGCGACGCTTCATTTGTCTCAAGGGGCCCCGGGTGGCCGAGTG
The DNA here is from genome assembly GCA_029931535.1 of Margaritifera margaritifera. Taxonomy (NCBI): domain Eukaryota; kingdom Metazoa; phylum Mollusca; class Bivalvia; order Unionida; family Margaritiferidae; genus Margaritifera; species Margaritifera margaritifera. Next base: position 1,170,702 of record JAQPZY010001621.1, on the reverse strand, counting down.
GTCTAAGGCACTCGCCTTTACCGATCACTGCCATCTCACCTCTGTCCGCGTGGGTTCGAGTCTTGGACTCGGCCAATGTGGTTATGTGAGAAAGCTTGCCAGTAGCTTCCCGTGGGTCGGTGGTTTTTCCCGGTATTTTCCCGGGTTCTTCCTCCACCAGATATACTGGCCGCCATGTATAGCCTATCATGTGCTGAAAAATGGCGTTAAAACCCATAAAAACCATAAACCATTTGCCTCAACATTGAGGGTGCCTGAATGAGAAGTTCTAAATGCTTCCAGAAAAAGTCTAAGTCCCTGATTTTGTATCGGATCAAGTATCTGCATGTAAGGTCTGAGAGCTGATCCGTACACAGTAGATCCATACTCGAGATTAGATCTTACTAAAGTCTTGTATACGCGGAGTATGATCTTTTTGATCTCCTCTCCAATGTTAGTATCCGACGCCAATCTTTTCCACTGCATGGTTGCTCTATGTTATTAAATGGGTTTTTTTCGTATTGGGCTGTTATTGGTCCAAGGTTAGTCATACTGACTCAAGTCTGGTTGAATTGGTCCAGCCAGCTATGACTAACAAAGGACATAAAACAAAATTCATGCGAAAACACACATTTCATAAAATTGTTATTAATCAACTTTCATCTTCATATACCGTAAAAATGCAATCAACTCCGTATACTATGTCGATACCATCATCCTTATTTCATGTAACTATTGGATTGAAGTCTTTTTATGACCAGTTAGTGCAATAAATGGAGAAAGGCCATAGTTGAAGAGTATTTTTTTGTATGTATTGCAAATGAGAACATCAATATTTATGTATATATCAAATTCCCACGTCTGAGTTAGAAACAATTCGTCAATGGAATAAGTTGTTGAATTGTGTACAACATTAAATTTAAAGACATCCATTTAATTCATATTTTTGTTTCTGAACATTGTGCAATGTTTTAAAACTATTATTCTTTTGTTTTGTATGTGCCAAGTAATTCAAGCATTGCTTGTGTAATTAACTGAAAAACAGGTATGCTTGTCAAGGGAGGCTTTATGCAGATCTTGTTTAGGGCCTCTACGTCTATCAACTATATATCTACTATCCTTTTCAGAAAACGTCTGTATACAGCCTGCTTTTCTATAATATGGTTTCAGTGCATTACACTTGGTTGATTCATACTGAAACTATAATCACATTCATCGCAACAGTGCATTACACTTGGTTGATTCATACTGAAACTATAATCACATTCATCGCAACAGTGGTTGATTCATACTGAAACTATAATCATATTCATCGCAACAGAGGAAAATCCAATGCAGCTTGAGTACAACCATGAATTCAGAGAAGGCAGGAACATATCACGACTTGATGTCGAGTTGGCTCATGAAGAGAGAAGGCAGGAACATATCACGACTTGATGTCGAGTTGGCTCATGAAGATACCATTGACTTAAAAATGTTGTTAGGATGGACATAGCTGACACAACTAAATCAATTTTCCTGTTTGTTCTCATGTAAATGTTAACTTTTCTACTCGCGTATAAGCAACATCCAAATGCAAACAACATAAACCCTGATCTGCCGTCGCATAATCTGGGTCTATGCAGTTTGCATTTGGTATAGGGTTATACGCGAGTATAGACGGTACTTCCTCTTTATTCTTCGTTGATCACAATGTAACCGCTGTGACTCTGTACATAACCTGCTGAGACTGAGCACATGTAACCCATGACCCCACGACTGTGCTTCTGATTGGTCAATTTCGCATGTCTTGATGAACGGAGTACTTTTTCCCGATTCTTTCTCATATCTGACTGCCTTAAATAATATTTAAGCTGTTTGTATTGTCATTTGAGCTACATCAGATGTGACTTTCCATAACGTGTAAACTGGCTTTTAGGCTTTATCCCCCACCCCCCAAAATACCTGCTGAAATTAAAAACCACTAACCCACCACCCAAAAATATACATCAATATAAACTTCCCGCCCGCCCCCTCCCCCCCCCCATAGTACGGGTCTATATAGCACTATTTTAAGGGAACCGGAACCCCCACCCCTGTAATACAGTGCGTTTTATGCAATCATTTAATTAATATAGAGGTGCAATTAGTCTTGTCTGAGTAAGGAGTTAATGACATAGAATTATATAAAATGCAATACCAATCTGATCTCGAGATTTGATTCCAGGTGCCAAACTAGTAGACACTACACTGTAAAGATTAATGAAATCTCCAATTCTTTTTAATTGGCTGTGATATTACCGATATCATTATTATTCGTTTTTGATACATGCCAAAATTTAGGTCATATGGATGAATTTATTATTTGAAATGAACATTTGTGTCTAAATCATCCACTCAGCCAACACTACTTCCGATGTTGGTCGGTTGTTTTTTAAGGACACTTTCAAGACATTTTGGCCATAGCATGAAGATGAAATGGGAGTTAAGTGCCTTTCTCAAGGACACGCCCAGACAGCCTATCAGCGCTGACCTGGACGGTATCAAACCCGCGACCCTTGGATTAGGAGTTGGACCATCTACCAACTAAGCTACCGCGGTTACAAAAACTTCCCAATCAACACTGAATAATACATTTTTTAATTTCATTTCAGTCTATATCTTATGCCTTTAAACCAACTGCATTTAGACCACATGGACAGTTAATGTTTTCTTCACCATGATTTTGCTTCACGTATTGTCATCATCAACAATGACACTATTACTGCTATTACTACTACTACTGATTCTTCTTCTTCTTCTTCTTATTATTATTATTATTATTATTATTATTGTCTGTCACTTGCATGTGGATTCCAAACGATTTGCAGGGATAAACAAAGTTACAAATGATTTTTTTTCCCTTTAGAAACAAATGCGCATTGAGAACGTTTTGAAGTTCTTACAAACATCTTGAAAAGTCTTTGAAAATTAACTCTATGGGGCGGTACGAACCTTATTTTTAAATGTGTACAAGTGATCCCCATCCACATTTAAATATGGGCGCTGTTACTAAGAGCAAACAAAATGAAACAACTTCTTCTCATTAGAGCATTTCAGTTTTCAAACTCTTTAAAGTTGGAGGTCAATAATTCTTGAAAGTAGTCATCAATCCAATAATGACTAATTGGAAGTAATCGGTTTTGTAATACATCGGAACTTTTGAAGTTTGGCTGGCATGAAGCACTTCAAATTTGTAATGATGCCCATCCGCCATCAAATATGGTCGGCGTTAGTAAAAACTGAAGAACTTTTAAACAACCTCTTCTCCAAAAATTTTTGAATATAATTTAACCAAGCTTGCCAGAAAGCATGCTGGCATGAAGACCTTTCAATTCGGTACAAAAATGATGCCGAGTCACCATCAAATATATCCTCCGCAGTTACTAAAAGAAGAGAAACCGTGAAATCACTTCTACTCAAAAATCGGTAAACAGAATTTTACCAAGCTTGACAGAAAGCATTCAGGCATGAAGACCTTTCAAGTCTGTGCCGATCATCCAACATGCCCACCGTTACTTAAATAGAAAAACCTTTGAATGACTCCTTCTTTTAAAACCTCTGCATATAATTTGACTAATCTTGACAAAAAGATACTGACATGAAGATCTTTAAAATATATACAAATGATGCCGATCCGTAGTCAAATATGGTCACCATTACTAACAATAGTACAAATGTAAACGACTTCTCTTCAAAAACTGCTCAAGGGAATTTGACAAGAATTGATAGAAAGCACCCTGGCTTAAAGGGCTTTCAAATTTGCACAAATGATGCCAATCCGTCACTATAAGTAGACGAAGATTTACACAACTTTATCTATAGATAAGAAAAAGAACTCCTGAAAAGATTTTGACCAACTCTGACACAAACCGTCATGGCATAGGTACCCTTCTTTATCAAAGACAAACCAAGACAAAAAAGAGCACACTTGATACACTTAAAGCATTTATTGAGATTTACAAAATTGAAAATATATACATGTAAAATTAATTCGAAATCAAATTGAAAAAATGAATATGCAGCATTTGAACCCCGGGAACAGATGTTCACAGCTTACTTGAATATCATTTGAAAAAGGAAGGTCACCGACCCGAAACTTGGGCGATTTTGGCAACCTTAGATACGATATGAACTAAATTCAAATTCAAATTCAAATTTTTTTGTAAATAAATTTAAATGTGCCATGAAAATGTAAAATTGGATTCATTGAGATGAAAACATCACTGAAACTTTTTTGCCGAGACAGATCCAAAACATAGTGAAAATGTTGAAATAAAAGAATCAAGCTTCTGTGGTACTGGTGTGAAGCGCGAAATCTGTCTCCAAAGCCGTGACGATATTTTAGAGTCTAGATCGTTCTGCCGACCGGTGTCTATCAAGCAGCGAAAAATCTGAATAAAGAATGGAAACAAACCGACAACAAGTACCAAATGCGCAAAGTAATGAATACCAGTACTTTTTGATAAAGTGGCTCAGTATATATGGGAGGGTTGGACTGTTAGCTAACGAATAGTTTCTTCTGACAAATTTCCCCTTTTCCTTAATCACTATATATAACCAGCACTTACTTCGAAGTTTGCTTGTTGCAGAAGAGTTTATAAGGAAAACAACTCTATTATAACTGAAGGACTTGATGGTGCCGTTATCATCTTGTCTTAGAGAATTTATATCCCGGAGGAAGAACTGTTGCACATATATGTACAATAATTTCTTTGATAAAAATATTTAATCTTACAGTGGATTAAATCCCATTATCAAAGACAATTCAAGACAAAACGAACAGACTTGATACATTTAAAGTATTTATTGGCGAACACTGGCTACTGCTTTGAGATTTAAAAATTGAAAATATGTACATGCAAATTAACTTGATATAAAATTGAAATAATTGAATATGCAGCATGTGAACCTTGGGAACAGATGTTCACAGCTTATATGAATATCATTTGAATAAGGAAGACTACCGACCCGAAACTTGGGCGATTTTTTAACCTTAGCTTCGGTATAAACTAAACTGAAATTTAAATTCAAATGATTCAATAAATGAAATTCAGTTGAATTCAAATGTTCAATGAAAATGTAAAAAAAGGCAAGATTCATTGAGATGAAAACATACTTAAACTTTTTGCTGATCCAGATCCAAAAGATAGTGAAAATGTTGAAATTAGAGAATCAAGCTTCTGTGGTACTGGTGTGAAGAGCGAAATCTGCCACTTGGCAAGAATGTGCATCCTGTGCAAATCTTGCCACCGCCATAAAATAAGACAGCAACACCAGCCCCACAAGAAGATATACATAATATGAAGGAAACTATTGGTATGTATATTTAATTTAAATCTTGTGCATGAAGGTAAGTTGTACTTTAGATTCAAGTCACTTGTGAACAGAATGTTTACAATCATTTGAGTTCAAGGCCAGTCTTATTTACATTTAGACTTGGTTCTTTTTCATTGGATTGCTTCACATCCTGATAGGATATAGGTTAAGGGAAAATGTGTACCAATAGGGATTTGGTAAACAAATTTCATTCCTGTTTTAGATCAGCCTGTGGGAATCCATTAGTGATCTGATTTTACATTGTGCGGTTGAAACAAGATATAATTCGAGAGGAATTATATATATATATATATATATATATATATATATATATATATATATATATATATATATATATATTCATTAGCATTACTAAAGTGCTCATTGAATTTTGAATTAATACATTACTTTGGACTTTTGTGAACTCATTCAAAGACATTCTGGATTGAAACATTGTGTTATATCAGGACATTCAAGACTATTGGAAACTCATTCGGAACATTCTATATTTTTGGACTCGTGATTAGGATATTTAGTATTATTTGGAATTTGATTCACAATATTGTAAGTATCTCTTGAATTTCACTTTGTATTATAGGAAACTAAATTGCTTCTTGATATTACTTACATTATTGGTTTCACTTTCTTTTTCTGTTATATATTTTATTTTAAGACCTAGAGTCTTAACAAGTCTCATCCTTGAACTTGCTTATTTCCATTTTGTTGTTCTCATCACGAAATTCGCTATCTTTGGGATACTCAGAAAAATCAAAACGTTCTTTCTCAGCAAACATGTCTGTATATATATATATCATCTGTTTCGATATTGTAGCATGGCGAATCCGTGAATCTCTTGAATTTTACTTTGTATTGTAGGGAAATAAATTGCTTGTTGATATTACTAACATTGTTGCTTTCACTTTCTTTCTGTTACATATTTTTAAGACCTAGAGTCGTAAAAGAAATTGGAGGCTCGTCCGGGATCTGAATTTCTTTAAAACATCTCAGTGATATTTAAAAACATGCCTTTAAAATTTAAATTGAATTTATTTCGGAATTTTCATTGTCCATGGTAAAGATTTTTATTTCACGCTTTTGAGAAATCTTGAGTGAAACCACTAAGCATTCACAATGTCACCTAATGTTGAGAATTTTGCTTAATATCCTATCTAGGTAGGGCTAGAGTCTATGAAAAAGGATGAGTTGATTGAGCTTGTCGAATATTATGATCTTTCTGAGGCGAAAGCGTCTTTAACAAAGCAAGAGATAAGGAATATTTTGATTCAGTATTTGGTGGGAAAGGAAATTTTGGATAACAGTGCTTTGGGTTTGATTGGGAAGTCTGTATCTGGTTTTAATAGGGGGATTACAACTATAAAAAAACACAATCCCAGATGGAATTGGAAATAAGAAAGTTTTAGCTTCAGAGAGAAATGATGGAAATGCAAATTCAGAAAGAGAAAGAGGGGAGGGAAATGCAGATGCTGAGAGAGAAAGAGAAAGAGGAGAGGGAAATGAAGGAGAGGCAGATGCAGAGAGAGGGGGAGGGAGAAAGAGGAGAGGGAAATACAAATGGAGAGAGAGAGAGAGAGGGGGGGGGGAATATGCAATTTGTATGAAAAGAATTAGGACTGGCAAGCGGAGCACTCTCCCCCGCTTTACACATAAATTCAGGTTTTGATGTTACCATACATATTAAGGATTCTGGTACAGGGGTGTTTGCAGGTCTGCCCTGGGAGCATGGCGATGGAAACGGGCCAACAGTTGACGATAATGAGCATCAGCAATACCATTGTTTGAACCTTTTACATTAACTGCTTTGGTCTGAATAGTGTATACCATAGTCTGCAAAGCGATAGAACCCACTAACTGCATGACTCGTTTGAACTTTGAGGGCTTCATATTTAAAATAGAAACAAGTGCATGATTGTCTGTATGTAATATAATCTTTTTGTTACACAAATGAGGAGTCCAATTATAGAAGGCTAAAACAATAGGGACAAGTTCCAAAAATGTAATGTCCCCAAAAAAGGTTTGTATTTTGCCAGTCTACGGGTCGATCATAATAAGACCAGTGACGATAAAAAATAAGCAGCACACCCAAGCGGACAGCTTCCTGCAAGGTTTGTAAATGAGTGCTGTTTGTCAGTGTTGTTCCAATCAGCTACAGGAATAAAAAGCTTTATCCATTGAAACAATTGAGAAATACAGCCATACACACAGGTCCTCCTTCACTGTCTGTGTAACTCAGATAAATGCCGAGGATTTGACAACCAAATCATCGCCATCATAGAAACGTCTACTAAAACCTCTATCGGCGGGTATTGCCGGAACAGAAATTCATTGAACCCAAGTGATTGCAAGTCTCTAATTGTAGCCTTTTTCCTGCTGAGCAAGAATGTTACAAGAGATTTCAGCTCGTGTAACTTTTATAAGGGAATCTTTACCTCCATTTCAACGGTTTCGATCTCAAGTCCCCCCAAAAGGTTAAAACTACAAGAGGGTCAACAACTTTATCCTCTGCCAGGGTCACACCTAGCTCGTTACAAGTGGCTGCAAACAATTGCATTGGAGACAGCCAATCAGTTATATCCTTCTCTCCTGCAAATAGCAATCTAAATAATGATCTACATCATTACAAGTCGACTTAAACTTTATTGTCCCTCCAATAAGGATGAACATTTTTCGAATAGGGCACATGACCCCGAACATCCAGTGGGAAGGCACTTGTCAATAAAATAATTTGTCTATAAGCTTCAAACCGAGAAGCTCAAACTCTATAGGGTTAAGCGGAAGAAGTCTGAATGGAGATTTGATAATCATCTTAACAAGTAAAGTACCATGACCAATGGAGATTTGATAATCATCTTACCAAGTAAAGTACCATGACCAATGAAGATTTGATAATCATCTTAACAAGTAAAGTACCATGTCCAATGGAGATTTGATAATCATCTTAACAAGTAAAGTACCATGACCAATGGAGATTTGATAATCATCTTAACAAGTAAAGTACCATGACCAATGGAGATTTGATAATCATCTTACCAAGTAAAGTACCATGACCAAGATTACTTATTATTTCTATGGCATGATCAAATGACGAGTACTGAACGGAACACATACTTTGATCAATAAAATCGTTCACACATTCCCCTTTAGGATAGGACGAATGGCGTATTAGTCTCCAAATACCATCTTTCTTGGGAACTAAGCGAATTGGAGACAACCTGAAAGTGGTCCATGGCCTATAATCAAATGGACCTGCTATCCTGCCCAGCTGAACTTCTTTCATAACTTTATTTAAAGCTTCCAGCTCGTTTTCTTTAACTGAAGCCACGTTTTGACAATTGTTAGCCGCTCTGGGACCATTATAGCGCAAGTAAAAAGCATTAGTAAAACCTTCAATTAGCTCCTCTGTGGGATCTTTAAGAGGATAAGTTTGTAAGAGAGTAAGGAGCACATCGACTTTAATTGGGGTCTTGGCGCGAGTATGAAGGTCTAAATGCGCCTCTTAGAGTTGGGTGTGATGTAATTGGATTGCAGTTGATGTATTGACGTGGGGCAAAACCTTGCTGTGGAAAACGAAAAGACATGCCTTCTTGGACAATAGTGCTTGACCTATAATTAGAAAAGTTGGGAATCATAGCGAAGGATGGTTCCCTGAGCATTTACGCAAATAAGGAAACAAAATAACTGAGTAATTATAATTATAATCATATAATGGGTGCTTAATCTAATTAATTGCAGATGAGGGGGAGGGGCAAGGGAGGATGAACTATGACCATAGTACATATACAAAAGTCAATGTTCTTGATCTACTAATCTCCAGGATGCTGCAGGAATTTTTGCTTTTTATTTTAATCGAAAATGCTCGTCACAGGATTTCCATCCTAGACCTTTATAGCGCTGAGCCCCAAGTCTGCCTGTGTGCATATACTTAAGTAAGCCACCTACCGATGATGAGTAAGCCCAAGTCTGCCTGTGTGCATATACTTAAGTAAGCCACCTACCGATGATGAGTAAGCCCAAGTCTGCTTGTGTGCATATACTTAAGTAAGCCACCTACCGATGATGAGTAAGCCCAAGTCTGCCTGTGTGCATATACTTAAGTAAGCCACCTACCGATGATGAGTAAGCGGCTGAATAAATACTCATACAGATGATAAAAGCATCTGCGCACTGATTAATACAATTTTGTTTAGCAAGTGATGACCTAGGTTATAATACCAAGTAATCATCGACAACTGATATATGTTTGGATTGGTCCTCAACAGAAAACGGTTTAGCCAGTAGTGTGCCAAGATTTATGTAATCGCCATTGGCGATCCGTTGTCTGAGTGTGTCCAAGACGTTACAAGCAAGGTCCTCAGCTACGCTACCAGTTTGGTGAATGTTAGGAATAACAGTCAATAACTGTTTCCAACTGAAGCACATTACCTGACACTTGGGTCTGAGTAGACTATATTATATTACCTGACACTGGGGTCTGAGTAAACTATAGGATTAACTGACACTGGGGTCTGAGTAAACTATAGGATTACCTGACACTGGGGTCTGAGTAAACTACAGGATTACCTGACACTAGGGTCTGAGTAGACTATAGGATTACCTGACACTGGAGTCTGAGTAAACTATTGGATTACCTGACACTGGGGTCTGAGTAAACTATAGGATTACCTGACACTGGGGTCTGAGTAAACTATTGGATTACCTGACACTGGGGTCTGAGTAAACTATAGTATTACCTGACACTGGGGTCTGAGTAAACTATTGGATTACCTGACACTGGGGTCTGAGTAGACTAGAGGATTACCTGAACTGGGGTCTGAGTAAACTATAGGATTACCTGACACTAGGGTCTGAGTAAACTATAGGTATGTTTTGGACCACCAAGAACTGCATCAACTTTACAGCGACTTGGTCCACCACTTGCTTTGCCACAACAGCTAGCTGATCATCCGAAAGTGGACAGGATAATGAAGCCGGGGGAGCCATGGATGGGTCACGCTGATGGGCGTAAGGGCTATTTGACTTTCTGGCATACTTTCTACTGGATGAGATGCTATGGGGATGTATGTGAATTTAAAATGGATGGGTCACTATGAGGTCTAATGAGAATTAGCATAATTTTCGGGACGATATAGCGTCTATGGAAATGTAACATTACGGATGTCACAATGGGGGCTAATGGGAACTGAGCATTACGTTTGTGTCGGTGTTGGGTTTGTGGGAATTTAATTTTACGTTTGGGAGGGTCACTATAGTACCAATATGGAAAATGAACATGATGGGTAAATATTGGGCCCTATGAAAATTTAACATGGGAATTTAATACATCGACATGCAGAGAAAAACATCTAATTACAGACAACACCCACGTATACAAAGGTATACTGTTCCAATGCACCCAGTGACCTTCCTTAGAGTTCGTTGTTGGCTTGATTACAATGCAAACAATGGATTTTTTTTCTTGTGATATTTGTGAAGTTTTAAAAACGCTTGATTCTCAATAATTTCCTTTTACATTATTTAAACTTAAAAATTGAAGCCAACTTCAAATAAAAATTTAAAGAATGTGCCACATTGTTGGCTAAAAGCAATTTTACGTAAGAAAATTATTTAAAAACTAGAATTTCAACTGAAATTAGTTGATTCAGGAGAAGAAAAAGATACCGATTGTTATTGTTAGACAAACAGAAATAAGCAAACTTCTACGCATTTTTGCTTAATTCTCAATTTTGTATGTCTATTCTCTAATATTAATTAAAAATATACCATTGTCCTGTTCGAAATAGCAACTTAAAATTCTGTTGATAAATTTGTCATCTGATCAAACTGAGCTATCAAGGAACGCTACTACAATGATTGTATCAACTTTGTCAAAACAAGATGACAAGTTATGATTTTGGCTTCATGGTTAGGAGATATATATTTGGTCACTATGGAAATTTAACATGGGAATGGAACACATGGATATACAGACAAAACACACAGATTGAGCTATCAAGGAACCAAACAGCCATATATGAAGCTTGGTTTCTTCACCAGTGCACTAAATAACCAACTTAACAGATTGTTCTGACATGTCTTCAATACAAGCGATGGACTTGTTATTGCAACATATGCGATTTATTTAAACTATCGATTCTCAATTTGTAAACTTTAAAAGTGAAAGTCAGTTTCAAATAAAATTATTCAAGAGATGAAAAAGATAGCAATTTGTATTGTTACTGAGAGAGAGAGAGAGAGAGAGAAATCAATTTTCTATAAATGTTTTGCTTAATTCTTTATTTTCATGGTCCATTTTCTAATATTTAATTAAAAAAATTATCGTTGTGGTGTTTAAAATAGCAAATTAAAATTCCGCTGATAATTTTGTCCTCCACACAAACTGAGCTATCAAGGAACGCTACAACTAACATTGTGTCAACTTTGTCAAAATAAGGTCACAAGTTATAAATTCGGCTTCATGGTTAGGAGAGTTACATTTATCCCCTATGGAAATGTAACATGGGAATGGAACACATGGATAGACAGAGAAAACTAGGCCTAATGACAGACAAACACTTAGTTTTACTAAGAAACACAAATCATCACTGTTATGTATGATGTTTATATAATATTATAAATATTTTAGGAAATTATAAATGTTTCTTGACTTTAATATTTGCTCAAACCTTAATGTTATGTATAAGGTTTACACGTTTAGCTATTGTCCTTGAATTATGTTGTTTATTTATTATTTGAGTTCAAGGACGGTTTTGATAAACAAGTTGTTTATTTAATTTGAGGTCAGGGTTGATTTTGCTTACAGTTAAAACTAGAATTTCCTTTACAGTTGTGTGTTAAAAGTCACATACACCATATAATTTTTTAGGACATTCTGTCATGTCTTTATATATACCATGTTTAGTCGACAGTTTTAAGTTTCGACCTTACAATCAGTCTGTAAGGAGTCATTACAGTTGTGAAAAATCATTCCAAATTCAGAGAGAGGAATTATTTAAAATATTCATTGGATTATACAAGTGCTCATAGACTTTTGGATTTTGGGTTTTGAATTGATTATTTTTGGATTTATGTGAACTTATTCAAAGATATTCTGGAGTATTTCATGTTGGCACATCATCATATTAAAGACTACAAGCATATCAGGACATTAAAGACTATTGGCACATCAGCACATTCAAGGATATCGTAGTTCACTCGGAGCATTCTATATTTTAGGACTTGTGATTAATACATTCTGGATTTTTTTTGGAATTTAATTCACATTACTGTAAGTGCCTTTTGATTTTCATTTTAATTATCTAGAAATAAATTGCTTGTTGATTTTTACTCGATTTGTTGGTTTAACTTTCTTTCTGTTACATTACTTTAAGACCATATAGTCGTAACATTACAACCTAACATCCCAAACTTACACACTAATCTGTCTAGTGAGAGAAGGGGTATGATACGATGACAAAGATGCGCCGTTGCAAAGAAACACACACTGGGACTTTTAACATGATGGAGAGACAGACAAACACATACCTTATGAAAGATAAACACACTTTTCTGACAGACAATCACCCACACCTACAAACGAATAAGGGAATATGGATGATAGGATATGATGACAAACACACTTTTTTGCAGACAAACACTCACACCTACATACAAATCGATAATGGCGATGGGAGATGGGATCTTATAACAAAGACACTTTCTTTACAGACGAACGCCCACACTTACAAACAAACTAATAATGGGGGCATAGGAAATTTAGAATTGGCCAATGTGCCCTCCTGCATGTCGTTATAGGCGGCACATGGAGGCAGTAGCCGCAGTGGCTCAGTGGTGAGCATGCCGGACTCGCAACCGAAAGGTGCTGGTTCGAATCCTACCATATGAACAACAAGGGTTAGCTACCATAGTGTGTCCTTGGGCATTTGCCTCTAGACTAAATAACCTTCTTGTGTTACTGTGCCTTAAATCACCAAACAAAAATTTATGCGCATCTTAATATTTCTCTTGTATTAATGTCTCAAACATACTGCCCGGATTCCTTTTTTTTTTCTTCTGTGCAGTATCAAATATTTTATTGACAAGTGTTACGAATCTATGGTCTAAGAAAAATGTAACAGAAAGAAGTGAAACCAACAAATCAAGTAAAAATCATCAAGCAGTTTATGTCTTGATAATAAAATTGAAAATCAAAACACACTTACAGTAACGTGAATTAAAATCCAAATAATCCAATAATCCTAAGTGTCCTAATCACAAGTCCTAAATATAAAAGGTTCCAAACGAATGATTGTATCCTTGAATATATTGATGTGTCAATAGTCTTTAATGTATTGATTTGCCAGTAGTCTTGAATATGCTGATGTGCCAAAATGAAGCACTCCAGAATATATTTGATTAAGTTCACCTGAATCCCAAAATCATCAGTTAAAAATCCAAATCCAAAAGTCTATGAGCACTTTTATAATCCAATGAATATTTTAAATAATTCCTCTCTCTGAATTTGGAATGATTTTTCACAACTGTAATGGCTCTTTAAAGACTGATGTTAAGGTCGAAACTGAAAAACTGTCGACTAAACATTGTATATATAAAGATAGGTCACATGACAGAATGTTCTAGAATATATATAGTGTATGTGACTTTTGACACATAACTCTAAAGGAAATTCTGGTTTTATCTGTAAACAAAATCAACCCTGACCTCAAATGGAATAAACAACTTGTTTACCAAAACCGTCCTTGAACTCAAATACTAAGTAAACAACCTAATTCAAGGACAATAGCTAAACATGTCAATATGATACTTAACTTTAAGGTTTAAGCAAATATTAAAGTCAATAAACATTTATAATTTCCTAAAATATTTATAATATTATTTAAACATCATGCATAACACAAGCAACAGGAAAACCTCATGAGTAGCTGTACTACTTCCGTTTAGCAACTCACCCGATACAAGAGTAAGTGTTTATAGCATCTGACTATATGTTGATATTTATGTTCACTAACCATAAATAGGTGTTTCTATACGCATCAATTCGATAATGTGAGTGGGATACTTTTCTCGCACATTGTAATTTTTTTTTCTTTTATCCACGGAATGTGAAAAACGTTCGTGCTATTTAAGCGTCATAGTTTAAGGAAACTTAGAAATACAAAAACGGTGTTTCTGTTTACGTCAGCAATGGTATAACTCGAGAATATCTTGATCATACGCCACCTGGAACAACATTTTGACTGGTCAATGATACTGCATGGCAATAGCACCAATTTCATTTTTTTTTTCTCACTCTAACAACAGTTGTTACAAACATGAACATTGTTACCACCATGTTTCCTGTTTGACAGTGATCATAAAATACAAATCACACACATTTAATAGAGATTATTATTCTTATCATTCAGCCATATTCGGTGGTCATTCACATCCTCAGTAAATATTAATCTTTTATGAATCAGGAATCGCATTGTGAAGAAATCGGAAATATTGACTTAATAAAAGCAACTCTAAACAAATGACATAAAACGTATAAGGGTAACGATGAACGTTTATGATATTGTTTACTTTGCAGAGCAATATCTTTTCAATTCTTCATGATGTGAATATAATAAAAACAATTCTAAGCGACGCATGTAAAGACTTTTTACAACTGCTGTAATAGAGAGCGAAGTAAACCAGGTTCAGATTCAAATGTTCATTATAGCCTACAATTATATATTTGCCACTACTGCGACAGTGCATTTATTATTATAAACCATCCTTCCTATCTGGCTGTGGCGTTCTTTGATAGCATGGTTTGAACAGACGACAAAATTATCTGCATAATTTTAATTATGCATTTTAAACACCAAATCGATTCATTCTGTTTTCAAACAGTATAAAAAAAATTACAAAAATCGAAAATACAGCGCAAATACATATTAATGTGCTTCTCACAGAGGGCATTGGTCAAAACATTTTTTAAAAATTTGGTTTTCATGTCTGGATGTTTTCTTTAATTTGGTGTGTATTGGTCTGTATATATGCTTCTGTTCCATTCCCATGTTAAATTTCCATAGGGCCCCATCCTGACCTATCAATACATTCACATAATGTCCTACCCATGTTAAATTTCCATACATCTCCATAGTGACCGATAACGTTAAATTTACATACATTCCCATGGTACATAGACCCCTCCCCAAATCAATGTCTCCATAGTATGCCAACACAGCTCTCCATAGTACACATCGACCCCCTCCCCCAGTCGTTCCCATAGTGTCCCTAAATATGTCTCTATACCGTCGCAAACGTAATGTTAAATTTCCATAGACCCCATAAAGTCATAAACCTATTATTAAATCCCCATAGACGCAATATCGATCCAAACTTTGTGTTAAATTCCCATAGACTCCATACCGTCAAGAACGTAATCTTAAATTTCCATAGACCCTCTACCATCCCAAAACATATGCTAAATTACCATATACTCCATATTGTCCCCCATAACTATTAATCTCACCCTTACTTTTGACTGTAGCGCCTGTGACAAGCTTCAAACGATATAAAACGGAATTTCTTTTGGCTGACCCTAACCTACTTTTAGGCTAATTGAACCCAGTAAAGTAGAAATATCCAGTTTCAAACTTAACTTTGTAAAAGTTAAAACTTTCTTCAACAAAACAAAGTCACAAATCAATTTGTCCGCATGTGAAAAATAATCACATACTTCCAGTGCATAAAAATGACCTTTATAGTACGTTCCACTTTTGAAGAAAAAAAACCCTAAACTTTTGACACTCAAACCGTGCTAACGTCCTCAAATACAAGACTATTATCCTCTTATGATATGTCAGAAATGTTGGCGCCATAGTTACGTCATGACGCAATTTGTGACATCCACCTAAATAAAGATACTATGTTTTTTCTAAATGTGTTAAAATGTGCTTATAGCAATTTTGTATTTGAAGATCTAAAGAAATAGATAGTGGTTTTACCGTCGCAGATTATATTTTTACCACCCTCACAGACGCGTTACTAGTAGAGACTAAACACTTATTGAACGTACTCAAATCCTTGAATTCAAGACTGTTATCTCCTATTCGTCTGTAGACGAGATACTCATCAACTTACTTTATTGTTCTAATTTGTTTACAATAAAACTTTAGAAAAACAAAAACTCAGGGGTTGCTTCCAAAAATATATGAACGTTGTATAATTTACTAGATTCAAACTCACGTGGAAGAAAAATAAACTCAATCTTCAGCAAAATAATGAAAAAGGCAGATTTGTTGACCATAAAAATAAAGCTTCAAAAGGCCATTAAACTTTATTTGATTTATTTTCTCAAATTTCGGCTCTAATGGTGCAAAAAAAATTTGAAAGTTACACTTCAATCTTAATTTTCACCATTTAATCAACTGGCGGAATCAACAATAATTGCATATAATAACATCTGAAAAATAGAATGAGAATGTTTTTTTAAAAGTGAAAGTAAGAAAAAAAAAATTTAAAAATGTTCCCCTGATTAATGATTAAATATCAAATACTATCAGAATGAATTTCTTTTCAAAATTCTTGCTACATTAAATCGAAACGTCTAAATATTGAAATATGCCTCATAGTCACCACAAGACCATTTACCACACCTGTCGGCGAGTTTGAGTTTTTCTTTTAATTCACACAGACTTGGAGTGGGGTTTTTTTTAATTTTTTTTTTGACAATGTTGATATTTTTCAATATATAGGAAGATTGATGTAATATTCAAATTATAAGTGTGGAGTTATACAAAAGCTCTATCTGATTCGATAGATTCTCATATTTTTGCAACATCTGAAAGCAGTGTACACTGATAACCGTTGCATTTTCTGGATGAAATACAGTGCAGCAGAAAAGCTCGACAGTTTTCCACTGTGAAACACCGATATGCGCAGTCGGTCTCGTGATTCACATCCACTGATGCAAGTTCCGGTGAATTAGCCAATGAGATCCCGTCTAGCAGAGGGGGCCACCATCGTTCGAACAACAAAACACCAGGGTCATTTTCCATGTCAGGCAGGTCTTTTGAGGCATATGTACTAGGAAGGTACAGCATATCCAGTGCTAAAATGTAAAGAATCAGATTAATACACTTATACCATACTGAGATAATGTGTACATACACAAGGATCGTGGAAACGTTCTTTAACATACAGTCTGTTGTTACGGAATTATGTATTATTTCGTTTTTAAATAATAGCATGGGTTTATGATCTCTGCATAATAGTCTAACAGCTGTCGTCTTGCAGAAAGTACAAATACGGTATTTCAATGTGACTCAGTACATTAGGACTTGAGAAATATTTTCGCTTATAGCATTAGTATATCACGTGATTTAACGCGTGAGGGTTGGACTTCTGACCTAGATTCTATGATTTCATTTAGAGTCAATACTTTATTGACTGGTAAAAACGTTAGTGCATAGGTACTTTAGCGGTGTCACGTATAACCTAGTTTCTGCTTGTTTCGGAGAGGGTTGTAATCTAGAAGGATTAAATTGTTTCTAAGTCGCAATACAGTTTAAATTGTTTTTTCCTTATTCTGTTTTGCGCAGTCAGAAGCTATATAATAGGATGTATTACTGTGTTTAGGCATTCGTTCATAGTTCGTTCAGCCTGAGAGGTCATAAAACGAGATTGGTTCATTTTGTGTGTGGATATTCTACTTCAGTGATATATATATATATATATATATATATATATATATATATATATATATATATATATATATTAAAACAGTACATTTAGGATTAAGTACTGTGTCTTAAACTTTAATAATTATACAGCTCCGTGGAATTATCGGAAACATTTCTAGAACTTGTGATATTCCATATTCACAAGGACTCTTTGGAATTTATAACACTTGGATGTAGCTGATTCTTATTAGTACATCAGTACAGTAAAGGTTTCATTCGGAACCTACTTCATTCGGAATATTTGGATTAACTTCCGGATCAGTGAACTTTAGAACAATTTAGGACTTTTAAGGATATTCTATACTGTAAGTTATTTTTAATTCTTTCACTTTGATTGTTTGTTGAAATATTTTAATATTTTAGGAAATTAAATATTTGTATTTTAAATCTTGAAAGCTTGTTTGAGTCTTTTCTTTTGTTACATTACCCCTAGTCGTAACACTGTAAAGATGGGATATTGAAAGGAGGACAACAGAATGTGAATGGTGACAGCCAAAAATATAAACTAACGTTATGAGAGACAGAGAACCAGCCTTTATCAGAATTATGAAACTCCAGCTGTCGCTTGCAAATCTGGAATCATTTGAAATTTTCATAAATATTAACACCAATAATAAGTGACTCAGTCGAGATTAGATACACAATTTTGTATCTACTCCGACTCCGACTCCGAATGTTTGATATTGCTTCCGATGTTGTGCGTAACCTGGTGGGATGCTAAGGATAAGCAGAAATTGTTATTATTATTATTATTATTATTATTATTATTTTATTTATTTATTTACTTATTTATTTATTTATTTATTTATTTTGTTGTTGCAATTTTTAACATTATTTGTGCATAGTTGACAATTGTACACGTATTTCTAAGGCTTCAGTTTCATGTAACGTAAGATGTAATAAAAATACATTTTTGTTTCTTCATTGGAAGTTGCACTGGGTTTGTTTGCTCCTAACGCGTTATTCGGTTTTTGATCGAATTTTTTTTAGTTAAATTCAATTTTATTCGTGCATGTAATAAATGTATATAAAATTTAGTTGACTACCCACCATATCACGTTAACTTCATGACATTTAATGCGAATTCCTTTCTTTTTTTTTTTCATTAATTTTCAAATACCTGGTGCGAGATGTAGGTGTACGGTTTTGGTAAACCCAGTGTATACGGCTTGGTTATTTGATTCGCTCAGTTAAGTGTACGATTTTGGTAAACCGAATGTGTACGGTTTGGTTATTTGATTCGCTCAGTTAAGTGTACGGTTTTGGTAAACCGATTGTGTACGGTTTGGTTATTTGATTCGCGCAATTAAGTCTACGGTTTGGTCACATGTTTTCATTCGATATGTATATGTTTTCCCCCGTTTCTGTAAGAATTTTATTAAGCTATATGCAGTTTTTAGGTTGATAACAATGTATTTCATTACAATTATCCCCAAACACATGAAACTTAATGAGACCTAATATATAGTTCTTTGCTTCCTAGTAGAAATGTTCGTTCCATTTTACTTTATGAATTAATTGCAGCCTATATCCTCAACAACGCCGGCCCCGGAATCTTCATACTTTGCATGTTAAGATGTCTTGAAAAGTACTACTCTATGAGGTCAAAGAAATACACCGTATCTTATTATTTTAACGGGAAGGGATTTGTGATTACAATAAACTCAGTTTTAAAAAAGTATTTTTTTTTCTTCCCAATTGATCATCAAGTGAACATGACACGTGTGCATCAGTATGGATCATTTTCTATGTTATTATTGCGATGTTTGCAAACAGTTCTTTAAAGGGATTATACAAGATTCAGTAGTAGTACGTGACAAATGCATTCTAAAAGTGCGAAGTTTAGAACTTGAAATTACAAATGGAAATTTTTGTACCGGGACACATAGTTTTACCGTAATTCCCCGGCATCTTAATAAAGAGAAAAAAAAATTAAAAAATAAAACTTGTGAAATGCTGTGATCCTGGAAACCCTGTTAAATCAATAGCATCCGTCTCCACAAATGTTGTTTAAGATTCTGTGGCACTCTTTAGTCCCTTTACGAAAAGTTGGCACTTCTTTGACTCTCCAAAAGTGGTACAAATAAGAACGAATTGTAACGATGAAGATTAATGCAATGACTCTGATTTTACTATTTTAGAAGATGATTTAGATATAAATACTGAATACTCTAAAATGGCACAGAAAGTCGCAGGAATGGATGAAGTTTTATGATATGCTGAGTTGGGACGAGTTTCCCATGAATAATATCCCCTTTTTTGCTTTTTATTAGACGTAGTGAAATGGTACAGTAATATCAGTTTCTATGCGCTATGATGACAAAACCTGTCGATTTTGGAGAATCGGTTATATTTAATGGAACATTTCTCAGATTTATGGGTGGCCCCAAACACAGGGGACACATTATTTTGGGCGAGAGTGAAAGAAGTGAATACCTTCCTGAAAGTTCTAAATAAAATTCGCAGTTCCAACTCGCAGGATTACTGTTAATGACATCCACCGTTGCAACCAATGACATAAAACCCGGCATTATTTCACACTTGCTGGATAATTTAGTAAGTCAGGCATATAAGAATGAGACTTTCAAGTTATATCTTGACGGGAAGAAAATAAATTCAAGCACACATGAACAGTTGGGTGACATTCATCCAGTTGAGTTTGAAAACAATCCCACTCTTTTGCAGAGACAGAAAGAACTGCAAATATGGAACAGTAGGCTGATTTTCCTCAATTTGAATTTGATATTAGGAAATATAACATCACAATCACATGCTTAGTTTAATGATTTCTTGGCGCAGAGTTTCTGAGAAATCTGCTCTGGAAAATATTTATCAGATAGTACCGTTACAAAGACGAACATACGGTATGGACAAAATAATAAAACTTGATTGGGATCATAAGATATTCGTGTCATAGGAAATTTGGGAGTATCGATATTCAAATACCATCATATACCAAATCCTGACTATGGCCAAAACTGTGGCTGAGAAAACTTAGAAACTGTTTCATAAATCGTCAGCAATGAGAGAACAGATGGACAGGCCAAGTTATGGCGGTCATCTTCACACTGGGCATGCCACTGTACATTTCGTGCCTAAATCACAGTTGACAAATAGATCAAAACTCTGCAAGGAAAACTGGTGTGTGTGTGTGCGTGCAGTCATGGGGACAAATGGACAAGCAGACAGAAAAGATTCAACTAAACTTGGATTAGACTCTATATTATGTTCAGTTAAAACAATGTAATAAACGGTATAAGCCAACGTTGCGTAGCTAATTTAGAAAGTAAAACTTTGGTCCCGGGCTTGATATTTAAATTATGGGTCCGCACAATACTTCAAATAACAATGGTTTATGTTTCTATATTTAAATAATACTCTCTCTCTCTCTCTCTCTCTCTCTCTCTCTCTCTCTCTCTCTCTCTCTCTCTCTCTCGCTCTCTCTCTCTCTCTCTCGATTGATGTTAACCGATGCACATCACGCAATTCTGAGGGATGAAGTATCCACACGCATTTTCTTCACAAAAATTTGTAATGTTGCAAAAGAGCCATTAAGATGACATTCTTTTTTCTGGAATGGACTAACTGGGAAACGATTCAAAGTAATGTACGACAACTTTAGGATGGTATTTCATTTAGAATACTGAATGCACGTCAAAATGACAAATCGATGCGTTTGGAATATGTGAAATATTTTATATTATCAAACTATTTCAGCGATAAAATAAATAAATAAATTTTACAATGACTTTGGTGCAAAATATACCTGTCTTACCTGATAAAAACTACTGAACTTGAGAACTGTTCAATCACTTTTTAAGTTGCTTAAAATTATATTGTATCATAACATTTTTATGTACCAAACCGGGCACACAAGTGGGACAAAACCGGACTCGAACAAAAACACTGAGCGAACCAAACCGTACACCTACATCACATATCATGTATTTAAAAATGAATGTAAATAAAAAGAAGTCGCAATAATTGTCATGAAGTTAAGATGATAAAGAACTTTATTGTATATGCCTTTATTACATACACGTATAAGATTTAACTAAAATTAGTTGAACAAAAACCGAGCATCGTATTAGGAGTGAAAAACCAGTGCATATTTCCTGATAAAGATGCATTTTTTAAATTATCTTACGTTACATGAAACTGTTCAGCCTTAGAAATGTTTGTGCAATTGTCAACTATGCACAAATAATGTTGAAAGAATGCAACCAAAGAAAAAAAAAAGTTTTACAAATTTGTATGAGCTAAAATTTCTGCTGACCTTCAGCAACCCATCAGTAACGCATAACACCGGAAGCGATATCGAACATTCGGAGTCGGAATAAATACAGTATATTGAGACAGATAGTGGAGAAACGTTAACATAAATAACGTACGTTTCTTACAGACAAACATTAACGTAAATAACGTACGTTTCTTGCAGACAAATGCACTGACAGTGTGGTCACAGTCCTTGAAGGAAATTTCTCCAGTTGTCGTAATGGTCGCACACAAGTCACTTGTTGACGATCCTGGAATAAATACCGAAATAAAACCTTTGAACATCTTTGTTTTGTTTGTTACGTCTTGTTTTTCAATCTTGACTTTAACTCTTATTGCACAAGGGCTAGTTCCATCTCGTATGGAGAGGCTGATATGAGTGGGGAAAAATGGTATGGAGAACACTTTAATACATTCTGCATTCAAATGTCTCTTTGATTCCGATTTCAAACAGCACAGATTATCGGTTAAAAGAGTAATTTTTATACATTAGATCAAACTTGCGTATATACACGTTCCTACTTTTGAAAATCCCGTAAACATTAAGGCTATGTTCCAATTAGTGGTGGCCAAATTCGCCATGGGCTACTCATTTTCCAAGATGGCTACTAAATTCTTTGAAACATATTCTTTGGCTACTGGTTGTTTCTTCTTTGTCTATTGTAAATTAAAAAAGGTGTTTTGTGCTTAACAAAAGTTTGATTATTGGCGTAATTTAGGCTACTACTGGAATTTTTCTTGAGTGGGAACCTAGCTATGGTAAATTAGAATTTTCAGGCGCTAAACATTAACTGCACTAAAGTGAATTTCAAATGTATTTATTCTTAATATCCGATGAATTAAAGTTCTTTTTTTTAAAGACGAACACGTATCATTAAAACTGGATATTGAAGAAAGTGTTTTAAGAAAGCAATTAACTAATTAGGCATCAAATAGGTTACTTATCTTTTTATCAAGGAACTACCTCCATATAGTAAGTATTTTGCTAAACAATACACAGTAAAAACATATGAAATCTTAAGGATAGTTATGGAAGAGAGATAGAAAGGTAAGGTTAGCTAGAAATCAGGTGGGTGTCGATGCAGGCCACATTGGGGACTACTTTATTTTGAGTTTAAACGTACAATTGCGTAGTTTGTATCGAAGTATTTTTGTAAGGTCATTAAATGTGAAATAAATGTAAACTCATACATGTGATGAATCCATTAAGGTAAATGTAAGACAACTGAGATATAGTCTCAAACAGCTAATTGACCATTGGCATGACTTTTACACTTACAAATTGGGGCTCGCCACTGCACAGGAAGATTGTGTTTCACGTGTACATCCACTAAAGACAGTAGATACGAAAGGCTCAGTCTCCACACCCCAAAAAGGGAGCATTTAAAGCATGGACTTGCACCAGCCAGTCCACCCACCACCCCCATCATCCCCACCACCCATAGACTGATCCGACATGCTATTTGTTCGGCCGACCGTTCCCCCATGGGGTCAGCCAAAACTAGTTTTACAATAAGGTCCTTTAAAATGAACAGCAGCGCCACTCACCCACCATCAAATTATTTATCTCGTACCTCCCTCCTGTGTCGGCAATTACTGTCACAGTTGCCCGGTCTTGTCACGTTTCTGACAGAACGGCCGAAATTTGGATATTAAAAATACTCTCACAGAGAGTGGTAGGACCAAACATATTATATCCAACGTAGAATGTTTTATTCCTCGATTACGCAAAACAAATTTTCACCTAATAAAACTCCCTCACAGCTCAAATATACTATACACAGTACAGACTGTTTTAATCCATTGATTACATCACCCGGAAGATTACTCACCTTGGCGAGGCATGATAAGAATGTTTTGCCCGCCCACGCATATATTAGTTTCAGATGAAGTAGTAGTATAATGGCACTTCTAGCCCCCTCGAGCCCGAAGCAGCCCGTGTTGATATTAGATAATTGGTTGGTTTTCAATGACAATTTAGAGTTGCCGTCGTATGACGTCGTATGACCATTAACTGATATGTGCACCGGCTGCTTTCTTATTGACGCCTTCGTGCCTTTGGCAAGTTTGACTGTAGCAGCATTGATTAAGGTTGACCTTGGCATGTACACAACAAGGCTGGTCCAGCGGAACGAAGATGCTATCAGTGACACTGCTAGTTTACGACCTTCTACTGCAAACATGCAGGCCATACAGAATAAGGGTGGAAACCCGTGAAGTGGCTAGCATTCTTTCAAATGCGTTAAAATGCCAGTGAAAACGCAAAAAACAACAACAAAAAAAACTCTTACACACCGCGTTAATTTAGTTTGCTCGTTATAAAGCATCGTACGGCGGTTCTGTCATTTTTGCCGTTCCTGTAGTTTTTATAATTACGAATTTCCAGCAATATTTTGTATGATCTCCTCGAAAGCTGTGGTTCTTCCGCGGGTTATTAATTCTTTTTTTGCCACTTCGCCAATTACAACAATTTTGTTTTTCATGGTCTATATATTTGTCGACTTCCTCGAGGCTAAGCTTGAACTCTTCCTCGGATATGGCGTTGTCGCGTAGCGCCTAAGATATATGGTCCGAGATTGTGTTGAGCTTTGTTTCGGCCAAGACGCGGATTTCGTCCTGCTTTTTACTTTCAGGGAGAGTCGTCGGCTAATGAACTTTCTTGCAATGGAAATCAGACCAAGCAGTGATTTCAAGGATAATTGCAATGTGGACAGCACTGATTGTTGACAATATTCCAATTCCGGCCACAACTGTGCCCTGAGACACATCCTTTAGTGTCGTGTTAACACTATACACGGCGTTTACTGCGCGCTTTTATTTTTTGTAGAGGGCGAGCCGCTGTTCAGCCTCTGCCCGTAAGGAGGTTTCAGCGTCGCAGATCTTTTTAGGGCTAAAATCTTGTTCGTCTTGGAGCTTTGGGTATAGCGACATTATACAAATTTCTGTTTAAGGAGTGTGATATGAAAGTTTAAATGATCTGGAGGTGTGGGTGGAGTAGCTGCCTTGCAGACACACACCTCTAAAAAGTCGCCGCGTCTTAGTGGCGAGACGGCGGTGATGACAAAGAAGATGTTAGTTTCCTTAATATCACTAGAACTGTAAATAACACGGCCTTCTTTACTCCCACGCTCGTTAAGTACCAAATATACCATGTCTTCTGTCCGCAGGCCTAGCGATTGTGTGTTTTTCTGACCGATTACTATGATGCTGCTGGTCGATTATAACTCTGTTTTTTCGCTTGGAGATACGAGTGAATGAGGGCCCTACATACTGCGACGGAAAAGCTATCGACATGAATTCAGTTTTATTAAATACCACCTTGCTATTGTAGTAACAATCGCGCCTGAGACGCTCCGGGGGTAGTACTTGCAGCTTTTCTTCTGACAGCGAAAGCGAAATTACCCCAAGCTGACAGCGGGTAGGTTTAAGGTGCTCTGGGTGGTTCCAGTGCTCAATATCTATTTACTTTGCCTTCTCGTTCCATCCCATTGCGAACCGGTGCGTATCAACTCCATGTTGGCGCAGATACTCTTCCACTAGTGGTTTGTATTCCTTGTCGATGTCAACTTGTTTTGTGAGCTGCGCCAATACTCCGCCGCCAATTTCAGGATTGCACGCGGCACCAATGATTTGTGTTCCTTGTCTATGTCTGGTTGTTCCCTCTTGGCATTTGTTTTAAGCTATATGAGTTCTAATTGCGAAAGCAAACTATGGTGAGAGTGGCTAAGAATCCCGTCAGCTGTACGTTGACGTCGAAAATCGCCGTAGCAAATGGTGTTTCTGGCGGCAAACATAGACGCAAAACTAGTTATAAGGCTTTGTGTGAGGCATTAGCCGGAACGGCAGTATTGCCATTATGTGCCATTAAGGCCCCATTTATACGGATTGAACGCGATGCCCACGTTCCGCCACCGCAACTCCCGTGGAGGTTCATGAAGTAAAAACCGGTGTCTGAGACGGTGATAGTGTCGTGTCGTTGCTGAATGTAAAACAACCAACGTTATGAAAGTCTTACGTTGAATCTCAATGATAGCAACTATATGCATTCATTGCCGTAACCCCACCAACTGACGTGATTCTGTCGGCCATTAAGTACACGGCCTTTAAGGCGGCACTGATGCCTGCGCTGGCCGTGCTAACAACGACAACCTCGCTGTTTTTTTCCTCATCAAGAATATTCCCAGTTGTGTTTATCTGATTGAGGTGGACATAAAGCCGCGGGATGTTGATAAACGCTGGGTGATTGTTTGCCGTGGACGTGCCTTTTAGTGCAAAATCCCTAGTTGGGTCAAATCCAAAGATGAAGGCGAACGGTCTGAGATCAAAATAGAGAGTAGTATCGGTGGAGAGAGAGAGAGAGAGAGAGAGAGAGAGAGAGAGAGAGAGAGAGAGAGAGAGAGAGAGAGAGAGAGAGAGAGAGAGAGAGATGCTGATCTGCTCGATCGCCACATTATAGTCAACAGTAATTTCAGGCATGGGAGCCTTTATTACGTTTTCGAGCGTCTTTAGGTTGTAATACCCATCCAAGACGGTGGCCCTATGCTCATAAGAATCAGGTTGTTGCTAAGCGCAGCCGAAATGTTGAACCATCCTGGTCTGTACGAAATATCCCGGAGCGTTAGGCGCGTACTTGAGTCGGTGCATATCACATGTTCTAGAGGCACGGACCCAACTAGAGGGTTGGTCAATATAACATGCATTGTCAGAACCAGCACTTGTGCGAGCACTAGTGCGTGGATATGATATTGCCACAAGTACTCCGACTTTAACGGCGTCTTTACCTATAGCGATGCAGAGAGAGCACAGATAACATGAAATATTGGTCAACCTCGATGTGTATTTGCGGGATGGTATTACAATTGTGGTCACATTGTTTAACATATTCGATAAAGCTACTTTTGGTCAAGTCAGAAGATATTGTAAATGATTGGAACTCAGGGACGGCAGACGCTGAAATGGAGTTTTGGCAAAATCAGGTTAAAATTGCTATCTGATGCCCGACCACTGGTTATGTTGCGCAGCGCTTACGGTTTCATGTTTACTTCCAATTGAGAAAGATTCTCACTCAGATGCGGTGTCCCCTTCCAGGCAAAACACGGCGGGATACGTTTACAAACAGCATCGACATGTTTGTATACGAGAACATCTGTAATGAATTTAATGTGAACAAGAACATGGATTGGCGGCATAAGTGTGACAAAAACAGTGGCCAACGACGATATTATTTCAACA
The DNA here is from genome assembly GCA_029931535.1 of Margaritifera margaritifera. Taxonomy (NCBI): domain Eukaryota; kingdom Metazoa; phylum Mollusca; class Bivalvia; order Unionida; family Margaritiferidae; genus Margaritifera; species Margaritifera margaritifera. The sequence goes on along the minus strand of JAQPZY010001621.1, from coordinate 1,143,151 downwards.
AGGATGCTTACACAAGCGCTCGCACAAATGGAAAGTGCACAACAACCGCAGCCAACGAAACACGATCAGATCCGCTTTGACCCACCCGCGCAAGCCGCGGCAGCAGCACAAACCAGCACCATGTAAAAACTACAGGCATAAAAAAGAAGCCGAAGACCACGATGCCAATAAAGCTGCACTAGTCGTGGTGGTATTGAAGAAAGGCTTGCGGCCATTGCCTGAACGCCCTGATCTAGCTTTTCTCGCTTGTCCGCGTAGCGAGAGCGGATAACAGCAAAGAACGCAACCTATATCGTGATGACAGGCACAACTAGATTCTCGGACAACCAGCCAAGGGCGTTGCCTGTCGTTTTTAGGAGAAATTACACGATAGTGGCAATAATGCCGGGCAGCGCCGCCAAGGCCTTTTCTCCAAGCGTTTTCAGCATCCCGGCCGCCTGCTTCCAGTGCTTTTTTACCCATTCATTTGCGCCGCCGGGGCCAAGTTTAGATGTCAGGGCTGATGATGGCATTGTGCCTCGCCCGCCTCCTCATGTGATTGCGTGCTTATAATAAAACCAAACGCCATGAGAATCGAGGTAATTGTGATGCCCTGCTCTCGAAAGAGGGTAGCAGCTTTTTGCCGCGGGTTGTATCCTCGCGGATAACTTGACTGATAACCTTCCAGATAGCGGTGATTTGGCTGCGGAGTTTTCCTCATAACTCATCGGCTACCGAGAGCTGATTTTTGAGTTCTCCCTCCTTGGCCGTAAGTAGGGCATGTAGCTGCTAGCGCTCTGTTTCACTTGGCGGCAGTATTTGAAAGGCAACTTTATACGTTTGAAGTGCCCTGTCTAGGCTAAGGAGCTCCCGCCTTGGGAGAATATCAGGGCCTTCTACTGCAACTTCCTTGACAACGGTTTCCGTGGACCTGGCTGTGGAGAGTAGCTCAGTGCCTATGAGTTCACTTGTGTCTGCTGGAATCTCATCTCGCACTTTCGTCAGTTTTTGTGAGATCTTACTGCTTATCTTAGGTCGTTGTATGTTTGGTTTTTCATACATGCCGCTGCTATGTTTAGTTACTAGTGTGGAAAGCCTGTTTGGATTGGCAACCATTCCCCGTGCGTATTCAAGATCTTTGTTATACCTCCAACGTCTTTTGTTCACCGTTTTCTACAACATAGTCAGCATAGACAGGTCTATTAATGCCGTTTGCCTTTAAAAAAAATGCATCGACCCCCTTATTGCGAATTTCAGTTATAGATGTTATGAAATCGTCTCTACGAAGAGTTTGTAGCCGAGTTTTAAAGTTCTGTGTTTCCTGGTTATAATCACTGGGAGATTCGGTAAATGAAGTTTCTATTTCATCTAGTATATCAGCGTCTTCACTACCAATCTCTTTAATTTCAACATTTTAGCCCCCTTCGGAATTAGTAAAATTTAAGCATCAATTGGCCAACTCAGTATTAAAGTATGGACTCCAATAGCACCGTGAGCGCAGTATTAAGTATCGACTCATATAGCACCGTGAGCATGTCTTCTCAATACAGAAACAAACTTGACCATTCCGCTCCCTCCACCATGCGCTTAGTGTCAAGGAAGCGCGGAATACCTTCGTCGTGACTAATAACCCAAACACAATAGACCAAAACTACCTTCTTACTCTCAGAGTTCCCAACTTCGGCAGCAACGATGTTATTCTGCCTTGCGCCACCAGACTGGCATTCACAATTGCTTTGAGCGGCGGCACAGCAGCGCCGGTTGACGCCAACCGTGTAATCATGAAAATTTTCAGCACCTTTGTCAAGCAAATCAATATAAAAAGCTAGAAGGAAACACATTGGCCAGCATCGGTGACGCCAACGTTTGGGATGTCTACAAGGATCTCTGGCTGACGGTAAAAGAGCTGACTAACGCGGTATACCAGGGCATCCAGAACGCCAACACTGCCGCATTACGTGTCGGCGCTGGTAATGCCGTTGCTGCCACAAAGTCCGACGCGTCTAACGCTGCCGCGTTTGGGAACTGCTTCTTTGTGTTGATCGACAACGATCTGATCAATGACCACATGCCATAATATCAGTTCGGCCTTTCAGACGGCCACACCTGGACGCGACACAAAGCGTTGATTTGTCACGCAAAACTGAGTATTTCTAGAACCCTCTTATCGACAATATGTCGGTGACGATCGAGGACGTCACAAACATATCTATGCCTATGGGCAGGTGCGATACCAGCAGTGGGAAGAGGCCCTAAAAATAATGGTGAGTGAGTCCATCAAGGACGCGAAGCTGCCGGAGATCGATGTGGGTGCATTCTACCACAATCGGTTTTCCCTTGTCATCGATATGAGGTCAACAGAAGACCACACGCTCCACGGATCAGGAAGGCAAATTGAAAACGCGAGCGAAGGTATAACGCTGCACATTGAAAAAAATCGGTCCAGGCGGCAGTCGTGTTAAAGATGTCCTTATACATCATCATAGGCGAGACGCACAGCTCAACATACAAATGGCCAGTTTGTGTCAGCCATCTACTAGCCTCAGGGCAAGTCCAGCACCCCACAGCCCCTCGGGCAGCTGGCACGAGTTTTCGATAACTTACAGCCACACTGCGCCATGATCGTTGGCCGCCGCGACTGCCGCAAGAGCGTGTTTGCCTGCAAACTGTTGGAATCGGCATATAAGGATCACTTTGATTTTATCGTCATCATCTGCCCTACTATACGCCTCAACACGGCTTACGATAGACCATGGGGACAATGTGAAAAAAGACGCCGCAAACCATCACTATATGTCTGCTCGACGATTGTACCTTCCTTTCTGGCATCCGGCATATAGAAACGGCCCTTACTAAGCTCGCCTATGTCAGCCACCATGCCGGCATCACGCTTGTGGGCCATAGCACAAAAGTACAACGCCGTTGCCCATAATTTCAGTGAGCAGACCTCATGAATAGCCCCCTTTTACTGCAAAGACGAGGACCCATTTAGGGACACGCTGACACAAAACGATATCATTGAGGCCTCGCCATTACACTTGATTTAGGCTACGTACTACTTAGACTCTGACAATCAGTGAACCATATCCAGAATTTTACAAGAACCATGGCAGAAGCTGTGAATAACTTTAATATTGAGGAGCTACCATATGGGTTGTCAGCAAAGTCGGAAGGAAGGTACCCCGACGGTCAAAGTGAAACAGTAGCATATCAACTTGACCGCCTGTCCGAGTTAGTAGCTTCTGGAGCGGTGAAAGAATATATAGGCCATCCCCTTACCTTTTCAGACCTAACGGTGGTGAGCGATGAAGAGGTTGCAAAATCCTATGCCATATACGAGACTAAACTGGGACCAGGATGGCTGCTTTGCGAGCGATTTAAAGATGATCCGCTCATCCGGTCCTCTTTGACGAGCATCAGCAGCCACGTCTACTTCAGGTACGGCCCGGTACTAGCGCCAATTGCAGCTGGCACGATTACATACATACATACAGGCATGTCAGGAAGATGAAGAGTATAAAAAAGTACTAAACGATGAGTACGACTGCAGAACCGAATACGAAACCGCCCGCAGTACCAAAGTCGGAACCGTCAGCGGTACCGTATCAGGAAGCAATACAGGTCACTGAGGTTTAAAACGCACGTAGAGCTGCTTCTCGTAAACAACTTGTTGAGTACAATAAACGACGCCGAGCAACAGCGCGTGATGCAATCGTATATTAGCTTTGGCCGCTGGCCACGAGTACGCATTATTTCGCGGCTGGCCTCCGCAGCCAGTAGACTTTACCCTACAGGGCCAGCATAAAGCAGCAGGACCCTTCGGAATGACAAATGCCGCAGGCGCCAGCAGCCACTATTAGTCACTCGCCCGACACTGTTTATACGGAATAGTAGTATGCGAAACGCAGGTGCAAGATGTCTAATAGCAACGACGTCCTTCGGAACGACAAACATCAAGATTACCTCAATGCTCGCCAAGCAGCATGCCTAAAAGACTTACCAAGAGGACGGTGAAGCTCTGCGCGAGTGCTACCTGTTAACCGGCGGAAAAACAGACACCGGAGATGGGCGACGAGCCCAAGCGTTCTAACTTTTACACACCCTCGTTCGTTCAGCAAAAGAACGAGCTGATGTTTATTACCGGGGGCCTCGCCACCGTGTGCTACATCGCCTATAACTATTTCTAACCTGGCAAGTGCAGGAACTTTTGCGCTTACAAATTGCAGCAGTAAGCTGCTCGTTTGCAGCCCAATAGCTGACGAAACGGCCGTGGAAACGCTATGGAAACTAAGCTCACCAAAATTAGCTACAGCCCGCGAGGTTACTGGAAGGGCGAGAAAGCTATCATAAAGCTGGCAGAAACCGCCAAAGTCTCACAAGATCTTCCCAGGGAATGATTCAATAAGTAGGCCAAATAAAAGATTCACGTTCCCGCACCACACAAAATTCCCCGGCCGCGGTTTGGTGTTTCAGCCCCTAACGAGGTGCGGGAATCGCTCAAGTGGCCCAATCTGCTGCATGTTAACGCTGACCGGGAGTTTATGGGTGCCGTGTCGCAGCTCTTGGCCAAAAACGGCGTGCATGTGACGCGGAACGAGTTTGGCGTCCACCGTGCGCAAGGCATGATGGAGAGGTTCAACCGTACTCTAGCCTAGAGGCTGTTGGGGGAACCTGTACGCACAGGAGATGCTGCTTTCCAAGAGCGAGACTGCAAAGCGTAACACTGAGTGGGTTCGGTGGCTGCTTGTCGTTGTGGCGGCCCTAAATAGCGAGATAGCACGGCTCACAAGCAACAACAAAAAAATATTGATGCCATTCGTGCTACGTCTGCGCGGTCAGCAATGTCTGCAGTGTCTGTAACTCGGCCGGTTGGTATGAAAAAATACCGCTGATCTGAAAGACCATGGTGCGGTAACTATATGTGCTTGGGAGAGCTGAAATGCAGGCAACGCCGTGCTACCGACCCTGTGTGGTTTCTCCGGGTGTACACCTTCGCTGATAGGTTTGACAACCCAGGCCATCCATCAATATATCAACTTTCTGGAAATGGTTCTCAGCGTAGAAGCTACTTTCAAAAGGAACTACATATTGTGCCTCAAAATACTCAGCTAACACCTAAGGGCATTCATGGCCCAGGCCTTAAAGCCCGTTGAGATACTCCTCCTCTTTGTCATGGGCAAAAAATGACGGCTGTAGGCAGTTGGTACTTGGTTAAAATAACACGTTCAACCACATCTTTGAATCAGGCGAATATTTATTGCAAAACCTTTTGCAAACTTGATATGGCCATCTAGCTATCGATGGAAACCGAAGTGTGGAGTACATTGCATGGCGTTGCCTATGCCGCCACCACCAATAAGGTGAAAGGGCCGCTGCGAAACCTTGGCAACTTTGCTAACAGAATCCTCGAAGAGTTTCGGCAAAACCCTAAGCTTCTCAAGAAATTTTAACAACGGCGTTCTTGGCGGACGGCATCAATACCAGCTCCATATACTTCCGGAACATATGCGCGACGCTGCCTACAAGCATTTCGACCTTCTGGAGTATATCAGCCAAGGTAGCACCTAAGTGCATTTTTATCCAAACCGAAGAGCTCGTTGAGGCACTCCTTGTTACTATTGTGCTGTTCGGTAGTGGCCGTATGCCCGCGTGTAGTTTTTATCCGGATTACCGGCGGGGCCTTTTTCATTGGCACGTTCAGTGCCTCGAAATCCGCATACATGATGTATGGAACACGCCTCTGGCGGTGGTAGTTCTGGAACGACAGGATGTTCTCACCTGTCTCTGGTAAGGACACGCGCTAGGTCTTTTCGTCTATACCGCGGCAGTCTTTAGTGTGAGCTTCCAATAGGTCAGCCCGACTAAAGACGCGGAGGCACCGGCGGCAGAAGTGCTTCTTTCGGTTGTTAATATTGTGGTTAAATACCATCTGGCTGAGGTCCTTTATTCACACATAGTGGTTCTTTTCACCCTCGGCGAGCATCAGTAGATCTACAGTGCTTCCTTGCTGATGCATAGCGGGTAGAGGCCCTTTTCCCAGTCAAAGACGCTAACTGCAATTTCCGGGTTTCGGCGCTCAAATTTTCCAGTGTCACTCACCTTCACGGGTAAGTCAAAACCAGCAGAGTCGAGCTTGTCCAGGTGCTGGCGTTATTTTTCTGGCCGGTCAACATTTCTACCGACTGCTGCTGTGTATAGAGCCGACAGGATGGCCTACTCTAAACAACAATTGTTGGTGTTTTTCACATTGATAACGGATCGCGGCAGAATGCACTTTGGCGTTGGAATGTAGCTGTAGCCTCGAAACGGGCGGTATTGCGACAGGCCTAGATCAAGTGTCGCGCACCTCGGACCCATCGCGCGTGTACTCTTCTATGCTTAGTTGAATTGCGGATTTTGGCTTGGGTGACATACTGCTCAATCTCGTCAATGCGCATGGATGCGGTGGCGCTAGTCCGAACATAACCCGTTACATTAACGAGTCTTCCAGCTCCCTGCCGATGATGTTCCGAGCACTAGGTGTCATGGCAATAAGAAATGCCAAAGCGTCTGCTTCGAGCTTGTGATTTTCAGGCACGGTGGCGAGGCAGTCTTTCATAGTCGCATCGAGTCTGCCTTGCCGCTCTAGGAAGACTGGCAGGGCTAAAACAGTTAGCCTGTCGATAACCTGTGGAACAGGCCACTCATAATTAAGCACTTCGTCTGTCATGACGTCAACGGTATACGCGTGGGAGCCGGAACTGGAGGCTTTACCCTGCTCCTGGAGCCGAAACTGAAAGCTCAGTGTTGCACCTGGGTTCTGCAACTGGCCTTTGGTCAGCCTCGCCCACTTGCAGTCTCATACTCTCTCCTTGTCAGCAGCCCCCTCCGAAGCAACTCTACCAATCGCCCAGCAGCAGACATTGCTTAATATGTATATTTTAACATCAATGATCCTCTAAAAAAATTATTATGTGTCCTCATCTCACAGATAACCTTGTCAAACTGCTTCCTTGCCTTTATGTATATTCTTTAGAAGTCTCTTGCCATGGTGTTACCTCCACAACCCTTACCGATCCTTTTCTGCTCTTCGCTGCATGAGCATGGCAGTAGATACCCACACCGTTTATCCCACATACCTCTCTAGTTCCCAGTTTGAACCAGGCGCACCTATTTTTGATAAGAAACATAATTCTCAAGCTGTATACTCTTTCGACTATATTTATTTAAAGAATAATGTGGGACTTTGGCCCCGCTCTCTCTCTCTCTCTCTCTCTCTCTCTCTCTCTCTCTCTCTCTCTCTCTCTCTCTCTCTCTCTCTCTCTCTTTACAACTACTTCATCTGAAAAAAATAAATTCTTGGGCGGTGCCTCGCCTAGGTGAGTAATCTTTCGGATGATGCAATCAATGGATTAACACAATCTGCGCTGTATATAGTATATTTGAGCTATGAGGGAGTTTTATTAGGTTACAATCATTTTGTGTAATCAAGGATGAAAACATTCTGCGTTGGATACAATATGTTTGGGCTCACCACTCTTTGTGAGAGAGATTTATTAGGTAAACATTTCGGCCGTTCTGTCACAACGTGACAAGACCATCTAACTGTGACAGTAAATGCCGACACAGGAAGGGAGCTACTAAGAGGTAAGTCATAATATGGTGGGTGAGTGGCGAGGTAGGTCATGTAAAAGGACCGTAATGTAAAACTCCCAGTTTTGTCCGATCTCGTGGGGAAACGGTCTGCAAGACAAGTAGCATGTTGGATCAGTCAATGAGGGATTGTCTGGTGCAAGTCCACATTTTAAAGGCTCCTGAGAGGTTTGGGGCCCCAGCCCCCCCCCCTGGGGTGGGGACTGAGGTAAAATACAGCCTTTAACATCTACTAGTTCCATCTTTATATGTCAATTAAACATGCTAAACAAAAGAATGTACTTATTAAGAGACAAAATTCGAAAAATTTACTAAAATATTTTTTGAAATTCACTATAAAATAATAATTACACAAGATCAAACCAAACTACCGCCAATTTGATTATAGTGTATACACTAGCAACATAAAACCCATCAAGGCCCAGGTAGAATATGTGATCTGAGGTATAACACGGAAATCTGCACATTTATATTAAATATGCAGTAAAAGTTACACTCTAAGGATAAGATAAAATACTAGATAAGTCAAGGCGGTGCAATGGGGAGGCATTATGATGAAATAAATTACAGATTTAGCTGATCTTTATTATACATCCGTCTGTCTGATATCATAGTAAGCAATTGATGCCAAGTTAATTAATCTGATATCATAGTAAGCAACTGATGCCAAGTTAATTAATCTGAGATCATAGTAAGCAATTGATGCCAAGTTAATTAATTCAAGTATTCTTGGGCTTTGTTGAGAAAAAAACAAAAACAAAAACAATTGGTTTTACTATCCACTTGACTCTCATTAAGGCTGTGCTAAAACTAGTTACATCAAATGTCTTTGAGACAAAGGGAATAAACTGCATCAACTTTCCATTAATAATCTTACGCTTCATGTTAATAGACCCGTGGAAATAAAAGTTCCAACGTTCAGTTGATTATACTAATAATGGAGGACGTTGCCTAGCACTTACATTTCCTAAGACTACTGAAGCTGCTTATTGATGTACACTGTAAATCAACCTCGCCTATTGGGTGACGTAGCATTGCTCCGCCTAACAATTTCAAAGCTAGTGAAAGAAACACAGTAACTTCTTGACTAAATAGTGGATTCCCAGTCAGTTTGTCCCCAACAGATGCAGCCAGTGGACTTGGTTATTTTCAGTCCATATCGCGTTTTAGATCTTGCTCTGCTTAGTTGTTTTGATAATAAATACTGATATCATCCTACCACATATGTAAACAATTGTGATGAGTCGAGTTAAATTTGCCTACAATATCTGTATAAACTGAACAAGTTTTTGTGTGTGTGTGTGTGCGTGTGTGTGCATGTGAGAGAGAGAGAGAGAGAGAGAGAGAGAGAGAGAGAGAGAGAGAGAGGAAGAGAGAGAAGGCACGGGGTTAATAAATTGAAAATGTAGTGTACGGTGTGGGGTGGGGGTGCTGGGAAATATTTATGAAAAACTATTTCCACCTGTAGGCAGAATTGCGTATTTTGTTCGCGGGTGATCTCAAGTCGTTTTGGTTTTGTTAATTTTTTACTAATGATTGTTATGATATATTAAAAAGCAACATAATTCTGTTTATTTTATATAAATTCAAAATCAGATAAATTGATTGAAAACTATTTCTTTGAAAATCATTTTAAACTTAGAAAAATGTTCTTTCAGCTACATACTGCTTAGCCAACTTCGTACTATGGGAAGCCAATCCCTTGCACAAAGGGAGCTAACTTATACAATATCTGAAATATGAAATACAAAATGCGGACTGTCATTTGTTTACATAAGAAACCGACATTGTTATGAAAAGTAATGCACGATATGGTGGGAAAATTCAAACTCATGTATCTTCTATATTTGTATGAATTTTTTCTCCTCAGAAATACACAGGTAATGAACAATACGGAAAGCATAATATTTTAATATGTACCAGACCAAACAGTCAGCGTTGTGGTTGTTATTCGTCTACAAATCATGTGGAATACATTCCTACACAGGGATATTGAATATTTGCAAAACCCTGAGGAATAATGAACAAGTCTTCAGTAATTTATTTGTTAAGTCATGACATTTTATTGAAGATAGAAATTTAAAGATCTTTAAAAATATACATACAATGCTTTTTATTTATATTTATATTTAACCAATTCGGCTGGTTACAAATAATTGTGTGCTTTCTTTCTGGCTTTAATTTCAACAACTCTTACAGTTTATACGGCTTTTATAAAGAAATCTATTTTTGGCGGTGATTGCCTTTCATAGATATCTTAATGTTAGAGTCGCTTGCACCTAACGAAATGTTGGATTGTCTTGGGGGAGAAATTAAGACGACTCGTGGAATCGCGATTCCGTGAAAACACTTCCTTCTTTCTCTTTTGGTGAAAGAAGGCTTCTTCACTTTTCACAGGTTACCATTCTAAGAGAGACAAGCTTAACAACAGTTCAATACAACAGGATAGGAAATCGATAAATTATGTCTGTTGTTAAGTTCCTTAGACAAGATTTGTTTGTTAATGCTCAACAACTTGCACAGATATCCATCAGCGCTGGCTGAATCTAATTACACGGAGAGTAATCACTTTGACAATACAGAAATGTAGAGTCTGTCTGAATGTGCAATATAAAATGTCAGTATTTGCAATTGTTGGCATTTATTGAATTTTAATATACAATGATCCTTAGTATGAATGGAGCAGGGACTGATATACGGCTAGGGTGATAATTATTCCATTGATTACCTTAGAGTTTCTAATGTAAAGATAATAATTGTATACGTTTATCTGAATGCTAATAAATACAACGCGTTTTATAAATATATGTTTCTCTGAACGCTAAAATAATCAACGCGATATAAAGGTATGTGTTGCTCAGAACGCTAAAATATACAGCGCGATATACAACTATATGTTTATCTGAACGCTAAAATATACAGCACTATGTACAGGTATATATTTATACGAATCAGAGGCGGATCCAATGGTGGACGGGTTGGGGAGGGGACGAGGTTCCATCCCACAGTATACTTGACAACTTTTTTTACCCCACTCCTAAACGATATTCCAGTATCTGCCCCTGTCAACGCTAAAATATACAACGCGATATACAGAATATTAGAGTATATGAGTGCTGTGCTCATTTCATATAATTTGTGAAACGGTTTGTAGAATTATATGTTTCTCAAATCACGCTGAAATCAGTGAATTAGTTACTGACTTTTTATGCCAGCACAAATCTAAGATCACTCTATGTATTTTATGACTCAGATTGACGAGTTTCGTTTTTTTAAAAAAAAAAGTTAAAATGAGTTTGGTGATTTTAACGTGCAGTGTGCATCCTGACGCCTTGAACTTTGTATTTCTATGATGTGTAACGTTATGACGAAATATTTACATACATTTGTAAATAAAAAGAAAAGTAATGAGATGGGTATTTCATACGTCTAATTAATGGAGTAGTGTAATAATAATGATGATTAGCAACAGTAGTATACTTTATATCAGCGTATATGTAATAGAAGACTGAGATATATCATCTACATTCTTCTTATAAAAAATAAAAACAGAATCATCACCAAATTGCAACCTTCAATTTTAAGGTCGAAGAAAGAACCATCCATCCAGATCCATTTTTTGTTCTTGGACGGAATGAGACCTATCCAGGCGGAATCGCTGTCTCCAATCATCTAAAATAGAAAATAAAAACTACACTTGGTCCAACCAAAATGATCAGATGCAAAGACAGATACATAAACGAATAATAATATAATACTGTAGTATCATTTATTTTCGTAGGGCTCAATTTTCGTGGTTTTGTAAAAAAAAATATAAAAAATTGGTACTTAAATCCGTGGTTTTGCCTGTCAACGTTGGCATACTAGTTAAGTATTTAAATTTGTGGTTTAACCTCGACAAATACCCAAAATAAAGAATACAAAAGAATAAAACTATGCCGATACAAACGGCGGTCACTTGAATGTTTAAAACAACATTACCACATACACGAGCACAAATTAAAAACCTGACAAGTTCAATACTTAACACCGTGTTTTCGTCCAAGTGGATAACATCAATGGAAGCCGACGCAGCCAACAGCACTAAAATATTACTACCACCTCTATGAACACAGTACAATCTTTATTGCAATAAGCCAACTGGTCCTTGTGCAGACGTTCAATAATAACATTGTAATACTGACTTACATATGTACATATACAAATATTAACAAAAGTTCAGGATTTTATCCCCTCCACTTGATGTAATACAAAATATACTATCATCACAAAAAAGGAAATAAGAAACATTACCCATTCAACTGTGAAAAACATATATCACAGCGACTGCATAAAGAGAATGGATGAATAAGATCTCTTCTATGAACCTGTGAGTTTGGACTACATGGGCTATATGAACTTGGACTGCATGGGCTACATGGGCTACATGAGCCTGGACTGCATGGGCTACATGAGCTACATGAGCTTGGACTACATGGGCTATATGAACTTGGACTACATGGGCTATATGAACTTGGACTACTTGGGCTACATGAGCTTGGACTACATGGGCTATATGAACTTGGACTACATGAGCTACATGAGCTTGGACTACATGGGCTATATGAACTTGGACTACATGAGCTACATGAGCTTGGACTACATGGGCTATATGAACTTGGACTACATGGGCTATATGAACTTGGACTACTTGGGCTACATGAGCTTGGACTACATGGATTACATGGGCTACATGAGCTTGGACTACATGGATTACATGGGATACATGAGCTTAGACTACATGGGCTACATGAGCTTGGACTACTTGGGCTACATGGGCTACATGAGCTTGGACTACATGGATTACATGGGCTACATGAGCTAAGACTACATGGGCTACATGAGCTTGGACTACATGGATTACATGAGCTTAGACTACATGGGCTACATGAGCTTGGACTACTTGGGCTACATGGGCTACATGAGCTTAGACTACATGGGCTACATGAGCTTGGACTACATGGGCTACATGGGCTATATAAGCTTGGACTACATGGGCTACATGAGCTTGGACTACATGGGCTACATGGGCTACATAAGCTTGGACTACATGGGCTATATGAGCTTGGACTACTTGGGCTATTACATGTAAAAACTCGAGTCAAAGTTATATCAAAGTTAAGCATCAAATTTGTCTTATACTTTAATCATAGCTTCGATCTTTTTACGGAAAAGGATTTTTTTTTATTTTATATTTTATAGTATCTTACTTTATTTTTATCTTCCATGAATAGTAGCCAAAAGCAAGAACAAAATGTCTAAATGAACGAAGTGTCGTATCCTGTCAGTGACAGTTGTTATTGCTTATAAAATGCACGGAAAGTGTCCCAAGATACGTGATCAGATATGCTATTCCAGAATAGCAATTAATTTAATAAGTAAAATAAACGCATATTTCCATTTAAATATGACCAATATTCAGATACTTGACTTTTTCTTAAAATAATTTTTCTAATTTAAAGTCATTACCGACCAAAAACCAACGTATACGTGAGTCGCTACCAACGTGTTGAGTTACATATATTCTTAGGGAGTGATAATGATTGAGTTGAAATGGGTTCGGAACGATCTTTAGCGGAAAGAAGACGTTATTGTGGTGTATTTGTTGTAGAGATGGACCGTTTCACAGAAATTTGATATGTACACTGCAAATGATCAATATGTAATCGGAGGTCCAATCATAAATATTGACGATTATTCTCATTTATCAATGTAATTAAAATGAATCAGGTCCAGGAAATGAAGTGTCCTTAGCCATTAGGAATACTCTTGAATATGTAAACTTGATGAAAAGACGACATCATATGCGGAATTATGTGTATTAAAGGATTGTTTGATATTATACTGAAGAACCAATTTCGTTAGTCTCAGATAAAGCGATGGTCATTTGCCTCAGCATGTAGTGTTTCTGAGCGGAAGTTCTAAATGCTCCCAGACAAAGTCTAAGTCCCTGATTGTGTATCGGATCAAGCGTTTGCAGGTAAGATTTGCGAGCTGATCCGTACACGATCGATCCATAGTCAAGTTTAGGTCGGTATAACCGGAGTAAGACCTTCCTGTCTGCTCCCCAACCTGTGTTTGCCACGACTCGTATCAAATTCGGGACTTTTTACATTTGTCCCTGAGGTATCTAATATACAGGTCGGTATTCAGTTTAAAGGAATAAGAGAACCGTCAATATATTTTTTGGGGTCATCATGAAATTTAGATAATCGACAGAAGCGCATACAAACAGTTTTAGATGTTGAAACTTTGAACCCGTTTTTTTTTCTAACCATTTCTGAACCCAATTTAAGCATATCTGTAGTTGGTGTTTAATTGTATGTATATTCTTTGATCAATAGCAGATCAAAAAGTCGTCAACGTATCATGAGCCGTCAGTTCCTAGATTAAGGCATATGAATAGGCTATTAATTATGATATTGAATAGGGTACCTGACAATATGCTGCCCTGAGGTACACCCATGTCCTAAGGTTGGCTTTCAGAAAGGATGATACCTACTTTAACATTGAAATATCTATCTTTAACCAAACAAATTCAATATAAAATTAGGTAGGAGACCCTGTAGACTTAGGTTGAATAGGGCATTCATTATGCCGTACTTTCACGTAGTGTCATATGATTTCTCTAGGTAAAATAGATGGCTTATATATGTCCTTTCTTCATGAAATCTTTTCTAATATATGTTTGAAGTCTAAATAGATGGTCAATTGTGCTTTTGTGTCGTCTGAATCCATACTAAAAGTCTGATAGTAGTTTTTTGGGATTCAAGATAGAAGTCTGTCATTATCATTTATTCCATGGTTTTGTAAATACAGCATGTTAGTGATATTGGACTATAGTTCGAAGTGACAGGATGGTCCTTTGTAGGTTTGGGTACTGCTATTACTGTTGCTTCTTGCCATGACGGCGGAAAGTCGCCAGTTTCCCAAATTTTATTGAAAATGTTTATAAGTGTATTGACAGCTGTATCACATATATGTTTCAGAAGTTCATAATGGATGTCATCTGCTCCTGCTGTCGTGTCATGGTCTCGATCAAGAGAGTCTTCTAGTTCACCGAGAGTGAAAGGTTCTCTGCAAGCATTAGGGTTTGTTGACACGTTTAGGATTCGCAGAGGAACTTAAACGTGTCCCAGTCTGATTTATTCAGTTTTGATCTCTGATCTACCTTCGATGTTTGGGCGTATTACGTCTTAAGTATAATGGAAAGGGGTCACAGAGTTAAACCACCATTAGTATGGGAAGGGAGTTCAAACGAATCGTAGAGGTTTGTCGTCACGACTTTTCAGACAGATAATTTTTGCCAGAGATGGAATTAGGATTGCAACCTCATGTAATTTGTGGCGAATAACCATCCATAACTTTAACGTGCGGCTCTGTTACCCGTTTTCAGCAGGTGAAAACATTCGGCATATTCAGACCTTATCCCCATTTCTGTGTGAAATACGTACTCTCAGTTGTTTTCGAATTAAGTGAAAGAAAGTGCAGATAATCGGGTAAAATAAATGTTTAAATGCATTTCGTGACATGTATTATTTCCAAAACAGAAAGTGATGCTATTTCTGGATTTAATTTGTCACTCAAGTTGAAGGTGTTATGAGATAATAAGTGAGTAAATCACCACTACACAAAAACAAATATCAACTTCTGATTGCTTAATACCGGATGTGACTTTAATGAAAAAATTATGTATTTGATAAAAGTCTGCGAATAATCATGCATAAAACAACAATTAAATCACACAGCGTTCCTACTAGACTACACCGATATGAATCAAATTTGCAAACTTATTGTTGTCAGATAATAAAATGTACGTCAAATAGAGGCACTTAAATGGAATGTATGTGTATTGTTGGCTTCAGTCTAAAAGTCTTAAGTGTTGATGAGATCTAAGTCCCGTTTATCAATGTCACGTTGGAAGTAGTACAAGCAGCTAATTTGTGTCTTATTGATTGCCAGACCTAACTCTTTCTCAATTTGTACTAACACGGTTACCCACTCTTTGAAAACTCAGAACCAAATGATGTACCAAAGCCTCAAGACGGAGATCGAAAATTTAATTTAAAATTGATGAAGCCAACAAAGTTATTCCTCACAGAATAAATCAATATGATGCTAGACACATTCTTGGTCGTAAGTGACGCACATACAGCTGATTTTGAAACCTGCAGTTATACTTTGGATTCACAAATAATTAAGTTTAAATCAGTTCATTATTATTATTATTATTATTATTATTATTATTATTATTATTATTATTATTAAATATAAATATAATAACTTGAATATGTTTTGTTCTCTAAATGACTTTTGGAATTTGGGAATGCCTGATTTTTGTTTCTTTTTTAAATTCGTGAAAATGTATTTTGGGATTGTCTGTCTGTCTAGAAAAGAAAATAAGGATACGTTTTGCGAGAGCCCTTTAAAAAAATTGCTGCATTTTCGATGTCCTGAAAGGGATAAGTTTAGAGAGGGTCGGTGCCTTTTTTTAAAAGTTTTTCTTCATTATCCTAATATTCTCTATTCTCTATCTCTGTCGATAGTGCTTCATTATGTTATTATTTGCTTACAGGTTTAACTAAAAATTCTACGATATGGACAGTGAACTGCCTGCGCTCAGTTCCGATTGGAATGGAAATCTATGGGTATGTACGAATAAATTGTATCGGCACATCAGCACAATCCTGGCTATATAGTGCCGAGAAAAAAGCTAGTAAGCCCAAACACCTTGCCAAAGTCCAAAGGAAGACAACTCCACCAACCAAAATTAAATGTCCACCATGAGACAAAAGATAAAAAGTAAATATTATACCAAAACCTTCCCAGAACGTATACAAAACAAAGATGAAGTCAAACAAGGGTTACATCTTGTAAATACAAGTTCAAAATGGTTGTGTATTAGCCGCAACCTTGTAAAAAGTCATAAATCTTGTCAATTGAAACACCATCACAGGATGCATTTCACAGCAGAAATTGCAAAGTTAAACACATTACCAAAGCTTTTATTCTTGGTGTGAAGTATGCAATCGCCATTGTGAGTACCTTCATTTGTAGCCTCTTATGACATGCAGGATGGCCCTTAGGACATATTCTACATGCCCGAACTCGCAAGGAGTTTAAAACTTAAAAACTTGGAACATCACCCAGAAACCAAATCCGTTTGAGAAAAAATATTAGCTTTAATAAAAGCTGTATAATTAAATGGCAGGCGCTTTGGGTGCTCCATAAATATTGCAACTGATACATTGCTCTGACAAGGATTGGACTTTGGTTTCCATTGGCAACAAAATAAAGGAGCTAGATGGATATTGTATTGAAATGCAGTCTGGGTAATTTAGAGTGTCCAGTATCGTATCCTTGTAGGACCGGTCAGGCGATATGTCTTTTTGTACGATGTTAATGAAAGACAGCTTTTGCCCAAACCGAGAAACCAATTTACTGATCGATTTTTATAGTTATAGATATGCTAAGCATTGCTTAAAAATAAAGTCTATCTATCTATCGATCCATCCATCTATCAATCTACCAATAAATCAATCAATCAATCGATCGATTGATCGATCAATCAATCTATCTATCTATCGATATATCTATCCATCTATCGATCAATCAATCTATCTATCTATCTTTCTATCTATCTATCTATCTACCAATTACACGTCATATGGCATGCTAGTATGAAAGACTATGAAACGTTAGTAGTAGTGGTTACTTTCATATTAGACGAAGACTATGAAACATTGCGCATATATATAGAGTGGTTGTTACTAGCATATTACACAAGGACAATGAAACAATAGGCATATACATATTAGTTAAGATTATATTACACGAAATCTTTAACGGTTCCTTTCACATTGGAGTAAATATATTGAGGTTTGAGGTCTAAAATCTTTGCTGCCCTTGCATCGTCCTTATTCGAAATCATTCAAGGTGGTTTGAGAATTTACAGCTCTGTAATTATTTAACATGTCTTGTGCAGGTTGAGAAATGAAATGAATCATTTCAAACAAGCTTCGATCATATAACAAATAAAAGAAAGTTTTAAAAATCATGATATAATCTACATGTATATGGCATATGGTGAGAGAAAAGGATACATGAAAATTAGCATATGCTACGCGAGACTTTTGTCTTGTCTAGGGCTGCATGTCATCTTGGAACTTTCTGACTCAAGGAAAGAAAGAAAAAACGCTGTGAACTCCAGGAAGGATGCGTTATGTTCAGTTGATATTAACCCCGTGGTTTGTTTATACAATGTTGACTGTGATGATGACTTTGTATATACGGTATATACCACCTTTCAAAGTAGAAAAAGATTGCATGAAGAAAAAAAAACTTTCTGAAGCCTGGCTATACCACCTTTCCAAGTGGAAAAGATTGCATGAAGAAAAAAAAAACTTTCTTAAGCCTGGCTTTACTTATCACTCGTAATTTTGTTGCGCATTTTCAGACTGATTAAAAGAAATTATTGACATTAAATGTCCTTAAATATGTATATTTCCTTGACTATTTTAGCAATATAAAATATGAATTACTGGTTTCGTTGCTACTCAGTTTTCGCCTTCTTCGTTCTTTGGTTGTTAAGGACGAACTGCTAGTAATTGCACTGGTTCCCTTTCCCAGCTATAGCTTTAGAAATAATTGTTTTTCGAGACAGTGGGCCAGCCAACTCATTGCAACGGTTTATGTGTAACTCTGAAGAGGGTGCCATCGCTTATTCAAAAGCAACGGTAATTTTCAATGCTATAAAGTATAAAAGAAGGACAAATAGTGGAAGTCAACCAAAAGGAGACACGAAGATTTAGACGATGTGGAGCGTATTAGTAGTATTAATGTTGCGCAATGTAAACTATTCAGTAAACTATTGGATTAACACTGTAAATTTGCGATACGCTCGCTCGCTCTTCTGACCATAGAATCAACCATAACTTAGGGGCATCGCCACATTTTGTCTTCAAATAATATTAAATAAAGGACTCACTACAACACAAACAAAACAATGTCAAAAATTCATATTACCCTAAAAATACAAGACCAGACAGACTATGAAGAAAATTATCTCAGCTGGCCTTGAGCGGAACGGAGCGGACACTAAGTATCGTCTGCTAGTAAACAGGAAGGTTTACAATGTTAGCAACAGGAAGGTTTACAGTGTTAGCAACTGTTAGTCTTGATGCATGTATACATAGCTGTGGAAATGCCTAGTGATCGGTGGGTTGGCCACCTGACGGATTGCCGGGTTCGGATTTGCTATAATCCGCAAGCAGTTGACATTTCTTTGATGAGTCCGCCTCTGAGATTGTTCAATTTGATGAATGGGTGCGAAACTGGTGTTAGCGATTTCTGTTCATATTTATTGATTGCTGAGAAACTAAATTATTCAGCACGGCTAGCACCTGCTTGCCAGGCTGGACCTTTGCTAAAATGTATACTAAAAGTTAATATTATCTTCTTTTTTTTTGTTGTTTTTTTGTTACACCTCAAAAACTAATTAGTGGTGAGATGTATCTTGAAATAAATAAAAATAAAGACTTCTGTACTAGATGCGCCAACAACAAAACAAGTGAGAGAAGAACGACAACCGCCTTTAATACGTGTAGAACTAGAAAACAATTAAGGAGACTTAATACATAGAATAGAAAAATAAGGAAAGGACTGAGATATTCATCTAAAAGAAATTTAAATGAGTACAGATTCTACGGCACGAACTAAGATTTGCCTGAATTTTTCAATGATATTGAACCATTTGTGAAGAAAATAATCACTAGTAAATTCGATAATTATTTCTGTGAAGGTTCAATTAGATATATGAAGCGAACCACTTAAGAAGGATAACAAGTTTAGTGCAAAATTTTCTTATCATAGAACCAAACCTATTAACATAATGAACAAAATCGACATGGATAATGCCACTGAACGTTTATATTACATTTTGCATTTTAAATTTGGACAGGAAATAAGCAAAAGTACAAAATGGATGTTTGACAGGATATAATATTTAACATTTCACATAGAAAGGTATCAACTACTTAGAGAAAAATATCATACATAGCACTATCTCAAGGGGTTAAGAACAAAAAAGTTTCTATTAATGTTAAAAACTAACGCTAAGAAATGTTTATTTTATGCTGCTGACTCTGTGTTAAACAGTTATATGCAGTCACTGGTTTGATTTATGTCCGGTAAAATTGGTTTGATTTATGTCCTGTAAATGTGTATAAAATAATAGAAGGGAGAGACAGTAGAGCTGATCCTTGGGTGCGTTGCAATGGAAATAAACCTCGCCTGCAGAGGAGGCACCCAAGCACGGACACAGAGTACCGGGTAGTCGATAGAAAATACATCAAGCCGGTTAGAATATCTTAAATACACGGAGAAAGACACGCTGACATGTTGATGATTTTTCAATGTTGTGGTATTAAAACCCACAAGGATGGGAGGTATCACATTAGAATTAAACATTTTTCAAGATTGGTGTCATCACGTACAAACATACATCATGGGCAGAAACATATCTGAAAAAATTTTAGAATTTTTTCCTATGTACCTTAAAAAGTAACAGGACAAAAACGACGGTGTTGCAATGTACATAACTTGATAAAGATAATGGCTGAAAAAGGCTCAGTTGTAAAATTAAAAAAACATCAACATCTATTAAAAAGTTCCGTATGTCATTTATCGTGATTTTGACAGTATCATAGTACCACAGACACAAACTTGTAATCGTGTCAGAGAAAACCTGTACCAGATGTTTAATCATGCCAAATGCAACGTGTATCGATGTGTACAATCGACAATTATGCCAGAACCAATCTGTACCATATATGTGCCTTCAGCACACAGTTATTTTTTCTCGTACAATCTGTCATATCGTGTATAATCAAAATAGCTCACACATTCTATCAGAGTTTTGTTTGTTCCTCAAATCAATCCACAAGAGATACAAATTAATAGTTTTCAGGGGAATAGATTGTATTATAGCATTTTACTACGCGTTACGTAAGACTGCTAGCTAGTGTGTCAAGATATAAGACCGAAAAATGCGGAACCTTTCGTGTTCACAAGTAAAGATGAAAAGAATTTCAACTCTACTAATATATGTTAAATCTGTGCGAGAGACATAACTGAAAACAAAGTTCGAGACGTCGAAGTGCGCGCACAAAAGGTGAGTGACCACGATCATTTAACAGGCAAGTATAGAGATCCAGCAGGCAAGTATAGAGATCCAGCAGGCAAGTATAGAGATCCAGTGCAATCTGATTCGCAAATATATAGAATATAAACCATTGTTTATTCATAACTTGTCTGAATATACTAGTCATCTGTTCATCAAGAAATTGATTAAAAATAATTCAGATGAAGAAGTAAATACAATTCAGAACAAAGACTAAAAATACATTTCATTCAGTAAAGATATATAGTCTTAGGTTCACGGAGAAAGAAAAAGAAATAACAATAAAAAAGACAACTAGGTGTGTAGACAGCTTAGATTCATGGGACAGACAACAGAACAGCAGGCTAAAAATTTAATTAATGACAAATATACAGGAACGCTGAAACAGCTTACAAATATGTCACCTAAATACTGTGTATCTCTGTTGAGACAGAAAATTTCTACAATGACATGAATGATAATTTCAAACTTTATGATACTAGTGACTATGCAAAGAGCAACATATCTGGTTTACCACAGATTAATAAGAAAGTTTCTGGACATTTCAAAGACGAGTTAATCGGTGTACCTATTCAAGAATTACATGTATTAAGATCAAAACTGGATTCATTCAAAAATGGACAAAGATGATAAAACGTATATAAGGTATCAATTTTCTTTTTATCAAACAGAATTTAAAATTCCGAATGTACAAAAAGTATTTATTTGATCATAAGCAAAATTACCAAGACGTGAACTCAGATTATTCAGCTATGAGATATATAAGATCAAAATAAGAAATGTAGCATTATCTCTGTGTGACGACAAGAGTGTTTTGCTGACAACATAAATATAGTACTTTACGGACACCTAAGTATTCTCTAGTCATGCACTTTATGTGTTGTTCCTTCAGAACACCACTAATTCGTCGACGCAGTCTTTGCAATAACTAAAATGTACCGTTGCAGACTGTGATATACACTCCGTGAATGTCACCCAGAGTGATTTTGAATTTTAAATTTGTGTTTCAAATATTCGACATATGTACTTTTTGTTGTCATAATTGGCTTCCATTCCCTCTTTGACTTTTTATGTACATCTCAAGGTTGTCAAAATCATCAAATATATATAAAGTCTTTGTTTCATTCTCGTCACTGACATATGAAAATATATTGTTTTTGAGTTCATCGCAAACTTTGTAATACCTGACCAAAAAAATTATTTTTTGCAACGTTATGGATAGATTGTCATTTCGAACGTCAACTTCCTGGTTGAAATAAACTTTTTTCTTAGGAAGTACGTCGATTATAATATAACTTTCCATTTATAGGAGAAATCGGGCCGGAGTAGCAATTCAGACAGCAAAATGTTGAAGTCTTTATTTTCAGTTTGTAACCCTGGTAGGCAAAGTACACTGGAGGTGCAGCCTTTGTTGTAAGCTTTTCCAAAACGGAATGGGAAAGCCTCACTAAGCAAAATGTCTGACACCGTGCTTAGCACAACTTCGTTACAAAGCTTTGCAAAACTCTTTCAATTATTCCTTCTTCCAAAAACTTGAATTGTTCAATCTTTTGGATTTCTGTGTTGTTTTTTATTGCATTTTTTCATTTGTATATGTTGTACATGTTGATAATAAAAATAAACTCCCCATGGTTTATTTCATTATCACTGATTATTCTGCTTATCATGTCGTCGATACTCTTTAACTTAAAAATTGACAGATGTTACTATTTCATTATGTTTTTAAACTTTGTTTTGAAGAAATTGTGTCTGTATTTTTATGTATAATGCACTGATGCTATAAATAGCTGTAATCCTTTGCTTTTCCCCTAGCAGTTGCTAACACTGTTAAAATACCCGTTTACTAGCAGACGATATATGGTGTTCACTCTGCTCAGTGGCAGCTTAGATAATTATCTTTATAGTCTGTATGGTCTAGTAATTTTTAAAGCAGTATATATTTTGAGCTTTGTTTGTTGGTGTTAGTGCGAGTCATGAAATTTACATTTATTGAAGTTAATATGGGGCCTAGCTTCTATTATGAGTGTTATTTATAGTGTGAATTTAATAACTACTAAGTGGTTTGCAGTACCCAAAATACATACCACTCGTGTGTTCGCAGGGTACCAAATATATAACTAGATATCGAGAAGAAATATGACTAACCTTAATGGTCTATTTTGCCCTCTATAAAATCACTTGGTATTTAGGATTAAGTTATTCATTTTTTTAAAGCACACGGACTTCGATGTATTGTACAGAAATGTTAGTGTTGAAGCGACATGAAAGTAACGAGTGTTTTCAAAACATTGTTTTAAATATGGTTTAAACTCTGAAATATCTGTAAACAAATTTATGTTTCCGCCATTTCAGTGCCAACTAAAAACTACAACTTCTAGTCTAAGTCCGTCTAGAAGGGACACTTTGAAGACGTTTGATTAAATACTTAGCGGCATTAAAGGGCTAATTATTCCTCAAAGGTTGGTCATACTTATTTCGTATTATCTTGTCCTGTATTGGTTAAATTCCATAAATATGCTGCACAATTATATGGACAGAAACTTTATATGATATTGCACGAGGGAAATCGTGGAAGCCTCAATGTAACAGATGACTGCCCTTCTGTGATTTTGTCCCCTATCATATAGATTATGCAAAGATAATATTGGATGAATTTAAATATTTAACGTGTTTTAAATGTTTATAACAGCTCATTCTTTTATTCCTTTTTATTTATTTTATTTTATTTCTATAATGCAAATAAGTTTTGTGACTGCTGTCATTCACCAATTTTCTACCTTCTTTAGGTTCTCTGTGACGAAATCAAACTCTGGTTTTTTCCACAGCGTGACAAGTGTCGCACTCTTCGTCATGCAGATTCCTTTTGCCGTGTCAAAGTGAACCTCATTATGTCCAGTGGTATGGAACTGGTAGCAGTAGTTGTTAAAATGAGTCCAGCCATCCAGACAGCCGTCTGGAGTCAGTCCTACTGAATAGAATAGAATAGAATAGAATAGAACGGAACGGACAGATCGAGACGGAGTACAACGGAAAGGAACACAACGATACGGTATAGGATAAAGAAGAATAGGATAAAACAGAATGGAACAGAATAGACAGAAAAGCTTTTTCTCACATTCCTATATGTGTATGGTCGTATTTTCCAGTGTAGAACACCGGTGCAGGATAGCTCTATCCTACGTCAAACGTGGACAATTTTGACTTTTCTACTACGAGCATAGTGTACACAAAGTAGTAAAACCTTCCCGACTTCCATCATCATTTGAACATTTTTGTCACAATAATCAAGATAAACATTAATTGCAACAGATTTACGTAGTAAAACGAGCAGTGGTTGAAGTTAAGTGGCCCGCAAACAGGCCGTTTCGCACTGATCAACCTAGCTACATGCACGGCTTCTTTAGTCCAATTTCGAGTCAGTCGAAAAAGCTGTTGTTGTAATTGCTGTTTGTTTCCTTATATTTTTTTTATTTATTTCTCATTATTATTTCTGACGGGTAAGTCAATTCCATATCAAAGTTGAATCAAGAACTTTCTTTATTTCTTTTTTTTTGTTGTTGTCTGTCTTGATTAATTTTATGGATAAGAGGGAACTTTATTATTTGACCTGTTCACATTTGTATCCTTGCGCAAGCTATCTGCAGTATACAATTCAGACTCTGTGTATTGCCATTACCATAGCCGTTTCAACCACTGTTCTTTGAAAACTCAAATGTGTATAAACATCATTTTAAAGTTTATACTGAATTTTTCAGTGTAAACCTAACTTTGTACGCTCTATCTTAAGGTAAAGAAATGTTCAATGAATGTTCTGCTGTTTGAAAGTTACATCAGTATTCACAATACGCCATTTTGACTTCGACCCTCATTTTTCGTTCAGAAATGCGAGAAAAAGAATCCTTCATTATGTTTCAGTGTAAGATGGGAAAATTCCACCCGAGCGATCAAAATTTTGCGTCAAACGTTGGCAAAGCCTCGTGTCTGAGGCAAAGTTCTGACCCTTCGGTGGAATTTTCCTATCCTAAACCGATGGATATGAAGGATTCTGTTGATATCAACATGATTCGGGATTGATGAGGCGACTAAAAAACGGAAAGAAAAAGAAAAGAAAAAAAAATTAACTCTGTCTTAAGAATCTTTTTATCGAAGAAGTACATAAGGTCAGTGAGAAAACTGAGGGCTTCCACTTAAGATATTTACTTTAAACACATTTCTCGTGCCTGTTTCGAGTTTGTTTTGGAAATATTGCCTCGACAGACACACATTGGATTATCATTTCTCCCTCGACAATTAACTCCACCATTTTATCTTTATCAGAACAAGTACATTCGCCATTCATTCTAATTTCTGTCACTGAGTTCATTACATGCCATATTAGGAACTGGTAACTATAGTCACGTAGTAATCAATCTCTAATGTGGAATGAAATGACCCTACGAACGCTTGACCCGGTGTATTGGGTTTGTGATAAAAATACCGGCATCATCTCTAAAGACGGTTCGTCCCGTCCTGGGCTAGAATGTGTATTTCTAGTCCCAATGACAGCTTAGAAAAGGGCGATATGGATAACACAAATTCCTGCTGGATTATAAGGATAACTGTCTTGGAGTGAAAATGAATACTCAGCCTCACAAGAGATATAGTGCTTGCTTCTTAAATAGCGGTCAGCCTTAGAAAACTCCGGGCATACATGCCTTGCCCAGAGAAAACCGTCGATACTCAAAGCCTACATGTATAAAATGCTGACAGTGCCCAGAGAAAAACCGCTTATACTCAAAGCCTACATGTACGTCTCTCTGTCTTTAATTTCGCACACAAAAAAACCCTCAAAACAAAAACAACAAATAATAGAAAAGTGAATTTCAAGATAGATACAACTCAGTCTAGGATCGTAGCCTGCATATTTTTTGTATATGTCTGAAGAGTACTTAACTCAGAAACAATTACTCAACAAAGAAAATTTATGATGATGTACCATCAGAGAAAATGTTCGACTTTTTGAGGAAATGCGGTTTATATAACAAAGTTTGGCCATTTTATTTTAAGGATTTTACGTGTTTTACCATAATCTTTTATTTTATATACCTTTGTGAAGAATCTTAACTTCTTTACCTTTAACTTTCGTCGTTCAGAACTTAATGTTACGTTTCGTTTGGAAGGCTTTATCTTTCTATATATTTTTTTTTCTTCTTGCAATACTTTATATTTACATTTTTAGAGCTTTGTTTTAATCGGCACCATATACCCAGTTTATGCAGTGCCGTTAAATCCTACCACTACAACTACTATTTAATTAGCTTTAATGAAATCACTGTCTCTACCTGCATTCAAACTGACTTTTTGAAGCTTTATCCTTGACTATGTTCACAGATTAGTTTAAAACTGAAAAAAATATTGGTTGCTGTCATCGTAAAAGTTTGCCAGCTTTCCTATCCTTCCATCCCTCTGTGATGAACACAACAGTCAACACAGAGTATACAATGTTCTTTGCGTCGTTATTTTGGTTTTAATAAAGCAATTTTCTAAGTAATACTGATAAAAGCTGGTGACACATTAAGGCCATGAAGAGCAATTGTAAGTAATTATCGTGAAATTTCTTCAATGTGGACCAGGAAAGGCGTATTTTTATACTCATTAGTAGGATTCCACCAAAATGGCCGGACATGCACAGATTAAATTTCATATGCTAATTTATGTGTGCATGTAGGTGGTTTGTTTGGATTTTTATGCTGTTTTTAAAATTGTTGCAATTAGTACAGGCACATTGGCAAGTCCTGTTTTAGTAGGTGCAACATTACTTAGGCTAGTATTATTTATTTTTGGTGGTCAAAAGTTTCAATGAAGATCATTCTTACGGTGATGAATTTTACCTGGTGTGTGTGTGTGGGGGGGGGGGGGCTCAAAACAATGTTGGTATTTTGAGGGGTAAACCTTGTAAATATGGTATTTGTTATGGTCACACATTTAAAAAATGCTTAAGAAAGCAGTTTCAGCTGTAAAAAGCAATGAAACTAAAACATTTTGTATCATCTACTAATAAAGGAACCATACTAGACAGTAAACTATGTTTTTACCTATGCAATAATAGAACACAACTTTAATTACATCATCGCTATACCATTATCCTGGACAAGGAAATGGCTTAACATTAAGTCTTGATACTTCCTTGGCGTATGCTTAATAAGTTCATAAGTGTTGGATGAACAGTGTAAGTGTAACTGTGGGATGAACAGTGTAAGTGTAACTGTGGGATGAACAGTGTAAGTGTAAATATGGGATGAACAGTGTAAGTGTAACTGGGATGAACAGTATTTCATGGGAAGGGGGGTCGGGGCGGGGGTGAGTTGGTGCAAGTTTCTTTTCTTTTAGCGGTGCAAATGTTTGTTCATATTTGTTTGGATTTTTATCTAGATGTAGGGTACTTTTGGGAGTAGAAATGTTTGACTCTGACAAGCCTATGTAGAACCAAAATATGAGAGTACCCCAGCGCTTCCCCGATTAATTATATTCCCTCAATCCCCGCTTTCAGTTGCACAGTATTTCTCCTACCTTTCCTTTAATACTACATTAGTACAGAGACCCCCAAATTATGTTCAGAATAGTTGTACACCTGACGATGCAACGAAAATAAACAATACATGAGGTGAAAATCGGGGCGTTTGTATCTTATATATAATTTCAAATCTGTATAACTTCTGCATCATCGTCCAATTTTCATTAAATTTTCATCTCATGCTTAAAAATCCTCTATCAATCACCACGATTTTTGGTTTTTGAAGGAGAAAAAATCTGGATTAAAAAAAAAAATAACTTCAGCATGCTAATTTTTTTTTTTTTTGTTGCTTAGGGCACCAGCAAAGCAGGGGCACATATAAAGAAAGAAAGAGAAATTACGTTACAGTGCTTAGGGCCTCTAAAGGCCTTAATCCGGCCCTGATTGCACCTGAAGCTGTTCATAACACATAATTGATGATAACATTTGTGGAGAAATGTTCCCGAGTTCGCAATCTGACTTGCTCAGATTATAGTATGTGGGATACAGAGTTTCTCAGCTAGTAAAGATTATATAAACTTTGAGCAAAATTGAGAATTAGAATCTTACCTCTTCTGAAAAGGATTATCTAAAACTTCAAGCAAAAAATTTAAATCTGAATCTTATCGCACACTATCTTAAAGTTCTGTCTACCTATCTATCTATGTAACTATCTTTTTTTCTTTCTTTGTAGGGCTATGTGAAGAAATGAAGAAACTTGCACTTACCTGTTGTCTGAATAAATCCAAACATCCCAAGTAAAATTGTTTTAATTTGTAAGTAAATAATACTCCACATCTTGTATGTATGTGATGGTATTAGGACGGATGCTTTTACTCAGGTAAATTGTCTTACTTTTGTCTCTAAACGGTCATCACATTCTATTGATTCAAGGATCCCTTATCCTTTGTGCTTTGGAACAAGTTCAAATATTGTAGCAAGACTAACAAGCAAGAGTCCTCACTGCTTGACGAGACGCCTAGTTGTATTACTCTAGTTTGCGCTGAAGCTCTAAGGATACACTAAATAATCTGATGGGATTACCGTATGCATGCTAATGTTTTTTTTAATCAGATGACTTGCATGCTGAATTGGCCATGAAAGGAAAACATTCACGTATGAAAAAAAATCTAGTAAACTAAAATATATACCTGTTATGGAAATATACGCAAAGGAAGAGATTGTCTTCATACTGAGAACATTTTTTTCAAAAGCGCACAAGATGGACATTGGACACTCACTCCAGAAACAATATCATAGTTAAATTGAGAATATCGTCCAGACTTCTTCATTCGATGTCTGCAATAGTTTGAACGTGTGTGGAAGAAAGAGAGAAAAAGCTGATATTTACTAATCAAGCTAACTGCGTCTGGTGTCGACGCGGAAATACTACCCTTTTGGATTGAGCGTATCATATGTCTTTACTCCTTCTACGGAAAACCTTACTTTACTGTAACAGGAACAGTTTGCTTATATGTTATGCAATGGAGTACTAAGGGTAAATGGCGCCCAAAGGGTCAGAATACGAGGCCCGAATTTTTATCAGCTGTTTTAGCGCCCTGGGCAACCGCCCCGTCCACCCCCCCACCCCCACCCCCACCCCGTTAGTACGTACGCTACTGAGGTATATCCTAAAGTAGCTAAGATAAACAAACTACACTGAGACTTGTCTCCTATTTTAGTGACGGCCCGTCACTAAAGTAGGAGACAACTCTCAATGTAGTTTGACTGAACAATCGTACTATGAAGCAGACAGTATGTTTCTATGTTGTGGTAGTTTGGAAACGTTATTTTTAGCATAAGT
The DNA here is from genome assembly GCA_029931535.1 of Margaritifera margaritifera. Lineage (NCBI taxonomy): Eukaryota > Metazoa > Mollusca > Bivalvia > Unionida > Margaritiferidae > Margaritifera > Margaritifera margaritifera. The sequence continues at coordinate 1,113,985 of JAQPZY010001621.1, read as the reverse complement.
ACGTATCACTTGTTGGGATCAGTCGTGAGCATTGAGAACCAAGCTCTCTCTGAACCTCATTCTGCACAACAGGTAAGCGGCAAGTGTCGCCTCGATTTTTTTTTATAGATTTGTTACTAAGGCAGCAGCCGCTACTCTCAGCCCGAAATTATTGTATAACTCACCGTCCCTTAGGAAACTTTCAGTCAACCAAAACATTCCGCACATTTCTCCAAGAGTCAAGAGTCAAGAAAGGTATCTAAGTTAAAAGGTTTGGAAGACTCTTACTTATATAATCCGGGACTCTTACTTATATAGTCCGGCAATCTGATATAATGAAATTTAAATTGTACTTATAATAGCTGTAATATATTATTTATACCTTAAGAATGAAAGGCAAGAGGTCCAAGATGAAAGAAGCGGATGTCGCAGCTCGGCAGTAGATCCTGGTTATTCAGAGGACTTGGAATCGGATTTTAAGTTACTATGATTCTTGCTATTTTTAAAAGTTATTTATGAGGCAAGTCACTATTGTTTTTGTATGAAACTAAAATTGTGTGAATAATCTAAATAACCAGCAGTGATCACCCCTCGAGTTGCAAACTAAATAAAATCTGAAAATATTTGTACAACAAGCAAGCATGTGACATACGTATTCAATTTATCAATATTACATTGTTTTTGAAGTAACATGTTTTTCCTCGTTAATTTTAACATTTGTTACGGTAAAAAGAATATGTCTATTTACTCTAGTCAGCTTCAGCGACATCATAAAAGAAAATGAAAATCATTCATCTGTATTATAAAATTATGAAGACACTACCGCAAAATTAACTGAAGAATTATAAGGTAATGATCCTTTAGAACCGACACTCTCCCCTATTCCATTTTATGTGACGTTGTGTCGAGAACAGGCAAACATCTTATTTGACACCACAGATATTAGACTAATAAGTAAAATAGTGAAGATTACTTATTTAGCTAAGTATTCATGAAGAAAAACCAATACGTTGTATGCTGTACTAGAGGGTACGTATTTTGGCGTCTTTAGGATCCAGGAAACAAAGCTGCAGATTAACTAGAATTCTCACATATTTACCACAAGCTGCAGATTCACTAGAATTTTCACATATTTACCTCAAGCTGCAGATTCACTAGAATTCTCACATATTTACCTCAAACTGCAGATTCACTAGAATTTTCACATATTTACCTCAAACTGCAGATTCACTAGAATTCTCACATATTTACCTCAAGCTGCAGATTCACTAGAATTCTCACATATTTACCTCAAACTGCAGATTCACTAGAATTCTCACATATTTTACCTCAAACTGCAGATTCACTAGAATTTTCACATATTTACTTCAAACTGCAGATTCACTAGAATTCTCACATATTTACCTCGAGCTGCAGATTCACTAGAATTCTCACATATTTACCTCGAGCTGCAGATTCACTAGAATTCTCACATATTTACCTCAAACTGCAGATTCACTAGAATTCTCACATATTTACCTCGAGCTGCAGATTCACTAGAATTCTCACATATTTACCTCCAGCTGCAGATTCACTAGAATTCTCACATATTTACCTCGAGCTGCAGATTTACTAGAATTCTCACATATTTACCTCCAGCTGCAGATTCACTAGAATTCTCACATATTTACCTCAAACTGCAGATTCACTAGAATTCTCACATATTTACCTCAAGCTGTAGATTCACTAGAATTTTCACATATTTACCTTTGATTGAGATTTTACACCATCTTACATATGATACTCTTTGTAGCTTTTTGTCTTCTTTCATCAGAGGTAGAGTATAAAAATATGCTTTGCAATTATTCCATTAAAAATGAAAGAACTCTTTAATTTTTAAAGAAAGGGTTGAAAAAAATTTCATATGAAGAAATTTTAAAATCTTATTCGAAGAATAAACGAGAGAGAGAGAGAGAGAGAGAGAGAGAGAGAGAGAGAGAGAGAGAGTTACAAATTTACACCAGACAGAACTTATAGTGCTATCCCATAATCCTACAGGAGGATGAGTGGTAATATGAAGCGAAATTATATCCGCTCCGTCTGGTGTATATTTGTAACTATCTATATTAACTTCTATATGCCTCAATTTCTGTCAGAGAAATCCAGAGTGACTGTGTATTAGATGAAAGTTAATTACTGGTCGCTATACAAGAGTGTCTGATAAGTATGAATGCTTATATCCACGACTATGTTCCATCCATTTTCGGGGATTTAAGCTTAGTGGAGAGGGTATGTGGGTTGGTACGTGGAAAGGCGATTGGTGCCGTAACCCGTGGATCTGGGTTCGAATCTCAGTAGCGGACGAATGAAAAATTATCTAACCTTTATTTTAATATTCTTTCTCCATGTATAAGCTCACTTCATACTGTCGCGCATCCTCAGTTCAAACATTTTATTTCTGTAACTGTTACATACGATTGGGCTACAAGTTCTCGCAACTTAGGGGCTCTGGGTGACCGAGTGTCTAAGGCGCTTGCCGTTACACATGACTCACACATCTCACCTCTGTCCGCAGGAGTTTGAATCTTGGCTCGAGCAGCGTGGGCAAGAGAGAAAGCTTGCCAGTAGCTTTCAGTGGGCCGTGGTTCTTTCTCCACCAAATATACTGGCCGTCATGTATAGATGTATAGCCTATCAAGTGCTGATAAATGTCGTTAAACCCCACAAAGCACAAAAATAAAAAACACATCTCGTAACTTAGAAAAATGCCATATCCAAGAAAAAGTAATACATTATACAGGGATAGCGGCAAACGAATATTACATATAATATTATTTGGTAAAAAAGGATATGGTCCACGAGAGAGAGAGAGAGAGAGAATTTGACCATGACCATGTCAGGTGCAACTAACATCATTATTGTGACTGTCAATTCTAGGGAACTAAAAGGGTTTAAAAGGGGAAGAAGAAAAAAGCCCATATTTCTGAATAGTAAGAGAAATAGCTTAGATTATTTTATATAAGTTTTAATTATATGAAATAAACAACGTTAATTTTCATTCACAGACAAATCCGATGACCCATATACCCACATAACAGAGTATTTATGGTTGGTGGTAGTGAAAGCTGATTAAGACTTTGAAATTTTTTACAACAAGTATATATATATATATATATATAATGATAGGCATTTGCAGTGTTTTCACCACAAGCACACAGAGAATTATATCTAATATGATTCATGTACAAGTCATAATGTAGATCACTACATTTATTCCTAATTCGGGCATGCGGGATATTCAATTTTTATTCCCATCTACATAATAGGACGGCACGTGTGTGGTCTTAACCTCAGTTTTACTTTCAAATATTGTAGAATTTGCTTCTTCCTTTATTGAACCAGTGAGCTTATTCCAACTATGGACGGTATAGTTTTAAAATGTATTGATACTTATTTCTAAACGAGGGTTCATTTTCATGAAGTTGTTACTAGTTCTAAGAATCTGTTTGATTCACCAACCAGTGGAAGCAGTAGTTTAGAAAGATACAAGGAAGATGCGCCATCATTTTAGTTTGTTTCAAAATTGTCAATGTTGTCATATTTTCGTATAAAGTTTCTTTAACTATTTTTTATATTTGTTATTATTTACTTTATGTCGCAATTTTTTACAATATTTTTCCAGTGGTATAGTTTCTTACTTTCGATGCCTAACTTCCTGATGCGGTCACGTTTCCTGCTTGTTCGACGTACCATGCTATCGTTCCAATATTCATCTATTGTCCTCACAGTAACAATCGGAAATGGAATACACCCATCCTTCTGTAGGATCTAGAGATAGCACTTTCCGCTCTCTTTGGTGTATATTTGTAACTATCGATATTAACTTCTATATGCCTCGACTTCTGTCAGTGGATCCATAGTGACTGCGTATTAGATCAGAGCTAACTACTGGGTCGCCATGAGAGAGTGTTCCATCATTTTTCGGGGTGCAGGCAGGCAGGCCGATTTGAGCCGTAACCCGCTGACCTGGGTTCGAATCACAGTAGGGGACGAATTAAAAATTATTTATCCTATATGATAATATGTTCTCTCTCTCTCTCTCTCTCTCTCTCTCTCTCTCTCTATATATATATATATATATATATATATATATATATATATATATATATATATATATATATATATATGTATACATACCTACACCAAAATGTCATAATCACAGATAAAACAATCAGTGATATTGAAAACTCCAAATGTGAGAAAGAAAATGAAGACAATTTTCGATCTTTAGTAAAAGCCGGGCTAGGGTAGCGTCGTTTGGTGGGCTACGAATATTCTATGCACATAACGGCAAGGGGCATTGAGCTCGAGATCCAGAATACAAGAAAAGGAACCAGTTTTTCACTGCCTGAGTCCGCATACATACATACGTGCATACATACATACATACATACATACATACATACATACATACATACATACATACATACATACATACATACATACACACACACATATATATATATATTTATATGTATATATATATATATATATATATATATATATATATATATATATATATATATATATATATATATATATATATATATATATGAAAATAGTGGGTGGGATTTTTTGCATTATTTCTTTCTTTCTTTTGAGCAAACCTCGTAATATTATCTGCATATCGCACAAAACTTATAATGAGCATCAAGTGGAAAGACGCCACATCAATCCACGGCTTGGCTTCAATTATGATATATACGGCATTTTATCAATATCTAGAGGAGCAAAAAACGTGAGGGCGAACTATGACAGCAAATCAATGGCTGTAATTCACTGGATATAAACAAAAGTTATGGTAATCCAATAAAAACATCAATCAATTCTGACAAAACGAGCCCCCGGCATTGGGCGATACAAGCTAGGCATCTTTTGGATCAATCGAGACATTGCTTCAGAGATCTAGAGATGGAAATATTTAACTAAAATTGATGTTGAATTTAACATTATTTGAAGCTTTCGCATGATATAATGCTTTAATCCTGAAGCTGGAACCTTCCCAGGATGCAACAACGCGTTCTAACTGCAGCTTTATTATATGATTTGTCTAAAGCAAATAATTTAATCGCGTTGAGTACGAAAAGCACAACTAGCAGTGAAAGTAAATTTAATAAATTTACAATTTTCCTTTTTCATTTCATACCCATTAAAAAATATTTAATAAAATAGTTTTAAAAATGCGATGATTCAAGTGGAAGAATGGAAGATTATTTTTTTTTAGACTTGAACCACTGGACTCAAACCTTCTTGTCCCAAAAATGTATGGTTGGTTTCTTTCTTGAACTTTCTTCTTAGACATTGTGACGACACTTCCTTTACATTTATATTGAAGCTTGTTGTGTGGAATTTCATTAACTTAGATGATGCTATGATTACGGCAGAATTCGGATGGGTTTGAAAAAGGTTTTGCCTTAAAGAAAAGAGTAAGTGGAATACCAATCTATATTACTTTACTTTCGGTGTGATAAATAGTCCACAAGTAGATTTGTATGGCTGACCCGAGAACTAACCAACAGAGATATAGCTCTCAAAATCTTGTGCGACAGGATGCATCTATAAAATTCAGTCAACAATTATTGATTTTCTTAATTTTCCTTATTTAGACGTATTATGTCCAGTTCTTTAAGAGTTCAAACTTGTTTGTTACCCAATAAACAATGAAAGTGTTATTTTATCGTCTATCGCATACTTCCCTTATAGACCGGCTTGGTAATTCATTTTTAACAGTTCAGTGATTACTTAACTCCGACTTTAGACTTCGGATTTGTATTGTTGCACCTGTCTATAATGTGGAATGAGCCGAAAATATTTATCTTGCGAGAGCTATCGTCTTTTTCTACTTCCTCTAACTTTCATTATTTTGAGTGCCTTGATGCTTCTATATAAATGTTCCTTAATAAAGTCAAAATTTATTTACATTTAATAGATTTACAGCTGTCTTAGCAAGAGACATCAAAGGGGGATATTTTTGGCAACTGTTTACCTCCTTGAATAACCAGATGACATAAGTAATCTTGATCTTTTCATTGGAAGTGTGAGGCATTGGTTTTCTTGATTCCATACAGCAAATCAACCAACATTTTATTCATGTTTTCTTCCCTGGCAATTAGGTATACAGTACATTTTGAGCTTTTTCTTGTTGTTAAATTCCTTACCGCTTATTAAACTGTGCATGGAAGCTGATCTAAGACCTAACCAGGAATTGTGTTAGGAACGGTTTCTTCAAAAGAAGTTTCCTGTAACAGTAACCCTGCAGTGAAATCTCTCATCTGCTTCATTGCAATCGGAAATACAAATGTGAAGGCCAACCTTCTGCTGACGATTCCAACGTTTATTGTCTGCTTCACTAATCACCAGTATGAATAGTATGCCCTTCCTAATCACCAGTATGAATAGTATGCCCTTCCTAATCACCAGTATGAATAGTATGCCCTTCCTAATCACCAGTATGAATAGTATGCCCTTCCTAATCACCAGTATGAATAGTATGCCCTTCCTAATCACTAGTATGAATAGTATGCCCTTCCTAACATCAGTTATTACTTCCATATTACTCAAGTATATATTCAACTGCTACCCATCCGTTGTGGACCAGTTTAAAACAAAATTAGTACGGATTTTATCTACGTGATTTTATACGAACTTTCGATGTTTTAGATATTGCACCTTACATCAATTTTTAAATTTCCTTTCGATAAAATCCATACTTTAAACATATGGATTATACCTGACCAGACCCCAGTTTCCGATGTTTGAAAGCATTTGGTTTAGCCAGGACTATCGTTCATCTTGCCCGAAAATCATCCTTTTGTATTAACACAGAAATTTTAAAATTAATCTTCGAAAATCTTGTGAAAAAATGTTAAGACCTTTATTGCATAAAAATATTTCATTATAAAACAAAAATAGCAGTCTAGAAGGATCTTTTATGAGGTGGTCTAGTGATTAGCAAACTGGCCTCTGGTGCCAGAGGTCACAGGCTCGAATCCCAGTGGGGCAAAGAAGTTTTGTTTCCGAAAACATCCATTTGATTCATTCACAGGTGCTAAACAGTGTGCCTTTAGTCAGATAGGGACGTTAACTGTCGGTTTCCTGTGCAGGGAAAGTCACACACTGTGCAGGTAAAAGACCCCTCCCGTTGTGTTCGATAAAGACCATGTGCCTTTCGAACAAGCTAAATAAATGGTTTACTAGGTTTTAATCGTTGTTTTAATCTACTCATCCTCCTAAAACATCACACCAAAAATGATAACCCTCCCTCAAACGGTGTAGATGGAGTTTAGAATAACAGTAAACTGAGTGACGGACATGACCTATCACAATATATACGCAAAAGTGCGGATATAACAATATTACATTAAGTTGCCAATCACCGTATCCGATACAAGGTTTTACCATTATAGAGCTTTCGTTGTGGCCCACTTAGTTATGCACATTCGGGTTTCCATAGCAACCAGTAGTAACAATGTTTCTTGACGGTCTCCTAAAGTCTGTTGGGTGAGTATTCTACGGAAGTGTATTATCACGTACGTATTCGACAATTATCACGTAAGTACGTATTACTGTCACGTACATTACGTGGTTATGACACGTACGTACGCGATATTTGTCATGTTGTTACTTGATAGTTATCATGTATGTATGTGTAACTATTACGTATGTACCTGCTAATTATCAAGTACTTACGTGATAGTTAACATGTACGAACGTCGTCCCAAGACCTCGGGTTCATTTTTGCGTGAGAAGGTGCGAGGAGAGCATGATGTCAGCGGCTCGCTAGGATCCGCTCAACGTACAGGGGATAAGCTAGTAAGACAGCACACATCAAGTTGGAAAATCAGGTTGTTAGGTCGCCGATCCCCCCCCCTCTTTAGTACTTAATTAACATGAAAGACTCGCTGGACATGGCGACATTTTACCAGATTATATCATCGATTAAAGGCTGTACAGGAGTGTGAGAATGACATACAAACGCGCAAAAGTTCTTTTGACCCGCCCAGTTTGTAATTCGTATAGAATTCACGACAAGTTTCTGGTATTGAAAAATGAGGATCTGGACACTGTGTATGAGGTGGTGGACAAGTTTGATCCAGTGACCAGCCGGTATTTACGCTGTTTGCTACAACAATGTCTAGAACTTGTTGGTTGTCTGGAACGTCGTGCTGAAAAGTTGGTAGAGCGCTTAGGACCGCCCCCCCCCCATCACCAGCCCAAAAGCGAAAACGCAAAATAGGCTGATTTGTGTGCTTACACAACACAACACAACACAACACAACACAACACAACACAACACAACACAACGTTCGTTTATCGTTCCACAGTTGTTTTGTTATTGTTGGTGTTGTTAGCTAGAGGGACTCGAAATTAGGACAGCATTAGCGGCAGGGTCTTGTTATTAAAAATTTGCATTGTATGCTGGAGGTGCGCTGGGAATAGACCTTGAGTTATCAAGTTCAACATGTTCTGTCGTCCCCGAGGTTCCTGTTGACAACCCACAGCTTATGATGAATTTCTAGTGAGATTTTTATGATCTGCTCGTGGGCTTCGCCTCTTCCGCGAGCTATGAGCTCGTTTTTTGCTACTTCGTCGATTTCAACCAAAGTGTATGCCTTATGCAATGCAGCATATATTTAATTTTTCATGGCTGTGCATTTGTTGAGTTCATCTAGGATAAGCTTGAACTCTTCTTTGGAGATGGCTTTGTCGCATAGCGCCTTAGATATGTGGTCTACAGTGTGCTGAACTTTGATTCGGCCAAAACACGGATTTCATCGTGCTTTTTAGTTTTCATGGATAGTCGCGGGCTCATAAAATTCCCAGCTACCACAACTTAAAGCTGTGATCTCAAGGGCAGTTGCAATGAGAGCAGCAATGATTGTTGATAATATTTCAATCCCCGCCACACCAGTGCCCAGAGAAACAGCCGTAAATGTGGTGTCAACACCATCCGCCGCGTTTACTGCGCGTGTACTGTTTGTATAGAGCGCGCCGCTATTCAGCCTCTAGCCGTAGAGAGGATTCAGCCTCGCAGATCTTTTTCAGGCGAAAATCTCGTGGGTCTTGAATTTTTGGATATAGCGACTTTATAATTCCTCTACAAGCGGCGTGATATAATTCTTTAAGTAATCTGGAGGGGTAGGAGGGTTATCTCCACTGCGCACACGCACCTCTAACCTGTCGCCGTGGCTTACTGGTAAGACGGTGGTGATGTCAAAGAAAACGTCAGTTTCTTTAATATCATTAGATCTGGCAATGACACGGTCTTCAACACGCCCACAAACACGCTCGCCAGGAGTTACAGGTACCATGCCTTCTGCCCGCAGTTTCAGTGAGTGTTTGTTTTTCTGACCGATTATTTTGATGCAGCATTGTTTCTGCTAGTAATTGAGGGCCCTACATACTCCAACGAAAAGGTTTCGCCAAATACTCTGTTGTCATTGTTTTAGCAATCGCACCTTAGACTCCCCGAGGGCTGTACTAGTGGTTGTTGTACCGATTGCGAAAGCGCAGTTAACCCTAGCTACTCGCGGGATGGCATAGGGTGCTCTGGGGAGTCCAATTGCTCGATGTTCATCTGCTTTGCATACTCGTTCCTCCCCAATCTGAACCGGTTCCTGCTAACCCCAAGGAGGCGTAGATACTCTTTTTGTGCGAGCTGCACCAATACTCCAATACTCCGTCTTTTTCATCGATCTCAGGATTGGCAGACGGCACCACTGATTTGTGTTCATTGTCTATGTCTGTTTTTTTTTTGTTTTTTTTTTTGCCTTTAAGCTATGTATAGCGCCAGTTCTAATTGCGAAAGTCGAAGATGGTTAGGTAGCTGAGAATCCCGACGCTTGTGTGTTGACATTGAGATACTCACATCCGTTGGTGTCTCCAGCGGCAAACATAGACACAAAGCTATTTGTAAAGCTTTTGTGTCAGACGTTGTCATAACGACATACCGATTACTGCTATAATTGTGTACCTGTACGACCCCGTTTACACGGATTGAAATAGTTGCGAACGTTCAGTTACCACGGTTCCCGAGAGGTTGATAAAGTAAACTCCAGCGCCCGGGATGGTGATAGTTTCGTCGTTGTTGCTGAAGGTAAAACCACCAACGTTCTGAAAGTTTTGCATCGAATCCCAGCGGTAGTAATCAACGCATTCATTGATGTAATCTCGCTGACCGACGTGATATTGTCGACCGTTAAGTACATGACCGCGATATCTTGTACCCACTGACGAGTGCCGTGTCGGTAGACTAACCCAAAGGTGTCCGCCATGTAAAACCCACGTTTCCATGCTGAGAAGGCAGGCGCCGAATTTAAAAAAGACGCTAATACGTACGGCCTAGCCGCAACATCGGCTGCGCGTCTGATACCCGGTTAGTGAGAAACTTCAGTGTGGCGGCATCCTGAGGGTCGACGGGGTCACGTACCTTTTAATTAAGTTGTTGTTCATCACCAGCGCGCCGCTCATTGTACCGTCGGTCTATTAGTCCCTTAAAGCATCCCAGAGTCAATATACAAACACACCGCCGTCGCTAAGGGCACCATTGCCTTTGAAAACTGCAATGTGGTCTGCTACAACGCCTACTGGTTTGGTGAGGATCACAGAGATATCCATGCCCGAGTTTTTAAGATCTCCCGTGGCATCGAAAACATGACCGGGTCATTCGGGTCTGCCTTAATAGCACGGTTGGAGAAAGCCGCGAGGTCGACCATGGTTGCGTAATGGAAGTGATCACCATGTGGGATGCCCGTGCTTGAAGAAGCAGAACGTCCATAGATATCTACAGGCAAGATTTGTGTTGACACTAAGCTAAAAGGGTCTGTCTCCAATTAGCACTGGCGCTCCTTGTCCAAACGATATAGTGCAATGGACGAAAGGGCAGGCTGCACAAGCAACTCGAAATGAGACGTTATGATTAGGCAATATTGTCCAATGTAAATATCTGAAAGTATGATAACCCTTGGTTAGGACCGTCACCAGTCACATCAAAGATCTGAAATGAACTGTATGCATTGGTCGTTGAAGTAGCAGGAAGCTTAAATACCTGTAGGATTTGTCTGCCAATGGCGACTTGTGATATTAACAAGGTAGTCCACGTGGTTCCGTCATTACTACTTTCTAGGGGCGAGCTTGTAATACACTCAGTAGGGTGTAAAAGTGAGTCACTCAGATGGATTTGTCATATCTTTACGGCAGTCGATCAAATAATCGTTAGTCAAAAGTTGCTTGTTGATCCGGCAGTAATCCATTTAGGGTCTTCTAGTACGTCGAATGCATTGCATGCACAGTGAGATAAATCGTACTCAGAACTAGCTGATGAAATAAAACCGCTTTTGTTGAGCATTGTTGGTCTTTAGAGGTCGAATGTGCGCTACGCTGTTTTTGACCACCCGGTTATTTACATATGGTTTTGTAACCACATCCTTAGGGTCCATCGAGTCTACCACAGACACGATCCTATTGTAGAACATGTTCAGGATACCTGTCATGCGAACTCTGTGTGTGTTGTGGCTGCCGACATATCTTTTTGATGCGGCATTTCGTGGATGGGTGGGATCAACCACATTAAGAACAAAAGCCCTGGCAATATCAAAAACTTGAGACCTGCCAAGAGACGCAGAAATATCACCATCGCTCAGTGTACCATCGGCGGCAAAGATCGAAATGTTGCCGGTTGCTACATTGGCTGGTTTGGTGAGGAGCGTAGAGTTTTTAAGGTTTCTGGCGGCATCTGAAAACACAACCAGGTAATGTACGTCAGCGTTAATAGCGCGGTTGCTAAAACCCGCAGGGTTGGGCTTGGTTGAGTAGCTGGTGAGATTGACAGCGCTTGTTGTTTCCACCAGAAAGACAGAAGCAGGAGAGATGCGTGCGCCTGACACACTAAAGCGTCTGAATAAGACCACGGGCATTGTTCGTGTTTATACTACACCAAAAGAGGGGTCTGCCTTCAATTAATGTCGGGCTGCACGCAAGCGCCTTAAAAATCGCGATGGACAGGTGGCCGCCAACCGGCCCTTCGGTATTTTTTTAATCGGGAGCGTGGAGGTCGCGTCCCTTGTTCTGCGAAGGTACAAGATTAGTTCATGAAGTAGCGCAAAGCTGTACGAATCAAAGTATAGAAGGTGGGATGGTGTCACCCTGAACGTTATCCAGTGCGTATCACGGTTTTGTGATGACTGAGGCTGACGATGCTAGTTTCATGCCTGCTGCGCTATGGTAGGTGTGCCAATTCATCGCACAAGTGGAGGCGCTAAGACAAGTAAGACGAAATATGATAAACAATTCAAGCAGGCTAGATCCAAGTGTAGTCGTGCTCGTGTGCAAAGTAGTCATGGGCGTGTAAACAGTTGATCCAGACAAGCTAACCGTTTGCGCTTCAAGTTTCCAGCTGGTAATGTGTTCTTCACCGTATGTACAACCCAGCAATTGAAATTTCCAGATGCTAACTTCGACAGGACATTGTATCTTAATCCAAAATTTGAATATTCGCCAGCAGTCGCCCACTCGTTAATAGCGCTAGATGGAGTCAAATGATTAGCAAACACGTAAAATGCTCGGTAATTTGCATTATACTCTGACGAAGCAGATGCGATAAAGTCGTTTCGGTTGCCCGTGTTTGCATTTAGAGACAGAATAAATCAAGGTTGCATTTTACTCGCCTGGTGCTTACAAATTCTCTTGTGGTCGCTTCTGTGAGATCCACTGAGCACGACATTTTCAGGCTTTTGATGGGATTATTTTGGGCATTTATCACTCCATAACCATTAGTTACATCTACAGAAAATAAGACTCCATAGTAACCATTAACACAATAAAATCCGCCAGGAGATCGAACTGTGATTGGAGAACACGTTCCATTAGCTTTTTTTTTATCGCAATATATTTCGGCTGCGGAAGAAAATCTAAAAGTGGTTGCAGTGCTATTATCCATTTCCTCGTTGACACCAAAAATTCTTAGCGTGCTGTCCCCAGTGGGTTTTGCAACGATAACATTTTCATTTTTGGCTTCAAGCATTGTTGTTGGTAATTTTAAAACCTTCTGGCGCTTGGACGATTATTGGTGAGTATTCTGTCGCAGTCGTTCTCTGAACAAAAATTCGTCTTGATTGTTGGCCAAAAACAAACACATGTTTTTGCCTTCTGATAGATCTGTCAACATGCCAATATATCTGTTTACAGCAGATGGCGAATTTAGCAAGATGTCACTATCAGGGCCAAATGTTTTGTCAGTGTATGCTTTGTTTGCCACTTGGTCATTTGAAGTTGGTTCATTGTTTAGTGTGATCTTATTGTTACCCATATTAATATCACCAAACATTGTGCCGCCAGCTTTCATTATAACATCTGGCGCTGACATCGTCACTGTGATGCCAATAACTTGCCATGATATTCCAGCGCCTACAAAAATTATTTTTGCATTTGGAAAACTATCGTTGGCAGTAACCAGAACTCTTGCCGCAGAATATTTGTCCTCATAGTTTTTGTTTGCTGCATCTGTGATTTCCGTTGGCGTGGCAAGGTTTGTAATTTTGTTTGAAGACATATTTAGCAGTCCTGTCATGGTGTCGCCAGTTTTTAGCACACGCTTATTAACCAGATCAAGTGAAACTCCATCTGATGTAGTGTTGTTGGTGTTGCCAGAACCAATTAGTGTACCAAAAGCTGTGTAATGACTCATTAATGTAAACTCTGCTGTATAAAAATGCGGATCATAAATTTTGACTCAAAAGACACCAAAAAATCCAGGCATCATTTTTTGTTTCCGGATTGTCATTACATGATCGTTGGTCCAACGGGTCGCGACAAGACAAATTTGTTTTTAAATATGCTGCTTGACAACGGGCTTAATGACGACAACGTGATCATTTATATGCTAAATCCAGGTCAAGACAGATACAAAACGCTTAAATAATTTGATGAGGCAATTGGCGACGTGTTTACAATATCAGAACCAGAAAAAATAAAGCCCGTAGAAGAACGGCGTGACAAGTTGGTCGCAGGTCCTGGTTTTGTAGGGATGAAGATTTTTGATGAAAAATTGTTAGCGATTCATATAACGAAAACGCATATTGTTCTCAACAAGCCCATTTACAGCGGTTTTACTATATTGGAACTATCACAGTTGTTAGTGTACGATTTTCAATATGGCTACGTTAAACCAAAATGTGGCGACAAGGCCAAGCTGCTTTTCACTTACACGGGTTCGCTATGCTACAAAATCGAAACGGATGATGTATATGCAGACATGTTTGCTGACAAAGAACGTTTTGATATTTCTGAGTATCCCAAAAATAGCAAATTTCGTGATGAGAGCAACAAAATGGAAATAGGCAACTTCAAGGACGAGACTTGCTAAAATTCTAGGTCTTAAAAAATATGTAACAGAAAGAAAGTGAAACCAACAATGTAAGTAATATCAACAGGCAATTTATTTCTCTATAATACAAAGTGACATTCAAGAGATACTTACAATATTGTGAATAAAATTACAAATAATCCTAAATGTCCTAATCACAAGTCCAAATATAGAATGTTCCAAATGAGTTCCAATAGTCTTGAATTGCCATGATATAACACAATGATACAATCCAGCAATCTTTTAATAAGTTCACAAAAGTCCAAAGTAATGTAATAATTCAAAAGTCAATAAGCACTTTAGTAATTCCAACGACTACATTAAATAAATAATTCCTCTCGAACTATATCTGATTTCAACGGCACAAACCTAAAAGCTGATCTCAAATGGATTCCCACAGATTGATATAGAACAGGAATGACTTATGTGTTTACAAAATCCCTATTTATACACATTTTCACTTGACCTATGTCCTAACAGGATGTTAAACAATCCATGAAAAAAACTAGTCTAACTGTAAACAAGATTGACCTTGAACTCAAATGCTTGTAAACGTTTACAAGTGACCAGAATCTAAAGTACAACCTACCATCATGGACAATATTTTAACACACATCATAGATTAAATATACATAACAGACTAAGTCAGTTCCAATTGCGGAATTTGTCGGCCTCAGAGCGAAGATGTACAGTATTAGACTTGCTGATGGCGGTGCTAGAAAACTGGCCCAAGGGATAAAGAAAAGTGTCGTCCAAAAAGCAATCACACATGAAGATTATCTGAAAGCGCTTGCTAGTGAAAAACGTTATGCGACAACTAACACGATCAGGTCAGACAACCACGTTTTGCATGCGGTTGCGTTAAACGAAAGGGGACTTTCTGCTTACGATGGCAAAAGATATGTTTTGGAGAATAGTGTTAAATCCTCAGTCTATGGTAATTTCAGAAGTAAAACATATAACTCGGATATCTTTGCAGAGTTAAATATAGCTTAAACTACAAAACAAAATGAAAATCTAACATTATGTACAGATGAATAAGATATGTCATTGTTGATCGGTACAACACTAATAATATACATGTACAGCTATTTTTATACCGAGCAGTTGTCCTGCTTTTGATACTGATGGGAACGTTTCTTGCTCTCCCGTTGCTGTATTTGTTGCAATAACTAGCTATGCTTTTTCAAAATTACTAGCATCACCAGCATTTCCTCTCGTGCTATTTTCTTTTGAGGTAACCATCTCTATGTTAATGATTCTGTTATCGATTTTGTTGCTGTTTAAGTGATCCAGAACAAAATTATCTGGAATTATTCCATAAAAGCAATCGAATACACAACGGTACGCACTCACTGTCTTTCTAAAAGTATTGGTGCCTGAAACGCTTTCTAAGCAGCAACCTTTGTTACTTGGCCGCTTGGTAAGGATTTTCTGTTTCAAAATATGTCGCACGTCTCCGTCTTCGTTCGCTTAATACAAATTGTAGACTGGGTGTATTCTCCAAGCCATTATTATATATACAACCTTCTCTCTAATAGAACACACAATATAGCTGAAAAGATTTGTATTGCCAGATCAGAGGCATCATTTTTATATAATCTGATATATAGATAGCAAAAATAGACACCAGTAATGTGTAACCTGATATATAGATATCAAAACATGGACAGCAGTTTTGTGTGATCTGATATAATGATAGCAAAAAAAAAAATAGTTGTCTTCAAGTTTGGAGTTTGTGTGCAATCTTATGTAATGGATAACACAAAATGGAATCCCTCTAAATGGTAGTAAGGAAAAAGGCGATTACTGAGAACAAGGGATATGGTGACCTAGTTGAGGACCGAGCGAAGCGGGGGCCGCGACTGGGAACTATGACCCTTGTGCTCATAACTGCCTTTTCCCTTACTACTGCGGTCATGGAGCGCAGGGATCCCCATATCGAGGGCGGGATCTTGCACGTCTTGGGAAAATGCTGTTGCAAAAGATATCTTGCCTTACGACCATCTTCTAATATAACGAGAGGCGAAAGCCTGCGTCAATGGCCTAATTTGCAGCGATAGGCTGAACCAGGGCGACGAGAGCATCGCGCATTTTGGACGGCATAGTCTTGGTCGCGGCGTGAATGGTCAAGTTTGCAGCGGCCGGTGGAGTCTTGGCCACGGGCAGTGCCAACCTGCGATCAAGTAACGCTTGCACAGCCTTTATGTCGCCCTCGGTAGCGAAGGCTGGCAGCGTTTCTTTTGCTTGACTTACGACGACTTGAAATCATCGACTGCACTCGAGGCGACAGCCCTGGCGGCTGGGGCTGCTGTTCTGGTCACTGTTGTGGCGGCCGCGGGTGCTGCCCTGACTTTTGATTGGATGATATCACCCAGTCCGCTACTCCTACAGTGCATTGCGGGGCTCGGATTATATTACAAGCTACGGTTCCCACTACGAACGACGACTGCAAGCTGAAAAGATAAGTGCAGCTCTTTACCTTCATAATATACTTAAAGCGGAGGACGGTCTCGAACATTGATGTCAATTGTGAGGATCTCGTTGCTGAGGTCGAGCAGGTTGCCATCCGGTTGGTCTTGGTAAAGCGCAGTTTACTGATGCGGGAACTTTGGCAAGGCAAGTAAACGGGCAGGTGTGGTGTGAATGACATGACCTGCATTCTGGTCCGGAGTAAAGCTATAAAGCACGTTACCAGAACTAGACTTAGGGCTGCCCTTTCCACACTACAGACATGGTTCAAGAAAAGCGCCTCCTTTTCGTTGTATTAGCAGGTGAATTTGACAGTAATTTTAGATGAATTTGACAGTAATCCCACAAACACGATTTTTTGCAGCAGACAGTCTCCCGAACCATTAACCAGTTGATAAAATTTTAAACGTTTCATTTTGTTTTAGGTATATCAGTAGAGAAACATTTCTTTAAAATAAAAAAGTTAGGCAAGTCCATTATTTGTACCTATGGGTAGTAGTAGTAAAGTGAGGCAACGTGGACGCTAAATTTGAAAGATGGCGTAAACCGAGGTATGTTACCAGACGGCTATCTGTTACTACCGTTGGTTTGGCGGGCCTCAAATTTAATGGCCAGCAATCAGCTGAAGATATCATCAAGCTGCACAACAAACAGTTGAAGATGGCTCTAGCGATTGAGCTTGCCAATCAAAGCGTCACGCTAGCAGCAATTCTAAACCCCCTCGAGATCCTCGAAACTAATGCCGCGGGCGGCGGTACCAAGAGTGCCGTTAGTACCCAAAGGGGTACCGGTAGTAATGCGCGTGTCCGTGACGCGGCCGCCGTCTATTGTAACAGACAGGTAGACTGTAGTAAGGTAAAAAAAAATCCATGTACTATTGCAGTGCTATGTGGGCCAACCTCCGGCGAGTCCCACCACGAGTTTGACGGCGCAGACAACAGCACCGAGGTGCAGCGCGTCAAGGGCATCCTAGTCGCTGATGACTCGGTGACCAAGGAAAACACCGACGAGGACCAACTTCTGTCAGAAGGTGTAGCAATATGGATAAAAGTTACTTACAGACGCCCAGAAAATACAGTGAGCGACCGCTACAGCGCCTGGAAAAAGCAGAGCGAGGCCGACGGCATGGAGGCCCCTCTGGATGCTGATAAAGGGAACGAAGGCAACGTTAGCGACGACTAGCAATGCCCACCAGCAGGGTTTAAAACTATCGTTTTGCACCGACCTCGAGGAAACTCCCGTCCCCCTTTTTTGTCCATGGAGGGTGCGCAGGCCCAGCGAGCTAACGGCGCATGCCAATTTTTGTAGTGTTACGAGACATGTGCGGGAACGAGGCACCTGGAGCTCCCGCCGACCTCATCGTAATTACTATTACGCCGTACGAGCTATTATTAAGTAAGTACATGTTACTAGCACGTACTTACACGATAATTATCGCGTGCTTACGTTATGGTAACACGTAAGTACATGATAACTATCACATACGTACGTGATAGTAAAACGTGCAGCACGTGATAACTATTACATACATACGTGATAACAATGCTTAAAGTACATGATAGTTATAATGTGTGTACGTGTTAGTAACGTACTTATGTAATAATAACACGTATGTGTTTATTGGGAATTCAACGTCTGTAACAATGACGATTTAGATTGGAATGCAGAAGAAACAATAGTAGCATGCACGTTAATAGCTAACCTTGCTCTTGCCTTAGAAAGGTCTTTTATTTATGGAAACGTTTTGATGAAAGCTGCTATGTAGCCTTTAAACCAAATGATCTTGCATAATTTTGATAACAGGCAGGCTTGGACAGATTTGAAAGAAAATTGCTTTGTATACAGTTTATGTGAACATGATCCCAGATGCGTTTGATATCTAACAAAATCAAGTGATATCAATAAGATGATAGGGGGGCTCTGATTTGCTGGCTTTCGTAGAGACTTGATTAGTAAACCGAATATGATGAAACTTTATATTTGGATTTAATCGACACGGTCTTGGAATTTTTAAAACAAATGTAATTATCGTCAAAAACTTGGCATAAGATGATGTGATCTTAACTGGTATTCTCAAAACTTTTTGAGCAAGAAACTCAAGTTCAAGCTACAAGTCAAGAAAGTTTACCCTATTCTCAACACTTTGGAGCAAAAAACACAAAGTCAAGTTTAAAGTCCCAGAACTTTATAACTTTAATTAGATAGAAGCTAAAAATACAGAACTTTCCAATTGTTCCTAACTTGGGTTCCTTTTTTAGATTTCTACATTTATGTCAAGTAAATGCGCCTTGGGTATTATATCTGACATCGAGTTTGAGTCATGCCATGTATTCCCGAAACATTTTGAGCAAGAAACTCAAACTGTAACTCAAAGTCCAAAAAAGACGATGATAGTCTATAATTTTTATTGAATAAAGTTAAAAAAACACATAACTTTCAGATTTTTTAAAAAAAACATGATTCCATCACATTTTACGCGTTTCAAAGGTTCGGTTAAAACTTAAGTAAGATTAAATAAAAGATAGCGAATTTATCACAACTTGAATCTGTAAATGTTATGTCTGCCTGGGTATCAAATGATGAATGAATCAGGTCGATTTAACATAGACAAGCTTAGTACCCCAGAAATACCTGCGTGATTATTCACACATAGCCGGGCATGAGATTGGTCGGCGGCCCATTTGAATTTGGAATAAACAAGAAGTGATTGACACCTAGCGGTAGATAGGTGGAGCTTGACGTTTCATCAACTGGAAAGGAAAGAGATCTGACACAGCAAATCAGCATTAGCATTAGCAAATTTAATCCATGAAATGAAAACTGGGAATATAAAACGAGGTTAAGACGTAATTATTCCCTAGAATAAACAGCAGGGACAATAAACATGCTCGTAGAGTCGCTTAATTAATGTAATAAAACGAACATAAACGCGTGTCAAACTCGCATTTACGTGTCGTTTGCTGGCTCGGGCTCTGTACGAAATATTGATTTAACAGAATCGTTATGCAAATATCAGAGGAATATGACTGTTTGTCAAGAAGTCGGAATTACTGAGATTTTCTGATAACCTGGTTTCCGCGAAATGACCTGTAGCTGTAAACTCGATATAAAAGGTATGCTGGACTCAATACAAGTGTATGACACCAGTGATTAAGTACCAATCCCTGCTTCCTTGGTTTTCGATCATTTGTTTAAATCAATTGAGCAGCTAAAAAAGCAATAAGATAAAAGAAAACGCAACGTTCTAGGAATCGGTGCTCCACATAACATCCAGTAGTGACAGAAAATTAGCCAGTAATTAACAGCCCACTTGCAGTATTGTGTAAGCACGGTACGGATGGCTTAGACTTTGTTTGGGAATCTGTCGAACTTCTCCTGCGACAGCCTCTATCTTGAAGCAAACGAACGATGGCTTTGCCTCAAAAGAATAAATTGCCACTTCAATACACAAACAAATTATTCTGCAGTCCATCCAATCCTGCATACAATGTCATATTTAGGCCCAAATACAAAACTCTGTATGAAAGAAAACCAAAATTTCTTCCCACCTTTTATATACGAAAAAGCTTCAAATATCAAGTTGGCAAATCATACAAAATTCTCCGTCCCCAAATCATCTTCTTCATCCTTATTATAACCTCCAAAAATAATATCTGATCTTCGCCGATTAAAAAAAGTCCTAGTGTGGTAATAAGTCCTGTATATATATGGTTTAAAAGATGGAGACAAGCTTGCAGCTTCCGTTGCAACACTCTACAATACCATCTGGAGTCGGATACTGGATACAGCCTCCATTTTTATTCTGCAGACATTCGAGTCATACTCATATCTTTTAATCATATCAAAAGTTCTCAACCTCTTTCATTATTATTTTTTTTCAGTTCCCTTTCCACACTTAAAGCTTTTCAAAACCTTAAATTTCCAATCCATTAATACTCTAATTAACTCTTACGGAAAAATGGCTTGCTCATAAACTCTCTACTATGTATTATCTGCTGTTGGCTGTTGATATTAAGGGTAATAAAAGAGAATATAAAGTAGTCTAGATATGCCGTTATTTACGCAGCAATAAAATAAATACATACTAGTGGTAATCAATGAATTACTTACTTGAATAATTACTACAGAGGCTGTTGATATTAAGGGTAATAAAATAGAAGATAAAGTAGTCTAGATATGCAGTTATTTGAGCAGCAATTAAATAAATACATACTAGTGGTAATCAATGACTTATTTGAGTAATTACAAAAGAGGCTTCACACAACTCGTGTGGGGGTATGACAACACTAAAAATAAAATAATTACATTTGTTCGCGCAGTATAACTTTTTTTGCATCAGCTAACTCGTGGTGGGATACGATGTTCCTTCAGAACATCTCGCCTTCAGCAACGACAGCGCAAATATAAAAAAAAATGAAAAAAATTTAAGTTATATTGCACTAACGCGGCGAACACAAAATAATAAGATGAAATTTCTTCACAAAGCATATTTAATGGTACAAAGCTACGCATCATTAAATTTAATAGTTTTCAGAGAGGTCATAGACATGTTTAATGAATTTACCAATGAAAGGAACATTGTGAGTATTAGGAGATATTGCCTATTTTGTTTACAGATTTGGACCTGATAAATGTGAGCTTTAAGCTAGTTGTATTGCAGAATAATATTCAAGATAATAAAAGTGTTAATTTTATCATTTCAAACATAAAAAAGATTTACACCAATGATTAAAAAAGATGCAGATTTACAGATTAAATTTAATGATGTTAATGAATCTTAACTCATCGACAAACCTAACTGTCCGTCTAACTCGTATTTCTGTTTCTTCTTTCACGAAACTCTGAACTATGAAATCCTTTCAGAATGATATACATTTCTCGTCGTTGTTCGGTATGATTTTTACATCTTCATCTGGATCATTTATTACGATTGTCTTGATTAACATATGGTTGTCACAGCCAGATAAGATATTAATGAACAATTGCATTCGTTATGTGCTTGATCTCTGTGCTTGCCTATTAAGTGATTATGATCTCTTTCTTTGTTTTCCGTTATCTATTTCCCACAGATATGACATGTATTTGTAGAATTAAATTGTATATCACCTATGTGAACAATATCGGTTTTGAATTTTTCTGTCCTAATTTTTCGTACACAGTATTTTATATTTTCACAATGCATTGTACAATACCCAAATACAATCTGTTCCTCTGTAAACTACTGGTTTGCATCTTGTTTGCATTGATTTGAGGTACAAAAAAAACATTGGTTACATTTGTTTGACTTTTTATTGTCCATCATATTTCAGATTTTTTAGTAACATACCTATCTCCTTATTTCAGTGATTCCAACAGTGATTCTGCTGCCTTCTCTTATAATATTTCACATACATTGACACATGTATCAAATTTATTTTCAACATTTTTAAAATATTTTTTTTCATTTTGTTGTTGTTGTTGTTGTTGTTGTTGACTTTTGTCAAACCAATTACTGTATCTATCCAACTTGTATTTTGATAGATTCAGATGATCTTTTTGGTGAGTAATTAAAACTTATTCTAATGCATAGAAAAACACGCTTATTATTTTACAATAATACAAGCTTTTAGCTTTTAACCAATAAGGCCAATATATGTATGTAGGGGGGTTTTTTTACTGGGGGGTGGGGGTGGGCGTAATTAGAACTGATTCCATAGAATAGAAAGAAACATGCGTATTTATTTTTTGCATTAATACAAGCTTTTTAGCTTTTAACCAATAAGTCAAATATATGTATGTGGGTTATTTTTTTTTTCTGAGCGGTTGATAAATATCCATGTGCACATAGGGACTGTCATTTAATGTCCTCGTGTGACAGAGGGCACACTGTTTAGAATCGTACCCACCAGTGATGCTAATATGGGTATTATGAAACTTAACTCCTGGATCCCCATCTCCACCCCGGGGGACTTGAACCTGGTACTTATGGCGCTGGAAGCCTGCATGCTAACAACCAGGCCGCTATCTCCATAATCTGACTGCTCTAAGTGAAGAATTCATTTTTCATTTTTAACTTATTTCGAGGAACTGAAAACTATTGAATTTCTCAGCATGGTTAAAGAATGCATCTAAAATCCACGAGGAATCTCCAATAATTTATGATGCAAATAATTTACCACGCACCGACAACTCAAAGTATTCTCGTATTACATATTCTTTATTACAGGGTTTTTGAAAACATTTATTCAATCTCGATTTTCATCTGTAAGGGTTTATTGTTTCTCGTCTAAATTAGTTTACAAAGCACAACTTGTGTTGTGATTTTTCTTTTGTATACATATAAATTCGCCTAAAAAATGAAAGAAAAAAAAATACAAAAAAAAAAAAAAAAAAAAAAAAAATGGTGGAAAAATCAGTGATGATACTCCAGTCACATCAAATTTTGGTTCTCCAACTATTGATGGATGATTTATTTTAGCATGGGTTGTGTGTGTCTCTGTGTGTGTCTGTGTGTATTTTCAGCGGTTTTGTGATTCTAAGCCCAAGCATTACTGAGTATATCCTCTGTAGATTATATCACTGGAAGGGATAGTAATATCAACCTGTGGTAAACTAAAGCACGTGTTACAATCTACAAGTTTGTTTATTATGACAATGGTGCCGATCAGACATTCATCATGACTACGATAACGACCATCTTTAAAATCTGGTTAGCGCTACCCCTATTCAATGGATGGTTGCATCGACATGAGGTTTTCACTAGAACACTTCTTTTGATATGTAGCCGTTCTTAATGAAAATGGCGCCAATCTGACTACAAAAATGGCAGCCATACCGGTCGTCATGAGAATTTTGTCATCGCTGCTTCTCCTGAGCAGATGGCAATATTAACATGGGACTTGAACTAAATCACTTCCTATGCTCAACAGTTGGTTCTAAATGGAAATTGTGCCGATCGGACATTCAATATGGCTACCACGGCGGCCATCCTGAACGTTTTGTTATCGCTACTCCTCCTGAGGGGATAAACATATATGCGGCTCATTCTTTATTAAAAGGCTCCATTTGGCCTGTGCTGTATTTTCCGTTAATCATGTTGCACTTTGGTCAGATCAACTACGCAAAGCAGAAAGTCATCCGAAATATCGCAACCCCTATGCCCTGTGGCAAGCAATTTGTTTTCGGTCATGTTCTAAAACAAATGTGAACAAAGTCCATATTTTGTGGGGAACTACTTTCAATTTTATGAAAGTAGCATAAAGAGTCGAAAAAATTCAGTACAAGAATATAATATTGTTAACAAAAACCACACATCTGTACACAAAATGCCTTCAGTTAAAAGGCAGTACTTCACATATGTTATATAACATTAAAATATAACATTAAAATGCCTTCAGTTAAAAGGCGGTACTTAACATATGTTATATAACATTGATTAAAAGATGCCTCAAGAATCTTTTGATAAAACTCTCAATCAATGAGTCAAGAACACAATTATCATGGTACTCGTCATACTATCCATACTATTTTAGAGTTTGCCCAAAACAGTGTATTCTAAAGATATTAGAAGAGCAAACTGACGAAAGAAACTTATTTCTCGCCCAGCTACCTCCCTCCACTCATCTCTGTCTCTCAGAAATACACACATACACACACGTGGTAACCAAAGACATATCTAATTATAAGAAGGAAATTGCTACCGAAACATATAGGAGATTACTAAATAGAGACAGATTGACTGACTAATTAGTTACGTATACTTTTCTGTTCAGAGATTACAAGTAAGTGGTGCTCATACCTAACGTACTTATGTGGTTTCCAAGAAAAATCTGAACATTATTTTCGGAGAAACAACCATTCTTTTTTAAACTCTCGTAGTCAAGTTTCACGTCCAACACGAGTGAAATGCCAACTATGAAACAGCCTTTCAACTGGAAATGTGACTGAAAATAATGCATGGTATCAATAGAAGGGAAATGTGACTGAAATTAATGCAGGGTATCAATAGAAGGGAAATGTGACTGAAATTAATGCATGGTATCAATAGAAGGGAAATGTGACTGAAATTAATGCATGGTATCAATAGAAGGGAAATGTGACTGAAATTAATGCATGGTGTCAATAGAAGGGAAATGTGACTGAAATTAATGCATGGTATCAATAGAAGGGAAATGTGACTGAAATTAATGCATGGTATCAATAGAAGGGAAATGTGACTGAAATTAATGCAGGGTATCAATAGAAGGGAAATGTGATTGAAATTAATGCAGGGTATCAATAGAAGGGAAATGTGACTTAAATTAATGCATGGTATCAATAGAAGGGAAATGTGACTGAAATTAATGCATGGTATCAATAGAAGGGAAATGTGACTGAAATTAATGCATGGTATCAATAGAAGGGAAATGTGACTGAAATTAATGCAGGGTATCAATCAGTGCCAGATTATCCTGTTAGCAAAAGTAGCATATGCTACGGGCCCCGCACTTTCAAGTGTTAATATTTTGTGTTTTTTTTTAATTTAGGAAGCCCCGCACTTGCTTAATTAGGCACTGATGCTACGGGCCCGGCTACAGGCCCCGCACTAGCTTAATCCGGCACTGGTATCAATACAAGAAGGTTAGAGCCTGCATGTCAAGGCCACGCTCAAAGCGTTGCTGTGAACCTTGTGATCTTGATCCCAAGGTCAGATGGGTGACCAAGTGTGGCACACAATTAATTGTCTTTGCTTGATAAAGAGACATAACAGGTATCAACATAATCTATCAAGAGGTTTAGGAAATATAAGCAAATGAAAAACTTGAACCAAAACCTCATTAAAAACTGTTCACGCCTCTGAAGCCGCCAAAAATTACTTCTATGTCTCGTTTTTCTACTAACGTGGGCTCAAAGAAAATTCGTCTGGCAATAAGAGTCGTAGTATAACGTGGCTTGATATACATATTTTCATGATAACATATTTTTGGGTAAGGTATATGTGTGACAAAAATTCAACAGTGTTATATATATATATAAAAAAAAAAACAATTACAAAAATATTTTTAAAAAACAATTCCCATTCATAACTTCGGTTCTTTTTCTTGGATGTCAATTTTTGAAAATGTGGATAAGATTTTAAAAAACGTGTAGTTCTCAGAGATTTAAAATTAGCCAAAGAATAATTTTAAAAAAGTGTATCAAATAGGGTTACATATCTTGTATATAACCTTGATGGAACCAAAAGCTTCCCAAATCTCATTTAATACTATTGGATTCGCCTTGCTATATATACAAATATATAGCTTCAAAATGTGGTATAGTATCTGTTTGAAAATCTCCGACAGTCACACAATGACCTCCTCTCACTAAATGACACCAGTAAAGAATCAAACTGTGGTATATTTCGATTCATTATCCTGTGCATAACCATTTGTGTTTGTAAACTCTGAAGAGGTAGATTGAATATTATTGACGTTCTCGTTTGTTTCAAGATACCTCGTGCTTTGGACAAGCAGAAAATATTCAATTCATCTATATCTTGTGAAAATTTATTTAAGATTTCACCCGCCTTGAACGCAACCAGATAATTTTAATATGATATTTGGGTAATTTAATCTAAGTCAAAGTGTTTGTCATGCAATATTTATTATTTATTTTACTTTAAATCTTGTTATCGCTACTCCTCCTTAATGGATGGTTGTATTGATTTGGAATTTTCGATAAAACACTTCTTATGATGTGTATCGGTTCTAAATGAAAATGGTGCTGATGTATCGTCCAATATAGCTATTACAGTGGCCATCTTGAAATTCTTAAAACCTTACTCCCCCTGAATGGATCGTATCGACATTTAGTTTTTATTCAATAACTTTTGTAATTGATAACTCGACATTCACAGTTTTATGAATTAAGAACAGAACATCTTTAATTTAGATTGGAAACACAGTAACAACTCTGTTTCATGCAATTTCACTCGCATTCTCTCTAGTACTTGTCGAAAGTACCAATATTATTCTTGTATTATAAACACGTTTGGCCTTTTTCAGCTTTTATTAAAGGATGCCAGATCATACTAGACACTTTGACTGCAATATGAGAATGGTGTACGCGGCATGCACGATATAAATAGAACAGTGTTGTCAACAATATTGGACTCTTTCAAGAGAAAAGCCACCCTCCTCACAGCTCATACTCTTTCTGAATATATCGTTGCCTGAAGGCTGTTTTGACCCCCACGGTCATCTAAACCTTAATACATCGTATTTGCGCATTAATACACGAGTAAGTTGACTGGGTCCTATTTTGGATCGATTGTCGCAGATTAAAATCCAGTAAAACACGAAGTGTAAACTACCAGACTATGTAAAGCGGTTCAGATGCGCTTCATTGTGACGTTATCGGTATATTGTGACGTCTTCCACGTGCTTGCTTGTAACGTTGTCAGCCCTGTGGTCCATCTCTTCAAGCACAGAGGCTCGTATCGTTGCTTAAAATCTACCTATAAACAATATAAATGCTATATATAAGAATACAAAGGAGGACACTTCTCCCATTTCTATTTCTACCTATTTAAGAATCGGCACTGATATTTCAAGTTACACTTCGCATAGTGTAAAAAAATTAGCACCGATGTTTAGCTCAGAGATTCCACTTTTTAGGACTACCTCAAAGTTGAATTACTATTCCACCATTAATGAATGCCAGCCCATTTTCCAACGTTACCACTGGAACTGGCCATGATCGTGCCCACGTAATATGCAAGTGCAACGTGATGAATGGAATACTGCCGTCTTATTGGTCGACCGAGATGACGTACTGCGGCAACTTATAATATCATTTTTGGTACGTTGTCCCTGGAGGGTACAACTTACTATGGTCAAAAGTAGGTTCTACTGATGACAGCACTGTAACTTTTATATATACAGTCATGAAATTCGATGGGTAAGTTCACATTTGAAACCATCACAGGCAGAAGGTACATATAAGTAAAGGTAAATGTGACATACATAAACTTTGCATAATCCATTTAATAACTTGGGGGGGGGGAGGGCCGCTTATCGCTTATGCTAGCACCCATAAAAAGTCATTTGTGGTTATAATGACCTTCGTTTCTTGCTAAACTGGACATGCGCAGCTTCTTTTTTAGGGGTGGGGGGATTACTCGCTGTTATTCTTGTATAAACACAGTTTTGCGTTTATATATATATATATATATATATATATATATATATATATATATATATATATATATATATATATATATATATTAACACCGCATCATTTCGTTTATGGGGATTCCCTGTCCGTCGTGCTTCATTAAAATCTTGAGAATGACTAGTAAGTAAGAGTTCTCTTTTTTGGAAAAGACGCATGACATTAAATTCACTACGAAAAAATAGTATTTTTGAATGGGATATTAAGGATACTAACGTAAACTGTGTGACCCCACAAAGTTTTATCCCCACGAAATCTTCCTTTAACTCCCAAATTTATCTCCACATATATTTATTATTTTACAGATTTTAATTTCAATCGACTTTTTTTGTAGTACTATAGCATGAAGTCAGGGTTTAAACATGACAATGAAATCGATGTCTGTAATTCACTAGATATAAACAAAAGTTTTGGTAATCGAATGAAAACATCAATCAGTGCTAACAGAGCGAGTCTCCCGACATGGGGTCATACAAGCTGAGCTCTGCTTGGATCGATGAAAACCTGACTGCCAGTATCTGGGGGTGTTCAATACAGGTTGATAACGTAACTATCATCAGTTGAAGCTTTCGTACTAAAATGCACTGTAGCAGATGCTGAAACTGTTCGAAAGATGCAACTGGTGTTCTTTGCTGCTGCTAACCTGTCTCTATGGTCCAATGCAAACTGTTACTTTACACCAGATATGAGAGGCTCGTCTGGCTACAAGTTAAAGTGATTAAAAACAAAATTTTAAAGACTTGGTTCTACACGCATTCAGAATAAAATAAAGAAAGAAAATCAAATAGAATTGCTTATTTTGACAAATAAGATCTGAACCGCTTATCTTCGTTTTATTGCTCTCCCATTAGTAGTGAATTCAAACAATGATGTCCTTATTTTAAAAAATGACAGTATTGATGACAATACAATCCATGGCTGTAATTCACTGGATATGAACACAAGTTGTGGTAATAATAATAATAATACGAATAATAATAATAATAATAATAATTAAAAAAAAACAACAGCAACAACATAAACATCAATGTTTGTGGAACAAATCCCAGCATGGGGAGATATTAGGTGATAATTAAAGATGATTGAGTGATGGTAAAATAGCTTAAAAGTAGGACGAGATATGATCTTGGACCAAGTCAAATGGTTTCGAAAATATATTGTTTCAAGGGTAAATTCCCAAACAGTACAAGTATGACTTAAAGACCAAAAGGTGTCATCCTTTGTAGCCTGTGGATAACCTCGCTCATTATTCCTGTGTAGGAAATTTCTGTCAAATTACTTGCGATTGTTATAATTTTTCTGTGTACATTTGAAGTAAATAATATTTATTATTATTATTATTATTATTATTATTATTATTATTATTATTATTATTATTACAGATTCCTAGTCGTATACTAAACAGCTATTTCAAGCAAATTTTCCGGTCAACTATCTGTTTTCTTGGACAACTGAACAGGAGGGTAATTTTTAACATTTACTCTCGAGTGTCTACAGTGGGTGCGAGGCGCCCGGGGCAGTGTTCTTTAGTGGCGCCCCCACTTTTCCATAGAAAACAGTTTTTATGTCAGTTGCCAACCTCCAACCCATCTACGCCCCGATAACAGCTGCAAAAAAAAAAAAAAAAATCCCGACGCACCCCCTTCCCCCCTCGCTCTGCACTCAGGGGCAATTGCCCCCACCCCGACCCCCCTTGCGTCGCCACTGAGTGTCCAGCCATACATCTTAATAAAACTAGCTACGACTCTTTCATTACAGCAAGGTTTGCCTTAGATGAGGACGTCTTAGAGCTTAAACATCGATCTTTGACCTTTGCTTTTGAATAGTCAACGTTGGCATTATGCCAATTACGTTACAGATTTGTACAGGACTCCAGATCGTTCAGATCTGGAAGTTTCCAATGCTACAAAATTGTTAAAATACGACGCACTGCCACGAAACTCCACGGGTAAGTTCTACAACCATTTGTTAGCACATCCGCATTATGACGAGGAGGCTGGGCGGAGTTTGTTGTCGTTGCGAAGCTATTCAAGCTGTGCGGGATGCTCGAAAACAAAATTAGACTTATAACTTAATTGCAAAGCTCGATTAGCCGGTTTTTTTCAGTTGTTAAAAGGCAAATAAATACAAAATCATGACGTCTTCATGATGTGGAAATTTAAAAATATGGTTGGAAAACAAAGTTGTGACGTTTCTTGGTGGTGCCTCTTATTTTAACGGTTGTATCACATCTGAGACTTCCTGATCTGAGTGATCTGGGATCCAGTACAAAGTTTGAGACTTCCTGATCTGAGTGATCTGGGATCCAGTACAAAGTTTGAGACTTCCTGATCTGAGTGATCTGGGATCCAGTACAAAGTTTGAGACTTCCTGATCTGAGTGATCTGGGATCCAGTACAAAGTTTGAGACTTCCTGATCTGAGTGATCTGGGATCCAGTACAAAGCTTGAGACTTCCTGATCTGAGTGATCTGGGATCCAGTACAAAGTTTGAGACTTCCTGATCTGAGTGATCTGGGATCCAGTACAAAGCTTGAGACTTCCTGATCTGAGTGATCTGGGATCCAGTACAAAGTTTGAGACTTCCTGATCTGAGTGATCTGGGATCCAGTACAAAGTTTGAGACTTCCTGATCTGAGCGATCTGGGATCCAGTACAAAGTTTGAGACTTCCTGATCTGAGTGATCTGGGATCCAGTACAAAGTTTGAGACTTCCTGATCTGAGTGATCTGGGATCCAGTACAAAGTTTGAGACTTCCTGATCTGAGTGATCTGGGATCAAGTACAATTATATAGCCTCATAGGCCTTAGAGCTAACGTCGAGCATCCAAAAGCAGAATGTAAAAGGTCAACGTTTGGTGCATCCTCAGCTAGGTCCGTCAAAATTGGGTCAGATTCGGCCTCACTAACAGCTACCGTAGATATTACCCACAGATTATATTAAATGTACTGGAAATTGTATCTGGGATGAATTCTCCAAAAGACTTTTGGCTAGAAAAACATCATTGCGGTGAAATCTCTGTTCTTTCATATTACAACCACAGCGCCAATTTTAAAATAAGTCGCTGTTGATGTTCTCAATTTGTGGTTTACCGCAGCAATTATAAGGACTATCTGCTCTTCCTTGCGTCACTAGCAGCTAGAAAGAAGAAGAAAAAAAAAAAGAATCTAAAAGAAAAACATCAACGACTGTTGATCAGTGATAAGCCCATTATAACAAATTTGACATAGAGGTTTATGTGTGTGTGTGTGTGTGTGTGTGTGTGTGTGTGTGTGTGTGTGTGTGTGTGTGATGGGACTAAAATTTAGACTTATGAGTGTTGTATAAACCTCTAAATATTTCTTGAAAACTGGCCTTACAGCGACTGCTTTTTAATGAAAGAGCATAAGGACAAGATGGCTTAACTGGTTATGTGAACAGTAGCTTAAAAATTTTAATTAGCATCAAGAAATTGTATCTCTAAATTCCAAGTTAGTATCTTGATATTTCGAGATACTAACTCAAAATGTCGAGTCACTAAGTTGATTTCAACACACAAAGTCGAAATTACGAGGTGATAACTATAATGTTTAAGATGCTAACTCGAAATTTCCTGATATTAAGTCGACATTCAATGCTAATTCTTATTTAAAGATGCTAACTCGAAATATTGAGTTAGTATCTCGAAAATTCGACTTAGTATCTCGAAATTGCGACTTAGTATAAAGAAAGTTCCAGATACTATTTCTAATTCTCGAAATTCTGAGGTTCTGTATAGAATGTTGAGATATTACCTTAAGTCGAAATTTTGAGATACTAATTCCAAAATTTGAGATGCTATCTCGAAATTTAGAGATGCTAACTTTAAATTTTTGTCTGAAACTCGACTTATTATCTCAAAATTTCTCTAATTAATTTAAAATTAACCGGGTGTTGATTCAGACGTTAATTTCTCTTTAATTGTTCAAGTAATTCAAGTCAAACTTCGTAATAGCATTTCAAACGACAAGTTTTCACTGTGACCTGACTGTCGACCTTTATATTTCCACAGCCACAAGTAGAACACATGCCATCAGACCTTGTATGAAAGTATTTGTAGCATGTATCAGCACATTTCTGTCTATTACAGCTTCCGTAGCAAGAAAACTTTTCCACCCTTCTATTTTAAATTATGTTGAGTGTACAGTGACGTCAGAAGTGTGTATAGTGTTTTTGCGCATCGAAAAACAATTTACCAATGATATATCTGGATTTAAAGCATAAACAAACGAACAACAAAAGGAGAAAAAGGTGTTCGTTGATTTCGTGTATTATAAATACTTTCTACTTCCGGCAAGTTTTGAAAATCCATCTAGCTGGGGACAAACAAATTTAGTAGTAACATAAATGAAATATTAACTTCAATAAGATCATACAACATGACCTGTTTTCATTTCGGTGGTGGTGGTGGTGGTGGGTCATACTTCTCGAAAACGTTTGTCATGACAAACATACGGATCATAGATGATTTGCTATGTGCAAGCGTTCGCCGGAACTCGAGGAAAGAGTTTGAACCCGAGGGCGAAGCTTGAGGGTTGTAAATATTGCCAAACTTTGGCATGTAGCAAATCTTGTATGGTTGTTACTCTAACGCGATCAATTATGAAATGAGCGATATTGTTTTTACAAATAATCTATAAAAGTGTCTTATAGGGACGAAAATAACAAAATTTTTTTAAAAAATGTACTCAAGCGGCGCGTGCTACTTCGATGTTTGAGTACAGTTGAAGTAACGAAATGCGCCAAACTAACTGGGACCCGCCCAGTTAAATAAGAATACAGAATATTGGTCCCAAAATTCCTCTCTGTGTATGTGATATAAAGTTTTATTAGAAAATATCGACATCAAGGTTTTTGTTAGACCATTTACAATAATATGCACGTGCTTGTGAAAGTGCAATGCTGATTGTGATGATCGACATTTAATATTCCCTTTTAGAATGTTGTCTGACCATCCGATTTGTTATAAACAGTTTACATTCTTTGAAAACAAATAACAAATAAAACAAAATAAGGAGTTCTGGGTCAGCTTGACATTTCTATATAAAGGTGGGGATGGGGTGGTTTAAAAAGACCTCAAACCAAAGAACACCGATATATCTTATTTTTCAATTTGTACTTTTGAAATAGAATCTTATCACTAAAATGTAAATTTCTCAAGTGGAATACAATCAAGGTTCAAAGAATATAATAATGTTTAAATTATTCATGTTATGATTAAGAGTACAAATCTGACCGGTTTGATCGCATATTTAAAAAAAAAAAATATAGGGGAATGAACGATTCAGAGTATTAAAGCATGAACAAATTGCCTATCTTCTATATTTGAAATAAAATGAAGAGATGTAAAACGTGTTTTATGAAGTTATTACGCGCTGATGTTTACGGAAGATGCAATAAACAAGGCCATCAACGTGAAGCGACAAAACTAAAATCCCATCAAATTCGCATTTACGTGTCTATTGCTAACTCGGACTTGGTGTGATATATTGATTTAACCGAATCATGATACAAATATCGGTGAATTTAATTATTTGTCAGAAGGTCGGAATTACTGTAGTTTCCTGAACTACTGGTTTCTGAGGCACGAGCTGAAGCTGTAACGTTGATATATCATGCATCAGAGAGAAGCTAAATTAGTAAATGAGAGCAGTGAAAAGGCGTTGAATCAGTACAAAACCTCTCTTCTTCGATTGTCAGGTTATTAAATCTGTATGACGTAACTAAAGAGATTCTAAAACAGCAATATGATCAGAAAGAAAAAACAATATCGTAATTAATATTCGATTTACAGGACAGGATAATGCTGGTAGTTTTTTGAGTGAATATTTTTTAAAATAGTTTTAGAATCTCTCGCCAAAGAATTTCTTAAGTAGTAACTTTGTTTACAATAGAGTCTCGTATGTATGTATGTATGTATGTATGTATGTATGTATGTATGTATGTATGTATGTATGTATGTATGTATGTATGTATGTATGTATGTATGTATGTATGTATGTATAGGGTTTAACGGCACATTAACACTTCCTGGATATATAGTGCAAAATGTAGGTAGCAAAAATGGTAGAGACAAAAACCTTTCCAAATTCCTCAGGGAGACAAATCACCCAACCTAAAGTAAATATGCACATGGGACAAATCCTCCAACCTAAAGTAAATACGCACATGGGACAGATCCTCCAAACTAAAGTAAATATGCACATGGGACAGATCCTCCAACCTAAAGTAAATATGCACATGGGACAGATCCTCCAACCTAAAGTAAATATGCACATGGGACAAATCCTCCAACCTAAAGTAAATATGCACATGGGACAAATCCTCCAACCTAAAGTAAATATGCACATGGGACAAATCCTCCAACCTAAAGTAAATACGCACATGGGACAGATCCTCCAACCTAAAGTAAATATGCACATGGGACAAATCCTCCAACCTAAAGTAAATATGCACATGGGACAGATCCTCCAACCTAAAGTAAATATGCACATGGGACAAATCCTCCAACCTAAAGTAAATATGCACATGGGACAAATCCTTCAACCTAAAGTAAATATGCACATGGGACAAATCCTCCAACCTAAAGTAAATATGCACATGGGACGGATCCTCCAACCTAAAGTAAATACGCACATGGGACAGATCCTCCAACCTAAAGTAAATATGCACATGGGACATATCCTCTAACATAAAGTAAATATGCACATGGGACAAATGCTCCAACCTAAAGTAAATATGCACATGGGACAAATCCTCCAACCTAAAGTAAATATGCACATGGGACAAATCCTCCGACCTAAAGTAAATATGCACATGGGACAAATCCTCCAACCTAAAGTAAATATGCACATAGGACAAATCCTTCAACCTAAAGTAAATATGCACATGGGACAAATCCTTCAACCTAAAGTAAATAGGCACATGGGACAAATCCTTCAACCTAAAGTAAATATGCACATGGGACAAATCCTCCAACCTAAAGTAAATATGCACATGGGACAAATCCTCCAACCTAAAGTAAATATGCACATGGGACAAATGCTCCAACCTAAAGTATATATGAACAATGGACAAATCCTTCAACCTAAAGTAAATATGCACATGGGACAAATGTTCTAACCTAAAGTAAATATGCACATGCGACAAATGCTCCAACCTAAAGTAAATATGCACATGGGACAAAAAGGTAAACGGTAGATATTTTGCAAACACCCACAGAAGTAAGGGAAAAGATAGAGGCATGCGGAACGACAAAAGTTATCTTTCGATTCGTTTTCACGTCTGTCCGTCCGATCCTTTCTTGTTAGTAGAATGATCAGACAATGTTTGGGACATAGACTAATAACCTTTATGTGCTTTTTATTTTTTTTTAAATATTTATTTACTGTTTTTGGTATAGAAATGTGTGTCGCCAGCTATGGTTGTATAACTGTAACCTATGTCAAACAGTTTGCAGAAAATTGCTGGAAAATTCTGCTCATGATACATTAATGATATTGCTGCACTGTCTACAATATTGAAGCGTTATTGGTGCGGAGCGGGGGCTAGTAACGTACTAAGCACCACTAGTAATTTACTGCCAACCACTAGTAAGGTACTACCCACCAGAAACAGAATAATGATATCCTCTTTTATGTGGATTGTCGTTATATGGCAGCCCGGACTGGGAGTCGAACCCAAAACTTCCCTAACTATACCTGTAAGCTGGTTGTTCTGTCATCAATCGGAGCGACCTCTGCATTTTCTGTAAAGCCAGGGAAAAACATTTGCTGTCCAAGGTGGATTGATTTAAAAAAACAAACAACATAAAAATTCTTGCACACAAAAGTAGTACATATTCTACAATCTGTTTTCTGAACGTATATGAACTACATAATAAGTAAGTTAAACAAATTCAAACCAAGAAATATATTGTTCATTGAAGGTAGCTTTTGAATCTTCTTTTCAGTGACTCGGTACTTTAGTTTAGTTATGGCACAGTGACATAGCATTTTGTCACGTGATTCCGTCACGTGATGGTATCGTTCTCATGAATGCAATTAAAAAAATGGCTGACTCTGTGACACATCCGAGGTATTTCACGAAAAAGGAAGAGGATTCTCCGATTATAGTCTGAATTATGCGAGCTAATGTCTATGGCGGTACATGGGGCAAACTACTACTAATTTTTTGCAATATGCAGGGCCAACGCAAGGGTATTTGGCGCCCTAGGCGGACTTTCAGCCATGCGCCCCCCCCCCCCCATAGACTTTCGAGAATGAATATTGTGCATCAATATAAATACAAATTGTGCATCTATTTTTCTCTTTCTACTTAAGATGCTTATTATCTTCTATTTTACGCTATTTCTCTTTCTTGTTTTATTCATTCGGTTTTTTTGCCCCCCCCCCCCCCCGCCAAAAAAAAAAAAATAAATAAATAATTGCCACCCTAGGCGACCGCCTAGTTTTCCTAGCGGTTAAATTGGCTCTGGCAATATGTCCATATTATTTGCGATATATCATGACATCGCCATCGACTCAGATAACGCAGACATATGAAGCCAAGGTAAGGTCATATTTTTGATAAGATTCGCTTTAACCGTGTGTCTGAACAAGAGAGAGTGCATCTTGTATTGCATTGTTCTGCGATAGCAGAAGTGTTTTACAGTATTCGTTGGTGTGGTTAGTAAATCTGTTTGGAAACCACTGCAGCGACACAGAAATAACTTGACGCAGAGGAATGAAACTTACAGACATATTTATAGACATACGTAAACAACCCGATTTCTTTTTCAAGTGAAAATCTTGTTAGCTCAATTACCCAGAAATCTCCAGATCGAGAAAAATGATCGTTAGTAAACATGTTTATATACAAATGGAGATTTTCATGCAATTTAGGCACTTTTGTCGAGTCTACGTTAGTGGCAGGGGAGATATAGGAATCATTATTCCGACAGGGGTGGCGTCAACAGTTTGTTAAAGTCTTGGTTAAAGATTTTCAGGCAATGATTTGATCATCGTGGGCTCTGCCCTCCTTGTTGTACTTGTTGAATTTATATATATATTTTTTTTTTTTTGCATTTCTTGGACTTTTTCAGTGAAACCGCATGATCCATGCAAATGACATTTGATATGAATGTTTTACATGTATGACCCGATTAGATTTTTTAAAGGAAACCTTTTTAGCACAAGTACGCACTAATCGCTTGACTTCGACAAAGAAATTTAGTAAGCTTGTTTATATGCATTTTATTCATGACCTGAATATATTTTTACTGTATATAAGACGATTTTCGTAGGTTGTTTTTTTTTTTCGTTTTCTTTTTCTCTCATGATTTGCACTTTTTGGACCTAAACCTTTTTTTTTTTTTAGAGAAAAGCTTGTTAGCATCGTGACTTATAAACTGTTTCACCCAGGAAACAAAAAATGGAAGACCTGTTTATATGAATATGTACTTAACCTGATTATATTTTGTGTCATTAGTAGTATACATAGTGTTTATGTTTGACCATTTAGTCAGTTTTTAAATTTACAGTGTTTAACTTCAACAATAATAGTAGATTCGACCAATAAAAAAATAAACGTTAATATGATCACTCACTATAAATCCAGCAAACAAAGGTCATAGGGAGTTGAAAAGATCACGGGCGAGGCACCAATGCCCTTCACACTGGTGGATACAATACCTTTAATGTTTCTTAGTTTAAAAGGGAAATAAAATATTCAGGAAGCTTAGCATTTGCTCACCAGACCGGGCTTTTGCTATAATTTATGCCAAAATTGTATATATTAAAATTTTTTGCTCACCTATCCAAAGTTTTGACACGTAATAAATAAGGGCACAAAGCAACATTGTAATAAATTCAACAGTTTTCGGGGAGGTGATAGAAATAGTTCACGAGTTTAATATGAAAGTAACAACAATCTCAAGATTCAGAGATAATGCCTATTTCTGTAGAAGTGTTGATGCTAAGAAAGACAGGTCAAAGCTCGTTGTGTCCAAGAAAAACATTGAAGCGAATAAAATTGTTAATTTGTTGATTTCAAACATTTAAAAGAAATCCTATAAAGAAGAAAAACTTGCAGATTTACAGATTACTTTCAACGATGATAACATTAATAAAGCAGCATCAGTCTTGATAGAACGACGGTTAAAACAGCACAGTACGAGGAAGGACTAAATTATGAATTTGATGTTAGAAAAAACACAAATTTGTATTCGGCCAAATTCTATAGTACAAAATTGTAGATGTTGTCAAGTTTGCGAGGTTAATCAGTGATTCGACAGAAACAGAGATAGAATTTATGAAAAGCTAAGTTCCATTTAAAACAACGCAGTATATGAAGTGGCTGTTTTAGATTCAACCATATGAATGGCATTTACATTACCGTATATACTCGCGTATAATTCGAGTCCAAATGCAAACAACATAGACCCTGATATGCCGTCGCATAATGCGCCGGCAGATCAGTGTCTATGTTGTTTGTTCTACTAATTTAGTCCTTACAAACTGCATAGACCCAGATCTGCCGTCGCATAATGAACCTGCAGATCTGGGTCTATGCAGTTTGCAGTTGGTATCGAATTATACGTGAATTAATCCGAAAACTCTCAAAATTTTGAAAACAATGAAGAAGCGTAGTAAATTGTTGAAACTAAAAGTTCATGTTATAGACTAGTGTTAGTTTGCTGATAACATCTAAAGACAATTTTCAAGTATCTGGATGTTTTATACCGTTTAAAGGACCGACATAGGACAGTATTTAAGGCATCTTTAATACGATCCTGAAAGTACAGTTGTTTAAACAAATATCCAGCAATTGTGGTAATAAATATAACTGAACAAAAAGAAAAGAACACACACTGAATTGAAAGAATGGCTAACTGAACAATTTATTTACACATTACACAAGCAAGTGAGAAAAAGATTTCCATACAAAAGAGTATATATAAGTTACATGGATGGCAAGTGGCAGGCAAAGATTGTTGACATGTAAGCATATGAAAAATACAAAGATGGGTTGAAAAATATTTTGACAGTGATATATAATTTGTCAAAAAACGCTTGGGATGAAAAAGTAAAAACAAGACATGTAGATGTGTTCTTTTTTAGAGAATCCTTTAAGGAATGAAGCTTGGAACGATATAGTTTGACGAGGGGTAGAGAGTTTTGTAACAGAAAAGTTAAGAATTTGCCGGGAAAGGAAAACATGTAATACATTTAATCTTACTTAGAAACAAAATCATCTGCAGTTGAAATAATTAACAGAACCCTTAAGACTAAAATGGGGAGTATTAGAAAATAGGTTCACGTTATACCATTTAGAAGGTCCACTAACACTCATTATGGATCAATAGACATGACTGTGGTTGAAGCATGTAAGGAAGAAATCCAATTAAAGGTATCGACCGATCTATTCAGTTATTTTGCAACTGATGCATTTGGAGCGCCTAATTTAAAATCGGTGAAACAGTTTTTGGACATACAAGACAGAACTTTATCAAGGAAATATTTAATATTAGGCAAGCTATGTTAGTTGATACAGTAGTTTACAAACTAGAAGACTTGAAGGGAGAGGATATAGAGGATATTTTTTTTTTACAAACAAGAGTTATTTCTATACGACAAAGAAAATGACACAAAGTACAAATACTCTTGAACACCAAAATAATGAACGGTACAAGTGCAAACACTCTTGAAGACCAAAATAATGAACTGTACAAGTACAAATACTCTTGAAGACCAACATAATGAACGGTACAAGTACAAACACTCTTGAAGACCAAAATAATGAACGGTACAGGTACAAACACTCTTGAAGACCAAAATAATGAACGGTACAAGTACAAACACTCTAATGAACGGTACAAGTACAAACACTCTTGACGACCAAAATAATGAACGGTACAAGTACAAACACTCTTGAAAACCAAAATAATGAACGGTACAAGTACAAACACTCTTGAAGACCAAAATAATGAACGGTACAAGTACAAACACTCTTGACGACCAAAATAATTAACGGTACAAAGTATGCATTCGTCAAATGGAGGGAATATGATAAATGGTTTGGGAACCAGCTGAAAACAATATGGCATTGAAATAAGTGGAGGAAGCAGAGTACAGATATAGATGTATTAAGGAGCACGGAACTTTGGGTTTTGAAAGATAAAGAGTTTATAGAATGTGACAGATATAGGAAGAATAGTGTATTAGATAATGAAGGAGTTAAAACCTCTTTGATATTAGAATATGTGTTAATTGCAAAACCAGAGGGAAAGAGAAAGTACATCCAAAAAACATCACCAGTAAGTAAGAAAATGGTACACATGAAAAACGCGACAAAGAGACTACGAGCTATACAATGTCCTAGTAGACTGTTAAATGACATCACAAAAGAAGAGAAAAGAGATTCCATTAAAAAATATGCAGTTGATTTCAACTACATCTCAAAAAGCTACAACAATACAGATACAATTGCAAAAGAACACAAGCTAGTCTATGAGATCTTGAACAAGATAAAGTGTAGTGAAAGTTACATATCTGTTGATGCAATCGTAGGGACGTTTAAACTGCTTTCAAATTTCATTCAAAGCAACGCTTTGCGCAATTATAAAATCAATTCTGGGCAAAATGTTTTACCATGTACAGTTTTAATGGTTCTATAACACCTTCTGTCAAAAAGAATTGCCACAAAATTAACAAGAAATCTCTTGATATGGACCATATCAGTGTACCTTTCGGAGTGTGTAGATACTGATTTTAAAGATGCAATTTTCGCAGAATTTTTATTTGGCATTTAGTAGTAATTGAAATTACACTGCAAAAATAAATTGTACAATCAACTCTAAATGTTGTAGATCAAATCTCGGTCGTATCAGAGATGGCTGTAAGAGAAATATAGAGAATATGGGAAAATAAAATACAAATACCAAAGATGTAAACTGGTATCATAGTGCATGAAACAAAAAGATTAGAAGGAGAATTCAACAAAGAATTACATGCGAATGTGGAAAAATAGTAACTAGAGACTAAATCTATTTGAACATGAGAAGCCAATTTCATATCATTTTTTGGGGATCTGAGTAATGGATGTTATGTCCAGTCATAGCAACAACATTGCTTTTGTAAGCTTTAGAAAAACAATGGAGTCCTTCAGTCCAAAAGTAATAGGCTCTGGTCCTAAAATAATAGACTCTGCTTCTAATGATATTGTGCCTTCGGCATACGTGCAGAGCACGATGGACAGCAGATTTGAAAAAAAAAAAAATTGTAGAGCCATACCCATGCTTTGCGATTCAATTTAATGCAATAACCGTATATACTCGCGTATAAGTACATACCAACTGCAAACTGCATTGACCCAGATCTGCCGGCGCATTTTGCGCCGGCAGATCAGGGTCTATGTTGTTTGCATTTGGACGCGGGTTACGCGAGTATATACGGTAAATTGGTTAACTCACATTAGCCAATTTAACACAGCAAATACATTTAACGAGATAAAAATAAAAACATTTACTACACTGAAACTCTATTTTTTTTTACATGCAAGCCATTAATAATATTTTATAACTAGACTTAGAAATTTGACAATGATAACTATATGAACCCATAGAGAATTCATTGTGACATGAGATTTTGGATGTAAATGTGAATGGTAAGAGCTGGTTGTAGAATTACGTTAATGCATTTGATAGATAAATCTATTCCAGAGTTAGCTAATATGGGTTATTGAATTTGTACTGAAAAATATTCATGTGGAGGAATTGTTTTGGCAGTGGAGCTGGCAAGTCGGACCCAGGAAATAATGACTCAACACGAATATTTTACAGCACAAAAATTCAATGACCTATTTAGAGGCTAGCCGGGTGAGATATTAATTAATGGCCTACAATGTGATTAAGCGGCTGGGTCTGACAATCGGGAACTGTAACTCTGGTAAATGACGTAGAATTTTGACAAATGAACTCAGCCGAGGTCTTCTCAATATCAAGCAGCATACCAAATTTGGTTGAAATCCAATTAAATTACATCAGCTGTTGTGCAAAAATGAAGGTAAATAGGTAGGAAATATAGGGACTATAACTCCACTAAACTTCAGCCAAGATTCTTTTAATATCAAGCTGTCTAATAAAATTAGTTAACATCCAATCATAAATAAGGAGTTGTTTCGCGCAAATGAAAGTGGATGAGTCTGTCAATAAGAGTCTATAACTCAGCAAAACGACGATGATGCAGAATGCTGACAATCAAACTCAGCCAAGTCCTTATCAGTATCAAGCTGCCTAGAAAATTTGGTTGAAATTCAATCATAATGAATGCGCAGAAACTAAAGTGGGCTATAACTCTACAAAATGATGCAGACCATTGACAAGAGAACTCATCAAAGGTGTCATGAAAATCAAGTTGCTTTCCAAATTTGGTTGAAATCCAATAATAATTAAGTGGGATATTATGTGGAAACGTAATTGGGTGTGTCTGACAATCAAGGGTTATTGATCCGCTAATTGATGATGTAAAAACCTGGCAATATTACTAAGCCAAGGTCTTATCAACGTCAAGCAGCATACCATTTGTGTGAGGGTCACGCTATCAGGGGCTATAGTTCTTTTAGAAGATAATGCAGCAGGCTAACAATATAACTCTTCTACGGTCTCATCAATATCAAGCAGCAAACCAAATTTGGACGCAGTCCAATAATAATCGAGGGAGTTATGGTGCGGGAAAAAGTATATGGGTCTGACAATCAGGGGCTATAACTCCACTAGCAACGACGCAGAATAAAGACAATCGGAAACAGTCAAGGTTTTACCAGTATCAAGCCGCGTACCAAATTTGGTTGAAACCTTTTAATAATGAAGGGAGATACTGCCCTGAAAGTGGGTGGGTCTGAGAATCAGGGGCTATAACTAGGCTAAACGATGACATAGAACGCAGACAATTGAAATCAGTCAAGGTTTTATCGATAACTAGCAGAATACCAAATCTGGTTGCGATCTAAAAATAATTAAGAAAGTTATTGTGAGGAATAAAAAGTTTGACGAACACACGGAAATAAGGACGGACGAACAGGCCCAATTTTACTACGAAAAGCGGAACCAAAAGTTAAGTTAGATATTAACTTTGGACAGTAAGGCTACGACTCATATGAATGCACTGTGGCAAGTTTTTAATAATGCATATCAAAATCATACCCAAAGTAGACTTTGCTGTCCAGTGGCGGCGCGAGGGTTCAAGGCGCTCGGAGGCAATGTTCTTTAGTGGCGCACCTACTTTATTATAGAGAACAGTTTTTATGTCAGTTGCCAACCTCCCTCCTCCTTCCCCCCTCCCATATAAGTTTTGTGAAGAATTGTACCGCTATACTCAGGTGAAGGTGAAATACTATGAAAATTTCAGCTAAAAAAAAAAAAAAAAAAAAAAAAAAAACCTGACGGCGACCACTTCTCCTGGCACCTTGGGTCATATGCTCCCTCTCACCCACCCACCCTCGCGCTGCCACGGATGCTGTTGGTGGTGATGATATCTTTTTGTTACCAAATAACATGGTTTGAATAATGGATAGTATCGTTAGCTACAACAATGAAATGAGTAGATTGCAAATTATTCGAAATTTTTAAATATCATAAATAATGGCATGAAACTACATTGTGATAAACTCAACAGTTTTCAAAGAAGTGATATAAATATTCCATGATTTTAACATGAGGGCAACAATCTCAGTATAAACAGATAACTTGTATTTGTTTACAAGTTTGGATCGCATAAAAGTATGTCCAAAGTTCGTCGTGGTACAAAATAATATTCAAGAGAATACAAATGTTAATTTGTCGATTTCGAACATAAAGTAGATATCATGTACTGTTTCAGAAAAGATGTAGATATACAGATTGCATGTATTGATCATAGCATCGAGATAGGCAGCATCAGCTCTAATAGCAAGATGATCAAAACAGTGCAGTGCGAATAAAGAATAAATTACGTATTTGATGTGGATCAATATATAAATTTGTATTCGGCTAAATTTACAGTACAACTCGATCGTCAATCTACAACGACTCGACAAAAACAGGCAGATTTATGGAAAGCAAGGTTTGATTTTGAAACATCATAGAATGACTTATTAGTAGCTTTTCTTAATTAACCGTAGGAATGGACAAATTTGACATAAATCTGATATCATTCATACGTTTAAAAGGATTGAAGAAATGTTGCAAATTGCTGAAATTAAACGTTCCAGTTGCCGATTGATGTCCTGTTGGCTTGTTGATAACACATAAAGATAATTTGTCAAGCGTAATGTATTCTCTGGATAAATGGCTGATGTTGCAGACTTTAAAGAGCAAAAGACAAAAAACAGTATATAAGACGTATTTCTCTACCATTCTGAAAGTATTGTTGCTTACATAAATACCAAACAAAGTTTGAGAACAAATTAAACGGGACAAAACGGAAATAAAATAGGCAGAATTGAAAGAATGGTTAACTGTATAATCTAACTATAACTTACATAAGCAAGTTAGAAAATATGTCCATACAGAAGATTATATAATAGTCACGCGAATGATCAGTAGCAAGAAGATCTTGTTGACATGCATACATATGAAAAATACAATGGATAAAATAAATATGGA
Source organism: Margaritifera margaritifera (assembly GCA_029931535.1). Lineage (NCBI taxonomy): Eukaryota > Metazoa > Mollusca > Bivalvia > Unionida > Margaritiferidae > Margaritifera > Margaritifera margaritifera. The sequence continues at coordinate 1,069,322 of JAQPZY010001621.1, read as the reverse complement.
CAGAGATAGATGTTTCTTTATATGCTCTTGGGCTATGAACGTAAAAACAAAAATGGCAGATGACATACACGATGCTTTCAGAGAAATCTTCATAAAGGGATATAACCAGAAAAGATAGCTTGATGCGGTGAAACAATTTACAACAGGAAGGTTAAGGATTGGTTGGAAAAGGAAAACATTCATACTTTTCAACTTACTCAGACAAAAAGGCATATGTTTTAGATGGGTTTACCAGAACTCATAAAACTCGAACGTGGAAATATTTAATTTAAAATGAAACCAGAAATGGATTGATGTTTGAGGGATACAATAACACTCATTGCACATAAATAGATATAATATCGCTTGAACAACTATACCGAATATATAAAATGACAAACTCCGCCAGCGATGCCACAGCGGAAGCTGCTGACCAACGGCGCAAAGCCGCACACGATCAACTGAAATTGCCACGCGAGTACATGGATGCACGCAAACGTGTCAAAGATATGTTACAGTCGCGGCAAATTGCACAAGAAGATCTCACAGTGGGCTTCGAACAAACATTTGCACCACCGATTAAACCAACAAAAACGATTTCAGCCAAGACTGCGGAAACTGAAAAAAATGGAGCAAGTTGCGGAAACCACTGCTGCGACGATGGGAACACAACAACAATCTGGTACGATCAGGCATGGGCCAGCACAATTAGCACAAACTCAACAAAAGTTAGAGGATCTGCAACAGGATATCGGAGAGGCACTTGTGAATCTTCCACAACAACAACCACCCGTGTACATATCAAAGTTAGAAACACCAGTTCAAAGATTTAATGAATCGGCACAGCAAATAATCTTTGAAAATCCCTTAGAGTTTGCCGCTATGGTACCTGACCCAAAACAATTAAAAGATTTTATGTTGGAATCTGAAATACCCGCGGATACAGGCCCGAGTTACACCAACAAGGAATGGGCCATATGGGTATTCAAGAAGTGGACTGGACTTAAAAGACTATACATTAATAATCATATATGGATCGATTTTCAAAAGATCGTTGGATTCTATAACAGGATAGGTGAAGAAAAAGCCAAATCATAACAAAAAATACTTGCAAAAAATCTATGTGGTTGAGCCTTGAAAAGAGGAAGGTCTGACTTATCCCAGTAATACAAATCTAAAATGCACAATGTACCTCTACTATAACAGATTTTAGTGATAATATCACAAAGGTTAAGACGTTGCATTCACCTAGTTTTACAAGAAATTACAATAAGGATGAACATTCTAAAACAGATACCAAACAGTATATTGATCTAGAAGAAATTTGATAATATCATTGTGGTACAAGGCAGTACTGACGAAACGGATAAACGGATGAAACAAACGAGAAAAGATTTAACTAATTTGAAGCAAATGTTTACAATAGCCAGCGATGCATTAAAAACAGAAGTAACAAGAACGTGGAAATATCTATATTGAATACTTCTATCACATAAACACTGAAATGCGTAATCATCAAATTCTTCCAGAAATTATAAATAGGCTTTCGGTCTCCCCAATCAAGTTGCTTCCTAAAAATCAGCAGTGTTATAATATTGAGTTTATGTGTCTCATTAGGAAGGTTATAGGTAAAGGGAAATAACTGAATTTCATGGCTTTGATTCAACCATACTGAATTGTTTCCCTTCCTAATTATGTTTCTTGTATGAGACAGGTCTAAACTGCGGCCTTTTGCGGCCAAATAAACTGCGGCCCATCGCGGCCATCTGCGGCCCATGTGTAACTGGCTAATTTTAGTTGCTTTTTGGGATTACTTGAAACTACAAATTAGTGGCTTAATATTTTGTTTATTGTTCAGATTATTATGCAGATTTTCTTGTATTAATCATGATTGAAAAAAGATCAAAATACGGTAAACCGTTGATTTATGTATGGATACCAGGTTCCTCCAGTCATTTCACTTATGTTCTGTGAATGACTACCAACAACTGCTGCATTTACTTCACTATACTGTACCCCCATCCTTCCCCGTACTACATTACGTCATGAAAACACTACAACAGAACTATTTTTATGACTTAAGCAACACTTGTGACAAATTTTAACAGTGCACACATTTTTATTACCTTTAACGGACACAGCGTTGTCTTCCATGAAACAGGTGATATATTATTTAAAATAGTCCCTTAAACACTAAAGCAAACAACGAACACGAAGAATCATCATTGGTAATTATAATTTATCTCATCCAACAGATATAATGAATATTTTAAAGTCATCACAGAAAAAGAATTTTAATATGTACAGTACAAGTACAAACACCTATCAATCAATGAATGTGAACATATTCAGTCACATGTACATGTATATATCAATGCATATAATGTTTTAATGTTTATATTAAAACAAAAGATACACTGGTATGGTGATAACTAATGCACACTTCATTTATCACTCAGTTTTTAAAGAAATCAAAGTTCAAACACTAACCATTTTACAAAATTCGTGTTACAAAAACAGCAGAAAAATTCTCACACTCTCAAAGAATTATAAGCGTGGTAATAGTATTTAAGATTTAATAATAAGTATATAAGCAAACGCGAAACGATGGTAATATTGTAAGTTGTAACATTACATCAACGTACTGTTGCAGCCGTGTAATTTGTTCCTTAATGCAAACTTTATGCCCGAAGTCATGAGCGGGTCTGTTCATTTGCAAGAATTACATACCCATGTTTCACTGTCATTAAATGATTCCTTGACGCATACTTTTTATGATACCACTGTATTTTACAATTTTTACTAGAACACTGTATCAAATCGTCCACACACTAAGATAAACTACATGAACAGTACAAAACTATTTTTTAAACTTTATTTTCATTACTAGGCATTTTTGGAATCTTTTAAATTTTCGCAAAGGGTTCAAGATATCCACTCTCTAAGCACCATACTAAATGCTGAGCATTTTATTTATATCTAACTTATCATGTTTATTAAAACTAAAGTTATTGAAGCACAGTTCTGTTAGAAAGGCAATAGCAAATACACCACAATTAGAACCATTTAGTTGTTGTTGTACACGGGGAATGTTTACACAAATGTTTTTTTATTCAGAACTTCCATAAATCTGAGCAAGCTGAATGGTCATGGAGGAATTTACTGTTTTGTTTTATTTTAAACTATTCAAAACATATACATTATCTTCAGTATCTCTGAATGAGACGTCCCAATGATTGGAGCCATTAAAATTAATTTGGGCAGACGGTCCTGTTACAGATTTCATTCGTGTGTCTAAATTCCACTTTTTAATTTTATCGTTGAGATGCGGTATATTAAAAGTATTTTGAAGTCCTTGGATACTTGGGAATTGCTGTTTCAATAAAGTAGACACTGCAGTCATATGCCTGTCATTTAACAAGCCCTTTTCAAAATCAGGCGAATCCAAACTTTCATCATTTCTGGATAGATCTTGTTGTATTTGACATAAATCATATCAAAACGTATTTTCTTCTTTGACTTACTGCTTTGAACGTTCATCGACAATTTTCTTTTTAATGTTTTATTTTCATTTAGTGGAGTTTTAATACTAATTTTGGAATCTGTTTTCGGCATTTTTGATTTACATTCGCGTATTTCGACGCAGTTCGTATCATAAACAACGGGCGAGAAACATTTATGGTCGCTAACATGTGATTCAATTTACGGCGAAGTAACTCAACGTTTTGGCGTCAACGCTTCCGTCGAATCGGGTGCTGGAATAACATCACAGTCTGTCTTACGGGGCTTCTTATGGCCATTTTTTGTCGCAACCCTTGGTCTGCTATTTTTTCTTATCAACGTTAAGTTCTTAGTTTTCTTTGATTTAGTGTCTATTACTTTTCTGTTGAGCGATTTATTTACAGCTAATATGTGGTATCAATTTCCTACGGACGGGCAACTGCAGCTGTCTTTTGGATCTAAAGTGACAACATACTTTTTACTCTTAACTCCTACTAAGAAAGCGTTTATACTAGCAACAAAGAATATTTTATTATCCTTAATCAGTTTAACACAGTGGCACAATGTCACTATCACTCAAATATTTACTAAAATACTTAGTCTGTGAATGACGTAATATGATTGCCATGATAACAAATCATAAGTGCACAAGTCTCTGAAAGTCAGTTTATACAGATAAATCACCTCTGAATGTAGCAGATAAATGATTTTCTTGGAAAAAAGTGCCGTTTTTATAGTATACAATAACTTTTGATTGGTCACCAACTACTTTTCTTAAGAACAAATCAGACTGGCCAGTTATGTTTGTTTGAATTTAATATAATTTGATATTTCTGCACGTCATCAGTAATGCAAACCGCTAATACCGATAGACCTTGTTTGTTTCTTTCTTTCCAGTTCTCTGATCCTTCCCGAAATCCTGAAAAAGTAACTAATTTGACCTTTAATTTTCATCAGTCCGATCAAACTGCGTGTCGGCATGGAATAGTCATTTGCTAAGGAAAATCTCTAATCATCGCTGAAAAAAAAAAAAATAAAAATAAAAAAAAAATTATATATCTAATTTTAAACTTCGGCAACAACCCAGCCAGTAAGCCAATTCCTTACATGTAGGCTACAGCAGTCTGTATTATGTATAACGTTGGTATCTGGTATTCCTTCGTTCCATGCATTGTAGTACGCCCAATCCCAGGAAAATGGTCTAAATTCATAAAAAAATTATTCAATTTTAAAGTTTAGGAAAATGGACACTTTTTGAAGTTTTCTGATAAATAGACGTATTCAGCCTTTAAATACGAAAAATGACCCACAAATGTCAACAACAACAAAATTATGTGGGAACAAGGCACACATTGCTCATTGTTTTGGTTATGGATATTATACAATACGGAAGTTATATTTTTTTTTATAATATCAGCAATAATTTTTTATTTCAATTCGGATCATTTCAAGAAAATTTGTAATGTATTATCCTTTCAATAGTATGATAGTCGGGGTTACATTAAGAGTATTAAAGATGCGTGAAGCTAGAATTTGAATTTATCAGTGGATCATTTAAAAATGTTTTGTACTGTGCGCCTAAAAGATTGTAAAACTTAAATTTCATTAGAAAAGGGTTCATCTGTGTCTATTACACAGCTCCCTCGATAACTCGCGCACAACGGGGTCCAAAAACATAGATCGCACTATAAGCGAGGGCGCGAGTTACCGAGGGACTTTAAAAAAATTAAGAAGGGGATGCCATCCCCGCTGGACATCGAGAAAACCGCAAGCGGGGTGGGGGTGGGGTAACGGGGCTGTTTAATGGATGAATACTCGTTTAATAATTACATTGGGGATAATTGTCAATAAAGAGCTTTTTTCTAATGTAGTTGTTTGCTTTTCTGTATAAATTAACTTTATTTTCAAGATACCGAACCTCTGAAAGATCGTTAACAACATTAGTCCAAGCGGTTTCAACAACACGTGTACGCGGAAACATTGTGTATTACGTCACTGCTTTTTGTTGTTGTTGATTCACAACTAAACAAGATTACTTTTTTCAAAAACTTGGGACATTTTTTCGTGAAGCAACCGTCAACGTCGAAACTCGATTTATTTATTGTTCTATTAATAAAATATGAATGCCGTGATTTCACATCAAGTAACCGTGAAACTTCGTCTCATCCTTGAGGAAACCCCTGAGTAGCAAGTTAGAAATTTTAAGTTCAATAAAAACTATGGAACTCGCTTCTCCGTAATGAACCGTATCTGTGAAACAAAGCTTTTTATTCTCCAAGTACTCATTTGGCTTGGTTGGCTTACTATCTTTGATCACATCTGTGAATGAGTAGGCTAATTTAAGGTAGTATACTTATATTACTTACATAATAATATTTATAACAGTGTTCGGTTGATCAATTGAAATGAGTTCACCTGACACACGGCCGTGACCGCTAGCTCTTACGCAGGCAGGATTTGCACGCCTTTTAACTTTTCTTTTATTCGACCCCCTTTGTTTGATTTTATACAAAAGACGTAATTAACGTGATAATACAAAGCAGGTCTGCTATTAACTGAGTGTAACAACACAACAAATACTTTCGCAAGTCGGAGATAAAAATAAACGGTCGGCACTTAATTAGATTCTCACGGGAAACGCTCGCGGCGATAGCTTGGTCGGTTGAATTATATTGTTCACGTTTGAATACAAGAGGGCATATTACATTTATGATGATTACGCTGAAACCGAATTAAAAGATAGAACTAAAACACATATTTCACTTGACAAAACTTATTTAATTGGTACTTATTTTTAAAGTGTTGCCACCAGTAGGTTTTAGTGACGTTTTCATTGATCGAAATTTCGTCGAATATTGTTATTTATAGTGTACCGAGAATGTTGTTTGTAAAGAAAATTGAACAAAATATATGACTTCTTATTAAAAGTTGAAAATTTCATGATGTTGATTCAAATTTCCGGGTACTAACCACTGGTTTTGACGATAAAACGAGAGATATATCAAGGTTTCATTTACTAATTTTGATCGCGATTTTTTTAACTTAAAAAAAATAGGGTCCATTTAAAAAAAAAAAAAAAAATTTCGTATTTTCTAGTTGTGAAAAAAATGCGATCCACGCCTGACCCGCGTTATAAGCGGGTTCGCGAGTTATCCGGGCGCGAGTTATCGAGGGAGCGGTGTATTTGCAACTCATTAGCATCTGGGACTTTTGTATTGGTTGTCTTTGAAAACCAGTATGTTTAAGTGGATATTTAGCTTGTGTTCTACTTTTCAGATGTTTCATTGTCGTACTTTGCACAGGTTCTGCTGTTTCTTCTGTATCTCTAAGCGAATGTAATCAATCCTACCATTCATCTGCTATGGTGTAAGTAGGAACAGCTAGTTCATTTTCTAAATCCTCAGCATTTAATGTATAAATGTATAATTATCCAACTGGAAAAAAAAATATTGGGATTGATCGAAGACAAAATAGCAATAACCCTATTTCTCCAGAATCATACTCTGCACATATGCCTTTAAATTAGGCACGCTTTGAAGAGTTCAAATAGGAAGTGAAGATAACTATTGCAAATTGAACTTACGATGAGATTACGAGTAAAAAGGCAACAGAAAAATAATTAAAAGAGATGCACGAGAAACAAATCAAGCAGACATATTATCTATTCGGTAATGCTAGACAAATGCTTGAATTACATCAAATGGAATTAGACGATTCACTAGATATTTGCCATTTTAGTTAGATTTTCCTTTGGCAAATGTTTCACATATTTTAAATGCAAATAAAGCATGGATTTCTTTTAAAGAGTGATTTCATCGAGTCTTAGATAGTATTGCTCCTTTGAAATAAATGACACTGAAACAATTGACAGAACCTGAGATGTCTCCTGAAATTTTAGAAAATATTAGACATTGGGACTATTTACTCTCTCTCTCTCTCTGTATATATATATATATATATATATATATATATATATATATATATATATATATATATATATATATATATGAAGTATAAAGAAACATGACCTGATCTGTACACAAATTACTGTACATTAACGAACAAGGCGCAATGGAACGTTAAGAGAGCTCAATCTGAACATGTATCAAACAAACTGGAAGAAAATAAAAAAATCCAAATAAATTGTGGCAACAATTAAAAACTCTACGTTATAATTCAAAAATCAAAGGGGACAACAATATAGTTCTGAATACTGATGGCAATAAATGTTATGATGCAAAAACAATCTCAAACTTTTACAATGTATTTTTTACTACTGTCACATCAATGCTTGTAAAAAATGTTTCCCATCAGTTGTAATTTATTTAATAGATTTAGAGAATTCAATAATTCAACACACACACACACACACACACACACACATATATATATATATATATATATATATATATATATATATATATATATATATATATATATATATATGTGTGTGTGTGTGTGTGTGTGTGAGAGAGAGAGAGAATGTTACAACCAATCAGCTTGAACTTGTCAGTCAGTGAATAGTTTATTTATAAGGAATTAAAAAATCTCAACCCCAGTAAAAGTACAGGAGTAGATAATATAACTGCTATATTTATAAGTGATACAGCCTTTGTCCTGAAGACTTCTACTGCTAGATTTGTAAGTGATACAGCACATATCCTGAAGACTTCTACTGCTCATATAGTGAATCTGTCTCTAACCTGTAGGATACCTCAGTGTATTATCCTGGAGCCCCTTCTCTTACTTTTTTGCATAAATGATATGATAAATTTCAATTCTATGCTGATGGTAGCACAATACTATTTTTGCACCAAGATCATAATTTCTTGTCTCAAAAATGGGTACAGTAAAACCTTTATTGAGCGACCGCTGCTATGAACGACTACTTGTCATTTAGGACCACGATCGTAATGCACGGATTGATTGTATTATATAAACGCACTGTCGTGAGCGACCACCTGCAGAACGCGACCAGCGACCACGATTTCTTGGCACAATATGCATTTCGACACTGCTATGAACGACCGCATCGGAAAAACAGATAAACACAAGTGAACTTTATTTAATCCTTTGTAACCGCGACCACTTCGAAAGTAAAGACTGCAGGCTGGCAACCTGGCAACCGCTTTCGTAAATTTTACAGTTCATCTATGTAGTACAATATGTTACTGACTGTAAACCAGACTAGAGTATCACGAGATCTGAGACAAACACCGCTGACCTTTATTTAATCCTTTGTAGCAACGACCGTTTAAAAAGTAAAGATTGTTCGGAACAAAAACAAACAAACAGACAACAACAAAAATTAAGCTGGCTACCGGTTCCGTAAATTTTACACGTCATGTAGTATATTTATGTTATAGGTTGTACACCAGACTAGAGTACATGCAGATTGTTCATTCGGAATTGCCTCGGCTGTTTCTGAGAGACTAAATTACGATCCGTAGGATTGACCGCGAAGTTGCGAATGGCTGATTGTTCTAAAATAACACTGCTATGAACAACCCTATCACGAGAACTGAGACAAATACTACTGACCTTTATTTATTCCTTTGTAGCAACGACCGTTTAAAAAGTAAAGATTGTTCGGAACAAAAACAAAAAACAAGAAAAAAAAAAAAAAATTAGGCTGGCTACCGATTCCTTAAATTTTACAGGTCATTCCTGTAGTGTCCTCTGTTGCACACTGTCATCCAAACTAAAGTACATGTCACTAACTGCCATGGTAGTGACGAAGTCAATGTAGCGGTCGCATACGTCGTTTGTCTTTGACGTTAATCCGTTATGCCTCAGATAAATGATGTCTTTGTTTTTAATACCAGTGGGGGAGAATCATTTTCTGGATTCGATTGTCATTGTTAAAGAGTTGTGTTGCTATTTACTTTTTTTAATTTTGTTATTTTTTTTTTTAATGTTACAGTGATTACAATCCTCACACCAAGCCGTCATCTCTTCACCTTAATGCCGATGGTTACACCTTTTGTTTATAGAGTTAATCCCTTTATGTCGTCGGCGAATTAAGCCTTTGACTTTTTTCTCTAAATAAATGTATTCTGTTTCTGGATGAGTTAATTATGTCTTTTTTTTTTTTTTTTTTTCATTCATTGGTACATATACATGGTACATATACATTCGTTATTTCCCCAAAGCCTGATCAAAACCGCTACAATCGTTATTACAATTGATCACTGATAACGTTAATACCTAGCACCTTAATAACAATGGCAGAATCTACAACGAAAAAGAGACAAATTCTAACAATGGAGGAAAGAATGAATGTAATTAAAAGAAATGAAAAAGTTGAAACCGCTCACAAAACAACAGCCAGTTTAAACATCGGGAAAACTCAAATTCGGGGAAAACTCAAATTCAGGGTGTTATAAAAGACAAGGAGTCGATTTGAAACGAATTCATATGTTAATACATGTACATGTATATGTGATCTTCAGATATAAATGTGATTCATGTTTAATGATAGATGTATATCTTTATTGCTATATAAAATTATTTTCAGTTAAATGCATGCAAATTTTTAACAAAAAGTATAAATAAAGAATGCAATATAAACAGTGCTGAATTTCGACCTTAGAAACTGGTCTTTTTGTACAAACCTGTTATGAGAGACCGCTTTTTGTTGGCAGAAGGGGCGGTCTCTCAAGACAGGTTTTACTGTAATAACTAGAATCATCTGATCAGTGGTTAGTAGATAATAAACTCCTTTGTACAACAAAATGTGTTCTTTTTGGTTCAAATGCAAACTTAAAACTATAAAAGATTTCAGTATGGTTATGTCATCAAATAAAAAAAATCCGTAAAATACTTAGGTCCTACCTTTGATCAATATTTATCTGGAGAGACAATAGCAAATAGTATTGTAAAGAAAGTTAATAACAGGTTTGCGTTTCTTAATTGACAATGCAAGTTTTGAAAGAAAACTTGAAAAAAACTGCTCTGCATTGATTGAATGCAATTTTGATTATTCTTGTGCCTCATGGTTTACTGGACTTGTTCAGTAATGGGAAAACAAACAAATAAACCATTTGATTTTCAAATTTTGAACAAATTTAACCAAGATCTACTATTAGCCAAAAATCTGTTCATTTAAGTGTTGGAATGATAAATGTTGTTAAAGAACTCTGGCTAAATCATGTATACAACATTGTGAACAACAGTAGTCCAACATATTTACCTAGTAATTTCCTTAGAGTATCACACAGTAGTCCAACATATTTACCTAGTAATTTCCTTAGAGTATCACACAGTAGTCCAACATATTTACCTAGTAATTTCCTTAGAGTATCACACTTTTTATTATAATATAGGTATTACCGTGTATACTCATGTATAAACCTATACCAACTGCATAGACCCAAATCTGTCGTCGCATAATGTGCCAGCAGATCTGGGTCTATGCAGTTTGTAAGGACTAATAAGCAGAACAAATAACATAGACCCTGATCTGGGTCTATGCAGTTTGTAAGGACTAATAAGCAGAACAAATAACATAGACCCTGATCTGCTGGTGCATTATGCGACAGCAGATCAGGGTCTATGTTGTTTGCATTTGGATCTGGCTTATATGCGAGTACAGATGGTAATTATAACTTTGTAGTACCAAGAGTAAATAGCGTATCCTCTTCAACCTTTTATTATAAAGCAATACAAGATTTGAATGCCTTACCAGAGAATATTATAATATATTGCAGACAGAGATTTAAAACTGCAGCAAACTCTCACTTAACTGAACAAACTGAAATGATTCACAATATAATTTTTTTCTTCTATTACTGATTTCAGGCAATTGGCTAGTGCTTAAATACATACTTCCATTTCCCCCCACCCCATTAAATTTATAATTTCTACTCTTATCCACTTCTCCACTAGTTATCACTCACCTTTCAATTCTGTTCATCTGGTTGAAATGTGTTGTTCTGTTTGACTGTCATTGAATTGTGTATCCTTGTTGTATGGTTCGACTGTCATTGAATTGTGTATACTGGTTGTTGTTCTGTTTGACTGTCATTGAATTGTGTATCCTGGTTGTTGTTCTGTTTGACTGTCATTGAATTGGCTTTATGGGTAATCCTAGATTTAATCAGCTTTTCTTATTTTTTTGTAACGTGTACCTCTTTTGCATAATACAATTGCATGTATGACTGTATATGTATTATTTTAAATGTTACATGTGCCTTTGGCACTATTTTTATGTTGCTTACTGTATGTTACATGTCTTGTATTGAATGTTGTAGGTATTAAATGTTGATTTAACCAAAAGCAATGGAACCTATCTTCATTAAAACAATCTCTTTACAAATGATGTACAGAAATTGTAGACGAGTTAGAACAAAACAACTGAAGCAAACTTGTAATGAGACTGGAGTAATGGAGTATCCTTCTGGAGAAATTCCCAAGTCAAGGTACATGTACCTTTATTCACATAATAGTCATGTGGATCTCCACGTGTTTGAAGGTTAAAATGTTCTGTGACAGCTTGAACATACTGATAATTGTAATTTTATATATTTGAGTCATTCCGACTTGAAAAGAACTTTTCTTTGGGCATTATAGGTGTTTCATTAAACCTTTCAAAACTATCCATCTATTCAAAAGGGTACATGTCTTTCCTTCAATATTTAGTCTGCATATTTGTAAATGTCTTTTCTAAAATATTTAGTCTGCATATTTGTAAATGTCTTTCCTAAAATATTTAGACTGCATATTTGTAAATGTCTTTCCTAAAATATTTAGACTGCATATTTGCAAATGTCTTTCCTAAAATATTTACACTGCATATTTGTAAACTGTTTCAGTAAACTTTTCATCACTTAAATATTTAGCCAGCTGTTTTATAGACTGTCACATGAAAATATATAAGATATTTGCTTGTATCGAGTGAATAATGGATATATTTCATCAAGTGGGTGAAAAACTCATTTTCACAAGTGGCAAAGCCACGAGTGAAAATACTTCAGTTTTTCACCCACTCAATGAAATATATGCATTATTCACTTGGCACAAGCAAATTTTCTTTTTATTTTATGCTAATATGTATAACAGATTGAAGTAGTAGATTTATTACAGTATCCCGTGCGATAATGTCAGCTGTTTCCCATTTATAATCAGCTGTGTTTTGTGTATATTTGCAAGGAAAATATCAGTACTGTAGTAACATAATTCTCTTTCTTAATTCAAGATGAAAAAGCACATAATCAAAAAAAAATGTAAGAAAAAACAAACAAGCATGTGGGGAGATTTTAACCTGGTACTCTTGCATGACAGGTGGCCATACTTACCACTAGACAAAGCATGTGACAAAATGGCAGATCAAATTTCTTGGTCATAATATTCATTCCAGTGAATTATAAAAATTATTAATAGCGGAAAATCCACTAAATTACGGGCTAGCATAAAATAAAATGTTGTCTACACACGTGTCCTTTAAACTACAATTTCTTTTCCATTTTTCATGAATCTATGAACTATGAAATCCTTGCTGAATTAAAAATATTTCTCATTGTTGTTCGGTATGATTTTTACCTCTTCATCATGATGATTATCATGGGTGTCATAACCTGACAAATTACTAATGTACAATGGTATGTATTTTGGATACCTGTAATTTAAATGACATTATGTGTAGGGCATTTACAATTGCCTTTTAAGTGAGTACGGTCATGCACCTTTTTGATGTTTTGTCTCTCTAGAAGATATGGTATATATTTGTTTAGCAAAAATGTTTTGCATTTTCGTCTGTGTACACCACTGGTTTTGCATTTTTTTGAACTTGCAATTTTTACTCAAGGCATTGCAGATACTTTTAATACAGTCTTTTCCTCTATAAACTATTGGTTTATATGTTGTGTGGATTTATTTGCAATGAATAAAAAACCCTGATTGAACACGTTTGACCGTTTTTACTGTCCAACTGTCCAGTATAATTCTGCTTTTGCAGAGGTTTTGGCATTGTATGTAACTTTTTCTTTTCACAAGTACAATGATACTTTCAAAATCACAATAAATACCATACAGAACTTTTAATTGGTGTTGATATTTTTTGAATTTTACAACTGAACTGTCTTCAGGGATTATATCTATCGGATTATCAACATTATAACATACCATACTCTTTTGTGTTCTGAGAATTTTTCTGGTGTATTGAATATATTCAATCATTTTATTACATAAATACATGTATTTTCTCTTTTTATGTCGTTTTTTTTTATGACACCAATCTTGAAGAAAAAAAAAAATGTCCAATATAATGGTACCTTCCATCTTTGTAGTCATTAGGACCACCATTTTAAAATATGACCAACATGTCTCTCACTATTCCATCTTTGTAGTCATCAGGACCACCATTTTAAAATATGACCAACATGTTAACATGTCTCTCACTATTCCATCTTTGTAGTCATCAGGACCACCATATTAAAATATGACCAACATGTTAACATGTCTCTCACTATTTCAGTTATTCTAACAAGTTTGAAGTAGTTTCTCTCAGTTGCACCACATATACATTTTGCCTTTGACGCAGTTCTGTTGTCCCCCCAACCTATATTTCTTACTCATTTACAGATATATGTTGATATATATGTGCAATGTTAAACATTCAATCCTGTTAAATATCCATCTTGTACTTTGCCTTATTTCCTGTTCAAATTTGGTATGCATATATTTCCAGTTTAAATTTGGTATGCACAATGTCCAATAAACCTCCAATGATATTATTCATTTCACCCTGGTCATTATGTTATTAGGTCTTGTTCCATGGTCATTATATTATTAGGTCTTGTTCTATGGTCATTATGTTATTAGGTCTTGTTCTATGGTCATTATGTTATTAGGTCTTGTTCACCCCTGGTCATTATGTTATTAGGTCTTGTTCACCCCTTGTCATTATGTTATTAGGTCTTGTTCAACCCTGGTCATTATGTTATTAGGTCTTGTTCTATGGTCAAAAAATATATACACTCAACGTTTTCTGCCTTCCTCAGACAGTCAATCACAAGTCTCATCAGTAAGTCTAAATGAGCTTTCCACATAACCAAATTCTACAATTTTTATACTGATGATCTACAAATATAGTTTTATATAATCTTGATTGTTGCTGCCATAAAATCTGTAATCATATACATTTCTTCTAAATGAATCAATAAATGTTTTCATTATGATTTTAGTTGGATACTGTCAATTCATGTCTTTATTATTTCCTAGTTGATGGCATATTAATGAGGGTTGTAATGTAGTTGGATGGCATTTTAATGAGGGTTGTAATGTAGTTGGATGGCATATTAATGAGGGTTGTAATGTAGTTGGATGGCATATTAATGAGGGTTGTAATGTAGTTGGATGGCATATTAATGAGGGTTTTAATGCTTTTTCTCAATTGCTTTGGTATGGGTGCATCAAGTATCAAATTGTTCATTTTGAATTATTTAACTATAAATATTTCAATAATTTTGGCATTAATTTTAGCAAACACCCAGCCTGATGACCAGGAGATAGCATTGTAGTTTTTCCCAGCAATCAAAGAACATAAACGGTATCACATCCACCATTACTGGACCTGGTCACTAGAGTAAATGGCTTTAGAGGTCAGCTCACCCATGACATTTTCAACTAACTGTGATAACCAAGGCTATGTCCAAAATGGAGGTTAGGCCATACCCCCTTGCTGATTCATGAGAATCTGGAACCCTGCAACTTAACAAGTGACCAACTCACCAGACCTCTAGGCATTCTCACAGCAATGTATTATTTATACATACATCCACAGGAGTCAGCATTTTTTTTTTCATTCACTTATCCAGGACAAGTGGTTTCGGAAAATCCACTTGTCCAACCTACCTTTTCACTTGTCCCAAATTTAAATCACTTATCAAGATTTGACGAGATGTTTGCACTTTAATCCATTGAAAGAACAAACAAAATAATGTAAAACATATTTATTTCTTAAAAGAATTTAATTTTTCAAAAACATAGGTTGATATTATACATTTTGTTACATCAGAGGTTTTTAGTTTTCCATTGTCCAGGTATATTATATGCGCTATATCTTGCTCCAATATGGTAGCATCACTACATGTACTTCTATCAGCAAGAATAGAAAGGAATTTATTGGAATTCACACTTTCTCTAACTGCACAGGCCTTGTAAAGTCTAGAACTGTCATGAGACTTGATTGGTTTAATCTTAAATTTGTCAGTTCCACTGACAAATACACTGGTTGAATTTCCAACCTGTGCCAGTTTGGGATCTTATTTGCAATAACTGCAAAACATTTTTGCTTCCAAGTCAATGAATTCAAGCCAGGGATAACTATCAACCCAATGTGGCTGAAAATTTCTCAGTCTCTTAGTAGTATAATATTTTAACATTTTTTGTTCCCATAGAGTCTGGCTTATGTCTCTTTGGAGAAATAGTTACCTTACACACAGTGGCAGTCTTATGTTTTACCCCTCCACTTTCACATTTATTTTCCTTCTCTGTTTCTTCCTTATTAACTTCCTTGAAAAAATAATTTAGTAAACTCATTTTATCCACATAGTAAATATTACCTTGCTTGACAACTACTTCTAAAGTGATCATAACATACATGTTGACCTTTAAATATGAACAGAGACAGCTCCTTAATTAGCATAATTGTTTCACTTCAAATGCAATATCAGACATGGAAGTTAATCCTCTGTATAATCAATTAAAAATTAAAGAATCATCACTGCCATTTAATCAGTTCATAAAGGTTGTCACAGGATGAAGCCGGGTTGGGACTGGATTAGTGAAGACACCGAAAGCAACTGCGTTAATAAGATGTTTATTTATAAACGCAATTTAAAGATGAACAAATCTGACACCATTATAACAAAAAGATAAGGAAAATTATGAAGTTCCTAACATGGAACTATCAACAACATGTAACTCAACGAGAAAAATCAAAGATGGGTTTAACAAATGGAATTTTAAACAAACGTGAATAGCATCCTATCACCAATCGACAAATAAGAGTATATGATTTACACCCCAATATAAACAAGGTCTTATTAAGTACCAAGGGTGACCAAAGCATGTGATTTATGCACTTATCAATAGAATACTCATTTATCCATCAATCTGTTAACTCGTCAATTTATCAATTTAACAAGCGATGTTGGAATATGAATTTATGAATCCGTCGTTCATATAACGATATTGAAATGGGGATGTATGAAATTATGAATATGTCGTTCATATAACGATATTGAAATGGGGATGTAGGAAATTATGAATCTATCACACATATAGCGATATTGAAATGGGAATGAATGTAATTTTGCACAGATAGCAATATTGAGATAACAATCAAATGGAACACGCAATAAATATAACTATCGTGGCGTCCGTTTGACTACCAAGATGTATCTACGGTTCCACCCGCTCTAGTCCATGGTCAAGGAGCCACCACGCATGGTCCACCCCTCCCAGTCTGTTGAAGGGTCCCTCGAGAGCCTTCATATTAACACAGACCCGTTGATCGAGAAGCCTTGGTCCCTCGCATCGAGAAAACCAGTACACTCTTCCGAAACAACGTCACCAGACACAGCGTACACGTCACACGAAACCACACAGAGTTCTGTGACTTCACACACCACCAAACCATCATATGGAACAGCTCTACAGCTGAAGTTTTGCTCCCGTAAAGAGGTAAGCTTTCTGACAAGACTCATCGTGGTGTAATTTGTTTATAGAGAATTCGCTCTATATGTACTCTAGCTGTGACAGATATGCGCAGCAGCTAGGCACGTGAGTTTTCACTGCAGGCAATTTGCACGTGCAGCATGGGGTGAATCGCGCTCAGTATTTCAAAATAACTAGAGCCGAAAAAAATAAACAACCCCCGAGTAACGCTCTAGTCGGAAACGAAACCCGAATACATTTTTGATCACATATACATATTGATATAAACCATACAATTCCGTGACAAAGGTAACTGACACTAATGTCGGTAAAGTGCCTTTCATTAGTTTAATTGGGTTGATTTGCTGGATTAAAATCATAGGGTGAATCGTTCATGAGGATCTGGTTTAAGTAAACACTATACAAGGAAGCCATTTAAAACACTGCTAATTATTCATACCAGCTTTGTGTTGTCTCATGTGTTTTGATTGGTCAATAATTTAGTCGCTTAGCCAAATATGCAGTCAAGCGGTAACATAGCGTGCAAATGCAAGAGTTATCAATGACCACCAGTAGGCGTGATACTGGATGTAAATAAATACATGGAGAGGAGTAGAATCAAGCATTCAGTATGCCTGGAGGGCGATAACAGCCAGATAAAGGTAGATAAAGTCATTATGGCATGAAATTAGGCACTTGCCCGACTTTTTTTAAGTTAGGCAAAAAGCACTTGTCCTGGACTAGTGACTTGGAAAATGTTACTTGCCCGACTTTGAAAATGTATAGTCCCTGACATTGGCTTGTGGCATTTGCTCAGCCCTGATCCACGATTTATATATAAACCATGAGCAATGGCTTTATAAACATCAACTGCATCATAAGCAAGGGCATGAAGCAGCGAGGGAAACAAATATTTTTTAACACTGTATGGGGGTGGGGTGGGGTGTGGGGACAGTTCAAGCAACTTTCATTGATACATGAAATTTAGAACCTACTTTGGCCTACACAAGTATTGGTAAAATGGATTTTATTATTAATGAATGTTATAACTTAATATGTCAAATAAAGTCAATAAATTGATGACAGACATTTAATATAAATCAAGCTGACATGCTGTACTCACAAATTCATGTATCAGTCAAGTTTGTTGCCTTGCTCTCAGCATCAAACTAAGTGTATCTGTCATAAGCAAATACAAACAGACTAAAGCTTCAAAGCTAGAATTACACCCAAAAAGCGCTGAAACCAAACACATCAATATGGTTGCACTAGTCATCTTCTAAAGATAGCAGTTTTATCAGTCACCACTTCTTCATTAATAGCATAGGCAAGAATGAGTACAACTCCATGTCACTATTGCTATCAGAATACAGCAGCTGTCCTTGAACACACATATAGATCAAATAAAAAATATAAAAAAAGTCCAAAATTATACAAAAATCAGAAATATGAATCAGAAAACAATCAGAAATATGTATGTTTTATTAGAAATTGCAAGTTATTTTTTTACTGTATCACTGCATAGTTTGAAGAACAATCTACAAATTAGCCCACAGGTGCTTCTATTGTTGCTTACAATTTACCTATAAATAATATGTACTACATATAACAATAATACAAGGGATGACACCTCTCCCCCTTCTCCTATGGTCTACTTATTATGATAAATAGTGCATGTATCATTTACAGGTAAAATTTCAGTTATGATATGAGCCCTGTATGTTAGCCAATGACAAAAACTTGTCTTTGGTGTGTGATTGTACCCAAAAATAAGGCTGATCTACACCCTGGTGTTACTGTGATGTTTGGCATCTTTCCATCAACTGTAATCAGCTGGAGATACCTCATTTGTTAATTAGCTTGTGTCATCACGTTGAAAGGATCATGAAATTCACAACAGTTATGGAAATGAAGCCAGTTTAACCAGTGAGTTTGCACTTAATTAGATTCTCATGAAAGTGATCACAAGCATCACCATGATAATCGACTGACTCTTGTCATATTAGAGTAGATTATGGCATATGACTTTTATGATGATTACACTGAATCCCAATTAAAAGATAAAATTAAAAGACAAATTTCACTTAACAAGACTTTTTGAACTGGTATTTATCATACTTAAGTCTAACTGGTCCTGTAATTTGTATAATTTGTGAAATACTTACCGTATATACTCGCGTACAAGCTGGGTCCAGACCCAGATCTGCTGGCACATTATGCGATGGCAGATCTGGGTCTATGCAGTTTGTAGTTGGTATCGGCTTATACGTGAGTATATATGGTATATCTGACTAGTCTAGTAATTTTAAGAGTAGTGTATACATTGCTGGTTCTTTTAGAAGGGTTCTATAGTGAGTCATTATATTAATATAATTTAAGACAAAATGAGGCATACCACTTATTATGGTTGTAATGAAGCACTGCTAATTGAACAGCTTACTAATGTGTCCATATACAGCAATATATATGTTAATGCCATTGAAATGAATTTAATTATTTTTATTCTTTATTTCTTTTTTGTAAAATTTTTTATTTGGATTTTTTGGCTGCAGTGGGGACATTACCTGTTTGATAAATAAAAACCTAGTTTTTCCTTTTTCTTCCTTTCACAATTGCTAGATTACTGTAACATACATACATACATATATAGAAAGAGAGACATAGTGACAGCTGTAAACATTTTAATGCAGTACAAAATCTGAACAGAAGGAATCAATTGGGATCAATAATCTGAACATTACTGCACTATTTCAACTACCTGTACTTTTCAAATGGAAATTTTGAAAACTTAACAAAATTTGTTGTTGTTGAGATTTTCATCTTTTTTTTTCTTCTAAATACAGGAAATTACAAAGACTTAATAAAAGAAATTTCAGTGTTTGAAGGAAACAGCAACATAATAAAAAACATGAACAACATAAACACTAAAAACAACAAACAGTAGATTACGGTAAAATTAATTTCATGACTACACTCTCCTCTCTGCTTTTGTCAATATTTGTGCAAAGGATAATGAACAAGTCATGTATGAGCTTTTCTTGAGAAAAATAAGCGAATTACCTAGATGTGATATACTCATAAGGAGCAATAGTTGATGAAGTAGTTCCATGCAACTAATTGTGTCAAACTCTTTAAGTAAAGTCATTATTATTATTATTATTATAGATTACACATTTTTCCATTACCATATCCTGTGCATATTTTGCAAAGGTTTTTGTTTAAATAATACACTTACTAAATAATACTCAAACAATTCTTGTTAGATTTGATTATGATATCAACAAAATTAATTTTATTTTATTCATACTTATACTTGTTATTGAAAAACTCTTTGACAGCTGTCCTATAGATATAATGTTTTGTTTTTTTTAGAACTGTGCTATGTCCCCAACTATGCTATAACCAACCTAGACAAAACCAAGTCATTTAGCTGAAGAAAATGATGCATGCACCAAAAAAAAAAAGGGGGGGGGGGAGTGTGGGTGCAAAACAAACGTGCTTCATTGGCACAGTTACCATCTTAAATCAATGCATATTAAACGAGAAATACACATGCAGTGAAAACAGAGATTGCACATATAATATTTTACTTTATTCAGAGAACCATGTATTGGTACATTTATATCTACAGGTCTAATGTATAGCATGAATAGTTAAAGGATCAACACGTGTACTCACCAACCGATCTCATGGCATGCGTAGGAGTGAGTCCATAATAATTCCATCGAAAATATGCACACAGAAGTATAATATTTAGTCATAGATCATTATGTGTCTGAATTCTGTACAAAAAAGAAAAAATAATAATCGATAAATCACTTAAGGAATGATGAAGCACATTTAGGGTTCAGTGTGTATGCATGTGTATGTCCCAAGGTCAATAAACGGTGTAAGTATAAATTTCATACTGCTATAATTGTATCTGCTACGAATGAGAATACTTTATTGTTTTTGGAAAAACTGATTAATTTTCAGCTGCTTCTTTCTACTGTCACATTTACTCTTAGCAAAGTCAACCATATTCCTCAACTGAAGAATTCGAATATAGTCAACATCCTGAGTCTCCAGCCATCGTATTGCACACTCTAAGCTTTGGATTGCATCTGTTGCTGATGGTGGTTGATCCCCATGTGTTGTCACTGTCATCATCAGAAGCATCACCATCGGCAGCATCATCATTGGTTTTGTTTACCGTTACATTCTGAATAATTTCTGCATCAGAAACAAGGTCTACAACTGGGCAGTCATTATCATCAGTGAGCCATTCACGCACACTTTCACTTGACTGCATTAACATCCCAAATGCCCTCTCAGCATCTGACACATCCTTCTCCGAAAAACCATCAAATAAACTATCGTCATCATCACTGACATCACTGCTGTTATCCTGGCTAATAGAAAATGCTGTCCCCAGTCCTTTCTCCCAGAATTTCTCAATGCAGCTGGGCGTAATGGCATCCCAGGATTTGCCCCCAAGGTACATCACCTCTTTCAAATTTAGACTCCGTAGTGTTGCCTGAACTGAAGTTTCATCAGAAACAATCTTTTTCACAAGTTCCCTTCTATAGCTCATTTTAAATACTGAAATTATGCCCTGGTCCAGCTGCTGAATCCTGGAAGTGGTATTCTTCAGGAGGAAGCTGACTTTTATCTTCCCGTCCCTACTAACCAGGCTGTCTGCATGTGGGTGGGCAGGGCAGTTGTCTAACAATAGCAATGCCTTCAGCTCCATCTTCACACTTCTCAGGTGGGATCGAACTGTTGGTACAAATTCATTTTGAAACCAGTTTTCAAACAATGCGGCTGTCAGCCATGCATTTTTCATTGCATCATATGAAAAAGGTAGAGACTTCATATTCACATGATGAAAGCATCTTGGCGACTTGAATTTTCTGATACAGAGTGGTTTCAGTTTGTGATTTCCCATTTTATTAAAACAAAATAGCAAAGTCAATCTCTCCTTTATTTTCTTAAACTCTTCATGTTTGTGTTTATCTGTTTTCACAGCCAGGGTGGTGTCGAGCATCATTTTGTAACAAAACCCAGTTTCATTACAATTGTAAATCTGCTCTGGGGAATATCCACCTTCTTCTATTAATTCCCTCAGTTTGTCCGGATAGGTTATAGCAGCTTCAGAATCTGAAGAGCAGATTTTTCCCGAAAGTCACTTTGCTAATTCCATGTCGTTTCTTAAAACGGTCTAGCCATCCATTGCTAGCTTTAAAACTGGAATCTTGCCCATGTAAGTCAATGTGAAATTTTTCAGCTTGTGCTTTCATAATAGGTCCCGATATAGGCACTCCTTCAGCTCTAGTCTGAACAAACCACTGATACAGGGCTGTATCAAGTTGCGTGTCTCCAGCTAGTCTGGCTTTCTTTCTCATCAATCCCTCACTTTCATGCAGATCTATCAACATCTCTATTAATTTCGCTTCTTCCCTCTTCCATCCTTGGATGGTCGACTCATGAACGCCTAAATCTCGAGCTAATTGTGTTTGTTTAACACCCGACTTAATCCTGTCCATGGCTTCAAGCTTCTCTTTAACAGTATAAGCTTTACGGTTCCGTGTACTGTTATCCATTGTAAATAACTACTAATTAAAACTCTGACACCTATTTGTTTGAACGAATACAGCAAGAATAATTGTTAATCAACAATGGGGTCATTTTTATAGGGAATGGACAACATTGTTTGGTGCTTGGCTGTGTATGCAGTTGAATGAGCAAACATATGTCAGCTATTGCTTGAGCAACGATTTTACACAGAATGTATTGAAGAAAAACACAAAGAAGACTTAATGACTTTATTGTTCATGTATCAATAAAATAAGATTAACACTTATCAGCTTTAAAGTCAGCTTTAAAATGAGCTGACATCTTTCAAAAATAAACTAAGATCAAAGTGCAGTGATTGACTACAGATACATTTGAAATGAACATTCACAAATAGAAATGTTCAGCATATTTATTCATATAAAGAAAGATGCAATCATAAGTCACTTTTACTTCAAGAATACAACACATCTTGCCAAATTATTAAATCAAACTCTTGTTTATTTTGGCACAAAACTTTGCAGTTGTTCAAGAAATTGGCGAAATTATTGTGAAATTTCGGGAGCCACGCCACAATCGTATTATATCCAAATTCATACACGATCTCTTCCCCAAAATGACGATTAACTTTTTACACATTATTTTTTGTACTTTGAAAAAAATATAAATTTTTTCATGTACGAAAAAATTTATGGAATTTCGGGAGCCATGCCACGATCGTGTTATATCCGAATTTGTGCTATAACAAAGCGTGCTATAGCGGGGCTTTACTGTACCATTTATGTTCTTTGATTGCTGGGAAAATTTGTAAACATTACAGCTGTAAAAATAATTATTTCTAGGTGAAATTTTTTATCTGATTTCAATGCAGATAGACAGATAACAGATAGATAGACTAGTAACTGGGTGGGCTGACAGATAAAAAGAGAGACAAAACCATAAGCAATAATTGAAAGGGTATATATGTGGATATATAAGTAAAGTGACAATCCCATCCTTAAAATGTAAAGTCAAAGTTTGTTTTACTTTTGATTAATGAAAATAAATTATGACTTTTGCGAGTAAAAGTATGGAAAATTTCATAAGTGATATATAGAGATACACCAATGTGCATTATAAATTGGAAAGTCAGTCCCACTGTAATGAACCACAGATCCCGATAATGTAATTTGTACTTCAAAAAATAATTTTTCACTGCATGGAACAAATGCTATTTGAAGATTATTATTAATAGTTCAAAATACTAATGAAAATTACTAAGTGTTACTCCTGATCAAGATGGAAGAGTATATTCCTAGACTAGAAACAAAGTTTACTACTCCCATGGCTATCTTTCACTAAAAACTTGAAAATTTGTTCTAGACCGTGACCTTGGAAATTCTTCATGCTTGGACTTGTCCATGGTCCTAAGACAATTATGAATTTCATCTGGTAGGAAGACTCCATACTCTGTGATTATTCCACCTGTAATCAGCTCAGCAGGTGTGACATCAAAGGCTGGGTTGTAGCAGTTAATACCTGTAAAACAAGTGTAAATACCTAACTTCACATGTTCTAAAAGCATTTGTATTTTTTATTTACACTTTTTATACAAAAGTAATAATAGTCTGGTATTTTATATAATTTCTGAAACCTTTTGACAAAACTAAAAAGGGAGCTGCAACAGCTCAGTTAGTACAGTGTCAGACTTGTAATCCAAGGGTTGCAGGTTTGATACCCACACAGGCCAGCCTGTGTCAACTTCCTCATTGTCTTTGGGATATGCACTTAGTTCCCATTTCCTTGACATTATATAGCCAATAATGTGTTAAAAGTGCTATTAAAACCAACAAAAACCAAAACAAAACAAACTACAAAACTCCCCCCCCAAAAAAAACCAACAATAATTATTGTCTCACAAGCAAACCAATTAGCTAATTGCAATGGTGAACCTACAATTTAGACCCTTATGTACAGTACACCAATAATCTCAGAGTTTCAAGTTCACTGTGCACAAAATCTGATGAAATCCACAATATCAAACAGGGCTCATTTGCAAAACAAAAGGTTCCTCAACAGTTCTTTCCACTCTAAGGAGAAGCATTAAGGATTTGGTTTGCTTTTACCTTAGCCTTTTAAAAATATAGTCCAACCTTAGCAACAGTAGCCTTTCTTCAACAAGAATTCTGTGGAATGCTGTCTTGTCTGCTCTGCCATGGCATAATTCAAAACCCTTGCAAAGTTGCTCTGCCATGGCATAATTTAAAACCCTTGCAAAGTCACTCTGCCATGGCATAATTTAAAACCCTTGCAAAGTCATTCTGCCATGGCATAATTCAAAACCCTTGCAAAGTTGATCTGCCATGGCATAATTCAAAACCCTTGCAAAGTCACTAGAGCAAGAAAACTAGGTCACTGTGATGAGACCAAAAATCACCTCTTACATCCAGCTTGATTTTTTTGGTTTTGCCTCCAATCTGTTTTCTTGTGCTGTAATTATCCATGTGTAGAATTGTTTATCTGATGATAAACCCATACTTGACGATAAGCTAACACCCTACTATCTGACAAAACGCCCTAAAATTATTTGGCTGGCCCTGGTCTTATCATGGGTGAAATACCGTCTCTACTTGTGTATAAACTGATACCAACTGCAAACTGAATATACCAAATCTGCTGTCGCTTAATGTGCTGACAGATCTGGGTCTATGCAGTTTGTAAGGACTAATCAGAACAAAGAACACAGACCCTGATCTGCCGGTGCATTATGCGCCAGCAGATCAGGGTCTATGTTATTTGGATTTGGCTTATACACAAGTAGAGACGGTAATGTAATGAAAAGGCTGCAATACCTAATGTGCCAGCAGATCAGTGGTTTATGCCGTCTATTCCACTTGTGATTTCAAGTGAACAGCACAGACCCTGATCTGTTAGTGCATTATGGAATGATATATCAAACTCAATGTTGTTTGTAGTTGGGTGGGCATTATATACTAACAGATACAAACAGTTTTTCTTCCTTTTACCTGCAACTTTTCGAAAGGTGCCACTTTGTTTGTCCCCATAGCTGGCAGGTAAAAGAAAGCTTGCACTGTGTCCTGATTAAAATCTTTGAATTTTTGATCTACAGTCACCTGTTTTAAGGCAACCACAAATTAAATTTGGAAAAGATCTGACATGTTCAACGCAACTTTATATACAAAATGCATCTGATTTTCTTATTTCAAGTCATGGTTACCTTGATCTATGACCATTTGACAACCAACCACCTTGATCCAAGGGCAATGTCATATACAAGTTTTGTTCAATGAATGAAGTGCATAGCTAATGTCATTACTTAGAAATCTTAAAATTCCTCAGAACTTAGTATCCTGTACCTTTGATCTCATAATCCCTATATTGATAGATTTCTTCACTGATTCACTGACTAATGCATCACACTTCTGGTGGTCATGAAATTGCTGATAAATATCAACTGCCATCTTAGAACACAGTAAAAATATTTTGAACTTTTTACCCATCATGCTCCGTACTGAAACTACCAACAAACTGCTGCAGTTCGGGAATATTCCAAATGAGTGGTAATAGTCATGTTGTCACTGTTCTGCAAAATACATCAGAGATTTGACTAGTTTTCCACCAATGATATTGGTTTGTCAACTTGCCCGCATGCCAGCAAACTTCCTAGACAACAAGGCAAAGGGGCACTCAGAGTTTGGTAAAACTTTGAAAAGTGTGATGAAGCAATGGTGGGTAAAGTTCAAGTGTTGGTGCAAAAACCATTAACTATATGCATCTTTAGTAGAAACACTTGCTATTAACAGAAAAGAATAAAAAAACATGAGTATCTTACTTACCATCTGGTGCTATAGAAACACCCTTTATTCTGGTCATCTCATGATGAGGTCGCTCCTCAATATGAATTTCCTCTCCAGTCTTCATGTTTGGGTCAAATGTTGTAACTGGACAGGCAACATAGAAAGGGATATTGTGATATTTTGCACAGATAGCCAGCTGGTATGTCCCTATCTTGTTGGCCGTATCCCCATTTCTGACAACTCTATCAGCACCAACTACCACTGCTGATATGCCCTTGTTCTTCATTACCATGGCAACCATGCTGTCACAAATTAAGGTAGCGGGCATTGTCTCATACACAAGTTCATAGGCAGTGAGCCGAGACCCTTGGTTGTAGGGTCTGGTTTCAGTGCAGAATACATGGTTAAGTTTGCCCAGTTCATGTAAGTGACGGACAACTCCTGTGGAGAATAAATAGATACGCAGAAGTAGAAAAATCCATTGCCTGGGAAACCAGGACAACTAAAAATTAATACCAGGCAATAAGTTTTCCCAATGTAAAAGAAAAGTTGGGCAACCGAAAAATATTATTTAAAAATGATTGTGTTAAAAGTTATAATGGAATTGTATATATTTTCCAGCGACAAACATTTGATCATAGAATTGTCCATCGGGGTACCTGTAGCAGGTTCCCAAATGATCTTCATATAATTCTGTTGCAGAGTGCTGGATGATTGCTGTCAGTAAGAGGCCACACTAATCACTATGTGTCTGCTACTCATTATCTGATTAAGTATTCACAGTCCATAATACCAAACCCTTAGGATGAATCCTTATAGAAACAAGGACTTGCATTGTCTTTTGTCAACACACCCAAATATGGTAAGCAGTTTCTTTCATCTTCGGCTTGACACACTGTATGCTTATGATCTAGTACATGTGATACACTTTCTCATTGGTTTGTTGAAGAAATGGACACTTGCTGTATAACATGTGACAGTTGCTTCTGTTCGCTAACTTCAGCTAAAGGTATATGGCAAGTTTAAGTACTCAAACCAATCACAACTGTTGTTACATTCTATTTTGGCCCGAGGGGTAATTGCTAAACAAAAATCCCACATGGAAAGTTAACAACTCTCAGACAGTTTAGACACAGATTAATAGTGTCAGATTAATAATAACATTAACAGTAATGACATAAATTTAGATAAACATAAAATATGGACAAGTTTCTGGTCAGGGCGGGTCAACTACTAGAAAGCTGATGGACAACAAGACACTGTCATAAAAAGGAAAAATTGTTCAATTATCTTTTATTTGTTGATCTCAAATTAATTAAATATGTGTTTAAACTTGTGTGACACTTTCCATTTGCAGGACTGATAATGAGTTACAAATATTGTGTGCAATTAGAACCAACTATATATATGACAAAATTTGGTGAAAAATGTTGATTACAGCAATCTTGTGGGCAACTGCAGTAATTTACTGGGCAACCGGAAAAATCTGCTGGGCAACCATATTTTCAAAGCTGGCTGCTCAAGGACAACCATGGATTTTCAAACTTTTTCTACCCCTGAAATGGATACAGTCAAACCTGTCTTGAAAGACCATTGTCATGAAAGACTGCCTGTAATGAAAGGCCACCTTTACCGTGCATGGATTAAATGCATCATATACATAATGTGATGACCTCTAATGAGAGATCACCTTTATTGAGCACTTTATGCTGGTATAATGGGTGGTCTTTAAAGGCAGGCTTCACTGTATTTAAAATTTACAACTGTAAACATGATTAAAAATGACTAACTTAATCTGTATCAAGAAGTAGGCATGTTCAACGCATAATGCTGAGTTATGCCCTATGCTCACCCACCCCCTCCTCAAGTAAGTGTTACCTCCACTAAATGTCCTTTAAGGTAATATACATAACCTGCTTTTGACCAAAAGATTCTGTGTTGCAACTGAATGATTACCATCTAAACTCGTGTATAATTCCATGCCCATTGCAAACTGCATAAACCCTGATCTGCCGGCGCATAATGCGCTGGCAGATCTGGGTCTCTGCAGTTTGTAAGGACTAATCAGTAGAACAAACAACACAGACCCAGATCTGCTGTTGCATAATGTGCCAGCAGATCAGGGTCTATGTTGTTTGCATTTGGACCCGGATTATATGTGAGTATATATGGCACTTGTGATTTCCCCAACATTATGCAATGTGTCTATATGGCAGCATAAAACTGTAAATCCTGAAACTTTCACAAAATCAGCAAAGAAACTTGGTTTGACAAAATATCTTTCACATCAAAGCCTATGATGCAAAATAAGAATTCATTGGATTGCTTGCTTGAAAAAATTCCACTGTAAACATTTGTCATTTACCAAATTTGCCACTGTTTTATGATCCTAATATGTTGTGATTATCTAATTATCTTGGTGTTAAAATGGATTTCAGCATAGATCCAGATCTGACATCACTTTATCCATAGCCCAACTAGCAGAGTAGCCCAACTAGTCCAGGCAAGTAAAAATCATTACTGGGCTTGTAAACTTTTATCTGAGTAGCTCAGTTCTGACATAAAAGAAAGAAGACAAGTTCAAATTGTAAGACCACTGCAGGACAAGTTCAGGTAAAATCAAAACTGTCACTCCCAGATTATTCACCTGCTGGTCAGAGTCTAGACTGTTTATTGTACCTGTGATTTTATGCCAACATAATGTACCAGCAGATCTCGATCCACACTGTTCCCAGTTGGATATGTGTTACACACAAGCAAATATATTAGTTGTTACATACCTAGTGCAGTGCCATACCCTGCAGTGGCAAGCGACCCTGTATTACAGTGGGTGAGGATGGAAACTGGCTGATTCTTGAAGTAACCAAGGATATGTTCTGATCCATTCCTCCCAATAGCTTTATTGGTGGCTATGTCATCCTCAAGCATCAACTCTAACTCTTCTATCATTCTGAAGTAAGAGTGGATCAAAGTCAGGCTATCATTTATAGGTACCATATCCCCTTGTGAACTGCAGTGTACACCCAGATCTGTTTGTGTTGTACTTGTGAGTTCTAGTATAACCACTGTATATTTATATCACCAAGTAAACTTGAGCATCAGATGAAATTAATGTTTAACTTTTTCTTTTTCTGTTCATTTTCCTATTGCATACTATGCATAATACAGAAAAATGAGATGAATATTTCTAGATCATTAAATCTTCTTAGTAAAGTCCCCCCCCCTCTCTCTCTCATAAAATATGGTATCCAAATCACTACTGCACAAGTTATCATAAACTGAAATCTGGAAAAGTTCATAAGTGGTAAGAAAAGTGATAATGTACTAGACATTATAGCATAATGGGGAAAAAAGAAAGAAACAAATTTTCCTGTCGGTAGGTGCAAACTCATAACCTTGTGCACTAATATCAAAAGTGTGTGTGTGTGTGTCACACACTCTATCCATTTGGCCACAGTAACTGTAGCTGAAAAGCAATATCCCATATACAGAAAGATGCCCAACACATTTCAAAGAAATTAGTTTATTTTTTGTCTCAATAGGCAACCGCACTAAAGTCAAAAAGAGGAAGCTGCGTACATTTATATCTGCGTGTCTGATGACAGCAAAATTGTTTTGTCTGTATTTTCTCTATCTGCTGTATGTGAATACTGTACGTTAATTATATACATGTACTTCTATATCTATATCACCAAGTAAACTTAAGCATCAGATTAAATTAATGTTTTACTTTTTTCTTTTCGTTTCCTATAGCATACTATGTGAAATACAGAAAAATGAGATGAACCTGTTTAAGCATTTCTTGATCAATAACTGTTTTTAGTAAAGACCCCTCCCCACCTCTTTCTCTCATAAAATATGGAATCCAAAGTACTACAGCGCAACTCATCATAATCAGTTGCACTCGACATTAGAAACATTTTTTTGTACATGCTTCAGTAACAGTTTAAGTATTCCATGATTGGCCAGCTTTCTTCAATTAGCAGCCTCATCATTCACTCTACCAAAAAGATGTTCCTGCCATTCAAGTTTTGCATGGTTCTGCTTATGCTCTGAGGAGTTTTTCACTAATATGAATTTAAAAAATAACGCTAAAATGTTTATTAATGTTAACCAAAATTTTACTTTTTCGATGCCTGACATGTCAACATTTTTAGGCAATCTTCAGAATTAAAATATTAAAATTTGACTGATTATAAATCTAGATGTACACAAACTGAAATCTGGAAACATTCGGTAGTGGTAAGAAAAGTAATAACGTGCTAGACATTATAGCATTATGGAGCAAAAAAGAAAGAAATGCTCCCACCTGTGTGCTGGAACTCCCGTCCACGTGCTCCAAAGTCAAGTGTGGGTGGGGGTGTCCGCAGGAATTTTTTTTTTTTTTGGGGGGGGGGGGGCAAAGCCAAAATAAAAGGGATATATTTATTTTTTTACATGCCCCCCCCCCCTGCAGACACCCAAGTGTGTGTGTGTGTATGAGTCGCACAGTAAATCTAGCTGTCAGCAATATACCACATACAAAAACACACTCAATAACCAAAGGCTCTAACAGTCACAAACAGGAAACTGCATACTTTAATATCTGCATCAAAATAATTATAAGAATATAGTCTGTTTTTACATTTTTACCTTAGAAAATTTAGCAAATAATAGGATACATGTGGAGACAATACATCCATGCAAAATGCCCTAAACTTGTTGGAAATTAAAATCTCTGAACATCTGAGATTTTAGAATTTTCCATATTATTTTTCATTTCGGTAACAAATTGAGTTCAGTTTAATTACTAACAATTATCAAACTTCCATTGTTAATTGCGGTACCTTAATTACGGCTGTAAAGTACACTGCACCAAGTCAGATGGCTTCGTGTGATAAAAACACTGTTCCCAAGCTGAAACTGACATCATCCTTTGAAGCAAACCCTTGTCAATATTTAACAACAGTGTTCACAGTGGTCATTACCTTGATTTGTGTAGAACATCTGCTGAAGTCCAGTCTTTATTAGGGAGAGAAAATTGAATTTTCTAAGGGGTGGGGGGTAAATGCATGAAAACAATTGTCTTCTCTGATTTGAAGTATAAAAAGACATTATTCTGTTCCATATTTCACTTGAAATAAATTTATACTGTGATGAAGGAACAAAAAATATCCCGGTCAAAAAAAACAACAACAACATTTAAGCCCCATACATTAAATGGTCAGTCCCTTACAGTACACATGCAGTCAGAATATTCAGCCTCTTGACTGTCCTATTACTGCTTAAGGACTAAGCACGCAGTTTGCATTTCAGTGTAAATTCAGTGTTTTAGGTTTGTTTGTTTGGGTTTTTTTTTTAGCAGAAGCAGATGTCAATTTGGATTTTAATTGTCCATATCTCAGTGAATTACTTTCCTTTGGAACAAAATAATTAATTTATACTGCTAGAGAAGCTCAGCAAGGTGTGCTTCTCGTCAAGTCAGTGCATAAGTTTGTTCATATTTCTTTGAATGAATTAATAGCATAAACTTACTGCAAAAGAAGTCGATCAACCTTTTATAAACAGTAATGTGTATTGAATATACAAGACTTTTGGAATTATTTTTTTATTGTCCAAATATATGATCGAAATAAAGATGACTGATTCTTTCAATGGCATCTGGTTGTAAATCACTGTTGATGTCTCAGTCTTTCGATAGGTGGTCTTCATTCATTGGCTGTTCAAATGTTAATCAGTAATGTCAACCAGCCCCCTCCACAGTGCAGTTGACACCAGCATGCCTGCCGAGGCATGGTGGTGATTTGTAGGTATTTATCCCTCCACCACGCAGCATTGGAGCTAAAGTGGAGGGGATTAAGTAACCTACCGCGAAGCGTGGGGTTCCGAAAAATCATGAGTTTTACTGTACCTTAATGTTTCTTTGAAAAACAAATTATCTGGGAGTAGTCATCTTGTATGGTTATCATCGAACAAAACAAATGAATTTTTAGGCATCACAGAATGTACAAACTGATTTGAGTGGCAAGTTTTAGGATTTAAATCATCAAAATATAACACTAGTTCAAGTCTCATAAATAAACTATATACATGTATTGTAAATCAAAATATGTTTATGAGCATATTTAGTTTACTTTGTAAAATATTTTCCATAGTAAAGGCTTAAATGTAAAATATTTTCCATAGTAAAGGCTTAAATGTAAAATATTTTCCATACTAAAGGCTTAAATGCAAAATATTTTCCATAGTAAAGGCTTAAATGTAAATCATTTTCCATAGTAAAGGCTTAAATGCAAAATATTTTCCATAGTAAAGGCTTAAATGCAAAATATATATAGTTTATCATTAATTTGAACAAGTTTAATTTCCTAATTGTTCTGCATTTACTAAATTCACAAACTTAATGACAATAAGTATTATGATTTGCAGTACATATGTACACAGTTGTTGAAATATGAAATTAATAAAACAAATTACAAACATACAACTGTTTGACATCATCCTTGCTGCAGTTTTCATCATCTGTTAGGGCTTGTGCAAGGACAGAGAACCTATGGGCTGCCTCCTTCATATTTACAGCTGTTGGCCGTGATGTGATGAGGTACTCAAACTGTTTGCAGATGTGGTCCACAAGTGACTGCTTGTTGTCAAAGTCCCTATTGTGAAGTTCCACTGCCAGACTCAGGCAACCAACAATGGCAATTGCAGGTGCCCCCCTTACCTAATAAGAGATAAGAAAAGAGAAGAAAAAAAAATGAACATGCTTTACTCAAAATGATGCTATGTTCTCAGTAACACACAATAATAATCATGCAGAAAATAAATTCAGACTAAAGCAGTATTTCCCCTAGGGGTGCAAGATTGAGAGTAATAAATTCCCTTGACGTCATAAGTGAGGGTCAGATTGAGTAAATAACAAACCTTGGTGTCAGAGCTGGGGGTCAAATTAAAAATTTTGGGGTCTCTGATGCACCAATGACGGTAAAGGGAAACACTGGACTAAAGTGATCTTGACCTATGAAATGTCGTTATTGTGACTGGGCATAAAAGACTTTTAAAAAAAAGAAAGAAATCCTTTTCTATTATATCAAAGTAGAGGTGCTCTAATGAGTTGATAACAAGAGGCCCAAGTGGGTCTGACATTGCTCACCTGACATTTGCCTAATAGCCAAATGTAATAGAAGTTGGCCAATAAATCTGGGTCATTAGGATCCTTTCAGTAGAATTAGCCATGTACTTTTAATTTTGAGCTTGCTCTTCAAAAGATGAGAAGGTTGTGTGTGTGTGTGTATATATATATATATATATATATATATATATATATATATATATATATATATATATATATATATATATATAAATATGGCTCTCAGGGACCTTAGCTTCTGGGTCAAATTCTCAGAGGATGCACCTTTTCTCTGTTTAATGCATCCCCATGATGCACCTCATTTTCCCCCATGACACTCCCCTTGTATCTTTGGTTAGCCATGGCTGATCTGCGGAATAGCTAATAGCTAGACTTAGGTAAACAGGCATGAAGCCAGTATGACTAATTAATTTTGAATCCTTATCTGATCTGATGACTTTATAAAAACCGATGTTCTATTGAATGTGTATGTGAGCACCTGCAATTATTCGGCAAATAAATGATGCCCTTTGTTGTTTTGATGGTGTTTAAATTGAGTTTGAGTTGGACAATGCTGTCAAATCATTAATATGCAATAATAATAATAATAATAATAAATGATTTAGACCAGGGCACTACAGTATTAGTAGACACTTTTTAAAAGAGTGCAGAAAAGTACTTTGACTCGTAAAAGGAGTCAGCCAAATCTGTTTTCATTTGTAGGGAAACATACTTGCAATGAATATTATACTTTAGTTAATGGTAATAAAAGGCAAAAAAATAGATAACAAATGACAGCACAATCAAAGACAACAAAGAGAACTCAAACTCAGAATGTATATTTTAATGCTGACTCCATCTCGACTAGAGTGAAGGACACTGATAAAAAATTGCGGCAGAACTACCAACATAAGAACTTAGAGATGCGAGTAGGAGAAGCAGTTCTCATGGTTTAAAAAAGTGGAATCAGATGGTACATTAAAAGCAATTTGTAAGTGGTGTAAGAATGCTAGAAAGCAAAATCCTTTCACTCGAAATGGAAATACTAACTTACTGTCAAGAATTTAACCTGGATCATTTAATTGTTAACATTTGACGTGTTGCACAAAAGAGACAAACAGTCCCGTATGCTGTTGAGAAAACTCTCAAAATTGGTGTGAAAATGATGACTGCAAAGCAGCACAGTTCCATACAATGAAACTGAATAAATGAATCAAAATAATAGAGGAGCATCCTGTACTTGAAGACTTAGATCACCAGAATGCCATACATACATTTGTTAAGTCAAAGAACTGTAAAAAATAAAGAAACTCGTTTGAAAAACTAGTTTGTAGATGGCAGACTGCAGTATGATATAAAGTTTTTGGACAATTACTGAAAAATAGTTCCTCTCTAATGTGATATTATGAGGCAGGGAATTTAAACCAGATTTGTAATAAAATAGTGAACATATACTTTTTCATTTTCCTTTTGAAGAGTCCAGGCAGGGCATGCTTAATCGCTAGGCAAACTAGGTGGTTGCCTATGGCGGCAAAATTTGGGGGTGAGGGGGGTGGGGATGGGGTGGGTCGGGGCAGGGTGCCAAAAAACTGACTGAATGAAAAAAGAAAGAGAAATAGCATAAAATAGAAGATAATAAGCATCTAAAAATAGAACATAAAAAACAGAAGGAAATAATAAATGTACAATATTAATTTTCAAAAGTTAATTGGGGGTGGGGGGTGCAATGCTGAAAGATATATATATATATATATATATTGCAATGGGAACCTCATTTTCATAACAATAGGAAAAAAGTGATATTTGAAGTGCCAAAACCAATAGGCTTCTTCCTTACCACATGTGTACCACCAAGTCTGTGATGTAGAACCAGGGCCGGATTAAGACCTTTAGAGGCCCTGAGCACTGAAAAGATTATGGTGCCCCCCCCCCTTTTGTAATTAAAAAAACAACGTAATTTCTCTTTTTTTTTTGTGTCCCTGCTTTGCTGGTAACCTAAGCACGTGCTTAGTCTGCCTATTGGGTAATCCAGCACTGTGTAGAACTAATGTTATTATACCAAAACCACTTTTCTTCTTCGAGTCAAAGTGACCTTGACCTTTGATCTTTTGATCACAAATGCGATAGGCTTCTTCCTTATCCCAAGTGCAAATCATCCACAAAAATTGGTCCAGATATGTGATGTAGAATTAATGTTATCGTGCAGAAACCATTTTTATTCTTTGAGTAACCGT
The DNA here is from genome assembly GCA_029931535.1 of Margaritifera margaritifera. Classification (NCBI taxonomy): domain Eukaryota; kingdom Metazoa; phylum Mollusca; class Bivalvia; order Unionida; family Margaritiferidae; genus Margaritifera; species Margaritifera margaritifera. The sequence goes on along the minus strand of JAQPZY010001621.1, from coordinate 1,033,494 downwards.
GATCTTGAATTGTTTAATGTCAAAATCAATAGGCTTTTTCCTTACCCCAAGATTATGGAAAACTCAAGTTAATGTACAGAAACCATTTTTTCTTCTTTTAGTCAGTGATCTTGACCTTTGATCTCCTTACCCCAAGAGCAAGCCATCCACAAAGTTTGGTAACCATGGATGGTGGAGACCAAGGGTTATTGTGCATCACTGTTTTTCCTTCTCTGCCACATTGACCTTGACTTTTTACCATTTGACCCTAAAATGAATAGGGTTCTTCCTTACCCCAAGTAAAAGTTATCCACAAAGTTATGTAACTGTAGATGGTGGATATCTAGAGCCATTGCACAGAAACCATTTTTCTTTCAATCACAGTGACCTTGACCATTGAAGATTCAACCCAAAATCAATAGGGTTCTTCCTTACCCCAAGTACAAGCTATCCACAAAGTTTGGTAACTACAGGAGGTGGGTAACTTGAGTTATTGTGATGAAACCACACAAGTAACAGATGGATGGACAACATTATAACATAATACGCTCTGCTTATGGCGGGTATATACAAATTAAAAGCTGTAAGCTCACAACCCAAACAAGAACTTTAAAGGATCTGATACTAACATACATTCGGATTGGAAATTCTCTACCTAGCCATTCAAATATAACCTGTTCCCCACTGTTATGCAAATGAGGTTCAGAGTGGACTGTAAGAACAAAGGGTGGATATCTTGAAGGGATCAGAGAAGCTCATACATGGTACATGATTTATACCCCACCCCGCCATCACTAACATAAGAAATAAATGTATCCTTTTAGTGGCAATACAATTTGAACAATACTATTTGAATGTACTAGTGTAATTTCTTTAGCCATTTAAGCCAAAGTTTTGGAAGAATGAGAGGTAAAAGATACATTTTGAATCTGAATGGAAAATCTTCATTATGATCTTCTGTAAATCATTTTACAAAATTTGCATTTAATGTACATGAATACAGTTTACATTTATATACTTTCAGTACATTGAAATATGCATTGGTACTAATTTTAGTTCAATAATTTATTTCATACCGATTTTGATACTTTCAAATTGAAAATCAAGGTTAACTTAAAGAGTTGCAAAAAGAGATCTTTTCGCTGACATTATCTGTGTCATCATCTATCATAAAATCACAAAAATGATATCAGAATGGAGGGGAAACATTGATGGTTCTCTTGGTACTGATATTTGCAGAATATTAAATCTTAATTTAATATAGGAAAGGTATAACTTGTAAATTGTTTTCTAACAGTTCACTTTAATCTGTCACTTAGGCAAACAGAGCTATGTTTCAAGCCTTAGGTTAAATTCACCCCTGCTATGCCTTTGTTCTTACTGCCCAAAAGCCTAATTGTAACCTCATGGGTACTGGAGATATATGGCAGCTGCTCTCTAGAGTTGACAATTATCACTGTGCTGCATACTGTTCTGAAAATATTAATATTGTACTACTTTTTCCATGGAATATTCTGATAATGAATGAATGACCCAGTGATATACATTTCTTATTACTAAACCTACTTTCATTTGCTGTTGTAGATTAGTAGGTCATTTTATACAACAGCATAACCTAAAATATAGACATGAAAACATGAATTTCAAGCCTCTTGGAAAAAATACAAATTAAAATTTAAAAAAAATAACGCACGAACAGTAACATTTGTGCAGAATACTATGTTACAAATACTTGTTACACTAGTATCTAATGAAAGTATTACAAAATCTTTACATCTATATACAGCGCCAATTTACTAATTTTGAGTAATACATCTTACCTGCATTTCTTTGATAGCACGCCATGCATCAGTTGTATCATTAACAGGAATGAACTCATGTGAGACAGGAATCAGTAACTGGTCAAGTATCTCAAGTTTTCCACGTTTATATTTGATGGATTCGAGAGACATTTTGGTCTTCTTTTTAGACATCATGTCCACCCGTCTCTATTATTTATAGTAGAGTGCGACGACCTTCTATTGATAACGTCGACCACATGCTTCGTTATCGTTCACGTGATCAGTTAGTGCCCTATAAGTGTTCACAAGACAATTAAATTATGCACATAAATAACTAAACCATCGGATATTTTTGTATATATAATTTTTGGCCTATTAAATAAATATAGGTCGTTTAATCCACTGTGCACAGAAACACCGGAACATAGTGGCTACACCAAAACGCGCTTAAATTGTGTTGTATATATACCATGTATCATTGGTTGTGGAACGGATCAAGACTATAGTAGACACTTCGGATTTTCATACATGACAATAGCGATTTTAGAGTTACTGCCACTTTTTCCATCATTTGAAGATGAAATTAGTAGACATAGACTTGACGAAACTTCTGATTCAGACCGACCGCATTTCCAGAATCTACACGTCTCATGTACCAGACACCTTCGAAAACGCTACGCAAAAATTTAAGGGCGACGTTGTTGACAAAAAGGACCGAAATCTTATTTTGGACAAAATATTTAGACTTGGGGGAATTTTGGACACTGACGATACCATTTGTTTTGAAGAGAAATAAGATGACTTGGAGTCTTTCCGTGGGAAAGTTTTCGTCAAAATGTATTATCTATTTTCAGTCAAGACTGAAAAATCAGTAAATGGACCAGTACAACGGGACTTGATCGATGACGAATGGACGAACAATAACTGCGAATAAGTTAATTACGTTTTAAAGCAGGTTGTAGAGTGGAAATCAAAGCCTTTGACAGAATTTGTATCTCTTTAAAATGACTTGGTGGACGGACAGTTCAAAGACTTGAGAAATGCATTACTATAGCCTATAGGGACTGATGAATACCGACTCAGTCACAGCCACATATGGTTTTCAAAGTTCAGAGACTTCTGTGACACAAACTAATGAACAAAGACAAAGACGGTACAAAAAATTCAGAAGCTTCATTTTGAAAAATAGTAAATACATGACATAACAGACGGACAGTCAGAAATCGTGGCAACGAAGACACAGGAAAAGAAACCAGGACAAAGAAAATGGAAAATTAAACGAACGGAGAGTGAAAAAAAAAAAAATCTGCTAAACGTAAATACATATTTACGTATAACCTTTCGTGTAAAAGAAGTTTTGACTGTAGAATACAGCATGGTTTATCGCCATCGCTACAACTACGTACAGTCGCACAGTCAAACCTTCTTTCGTTACAGTATAACCCAAGTTTTCGATTTATATTTTTGCATTTTTGTCTGATATATTTTTCATAAAGTCGGCTACTTTCTTCTCTAGTTTGTGTTCCTTAATTCATGTTGGGAAATGTTTCTAAGATAGCAACCTATATGGAAACAAATTAGTAATTAAGATCAATTAATAATTATTAATTTAAATAATATAATGTTTTAAATACTTATTATTTATTAAAATAGAAGATATAATTTTAAAATTATTTCCAATATATGAAGAAATCAGTGTTGACAATGATATGATGTATGTAATACAAATAGAAAACATTTTCTTTCTCAGAAAAAAACTTTTATGTGCATGCATATGACATAAAATTTTTAGAAATACAATAAGACAATGTAATGTAGGTATAAATTTGGATTTTTCCGTTTGTTCAGGAAATTTCTCTTTTTTAATTCTGGTAATTACCTTTCTTTTGGTTAGTTCCAGTAAATATAGATACCCCCACAATCGTGTATAAAAAATTTAAATAATTATTAATATTAAACTTTAAACTTGTATTTACTTAAAAATCAAATAATGATTATTTCATAATTCTGGAGATTCCCGACTGTTCCAGTAATGTACATTTTCTTATTAATTTGCTCTCCAATTCTTGCCTGTACAATTTTCTGTTGCATCAATTTTCGCCAGTAACGAAAGTACACGTTACTATATTATATATTATTATATTATTATATAATACTAAATTATCAAAGTTATGAATTATATGTACACAACCATTGATACACTATGGATTATACAAAATAATCTATGTGCGTTTCGGTGTGTCAACTATGTTTCGTGTTCGTGCACAGTAATGAAATTAGTGATTGCTTCAGTTGTAGCTCTTCACGGAAGAGGTAGAGCATGAAACAGGAATTCGAGAGTTTTGACAGTTTCGGTGTAGACTGTTATCCATTTACTTGCATCATTTGTTATTGTATTTATCCGATGCCATGTCTGATCAGTCCAATACCAAGCAATATACGAAGTAATGGATATATATAATGAGTTTGAAAGCGAAGAAAGGTGAAAAATATGTTCACTAAAAACAATATTTCATTGACATTTGGTACAGGTGATAACAACTATGGCAGATCCTCCTGTAACTGTCGAAAGAGGGAGTGGCATTTTTATCGCAATCTTTCTCTTAGATACTAGTAGAGGCTTGCCATCATTAAAAGATTGCGCGGTGCAGAGATAACATGTCCCAAGCTACCTTATCACTAAATCGTTTACAACATAAACCAGTGATAGAAAAAGGACCAATAGACTGATCTAGAGAAAGACGAGGTTGCACACTGAGTACATGAGAGCGGTACCGTACAGTTAACGCGAGTTTTCGTTTCTCCACGCTTTGCGTCTAGAGTAGAGAGAGTGTGGAGAGGATTAAGAAAAAAACCGCGTCTCTCCGTGCGTCCTGATGGAGTTGCCATGGCTTCTCATGTAGAATAGCTCCGCATGCCACCCTTTTTTGCAGTCACATCCAACGACCACCGCAGAGTGGATGTGGTCTCGATAAAATGGGTGTGGTTTACTCTTTATGACCCCAGTAAGCATGCGCTAAAAAGGTTCATTGAAATAGAGAGGAACCAATTTATCTAACTCATTCTCCCATTTGGGAGCAATTCAACAATCGGGATTGAATAGACTTTGGTTAAACTATCTTAGTATTAAATTTGAGAACCACAATTAATATTTGATTTTAGTAAATGTGCCTATATGACCACATTGACATACATTATAATTATAAACATTTGCTAGTTCTAATGAAGATAATATATGATACATGATGCCAAATCAAATTTTAGATAATATTAACATAATACCAATGTCTGGTGAACTTTATAAATACTATGTTTTGCATAATTAATCTAAATTTAAAGTTGTTTATTTATATATATTTAATACATTTCAGTGATCTCCCCAGACATTTTCGATAGCATCGGGGTAAGCGCATTAGGGTCATACAATGTTTTAAAAAGCACGCTTTATCATCATAAAAGTGAAACAAATTAATATCAATGAAATAAAAAAGAAGTGTATATATTTACATAGTATTCTTTATTTACCTAGGTTATAACAAAGCTTAATGTCTATCTTATTTGTCTCTTAATTTAAATAAATGATATACGTCTTTTCTTCTTTTCACCATATATACTGACTGCCACATCAAAATTAAAGTCTTTTAAGGATTGTCCTTCAGTAATGATTGTCATCAGGTAGTTCTGTACCCTCTGTGTCAACCTGTTCCTTAAAACACTCTTAATTCTGTTCATTGAGGAGAATGACCTTTCACAATCTGAAAATAATGGAACATACAATTTGTTAATGGATGTACAAAAAAACAGACAAAACTACCTGAATCCTAATTAAGTGAATTACCTAGGACAAATTCTTCAAGAGTCAAGACAGTGATGTGTTTTCAAATAATCATCACAGAATAAGATAATAACATATTCCTTTCCATTATGAATATATCAAAGTGTTTGCAATTGTGTAATTTCTTCACTGAATCAATGTCAGAGAGCTTAATATTGTTCAAAAGTTTAAATTAAATTAAAAATGACTTTACTGAATAATTAGTAAGCATATGGATGAAACTATTTAAGTTATATTTATGAAGGAATACTTTTTATTGATATCTTTTCAAAAGAGTTAAAACTGGAAGATAAAGATTGTTCCGTTTATTACTTGGATAGACAGAGGAGAGAAATGAGAAATTAATAGGGCAGCACCCACTTAAGTTAAGGTTTACTGACCAATCTATATTTCTCTTGCTCAGAGTAAACTATGTAAACATAATAAGAACTCGTGAATAAAATGCAACTTTCATTCCTTGTCACAACTTAATAAGAACGACAACAATTGCAACTACAACTACTGGTTACTACTATAAAAAAAATATATTACAACACCCCCACCCCCAGTAGATCTGAACCAAAATTTAGCAATATGGAAAACTTACCATCCGATCCAGCAATTTCCACTCAAGAGTATAACGTCTTCCATTCATTGTTAAATCCTGTCCTTAGTTTCTTGATCTCTTTCTTGGTGGAAATTATTCTGACGCTATCGGAATCACTGCCACTGGTGACGCCAATTTCTGATTTTCATAACCAGGCCAACATGGGTAATTTTACGTTTTTTGGAAGGTGGTGGTGTTCATTTTTCACAAGAATTTTAATGTAATATGTGTAACTGCTTTGGCTGGTGGTGAAAATGCCTGAAATATATATAACACTGCCAGAAGACTCCATCGTCACTGGCCAATCACGTGACTATTTCTGTGCAGACGAAATCTGCACAAAAGGTTGCTTATCAGCAGTCGCAGGTACAAAAGATAATGGTTAAGTGAGTAATTATCCTGGATTATCTTAATAAAATACCCAAGAAGAGGTAAGAACAGGTGTCATTTGAGTATAGGGCTTTGATTTAGGTGACAGGATGTTTGTTTAACAGATTAATGTTATAAGGGTAGTGGGAAACATTAAAGTGTAGCTGCACAAGAGCATAGCACAGTGGCAGGTTCTAAAGCATCGCAGGTTATCGGGGTTTGAAACGATAGCATAGTGGGACCGCTACGGTAAAAGGTAATGGGAAGAACACTGCATTTAGTCCATTATCAGAATCTACAGATGTATTCATGTCTTAATTTCTGTTGAAGTTCGGGTATGCGTGTGTCTGTGTGAGAGAGAGAGAAAGAGCATTATTAAGATTTCATATCTTTGCTTTGATTTAAATTGTACTTTTTGTATTAATTATGGAAGTAACAGTTGTTTTTGTCTTTTTTATCACAAATGGTTGCAAAAAGTCATCGTAGATACATGTAGGTTTACACCTAAAATTCTTGAAGATAGATACTCGTGTGCAAACTAATAACCTAGCACAAAAGCAGTTGTCAGTATGGTTGGTTTTCTTTGCCATTGATGTGTTAATTTCATGTGTGAACTGATAACCTAAAAGCACAACAGCAGCTCTTGTTGCGGTTGTTTTCTTTGCCATTATGGTGACAATAAACAATGTACTCAGGTATAGGTGAACAGTGTTTATTTTATTGAATAATCATTTTGTTGAATCATACTGTATAACCACAGACTACTCCATTGTTTGATTCTTGTAAAAGAAAATCGGTGATGGAAAGAATGAACTTCTGAACTAATCAATACAGTTAGTATACCTTTTTTTTGCATTTCTATGTTTATTGTCTTCCAATCCTTGCATTAATCAGATCACCTAAGTAAAGATAATTACCTTGTATAAAAATTCATTCCTGCCTTCTACAATTCAGCTGTGGAATATGTTACCAACAGTAATAATAAGTAACCCATCTATACAGAATTCCAAAACTTACCTGAACCGTGATAAACATATTGTTCTTCATATTCTAGCACTGATGATTTGGAAGTCCAGCGTACGCCACTTGGGACCAAATGTAGTAGTTTAAATAACAATTTATTCTTTAGTCATGTTTCCAAAAATAGGTACTGTACTTGCAGACATATCAAATTAGCTGAACATTTTCTTTTAGAATGTCAACAATATTCAGTTCTAAGAGATCATATTCTTTTCACTTTACCATTTTGACTTACAATTAAGACATTATTATTTGGCAATTTCATGTACTCTGAGTAAATTAATACGCATACATTTATGGCAGTGCAAACCTTCATAAAATCATGAAAATGTTACACAGATCACAACCACACCTATCTATTCTATCTTATCTCTATTATATGATCTCTGCAATAATTACATATAGTCAAATTAATCAATTATATATTTATATTTGACTATGATTATCTACTTTATATCAGGAAACAAATATTTATTGTTTGAATGCTGTTGTGATACAGTCTTTAATAAGCTTCCAGCTTTCTACTGAATCCCCAGATATTGCACTGTTATAAATTATATGTGAAATTTTTTTATTGAATAAATATTGTTAGAAGTCAAAAAGTTCAATCTTATTGCTTAGTCCTCTGTCTCTCTTGATGTGATATTTTATGCACTTTCTGTGACGATGTTGAAATAAATACTGTTGAAACCAAACCATACAAAAAGTCTATATGTGGAAAGGGATATAGATTTAAAATCTTTTCCCCCCAGCTATGTAGAGCTAAAATAAAAGTAATTCTGTTCCTTGTGGGTTTTTTTTAAGATTTTTCTTTTCAGTCTTTCTGAAATAAATACAAGAAAAGTTCATTGAAGAGAATTATTGTATTTTACAATTTTAATTAACTGTTAAAACGTGCTGCAAAAGTGACAAATTTGGGCCAGCTGTTTTCTGGGCAATTTTAGATCTGTATTACAATTAGGTTATTGACCTATCATTTCCACATGACTTATTATTTTTTCTATGATGATAAAAAGTTTGGTTATTATATTTTCCCCATTTAAAAAATGAACAAATAATAGGATACATCTGGAGACAATACATTATGCAGTAGACCCTAAATTTGTTGGAAAATAAAATCTGTTGGAAATAAAATTTGAAAGTTTTCCATATTATTATTCATTTCAGTTTAATTCAGATTCAGTACGGACATTTATCAAACTTCCATTGTTAATTGTGGGACAATAATTGGGACTGTTAAATATGATGCACCAAGTCAGATGGCTTCATATAATAAAAAGACACCTTTCCCAAGCTGAAATTGAGATCCTCTTTTGATGCTAACCCTTGTCAATATTTTATAATAGTGTTCACAATGATCACTGCCTTTTTTTTGTAGAACATCTGCTGAAGTCAAGTCTCTATTAGGAACAGAACATTTTATTTTCGAATTGGGGGGTGGGTGGGTTGAAACGCTTGAAAACAATTTTCTTGATCTGATTTGTAGTTAAAATAAGACCTTATTCCATTCCTTATTTTACTTGAAACAAATTTATCTTGTGATGAAAGAAAAAAAAATATCCCGTTCGGAAAGAACATCCTAGCCCCATAAATTAAATGGTGAGTCCCTTATAATACACAGTCAGAATTGAGCTAGTTCAAAGTTGTGTATATTAAGCCTCGTGACTCTTGTTGACTGCATGCACTGTCATTACTGCTTAAGGTCTAAACATGTGATTTGTATTTCAGTGTAAATTCAGTGTTTTCTATTGTTTTTTATTAAATTTTAAATAGCAGTGATTGTCATTTGGAATTTAACTGTACATATCTCACAGGATTACTTTTCCATTGTAACAATAGGATAAATTTATGCTGTTCAAGAGAAGATGTAAGGTGTGCTTTTTGTCGAGTCAGTGCACAAGTTTATTCAGATTTCTTTGAATAAAGTAAAAACGTAAAATTATTGCAATAGAAGCTGGTCATCCTTTTCTAAACACATATGTATTGAACATACAAGACTGTTTTTAAATTATTTTTTATTATCCAGATATTTTTATATAATGGACACAAAGATGACTGCTTTTTCAATCCAAATGGTATCCAATTGTAAATCACTCTTGGTGTTTCAGTTGGGTGGTTTTCATGCATTGGCTATTCAAATGTCAATCAGTAATGTTGACCAGCCTCCACCATGGTGGAGTTGCCAAAGGTATGCCTGCTGAGGCATAGTAGTTATTTTTTAGGTATTTACCCCTCCACCACGGAGCGTTATTGTGTAAGTCCTCTACCACAAAGCATTTAGAAATTAAAAATCGCATAAGCTGTACTGTACACCCACTGGGGGATACCCCATTTTGACATAAAATAATAATTAAAAATATCCTCACATTTTGCTGTAAAAGATTTATTCACAAATGATTTTTCTTCAGTTGCACCACATTCCCTTCCTCGTCACAGTAACTTAAACCCAGTTTCCAGATCGACTCATTTGAAAACTACACATTTTTCTGGCCTGGTCCAAAGTGTATGAGCATAGCGCATATGAAATCAGGTATATAGACTTAAAAAAGTTACATTTTGTTCACTTTGTGAAAATTGTCATGTTCTGAAGCCTGGAGAGAACATAAACCTATTTAATTTTAAGAATTTATCATCCCTCCCCCCAGTGACTTAGCCCCTGGGTAATAACTTGAAAGCTGTTGAGATCCCAACCCTACAATAATATAACTTTATACACATACTGGGCATGAAAAGACAACTTCAAAAACTGTACAGAATTTGAGGTCATAAAATAAGAGTTATATTTGTGTCAGTATTTCCATAAATAGTCAACAAAACCTGAAGCTGGTGCTTATGTCATTTACAGTCAGCAATTTGAGAGATAACATTGATATATATTTAATTGGTATATAACATACTTTAAAAGCTAAAAGTTTTATCTTGTTAGCAATGAGGGTGTCATGAAAAATTGCTGTCATAATGTCCATTTGTTCATTAAGAGAGTGGTCATTGGCATTCAAACTACTGAGAAAGCATAGCTAGAGACATTAAAAATCATGCATAGATTCTTAGAACAAAATAAACAGATTGTAAAATAAATTTTCACCACATCTGGATGTAACATCATTATATACTTTGAATCAGCCATTGATGAGTGAGACTATAGCATGGTTTGCTACAGTGGACATTGTTATTTTAGTGGACAAGGAAGTTGCAGAAAACCACGCTGTAATCTGACTCCACAATGACTGAGCATATAATGAGTGCTTATGATAATGATATGTGGTGGAATTTCTTCAATAAACAAGAAACAAGTAAGAGTATTTGAAATCCCTGTTTTTTCTAAATGAGCCCACTTTTGATCTGGTAGGGGGCATTGTGCTCCACTTTTCCATTTCTGGAATGAACACTCAATTTCTTCTTGAAAAAAAATGTTGATGGTAATGACTTATCTGTAAGAATAACAGAAACTGGATAAAAATGACCCAGCTTACATTAATTATATTGCATCGAGACAGCGAGTGCTTCCAATCATCAAATGGGAGAAAAAATTCTTGCCATGGATGTAACATAGGAAGTGAAAATTCAAATTACTCATATTAAGAATATTAACCCGATAAAACTGCATAAAAAGGATGTAACAAATTTATGTAAACTTAAATCTTTTGTGTTGATGATTATTTATTTTAATCTTCGGTGAAGAAGCAAAAATGGCACCCTGTTGTATCTTCAACCAAGTAATAATTACAGTTTTCATCTACTGATGTTAATATTCAATATAGTAAGTGAGATTAGTTCTTTGGTGTCTCCATTATCACCCAGTCACAACATCAGTTGGATATTTTCAGTGATATTGCAAACATTTTAGGACAAAGATCCCACTGGTTTGTTACATTACATATTTTGCTGATCCCCCCCCACAAGCCATGGATGTAACAAATGCAAAATTTGTAAGACAAAGATCCCTTGGTGTCTTATGTTACTTATTTTTCAGAACCCAACAAGTTCATTTTCAACACAGTACCAATGAGGAAATGTTTCCATTCATATGGAAATAAATTGCCCCTAATCTGTCTTTTCAAAATTAAGTAACAAGGACAACTTATAATGACTATGAAACTTTTGGGAAATTTTGTCTGAGATTTAAAATGAATTTTATGACATAGAATTCTGTGCCATATGCAACTAAAATTGGGGAGTGCTGTGATGTGTGTTTACAAACACTATGTTTTTTATTTAAGAATTTATTTTAATCAGATAAATTTAGACCCTTTTTTACCAATGGTATTTTTTCTTTTTCAGCCCACCCTCTTTGTTGGAATTTTTACCAGCTGGAGTTTTGTTTGAAATATTTAAACACCTAGATTGGCAAGATTTGTGTCAGATCTCCCAGACCTGTACTAGATTTCATGAAATATGTAAAACAGCTACATTATGGTATGTCCTCACTTATATTTTAATCATTGCATAGTTTTCATTATATTGCTTGCATGCACATAATTTAATCAGTATCTTATTTGTAAGAGTAAAAAAAAAATGGCTATTGTAGTCACATAATAGCTTAATATCATTTATCGCAAAAATTAGCTATGCTTAAAAGAATCAAATGCACACATGCTCAGTGGCTTCATATCAGTAAGAACTTGTAGACTTTTACATGTAACATCATAAAAAAGGGGTAGAACATTTTTGAAATCCATGCTTGTCCCTGGGCAATCGGCTTTGAAAATCTGGTTGCCCAGCAAATTTTTTGGTTTCCCAATAAACTACTAAGGTTGCCCCCAAGATTTCCCTTGATTGAGAAAATTGATAGTAAAGGTCTCCTGGCTCCAAAAATGGGGAGTCTCAAGGAAAATTCTGGGAGTCCCCATCCAAATCATGTAATCCCAACCCAAGTGTAAGAATTAAATATGTTCTGAGCTATACTTTATGCAATACAACAATTTAACACATTTTTTTAAATACATTTTTAGTATAAAATAAAAATAATATAGGTTTTTAATTATGTACTGCACAGAGAGATGGTTTTTTTGTATCTACATTGGAGAGTTGGAGAAATGATCAAAGAAAACTGATGTATATTTGTGATATTTGTGAACAGAAACATTTTGTTGCAAAAGGTTGATGTTTTGATTGAATGTGTATGTATGCTGTGCAGAGACAAAAATTGGAGAGGTGCAGACACAGACTGTCAGAATTTTAGTGTTGTAAATGTGAGAATTGTGATTTGTATAAACATCAATTCATTTAATAGACATTTATAACAAAGATAAAAACAGAGTAACATATGGTAAAAAATGGTTACAACTGAAATTATGTTTCATTTCTGGAAGGCAAGATACATTAAATTTTGATTTACTTAACTTGATTGCATTTATTATGAAAGTGAAATCATCAAAGGTTAATTTTGTATATATCATATCAATACCTTAATATCTGTATTATTTTATCAAACATGCTAACACAGTCACTTTTTCCATTGTTTAGTATATATCATATCAATACCTTAATATCTGTATTATTTTATCAAACATGCTAACACAGTCACTTTTTCCATTGTTTCATTTTTATGACTGATAATCAGCAGGAATAACACATTTGTTTAATCTATTTTAGATCAGTAAATAAAAGAATAATAAAAAATTTCAGGTTTTTTCTTTATGGTGTCTTGTCATCTGTCAGCTTTGCATTAGTTGGGCCACCCCCAGCCTGAAATGTATCCCTATTTTGTATTTGTTTGAGTTTGCATCATTACGGTTCATGTCATTTTTAATTGTATTTGTTTGAGTTTACATCATTACGGTTCATGTCATTTTTAATTGTATTTGTTTGAGTTTGCATCATTACGGTTCATGTCATTTTTAATTGTATTTGTTTGAGTTTGCATCATTACGGTTCATGTCATTTTTAATTGTATTTGTTTGAGTTTGCATCATTACGGTTCATGTAATTTTTAATCCAATACTATTTTTAGTCCAGCGTCTAAAATGGCAGGTAAAAACTGTAAAGCTTTCCATGTGGGATTTTTGTTTATACAGTAGCCATTACCTAACAAGCCTATTTAATATTCTATTCAACAACAATGATAGTTTGTTCAGTTCTTAAAACTTCCCATATTCCATTAGCTAAAGTCAGCCAACAGAAACAACTGTCACATGCTCATGAACGAAACACTCATTTCTTCAACATACCAATGAGATATATCATAGGTATTCAGCGTATCAAGCCAAAGATTAAAGAAACCACTACCGTGTGTCTGTATGTTGACAAAAAAGACAAACATTTACGAGTATTGTTCCTTAAAGACTCATCCTGAATAATTGGCAATATTAACTTTGATTACTTAATCAGATAATTAGTAGCCCACACCTGTGGATTAGTGTGACCTCTTACCAATATAACATTCACCCAACACTCAACTACAGATTGCATGGAGATAATTCAGGCACCCAGATTAATGATCAAATGGTTTGTCACTGGAAAATATATAAAATTTCATTATAAAATTTTTAATATTATAATTTTTTAGCAATAGTTTATGCATGCCCGACCAGTCATTCGCCTTGGTAAAAATGGTTGTGCAGCAATTATTTTGATTTGTCCCTATCCCTGGGGCAATGAATTTTTCTACCCCAGCTATATTACAAAATAAATTTACTGGAGTCATGGATTTTGCATTGCATTCATTCTTGAATCATATGTGCTAGAGATTGTTTAAGCAGGACAAAAATACCTGGTAACTTAAATTAGCCAATTTTTTGACACCATATCAATCTGAAGTCTTTCAAGTGCAGTTTCATAATTGCCAGGAAAGAAAAGTTAAATCACCCTGCAACATTTAAATTTTCACTTGCCTTGCCTCTGACTCTAAATGTTGACTGTCTACTTTCTCAGAAGTTGGTTTAGTTTTATTTTCGTCACAAAACCTGAAACTTATTCTTAGATATTTTAAATTTTTGCTTTCATAGGCATCAAATGAGAGTACTGGATTTTCGGCATTGTGCTGTTCCTGCTGCAGAAAAGATACTGAGCATACTGAGAAGAATCCCCAGAGCAGGTAAGCATACTGACAACTGGAATTGAATGAGTCTCAAATTCCAACAAGTTTGTGCAAATTTTGGAAGAAAAGGAAAAAATTATTTTTGGCCATAATTGCAGGCTATATGAATGTACATGTACTTATAAATTGAAAATAAGACATAATAGAATCACAGTAATAGTCATTGCATTTTTGTGAGAAAAATTGGTTTCTGTGTAAATATTTAAAAATGTACTGTATATACTTGTGTATAAGCTAATACCAACTGCATAGACCCAGATCTGCCATCACATAATGCGCTGGCAGATCTGGGTCTATGCAGTTTGTAAGGACTAATCAGTAGAACAAACAACATAGACCCTGATCTGCCGGCACATTATGCTTGACTTATACACGAGTATATACGGTAATAGCAAAAGAAGACATTGCAGATTCCTTAAAATCGAAAAGATGTTACTCATCAGAGCTCAAACTAGCAGTTGAAAAAGCGATCAGACTCGCATATTAGATAGAGAAGGCACATGTTTTTTACAGTGATTTCTTTTTCATCTTCTGATTTTGAGATGACCCTAAGGTAGAAAATCAGCTTTGGAGTTGTACCTTCTTAGGATAAATACTTCCTACTACATTTCTCTATAATCCAAGCTCCCTGAGGCACCTTTTGTAGGTATAGGTTCCTAGCTTGTATCATATCGCACATTCAGAGCTAGGGCCTTTGTGACACAAAGGGTCCTTCTTATCAGTTACTAGTAATTACATGAGAGTTGATTGTTTTGTCTATTTAAAAAAAAAAAAAATACAAAAGTTAATTACAAAACAAAATACCAGTTTCAATACTATAAATGTATGTCAAACTCCAGTATTAATTGGTCCCATTGATAACCTGTGCTACAAACTCCCCAGCTAAACCTATTACATAATCATCTGCTGCTTTGCATGGGTTGGTTTATGTGGTATGGTGACTTGAAAGACAAAATAGATTACCACCAGCCTTTTTCGTTTTATTCCAAAAGACAAGGTGTTGATAAACCATGGGAATGTTTAATGTGATCCAGAGTGTAACATCCAAAGTATTCCAAATACTTTATATATTGTTTGATTTGAATCGTCACAGGTTATGGATAAACCATTCACACCAAAAACATCAGGTGAAAATAAGAAAAGAAAGAAAAGAAATGAATATAGAGATAAATACATTATTGAAAAAGGACAAATCCTTAAGTATATTTTTTTGCTAAGTTTTTAATTGCTTTTTTTGTTGTTGCATAGTTCTTAATTGCTTCATAAAACACTTGTGTTTATTCGCAAGATATTGCTGTTACCTGAATTGTTTTCATCAGTCTCATCAACAGAGATTTTCAAAAGGCTGTCATTTTCTTTCAAAAGACTTATCATTCTATTCATTCAGTACATTTTAAATTAAAAAATTTGAGCAGGTCATAAATTACAATTTATTCTGTTGTGGACCATGTAGAAGATATCCTTCTTTTGACCAAAGTATATTCTTTTTTAGTATATATGTATATTCACCAATGAAAACTAAATTTAATTGAACTCCCTGAACTCTTTCACACATTTATCATTTTTGCCTAGAGGAAGAAGTCACTTCTCCCATTTTATTTTATAGCTCAACTGGCCAAAAGCCCAAGTGAGCTTATGGTATGGCCCTGCATCTATTGTGCATCATTTATAGTGTGTAGTCCATCATGCATCATTTATAGTGTGTAGTCCATCATGTATCATTATAGTGTGTAGTCCATCATGCATCATTTATAGTGTGTAGTCCATCATGCATCATTTATAGTGGGTAGTCCATCATGCATCATTATAGTGTGTAGTCCATCATGCATCATTTATAGTGTGTAGTCCATCATGCATCATTTATAGTGTGTAGTCCATCATGCATCATTTATAGTGTGTAGTCCATCATCCATTGTCTGTCTGTCAGCAATTGCTTGTTACCTCTCTGGAGTCCATATTTCTCATCTGATCTGAATATGGGCTTATATCATCAAAATCTGGGAACAGATTGATAATGAGTGAGATCCACACATATTAATCAGGTGATTTTGCATCTGATTGGCTGATCTTGTTGCCACTCTGGAGGCCATATTTCTGATCCAGTTTTGATCAAACTTGGAATATTTGCTTATATCTTTAAGATATTGGACAATTTTGTAAATGAGTGAGATTCACATATATTAATGAGGGTAATGTCTTGCATCTGATTGGCTGAGGTGTTACCACTCTGGAGGCTGTATTTCTGATCTGACTTTGATCAGACTTGGAATATAGGCTTGCATCTTCAAGGTTTTGGATCAGTTCAATCATGAGCAAGATCCATGCATATTAATGAGGTGATCTTGCATCTGATTGGCTGAGCTATGTACCAGTCTTGAAGTCATATTCTTGATCTGATTTTGATCAGACTTCAATTGTAGGCTTATATGATCAAGATCTTGCATGAGTTTGATAATGTGCAGGATCCATGCATAGTAATGAGGCAATCTTGCATGTGATTGGATGAGCTTGTTATCACTTTTGAAGACTGTATTTCTGATCCAGTTTTGATCAAACTTGGTACATAGGCTTATATCATGAAGATATATAATGTGTTTTATTATGAGCAAGATCTACACATATTAATGAGGTGATCTTGCATATGATCGGCTGAGCTTCTTACTATTTGAGAAACTGTATTTTTTTTTTTTCTACTTTTAATGAAACTTGGTAAATAGGCTAAAATTGCCAAGATGTTGGATGATTTTTATTATGAGTGAGTCATATGCATATTTATGAGGTGATCTTGCATCTGATTGTCTGTCTTTTTACCACTCTAGAGACTGTATTTTTGATAGGATTTGATCAAACTTGGTAAGTATGCCTATGTCATCAAGATCTTGGTTGAGTATGATTATGACCGAAGTTCATGCATACTAATGATGTGACTCTTCATCTGATTGGCAGAGCATGTCAGCATTCTAACAACTATACTTCTGAACAGATTTTGATAAAAGTTGTTAAATAGCCTTATATAATCAAGATGTTGAATTAGTTTGATTATGAGCTAGAGTTATGGATATTAATGAGGTAATGTTTTATGTGTGATTGGTTAAGCTTTTTACCACTCTGGAGACCAAATTCCAATTGGATTTTGCTCCACCTTGGTCAGTAAGTTTATATTATCATTGTTGTAGACAGGTTCCATAGTAAGTGAGATATGTGCATATTAATGAGATACCTTGCATCTGATTGGCTGAGCTTGGTACCTTTCTAGATCTAGAAACTATATCCACTTTCTATCAAATTTGGTGAATGGGTTTATATCATCAAGATCTTGGATGAGTTCTGTTATGGTCGCGAGACTGCATATTAATTATGCATTTATCTTTAGACTTTTTTTTAATAAGGATATAGTAAAATAGGTCAAATCAGCAAGATATAATGTTTGTGAGATAGTTTACATTGGTTGTCTCATTACAATACTACATAAGCCTGCTTAGTGACATGGTCAACTGTTAAGTTATGTCAGTCAGGTGAGTTGTTTTAGACCCACTTGGGCCTCATGCTTTTTATCATGAAACAAGATAAACAGATATTATTTTGTTAGGCATAATAGACACTGTGTCATCTATGTGCTACAAGCTTTTCTTTCCACTCCACAGTTTCAATACATGTATAAATTTGCTTTCACAAGCTTACATATGTCGGTTACCAGTTGAGCATTTAAATGCTAGTTTTAGCCCTGTATTCAAGCAACTCAGTATGTATTTCTGATGAAAGAATATGGTGGAACAAGGTGCATTTGATGCCTTTTCATTTAAAGAAGAACATTGATTCAACAATGAAGTTGAGAGCACAAGCATAACAAACTTTAGCCATGAATACATCATGGAGTAGGTACATTGTAGCAGGGTGAATATCCAAACATGACACACAAGCATATCTGTCTTTTGCAGATAATAACCATCCAAAATTGATCAATTTATAAGTTTTTTATTTCAGATATCCTGATATGTGGTGATGTGATCACTGTTATAAGTTTTTTTGTTTCAGAGATCCTGATATTTGGTGATGTGATAACTGTAATAGGTTTTTTGTTTCAGAGATCCTGATATTTTGGTGATGTGATCACAAATTCAGAGACCCTGATATTTGGTAATGTGATCAGTGTTGTAAGTTTTTTGTTTCAGTGATCCTGATATTTTGTGATGTGATCACAAATTTGGAGACCCTGATATTTGGTAATGTGATCAGTGTTGTAAGTTTTTTGTTTCAGAGATCCTGATATTTTGTGATGTAATCACCAATTCAGAGACCCTGATATTTGGTAATGTGATCAGTGTTGTAAGTTTTTTGTTTCAGAGATCCTGATATTTGGTGATGTGATCACAGAATCTCCAAATACTCATGAGGATGTCATGGAAGTTATTGAAAATATTACAGGAGCAGATAAATTTATTCTCAGAGCCCTCCAGCTTTGCCCAAAGTTACTGTCAATCAGCCTGTATGTGCATGAAATCACAGATCGAGCAGGTATGGAATGCATTATGTCTATTTTGTTTCTCTTTGCTGTCTTTCCAGATCTGCAAATTAATAGATGAAAAATGGAAATTAACTTTTGATTTGTATTATAATTTATTTTGGTATTTATGGTTTGCAGTAGGTGGTATCAGTCAGTTAGTATAAACAGAATATAGAATTAAATATACAGTGTAACTAAAATTTCAAGCTTATTGGCAGATATTTAATGTAGTTAAGATACTCAAGTTTATTGATTGAAATATATGGAAGAGAGTAACAGTACTTTTGATTTATACAGTTAGTTTGGATGAATGAATCATTTGAATATTCAGGATTTGGAATGACTTAGCTTATGCTTACTATCTGAATGCTACTTTTGAGCAGACTTTCCCTGTGACCGTTTCAGCAGGCTTTCTCTATGACTGTTTCAGCTGACACACCCTGTGACCATTTCAGCAGGCTTTCTCTATGACTGTTTCAGCTGACTTTCCCTGTGACCGTTTCAGCAGGCTTTCTCTATGACTGTTTCAGCTGACTTTCCCTGTGACCATTTCAGCAGACTTTCCTTGTGACCATTTTAGCAGAATTTCCCTGTGACTGTTTCAGCAGACTTTCCCTGTGACTGTTTCAGCACAACATGTTGAATCTTCAAACAGCACTTTTTGAAGTGTTTTGATACATGTAGTTAAACATGTATGTTTTTTGATGTTGGCAGAGACACATGTCTCAAAAAGCAAAATGCAGCAATCATACAGTTTGGCCAGCACGTTTGTGTCCATTTTTATTGTTGCTTGCAGTGTCTTTGTTTAATAATGATATCTTTTTAGTTTACATCAGTGTAAAAATGTATAAGACCTGACACTTTTGGGGACATTGATGTTTTCAATCGTTACATAGGTCAAATGGTTAAAGGAAAACAGTCAAGGTCATAAAGACAATGTTTATTGCAAGCCAAACTACTTAATTTGACTTTTATTTTTATCACCTTTCAGTGGAGGCAATAGCAGCCAAATGTATTGTTCTACAGGAGATCAAGCTGGTAGAAAACCCACATGTACACATATCAGCAGTGAAAGATCTGGTGTCTAATTGTAGTTCACTAAAGAAGCTACATGTAGACAGGTATGGAAGTTTATTTATTATGGTATTTTGTGTTAGTCTGTAGTTTTGTATCACAATTATGAAATATGGTCTCATTAAATTTCTCCAGGGCTGTTCCGATAAATTGATTTAATCAGGTTTTTGACAATACAACATACTATCAATTATTGTTTTAACATCGTGTATTTTGTGTATAATTTCGTTAAACATTTATTTCAAGTATCCAAATAACAGATGATCAGTGGGTGTTCTGCTATGTTGTTCATAACTTAAATGTGTTATGGACATCATTAACTCATAATCAGTTATAATGGGTAATTTTCAACTGATAATCAGTTATGGGTAATTTTTAAACTGATAATCAGTTATCATGGGTAATTTTTCAACTGATAGTCAGTTATCATGGGTAATTTTTCAACTGATAATCAGTTTGAAAAATTGTGAATCAATCCCAGCCATACAGTGATTGGATCCATTAATTTTACTATCTTTTATCCAAAAATTACTTAAAGAATGACAAATTAGGTCCTTTTTATCAAGTCATTATTAGTGACAATTTATTCTGTGACACACTTGTCAGACATTTTGACATTGGTGTCAAAGTACCAGTCATAGATATATTGGCCATCTCTGGGTGGCCTGTTCCAGGATTTTTGCCCAAAATGTCAAGTACACATTGTCATATGTTCTTGGGTTTGTTTCTCCTAACAACCAAAGTTACTCTCACAACAGGAAGCATGACACATCACACTCATCATGTTCTGCCATCTTTGTTTTTGTCCACGCCCACTTCAGAGATGGTGTGTGTTCTCAACCTGATAACAATGTTCTTGACGTTAGGGCGAGAAGAACCATAAGACCATTGTTCTTTTGTCAAGAACTGGCTTGTCCAATGACACCTTTTGTGTTAAGGTTTTGGTAAGTTTTTCATTTGCTTATATATTCCAAATCTCTTGATATATTCAGTTCCTACTTGGAATGAATCATTATGAAGCAAAGGCGATTGATTCTGTGACACAGTGGTTCACCCCTTTGACCTAGGGTTAATGTCACAGTAATAGAAAATATGCATTAATGTTTTGCTTAAAGTTTTTGCGTTACAGGTATATTTGTGTTTCTTGATTGTTGGGTTTATTTGACACTTTTTAGAGGAACATTGAGGTCCTAAAGGTCACAGTTCAGTATTTTAAGTTTTCCTTGCACCATCCTTTCTGCTCTATAACTTTCAATCCATTTATGATTAAAGAATGAAACTTGGTATATTTATATATCATCATTAAACAGTGTGTCATGAACCACACTGGAGGCTTTATCTTCAAAATCAAGGTTACTGCTCAGTATTTGAAGTCTTCCCTCACGCTTTCTATCCATTCCACTCTATAACTTTAGAGCTGTTTGATATTAAACGATGAAACTTGGTATACTTATAATCATGGTTAGAAGGTGTGGTGTTTACCACATTGGGAGTCCTATTTTCAAGGTCATGGTCATTACTCAATATTATAAGTTTTTCATCACACTTTCCATTCCACTGTATACTGGTGGAGCTGTTTAAGATTAAGGGATGAAACTTGGAATATTTATACATCATCATTTGAATATGTGTTGTCTACTACATTGGAGATCACATCTTCAAGGTCAAGGTTACAAATTAATATTTTCAGTTTTCCATTTCAATCTACAACTTCTGAGCTGTTTGATATTAAGGAATGAAACTTAGTATACTTATATATCATTATTAGATGGTGTGGTGTATACTACATTGGTGGTCCTATCTCAAGGTCAAGGTCACAATGCAGTATTTTAAGTTGTCCACCACACTGTCATTTATGCTCTATATCTTTAGAGCCTTTTGAGCTTTAGAGATGACACTTGGGATACATATGCATTATCATTAGAAAGTGTATTGTGTGCTACATGGGGGGTCACATCTTCGAGGTCATGATCAAGAGTTGGTATTTGAATTTTTTCATATTTTCATTTTCTGTCAATAATTTAAAAGCCAATTAGAGATGAAACTTGATCTACTTATACATCATCAATAGAAGGTGTGTTGCATACCACTTTTCAAGGTTGCGGTCATGAGTCATATTTTTAAGTTCTCCTTCATACTTTCCTTTCCATTCTTTAACATTAGATCTAGTGGAGATTAAGCAATGAAATTTGCTATATTTGTCATATACTGTATTGGGGGTGGATCACTTGTATAATGTCACTAGAACATGTGTTGCATTCCTCATTTGGAGTCCTGTCTTCAAGGTCAAGGTCACATGTATATGTATTTCACTGTTGCTTTGGGTTTTACTTTATATCTTAAAGCTGTTTGAGCTTCAGGGATGAACCATAGTACACTTATGCTTCTCTATTTGAGGGTATCTCATGTATCAGAGTCAAGGTTTTGTCTCCATGGTCAAGGTCACTGATCAGTTTCTTCCCCTTTTCAGCACTTTTACTCTAAATGCCCTTTTGAGACAAAGACATGAAACTGGTTATTTTCTATGTCGGTCTAGTAACTTGACAGTTCTGTTTGAATGGTCACAGTCAGATTTCATCATTGTATACTTTTGATGACCTCACCACAGTAGGTGGGGGACAAACATTCACTGAATTTGCTTGTTAGGTCAGTTTTCAGGCATATTGTTGGGTATCCATACCCATGAACACATTTCTAGTTTTGAACTTATTCATGATGTATCAATTTTATGATTAGAGATACACATGTATTATCAGTGGAGCATGTATTCTCTGTGTGAGTTAGTAGATTCAAACAACCAACTGGCAAACTGTGTTTGATTCTTAAGTATGTGCTGTGCATTGTAAATATGTTTTATAGGCTTTGCTTCTTGTGAATTTGTTTTTACGCCCCACTGTGATAGCAGAAAGTGGCATATTGTTTTGCTGCTGTCAGTCTGCAAGTCCATCCTGAATCCATTTTAGCACAATAGCATGAAAACTATTTAACTTAGATCCATGATACTTTACATTTATTAAAGTCATAAGTAGAAGACCTGTTTAGATTTTCAGGACATTACAGCTTTTTCATTTTTTTAAACACATTTTTGAACTTTTTTGGACTTGTAAATTTTTGTTACAAACCTTCTTAACTTAACACATTCAAGGAAAAACTATGTGATGTAGACAAATGTAATTTGGTAGGCATATTTGTATTCATATGTAGATGACCTGAGTATATTTTCTAGCCATTACATTTTTTTAAAACACATTTTTGAATTTTTTGGACATATTCTTTTTTTGACTAACACCTTCTTAGCATGATTAAGTGCAAACCACTTGAGGAAGACGAATCAAATTTTGATTTTTCAGGCTATTATGACAATTTCTTTAAAACACATTTTTGAATTTATTTACCTGTACTTTTTGACAAAAACCTTGTTAGCACAATTAAGCGAAAACCACTTCAGGTAGACAAATAAAATTTCATATGCATATTTATATACATATGTAGATGACTTATTTAGAGTTTTTCAAAAGTTTTTAATTTTTTGGACTTGGACTTTATTAGTCTGTAGAGCAGTCTACTAACAACATTACGGCAGTGGGGACTTGTGTGTTTTTCAAAACCCAGTTTGTGTTTTGTTTTTGTTCAGAGCATAACTTGACATTTTGCAAACTTTGAAGGAATTGATTTTCTGTTTATCTAAAGTGTAACTTGGGAAACTTTTGCAAGATATCATGAGTCATCCTGCCATTTTATAATAGCAATAGAAATGAGTTCTGTGATGCAGTAAATTTACATGAACTTTTTGCCTCAAAAAATAACATTTATTTTCTTATGTGTGTGACATAGAATAGATACTAGGTTTACTCTACATTTTGCTGCCCAGTCAAAAAATGACTATATTTCCCACCATATAGTATTACCCATATATGTCTGTCCATTTGTCTGGTACCAGACCTGTGTGTTTTGGTCAGGGAATTCATACATTGGAAAAGAATAGGTGAAAAGGCATTTGAGTTATATGAACATATTTCTGGTTTTTGAATTCTATAGAAAATAGGAATTTCATTTTATTGCCTTTGCATAGCATCTGTATTTAAATATATTATTCTGAATCAAATATAATATAATGGTATATTGAATATCATTTACTTACCAGTTATCTGAACCATAATCAGTGTCATTTTTTATTTCAGTTGCCAGAACCTGGACTTCATAGCTCTACAACATACTGATAATTCTCAGTCTCTGAATCTCACACATATCAGGTGGGTAAAGCTTGGTAATTCTCACTCTCTGAATCTCACACATATTAGGTGGGTAAAGCTTGGTAATTCTCAGTCTCTGAAACTCACACATATCAGGTGGGTAAAGCTTGGTAATTCTCACTCTCTGAATCTCACACATATTAGGTGGGTAAAGCTTGATTTTATTTTTTAAAATATTAAGATTTAGAATATCTGATGACACAAAATCGAATATATATTTATAAATTCACAAATATTTTGTGAAGTTTAAGTTTTTGCCAAGGAAATTTGAAGGTCATTTTTAAATTGTACTTGTATTTCATTCAATCATTGTCTCAATTGGATCTTGAGTTTAAAGTGTAGGCTTACATTTTGTTGCTGAAATCTAGTCCAGTATTTAAAAATCTCAATAATGGGAAAGAAAGAAAGAAATTGTATCATGAATTTCCAAATATCCTGCAGTTTTAGCCTAAACTTTGATAGTATGTTCTTTTGTGAAACAGTTTTAGAAATGTAAACATGACTACTGTTAATTTTTTTTACAAGAAGTAGTGGTTTGCAAAATCCTAATGTATTTGGTATCTATGTGTAATGAGCATAATTTAACTTTATATCAGTTGCCATGGTTGTCACATGCAAGGGTTGGTCGTACTTTATTTAGGATTGATGGTTTCCTTACATTCTTTTGTTACCTCTAACTGAATAATCACTTCACACAACCACCGATGCCATCAAGAAATCTTAGCATAAGGTGCTATAATTTGAAAGTAAAACAGATAAAGGAAATATTTTAATTTAAACTATTATTCCAGTTTGATAGGTCAACAGATCCTGGCAGAGAATGTATTGATACTTCTGAAGAGCTGCCCACAGCTTGTCTACCTCAACCTTAGCTCCAGTCAGGTACTGGAGGCATTCCCAGCAGCTGAAGTTCCGCTGGTATGTAAACCCTTCATACATATCATGTTTAAAATATGGATACTATATTTTTTCATCCCCATTGTCAGAATCTTTATGACATATTGTAACTTGCCTATGTTGCATATAGATTCAAGAATTTAGCATGTTAGCTGTATAAAGTACAGAAAAGCTTATGACATACCCCATAGTTATCATTATTATCAGATTCTCCTGCAATCAAATTTTCTCACAGTGTAAAAGTTTTGTTTTCCTGCCATTACCTAAAGTTATAGCCATATCTTTAAGGACTTTGGCCAGGGATCATGTATCATTCTGAACCACCTTAGGGTAAAGAAAGTTGCAGTTACCTATCTTTCATGCACTAATGACTGCTATTCACAGGTTAACCCCGATGTTAAGTTTAGTTTTCTGGCATAACTTCAGTCATAAGCATGGTATTCTTATGCCATTTGGTCAGGATATCACTTTGCTACACTGGGAACTACTGCAGGACAAAAAAGATCACAGTGGCCTGCTATATATGCATGAATGAGTTATTTAAAGGTTAACCCAAACATTAAAGTACTTTGTCTTACTTGCAGATCTCCTGCTGTATGCATGATATGTTTATGGAAGTTGGTAAGGGTCTTCCTCATATTATTGGGAGCTACTCAAGTAGTACTCAAGTGGAAAGTAGGCCACAGTGATCTACTTTTTTGTCCAGCAAGTCATGGCAGTCATTTTTCCATCGGTGGCAGTGTCAAAAGTTAAGGTTTTGATTAATGTTTTTATTTGCATATGTTTCCTAAACCCCTTGATAGAATGTCATCATACTTAGCATGAATCATTATGAAGCTGTGACAATTCATTCTGTTACATGTTTGCTTACTCCTTTTCCTTGGGGTCATGATCATAGAAAATTTGTGTTCAGGTTTTGGTTAAAGGTTTTCATTCGCATTTATATATTTCCTAAACCTTTGATGGTTTTCTTCATAGTTGGAATGAATTTTAAGGAAGCTAAGACAATTCATTCTGGAACATACTCACACAACCTTTTGGCCTTGGGGGTCAAGGTCACATGTTTTACAGCAGTGCTTTGATGACAAGCTTAACATACAGGCCCTGGCATTCTTGTTTACACTAATGACTTTGTGATTTACAGGTCAATCTATCCAAGGATTTGTTAATAATTTGTTTTCTTTCAATTAACTCCAGCTTTAGACTTGATATCTTCATGGAAATTGGTCAAGGGATTCTGTTCCTCTTCAAAATGGAAAGAAGGTCATAGTGGTCAGGTTTGTTTTTTCCTACTGGCTTTGCTCTTTATAGGTCACTCCCATTGTTGAAGTGTTAGTTTCCTGCCATAACTTCAGTTGTTGGCCTAGTGTTTTCACATAACTTCATTAGAATGTTCTTGATTCTTGGGCATTATTGGAACCACCATAGGGTAAATTAGGTCAGAGTGACCCACTTTCATGCATGAGTCAATGACTTTTTTATTTACAAATTAACCTGATTGTTTTAGTGTAGCTTTTCTTAGCATTTTTCTCCAACCCTGGGGCCGTAATAGGGGTCAAAGGTCAAATAGATGAAAATGTCAAAATGGTATGATAGGCAATATAACAAAAAACATATTAAAGCTTCAGGATAACAATGGCAGCAGCAAACATGGTGGCAAACAGGCTGCCCCATTCATTTTATAAAATTTTCCATGCTCCTGAGTAAGCAGTTTCTTATATTTTACTTTTCAACGAAGCATGACATTTCTCATCTCTATATTTTTCAGGGTCGGAAGAATGCACTTGATCACTTACAACATCTTATCCTCAGTGCTTGTCAAGGTAAGTCATAGTAACACTTATTCCAGCAAACTTACATTTTGTTCAGATTTGTTAAAATTGTATATTTTGAATTCAAAGCATAGAGGAATGTGAGAAAAGTAAAGCAAATTAATGACACGATTCTATAATTTTCAGCATGTGCAAGGGGAAATTTTGTCTCCATCATAAAGGAGATATTATATTTGACCTAGTCTGATGATGAATACTAACATATCTAGTAAGCTATTAAGACTTAAATCTTTGTGTTATTAACAGTAAGGCGTTATCTGTCGCTATTGCATAGCTTACCTTTCTGAGACGGAATTTAGCCTCGTCCATATAATAAAAATGCCATCCTCCCATTAGATGGAAAGTTCCATAAAGTTCAGAATTTGAATGAATACAGACCCAGTCTGCTCCCATATCAAAGGCCCATGTGAACTAGCCTTCATCCTTTTTCCAATGAAATAATGGATCGGATCATTTAATAAATGTTATTCAGAAATATTGCATTCTCTTGTGTCAAGAATGTGTGTCTGGCATCTAAATACAGCTTCCTGTATTCCTAGAGTATTTATACCCTCAGTCCATTGCATATTTGATCATAGTATTAGCTTTCTTGTGAGTTTTGGGCATTTGTTGTTCCATTTATGAGTGCTGCCCTTTTTTCTTTTTCACTACGCCGATTAAGTGTCCATAATTGTTTCTTTATTCATTATATTGTTCTTTCCGGATTCTTGAGTAGGTATTGTCTCTTCATTCATCTCTGGATATGCTTGTGAAGTCTGTTTCAATCTACATTTAATTAGTGAACAACTGGTTTGATGATTCATTGACTAATGCATTATGTTTCATTTTAGACTCGCAACTTGTCGCACACCAACATTATCTTCTTTTAGTGTGTTCAGTTGGTCTCACATACTATTCATTTCACTTACAGTGAGTCGAGATTACGCTTCACTCATTTTTTATACATTATAATTATTTTGCATTTTCCTGGTTTCACTAAATTTATTGTCATCAGTACTCTGGTTTGCTGGCATTAGTTTGTGTTTGACCAGTCACTTTGCTCTGTGTGAGGAGTTACAGGACGTGGCTCTCCCTATCCTCTGGTTCCCCCGCATTGGAGAGACACAGGGTTGCAAAGTTCTGCATCCAAGGAGTGAGAGCAGGACAAAGGCATCCTGTCAGTCTTAGTGGACTCTGATGAGTTTGACAAGGCAGTTGACAGAACAGGCTGAGATGGAGCCTTCTCATCCCTTCAGGTCCCCATGCCTTCTCCCACCGGTCGACTCGGGAGGTGGAGGAGGAAGTGATCTGGTCATTGGATAAGGGGTAAACAAAGTTTATTGTCCTCTACCTGGGATTTGTGTCACCAAGCCATAAGGCTCAGAGGACATGGAGAGACTCTGGAGGATATCTCATACCCAGATCTCCTTTTCTCCCCTGTTCAGCTATGGTCAGGGAGCTTTCTCAAAGGTTTTGTGAGGACCAAGGTTTGCTAGGAAGCATAAGGGGTTGTCAGTCCCCTCATCTATGTTGAGACCTCTGGTCTGTGGCTAGCTTCAGAGTACACCCCACTGCCCCCCCCCCTTCCCCCTTGGGCACTGGGGATCACAAGTTGGCATTTGCATGGGGACCCGGCCTGCCTCCCAGTTAAGACACTGGAAGCATTGGAATTCAAGGCTTGGTTGCTTGTCACCACAGCCTCACATGCAGATCTTTTCTCCACATCCTTCAGCCTTCTGAAGGAGGAACCTCTGTCTCCAGCCATGTTACAGTGCTTGCTGGAGGCAGTTGTCAAAAGCTCTAGGCATGCATTATCCATGTCCATGGTGCTGTCAGCGGAGCTACTCCACCTCCACAGGGATGTTGCTTTGGACACGTCTGAGGTCTTACTGGAGCACTGTAAGAACTCTCTTTGGGCTGCACCTCTGGAGGCAGAGACTCTCTTTGGAGGGCTAATTCCCACTATGGCATTTCAAGACCTGAAGGACCAACAGCGCTGGTCACTCACATTTGTTCCTGGCACATTAAAACTCGTCAGGAAGCATGGTCATCCTGATCGCTGCCCCAGGGCCATCAGCTAAGTTATTTTAAAAAGATGCAGGTCCAGTCCAAGAAGCAACTGTAAATTTTCAACCTTCTCCCTGCTTGTCGGTCGCTAGATGGGGTAGCCAGAAAGGCCCAGGGATGAAGTTTGCAGGCCATTCACTGTGACCTACATTTCACATTTTTACTTGTCACTGTGACCCATATTTCATGCTTCACTGACTTGGGTTCAGACTCAAGAACTGTTTATACCAGAATCATATAACATGACAGTTGTATGCATCCCTATTAGTACCACACTCTTATAACAAAAGAAGGTAATTGTGATATTTAATATTTTACTGGCTTATTTTATGGTTGTACATTGAGTTCATGAAGACATTGGTGTTTTATCTACTGTATAATGCTGTTATACCTGGAATCATGAAACTTGGTGATAGGATGCATCTTGATGAATACTACATCCTCATCTTAAAAGTAGGTCAGTGTGATCCATATTTCACATTTCACTGACTTTGCATCAGTTGGACAGTTTTACTGTTCATGCTTTAATCATTAAACTAGATGATGGTAAATGTCTCTCTTAGTACTAAATCCATTCTAAGAAAGGTCACTGTGACCAATATTTCACATTTTACTGACTTGGATTAAATTTTTGCATTTAGCTCATGACTACATAGGTTTTGGGCATGCTATGTGCATACTATCCTATATAGAATTGTGAAACTTTGGGATGCATCTTGATGAACACTATGCCCTCATTTCACTAGTAGGTCATTATGGCCCATATTTTAAGCTTCACTGACCAGGGTTAAATTTTGTGTTTGATGTTCATTTCCCAGGGTTCAGACTGGATAGCGATTTTTAAATCCACATCGTATGATGTAAATGTAACTGGATAAAACCAGGTCATAGGCTGTAGGTTGCACATTCCTGCTGTAGAGTATGTGATAGTTGCTTCTCTTGGTTGACTTTAGCTATAGGAATTGGGACCAGCTTATCTTATTCCAGCTGAATATCATTATATTAAGGATCTCAATTACTGTGTACACTTGTAACACATTTTCCATTCAAGTGACTAATTTGAATAATACTTGGGCTGTCCCTTTGGATTTTTTAACAAAAATAATTTCAGGTCTCAGCTTGTTAATGTGAAGACATGTGTTGGACTTTTAATTACCAGGACCAGTTTATTGATCCGTTACTTTAATTCCAATGAAATTTCAATATTGTTTAAAAATTGTGGATATCATGCCTTCTATTAGATCCACAATCATGTAAATTTGTATATTCAGTGCTTTCTTTTGTGTTTATTATGTGTCTCGTTTGTTTCTGTTTTGTAATTTTGCCTTTAACAAAGACTCAGTGAGAGTTGAAAGTGCTTAAGCTAGTTTAAAAGATTAATTTTGCACTGTTCGTTGTCAGTTTTTTACAGTATATATATACAGTCAATTGGACATCATATTTGCAAGCCCTCTCTTATTTCTTAATTAAATCCATCATATCTCTACAAAATTCTCTTTTTCAAATGCACAGGGCAGTTTTCCCCCTAGATTTTCAGTTCTCAAATAGACCATGCATTGGATATGCAAATCCACTTTATACTAACCATAACTTCCTTGTATCCATGTTCATATACTAGCTGTACTTGAATGTACTATTTTGTTTCTCAAGCTTCCAATTATGCATCTGTTGACATTTAAAAGTTTTTCTGAGGCCAAAAAAAATCACACCCATTTCTTCTCAATGCTTTATCGTGTCTTATTCATTTTTTCATTTGCCATTCTGAATAAGTGTTTAGTACTAACTTTTTTTCAGACCTGACTGTGCTGTCCATTTCATATTGTCCTAATTTAGAGGTTGTTGATGTCAGACTATGTGGCAAGCTGACAGAAGTTTTGATCAACTCTGTGAAATGTAAGTTTAGGGTAGATTAACTTATGCTATCCATTTTTATTGATTGTAGCATTTTGCTTTCCTGCACAGCACATTTCAGTCAGAATTGCACTTTGAAACAATTAGTATGTCTCCATGTAATGATAGTTCAGTGCAAACAGCCAGTATACATACAAGCAGACTCTAGATATTTTTGTCAAGCCCAGATTAGAGGAATCTTAGTGTAGCAATCACTTTGGCATCTGTGTGCATGTGCATCCATCCCTCCTTCCACACCTAAAATAAACATCAATGTTAAAGCATTTTACTTGAAAAACTGGCCTCATTATTGAAGCTTGGGGGTTGGGGGTTGGAGCTTATCATGCAGGCCATGACCATCTTCTTGTTATCATAGATGTGTGTTAATTGTCCATAGTTGTGTTAGTCACAGGATTTTAAAATTCATTAATCTCAGAGTTCACTGTACTCAACAACAAATCCACTCCAATAGTCACAGGAAGTTTACACATTGCATGTTTAACAAAAGTCGCCACTGTTATGCTCAATCTGAATCAACAGCATATGTATGGAGCACCTAATTATATGACAAAATAAATCGTATTAAGTAGGATTTCTTTTAGGGCACATAAAAGGAGATTAGAAAGAAGACAGAAGATATTGATGGGAAGTTTATTTTACGTTGAAAGATTACCCAATAATGATCTGGTTGATTTAATTTCTCTATCAAATACATACACTGATTACATTAATGTTAGGAAATAATCTCCACTACTTCCAGAATCCAGCAATCCTGGAAAGATGAAAATTCCATCTTTCCTGTTTATATAATATATAGATGAAGGGAAAAAACTCTTACTCATTACCTCCCCTTGGCATAGTTGTGGGATGCCATGATGGTTCCCCACTCCCACCCTATCAAAGATGATGCTGATGGCAACTGTAACATCAAGTCAGCTAGATATGGAGGAGCAGGGTTGGCAGAGATGCTGATCATTTATCTTTCCCAGATGTTGCTGGAAGCACAAATGCATTGAATGGTTCAGGAAGCAATGACACAGTTGCTTGCCTCAGGTGAGTTTTTGTCCCTCCATCTGTCACATGGCTTCATTGATGGCTTGGAATTAACGGGAGAGTGTCTTCCCTTTTTTAGGCAGCCCAGTGGGCATAAGTCCCCCTACATGTCCGAGCATGGGTTGCCTGTAAATCTGTGCACATTGGGTATATGTTGGATTTTGATGATCTGTATGGCCATCCATACACACTGTATGCCACTGCTCTAATTGTTGATCAACCTGTCCAGCTGGCTGGTTGACCAGACAGGGTGATGAGTAACCAGGTATCCATCACTTTGGCAAGCCATGTCACATACTGGCCATCTGTTTCATGGTATTTAGAGTTATACTGGGATCTGGCTAACTGATCTATCTGTTTTGCTGCAAATTTTGTCTAGGTGGTGCCCATGCCAACCATCCAGCAGGCCACTATGCCAACTGTCCAGCCAGCCAGCCATCATACTCCCAGGCCATCCATGCTAGTATTACAAGCTGTAACACTTTCCCAGTCACCACTCCAATTGGCAGGTCATTTTTTATTGGTGTATCTGTCGGGAAGATACTGTACCAGTCAAAGGGATGATGACACCGCCTCATCTATGCCACTGGGTATGATTTACACAGACATGGCTGCATTGTTGGAAGAGGACAACCACCACAGTGAATGCAGGGATGACCTTGATGACTTTTCATACGCTGACCCCACTATGGAGTGGACAGGGTTTAGTTTCAAAATATCTGTGAAGGAAATTTATTGGATTTTGCTGATTTCTGAGTGCCCACCACTGCTGTCTGCAAGCCATGCCTATAAGGTGAAGGCTTCAGTAGACTTGGAGGATGAAGATGAAGACAATCACCATTCCTTCCATCTACTGCCACAGATGGCAAAGATAAAGGAGATTACAGACTACCTGTTGAAAAAGATCTGGGATCCAGGCAACTCCAAGGCTTTCTTCTCTGAAAGTCAGTTACCAGCATCATTCTCATCATGCTGGTATTGGATGCACTTATCAATGTTTTGCACCGAGCTTCCTACCTTGGATAAATATATTATGTTAGTTAACATGGCGCTATTTTAAAAGGTGGAGGAATGTGTTTCAGGCCACTTCCAAGCTTGTGTGAAACATGGTCGCAGCTTCCTCCATGCTAGACTTGACATCACTAGCGATGGTGCATTACATGCATTATAGAAACGTTTCAAAGGCTGCATATGACATATAGTGCATTACATGCATTATAGAAATGTTTCTATGCCTGTGTATGATATATGTGCATTACATGCATTATAGAAATGTTTCTATACCTGTGTATGACATATAGTGCATTACATGCATTATAGAAATGTTTTTATGCCTGTGTATGACATATGTGCATTACATGCATTATAGAAATGTTTCTATGCCTGTGTATGACATATAGGGCATTACATGCATTATAGAAATGTTTTTATGCCTGTGTATGACATATGTGCATTACATGCATTATAGAAATGTTTCTAAGCCTGTGCATGACATGGTGCATTACATGCAGTATAGAAATGTTTCCATGCAGTGCATGACATGGTGCATTACATGCATTATAGAAATGTTTCTATGCCTGTGTATGACATACGGTGCATTGCATGCATTATAGAAATGTTTCTATGCCTGTGTATAACATATGGTACATCAGAATTTGCGAAGTCTACACAAATCTATTTTCACATATTCTTTGGAGAGATGCACTAAATAGACTTAATTTATTTGTATATTTATAATTTTTGTCAACTTTTTGGGACAAAAAACATATGAAAGATTTGAAAATCAACATTTTACAATGAGTGTCAAATGGAACCACCATTATTTGGTCTTAGTTTTATCTAGGGCTACTTTTAAATTATATGTCATGGTTATCATGGAGGGTGGACACTGAATTATCTACAGTATATACAGGTTTGGGAAGGTAAATTTCATCTTTGATATAAAAAAAAATGCATTCTTAATTTAGTTGGCAGATGTTCTGTGTAATATATAAGACTGCTAAACTTGATAGTTTTTCTCTCTCATATGTAGCACCTTCAGTTATAATCAAAGTAAACATTCTTCCTATATATTCCAGTACATACTTTAATTGTTGGATCACCAGACAGTCTGAGAGAGGTCAAGCTGTCAGCATGTCAATTGAAAGTGGCTGAATTTTCCAGTCATCCAAACTTGAATGTTCTTGAAATCCACAACCAGGGCACTCTTCCAATTCTGGATATATCTTATTGTACCCAGTAAGTAGTTTGATGAATTTGTAGACAATTCATTTTCATTTAAAACAGTCAAAGGATTTTTTTATTTTGTATTTTTTACATTCTTAAATGTTTCCTATTATTTTAATGCCCTTATTGAAATGTTTCAATTTTATGAAAATGTACTTCACTAATCTGGAAATAAAACCTTCTGTACTTTTTCTTCATTATCACCAAGATAATAAAACAGTCTTTACATACTTGCTATATTCCCAGACAGTGTTTGTTTTTTTTTTGAGACTCAAATAGTGTGTTTTGAGGTCCCAAGGGGATCAGTGTATGTGACCCATCAAAAGCGACGTCATCCAAATGAGAATAAGCTATCTTTTCAAATCAGCCTATAGCAAATGACTGGAAATTCAAATCTGAATAAAAGAAAATACCCTCTGTTTTCTCTGAAGCATTTCATATACTTACAAAAAAAAAAATGGTAGACAGCATTGTCAAATAACATCACCACAAACATGGTCACAACCTCACAGACATTAAATACAAAAATACACCAAGTTACTGTCTTAAAATCCATTGGAAAGTGGAATGCAGTTTTAATTACATGCAGTCTTGCTGCTTCAATAGTTCAGTAGTTGGCTTTACGGTAATGCAAGTGTCATTTGTGTTCACAAATATGCCTACACTTTTCCTTCGCGAATGTGCATTCATGTCTATGTTGGCGCAAGCAATGGCCAAAGTCGCTAAAAGGTGATAAAACCTATAAGATGGCAATGAATATCCATTTCAAAACAATGAATCTGACAATGAAAACATTCAAGGTTTGTGGTAGTCGGCTGAGTTGCTAAAGTCTTTGGCCGCTGCTATTGTAACGTATTTTCGAGGTTAAAGTCATACCTACGGCAGTGAAAATTTAATTTATTCTCAGGCTGAATTAATGAAAAAAGGTAATAATTTATGCAAATATACAATTTGTCATTTGATTAATGATTTAATACTTTTATATTATTACAATTCCATGGTGCAGTTCATTTCAGATTAATCAGATATTCAAACATGTTGATGTTTTCACGAGTTACTTGATCACATGATAAAATATTTATTGCAATCATGTAAATGTCCAAGGAAAATATGAGAAAGTTTAGGTGGCAAAACTGTCGAAGCAAATAAGATTATCTCATTTTTTTTTAGCACTTCTAGTGCATTATGTAATACAATTTTCCTTTGTCACTTTAAAATGTTGTGTATCCCCTAAATCTGGAGGATGAGGGACACAGTGTCCCTTGACCTTTGGATCCTAGGTGCAACACTGCATTAGATATTGATTAGTGCTGTTGTTCAACCTACCGAAATAATCATGTTTTAAATTTTATATAGGGAGTAAAAATCCAACTTCAAAGAAACGTTGCTGCTGATCACAAACTTTAATAAAGATGGCTTAGACATTCTCATTCAATGCAGTCAGTGATGTGTAATAACATTTGTTTTTCAACATGCATCTGTTTGATGTATTTAATTTCAGACAAATTGGGTTGTTCCACTTAGTGTACTTTACCTATGCAAATTAGCCTAATGGGCTCTCCCTCAGCAGTGCTCAAAGGATTTGACACAACACATCACCCTAGCTATTGTGAGCCAATTCTGTAAATCTCTGAAAGGTGTCTATCTCTGACCGCCTTACCTTTTAATTGTCTCTAAAGCAGCTGTATAAACTGCCCTGATGATATTTTTACATGAGCTCTGAGCAAGACTGTTTATAAATACCACAGATTACGGGCATATATCATTGTGATCAAGAAATGTACATTTTTTCATTTTTTTGTGGGAAAAATGTTATTTGCTAAGATTGCTGAAAATAGTGTTTTTCGAAGCATGACTGTGTCGGGGGATTTGGGAATCCAAAATCATGTTTTTCATGTGACACATTGTGTTATGGCATGTATGTCTTTAGTTCATCAAACAATACATTCTGGATTAGAGATATGAAAGTTTAAAAAAAGGCAGATATTATGATAATCAGTTTCCATGTCTCATATTCTATATAAATGTCATGGGAAAGAGGTATGGTATTTTAATCTAATGGAACTCGCTCATTCCTCTTATCTCTCACTAGATGGTGTGAGTGTACTTTGGGATTTTTAAACTGGTTCTCTGTTTTAGAAAGCTTTGCTCAAGTGCAAAACTTTTGAAACAGAGAACTGTAAGGTCCATAGTACACATGTCCATTGGAATGAGTAGTGTATTTGAGAGTTTTGTTTACTAAGCAATTGTTTGTCCAGTCTTAAACTTGTTTGACTAAGTCACATTGAAGCAAACTAGATTTTGTTGTATTAACCCATTTTTTTATCAGCATTAAATTTGGTACATCTACTTGATAATACATTCTATTGTCACATATGTTTCTTATTGAAACTACACTGACTTCAACCTAATTCCTAAATGTGGAAAGATGCAAAATCTGCATGGTTGCACTGGACATATTTTCTCACATAAATGATAAAATCATAAGATCTGACACAATTGTCATGTTTGTTACAAGGTCTGATGGAGTTGAATTTCAAGAATGACCTTTGTTTACATATGTAGATCATTAGTGAACTGTCATGGTTTATGTCTTGCTTTTCTTGTCTAATTCCCAGATTAACATTAGACCACCTGCAACCCTTTTGGCATAGAGAACACCCAGTAAAGGAATTAAATCTTATTGGCTGCAAGGGTATCCCTCCAGAGGGACTCAATGAATGTCTGAAAGAGGTATAAGATTTTGTTGGAACACATGTTTGTAACAAGTTTTTTGTGTTAAGGCCAGAGATTTGAATTTACAATTGAGGACACTGTCAGTACTATGTAATTTCACCTATACTTCCATACTACCCATATATTCTTTTTTTATTTAACCTTGTAATTTATCTTTATTTGCAATTCAGCAAAAATGTCTTTTTAAAAATGTATGCATAGTGTTATATTCTCACCCTTTTCTAACCATTGCAATCCTTTTGTCCCAATGTATGTTGGTTTGGATATGGATTTTTTCTTAGCTCACCAGACTGTAAGGCCTTGTGAATTTATGGTATGGCCCTACATCTGATGTGCATTGTGCATTGTCCATCATGGAACATCCATCAACATTTTCCATTTTAAATTTCCTCTCTAAAGCCAGTGGACCAATTTGAATTTTAATTTCAGTCAAACTTGTCAGAGAGCATTCTGGCATAAAGGCCTTTCAGATTTGTTCAAATGACGCCAATCCACCATCAAATAGGGCCACCATTACTAAAAATAGATAAAAAAAATCTTCAGGCAATATCTTAAAATGCACCAAACAAAAATTAACCAAATTTTCAGCATTTTGGCATAATCCTTTAAATTGTGTACAAAATTATGCCTATCCACCATCAAATTAGGCTACAGTTACTAAAATAGAAAAAAGACTTTGAAATTACTTTTCCTCATAATTTGCTCAACAGAATTTTACCAAATTTGACAGAAAGCAGCCTAGCATAAAAGCATTTACATTTTGTACAAATGATGCCAATCTGCTATAAAATATGGCCACTGTTACTAAAAATAGAACAAAATTTAATTTTTAAATGACTTCTTTTCTAACATAGCTGAGCAGTATTAGACAAAACTTGACAGAAAAACATCTTGGCCTAATGGGCTTCATGCAACCTTGATCTGATAAGAAGAGATGCTTTCTTATGATCTTCTTCTCTTAAACCCCACCATGTGCCAACCCTGTGCTCTCTCCCTTTTGGTTCTCTCCTTGTGCTCAGGGGCCCAATTAAGGAGGTGAGAATGCAGGTGGCACAGGAGTTGCCACTTAAGCTCGCTTTGCAAGCCCCTATCTCTTTGCGACTCATCAGGGTCCATGGATGAGAAGGGATGTTTGTTGACAGAAAAACCGCAGGTGTACTTGTCAGCAACAATGGCAGCCTTTTCTTGGCCTGGCAAATTACAGGTGGTGATATGCCCCTAACTTTTGCAGGCAGGCTGAGAAGGGTGAGAGAAAGCAAAGTTTCTCCTCCCCCCAATCCTTCCACCACCTCCCCTGTCTGCAATGCTTCAGTGGATGCCATACTCCTTCTGTTTAACCAGACTTGGATCAACCTCTGCCCGACAAACAAATTGTCTCAGAGGGGCTGTGGATCTTGTTCATCCATCTTCCTTCACTTTTGTCATCCGTCTTTGTGATAGAAATCCCAAGCAATCCCACAAAAGGTGGATGTGTTACAGAAGGAGCATATTTTCCTAAAGTGATTGATGGAGGTAGTCTGAAAACAGGACTTCCTGGGTTTTTATTCCAGACTTTTTCTGGTTACAAAAGCCAATGGGAAATTGAGGCAGGTCATAGATGTGAGCAGGCTAAATCAGTTTATTGCTGACCCAAATTCGAGATGGAGACAGCAAGGTCCATTTGTCAGTCTGTGCAGTATGACCAATATGCAATCAGTCTCGATCTGTCCAATGTGTATTTCCACAAACCTGTCCACATGGTATCTCATAAGTACCTTCGCTTTGGGTACCATAGGGTAGTGTACCAATTCCATGCCCTTCCATTCTGCCTCAGTCTCAGCCTTTGGGCCGTCACCAAGACGTTAGACTGCACTATATCCCACTTCAGGACATCCTCCTCCACAGCAATGGCAGCATATCTGGACAATATTCTGCAAAAACACAGTAAGTATGGTTCACAGTTTAGGGTGGATGGTCAGTGTGGAGAATTCAGATCTTGTCCCTTCTCAGTGTTTTGTTCACGTAAGTATGGAGTTTCTAATGCATATCAGCCTGGTTCATCAAATGTAACATTCCTGCATTGGAGACGTAGTCCACAATGATGTTCATTTCAGCAAGTGAATTTGTTCAACTCCTTGACCTGCTCAAAGTGGTGGCAGACCTGCTCTTCCTTGGCTGCCTTTACATGTGACCTCTGCAGATGGCTCTACTGGCATAGTGGTACCTGATCTTGGGTCATTTAGATCACCAGATTATAATCTTTACTGAAATCAAACACTTCCTGCTTCATTGGCTTGACAGGTAGTGGCCAGCAGCAGGAATAACCTTTCGAAGCCCGCCAACTGGAAGTTACAATCTGTACAGATGCCAGTTTGTCAGGTGGGGGGGGGGCACACTTGCTATCAGATTTCGTGACGGTCAGTATCAAATGTACTGTGCAAGAGAAGGTCCATCACATCAATCTCTTTGAAATAAAGGCCATTCTCCACACTTCCCACATTTGGATGGAGTGGATCCTAGGGAAGTCGGTTCTTATAATGTCAGAAAATGCAGTTGTAGTGAACAACTTCTTTAAACAAGGGGAGGGGGCAGAATAACCAAAACTCTGTTTTATGGGAGTACCCCTGTTGGTGTGCCCAATATCATATATGCATACAAGTCCAACCCATCCAGGGCAGGCTCAATGTCCTGGCCAATTCATTATTGATGAGAGGCCAACTGCTTCATATGGAGTCGTCTTGCCATCCATCCATCTTTCAAGTTTGTGCTCTATTAGGTCAACAGATGTTACACCTATTTGTGACAAGGTGGAACATACTGCCCACCTTAGTCTCTCCAATCCCAGGCCCTGAGGCATGGGTCATTGACACCCTTACGATCAGCTGGGAGGATATGGGTCAATGCTTTCGATACCAAAACTAATCCAGAAAATGAGGAGCAAATCTTGAAAAATAGTTCTGATTGCCCCTTTCCAATGGGATAGATCCTAGGTCAGTGATCTACTCGATCAAGCAACAGATGTACCCAGGAAAATTATGACAACATAAGATATTATGGAAGAGACAGTATAGGCCGCAACAAGTATCTTTCTGACTTCTTGCCCAATTTTGACATATCCAGACCGTACTCTATCTTGTTGTTCCCAAAATAGAACATCTCCTGTATCTTGACATGGCTCAACTCATCCAGATTTTAATCCCTGTCTTTGACTTCACTGAAGCTGTTATCATGCAAGACTTGCTTCCTGATAGAACTAGCTTCAGCTTGCAGGATGAGTGAACTAAATGTGCTGTCTGTGGATCCAAACTATCTGCAGTTCCTTTCCAACAGCTCAGTCATACCAATAACACAACCTGGTTTTGTATCTTAAACAAGTTACTGTCAATAGGCAATAAAAAAATAAATATTTGCCCTCTCTCCACGATCAACCTGACAGGAGAGGCAAAGCTGCAAGACCCGGTATGCAGACTTAGATGCATTCAGCGGCGCACAAAATATCTGCGGCAGCCATCAAAGGCTTTTCGTGCTGGTTAAGGCAGGCAAGCATGACATAACCCCACAAGCTAGATCAGTGTACTCTAAACTCTCACAGGATTTGGTACGCCTCATGAAGATTTCAGCTCATGAAATATGAGTAATATCCACAATCCTGGTCTTCAAACATAATGTTTCAATTTGAGACATAGTGGAGTCACTTGGCTGACACGCTCTGTCTGCTTTCTCCAGCTTCTATTTACATGAGATGGCCGCACAAAGGAGAGAACTGAATGTTGTTGGGCCACTGGTAGCAGCCCAGACAGTTACCACACCCCATTTGTGACAGCACAACCTCTGTCAAAGGCATGACCTTTCAACTTGTGATAAATTCACTCGGGAATCTTTTTGCACAAAAGGCAATAGCCAGGTGTGGGATCCCACAGGGATCTCCCTCACATGAGTATAAATGCGTAATCTTCAGTTGTGCTGCCTTAATGTTGTGAGAAGTTCATCCTTTCAGTAGAGCAGTCATCATGCTCCTACAGGATGATGTGGGTAAAAGTTGGATTCTCAAGCATTTCCTCCTCCTCTTACCTTTTCTCCTCATTTTAATGTGATTGGGTAATGTATTTGGCAGAGAAATTTTTTTTTTTTAGTAAATTGTTTCTCCAAAAAAACTTACCTGATCACATTTCTATCAATCCCTCCCACCCTTCCCCATTATAGGTTTCACTCAAACTTAAACTAGTAAACATCCAGTATATGGGTGGCCAACTAGCTGGGGCAAGGGGAGTTAATCTTTAAGAGTTACTTCCCTTCATCAATATACTATATATAGATGGAAAAACATAATTTACTAAACAAAATTCCTTCTTGGCCAACTTTCCTTGCATTTGCCTTTTAGTTAGATGTCAGCCAGATGAGTAATTTTAGTCCCACTTGGATCTCTTGTTTTCTATGTAGTCATACATTTGCTTGTCGTTGTTAGATTGCCAGAAATTAGCTTTTATGAATGAGATACTTTTTGATCATGTAGGTTGCATGATGTTTGAACTGTGCATAATTATATT
Source organism: Margaritifera margaritifera (assembly GCA_029931535.1). Lineage (NCBI taxonomy): Eukaryota > Metazoa > Mollusca > Bivalvia > Unionida > Margaritiferidae > Margaritifera > Margaritifera margaritifera. Next base: position 991,848 of record JAQPZY010001621.1, on the reverse strand, counting down.
CTATACTCTTTTCATAATCTGTAATACCTAAATACTAAATGTCATTTAATTTTGAAGAAAACAAATTGAGGAAAATATAGTTCTATTTATAATTGTGTTAACACATTATGTCAATATAGTTTTTGTCACAAATATTTTTTGTTGATAGTTAATCTTCGTTCTGTATTTTATATTGTAGATATCTCAGTCCATCCTTACCAGTTCTTGGTGTCCTGCCCTCCAACTGAAACTGAATCTGCAGAATTGCTATGATTTATCCACCCCACCCCCCACAATTCAGACGAAAGATTATTTGGATAATCATCAGTGCCTAATGTTAAAAATTGCTTAAAATCAAGCAGAAAACAAAATACTTGCTTACCCACTACTAAGACATCTGGGTCATCAAACTTTACACACACATTCATCCCATGGTCTAGCTGTTTCTAAATGAAAATGGTGCTGATCTGACATCCAATATGGCTACCACATCAACCATCTTAAAAATATTATCACAACTTCTCTTGAACAGAAAGTAGGGGCCCTGGCTGGCCAAGTGGTCTAAGGTACTCCCCTTTACAGATTACTGACATCTCACCTCTGTCCTCGTGGGTTTGAGTCTCGGGGTTGGCCAACGTGGGTATGTGATAAAGCTTGCCAGTAGCTTCCCGTGGGTCAGTGGTTCTTCCCGGGGTTTTCTCTAGTTCTTCCTCCACCAAATATACTGGCCACCATGTATAGCCTATCATGTGCTGAAAAAGGGTGTTAAACCCATAACAACCAACCAACCAACCTGAACAGAAAGTCATATTGATATGGGGTTGTCACCAAAAGACTTCTTATGATATCAAGTTGGTCTTGAATTAAAATGATGCTGATCTGACATCCAATATGGCCACCACATTGCAGCCATCCCAAAAATCTTTTTATGGCTATTCTTCCTGAATGGATGGTCATATTGACATGGGGTTTTCACAAAAAGACTTTTTATGATGTTCAGTTGCTCTTAATCGTGCCTAGTTGGTCCTAAATGAAAATTACCTACCCTCAATATGGCCACCATGATGGCTATCTTGAAAATATTGTTATCTCTACTCCTCCAAAATGGATGGCTATATCATCATGAGGTTTTCACCAATAGATTTCTTATGATACCTAGTTGGTTATAAAATGAAAATGGTGCCAGTTGTACATATTGTTGTCACTACTTTTTTTTTGAATAAATGATCATTATGACATAAGGTTTTCACCAAAAGACTTCTAACGATGTCTACTTTGTCCTAATTGAAAATGGTTCCAATCTGACATCCAATATGTCCACCACAGCAGCTAATCCAAAAATCTTGTTATCACCGAAGAATATCAGAGATGGTTTCAACACTCGGCAGTTAAAAGGAAGAAATGGTCTTATTATGAATTCCTGTAAAAAAAAAAATCACCCAACAGAGCATCAATCCCTTTTATGGACTCTTGTTAAAACTCTTAAGTGATAGAGTCCTAATATTATGGTCTGAGTTTTTGGTTCTTTTTAGTTGTTCATGGTTGCTGATGAGTGATGCCAAGTGCTGTGAATTCAGTTATGGATATAACTTTTGGTGGTTTTGCAAAATATAACACAGAACAAACACATTTTTGTTGGTTCTTAAATACAGGGATTGTGGAAGTAGTTTTCTTTAGCTCTACTGGTCATAGACCAGAAGAGCTTATTGGATGGCCTGTTGTCTGTCATAAATCATCCATTGTTTGTAGTCCGATGTCCATCCATCCATTAGCACAAATTTGTTATCACTATTTCTCCTAAACTACTTGAAGGATTGCTATGAAACTTTACACTCACATTCATCCCAAGGTCTTGTTGGTCCTAAATGAAAACAGTGCTGCTCAGACATCAAGTATGGCCACCACAGTGGCCATATTGAAAATTGTTATTGCTACTCCTATGGAATGGATGGTCATATCAACATCGGGTTTTAACCAAAAGTCTTCTAATGGTGTCAAGTTTGTCTTAAATGAAAATGGTACCAGTCTTATATCCAATATGTCTGCCACAGTGGCTAATTTGAAAATATTATCACTCAAAAATATCAGAGATGGTTTCAATACTCGGCAGTTAAAAAGAAGAAATGTTCTTTGTGGAAATTCTTTTCAGACTGTAGAGCATCAGTCCCTTTGAGGGACTTTTGTTTTCCATGGTAGAATCATTGTTTGCTTTGTCTTTAAATGAATAGTTTGTTGAAACTATGAAATAAAAAAATATTGGCACTCCATGACAAATTCAGAATTTACAAATAGTAATTAATATTTTAAGCTTTCAGAGATTCCCTGTAATTCTACATCAGAAAGCATAAGCTCATAGATTACTTCTAAAACTTGTGTAAATCTTTCATATCATATTTTACAGCTTCATGAACTACAGGCTTTGTCATATGGGGGATACTCCTGGACAAATGTTGAGCTCTCCTCCAGAAGTTTAAAGTGCCTTAAATTTGGTGTAAGTATGACAGGAAAGAAGCCAAGGTGAAAATTTCCTTCTCCATTTAGTAGCTGGAAGTCTAGAACAACAACACAGTTCCTGTCTGATGCCCTCATTGCTTCCATCCATTTGGAATATCATCCTTCTTTTCCTTGGACTTTGAGCGGTAAAACGTGTCTTTGGGCGCTCAAGATTTTCTCTAATCTAAATGTCTTTTGCCATCATTTTGAGCAATCAGATCCTTTTTTGTTTTGCAGTTTACCTTTTCTCCCCAGTTCTTTCATTTGATTTCAGTTTTTTGTGTCCCCATTTGTTATTCTGTTTAATTTTGATTTCATCTTTCCTCATTAAACAGTTTTATTCAGGATGATCAATTTGAGATGGAGACATTAGCCTTGGTCAGGAACACCACAAAACCAAATGACTGGGCTGTCTTTGTAGACCTCCAGGGTGCTTACCTACATATACCCATCTTTCTGTCCCACAGAAAATTCATACTGTTCTCTCTGGACAAGGAGATTTTCAGTTTTTGGCTTTTCCCTTTGGCCTGGTTTCTTTTCCCAGAGTCTTTACCTGTTTCACTTGAGGTCATTGGGGGTTCACGTCATCCAGCATTTTCACGACTAGTTGAAACACACTGTTCTCAGACATATCTTGTTCAGAAATCAGTCACTCTGTTGGAAGACAGTGATTCATTTGGGTTTAATGAACAATTTGGTAAAGTCTGATCTGATTCCTTCTCAGAATTTCACCTATGTGTGGATGAATTTCTTCACAAATGTAGGTATGGTTTGTGTTCCTACCAACAGGATCACACAGATACTTTCCCTCACAACAAAAACGTTTGAATGGACTTCATTGTCTGCTCAAGTCTACCTCTCTTTTCTGGAGACTCTGGATGCGGCAGGGGGTCTAGTTCCCTAAGGACAACCTTCATGTGGCGCCTTTCCAGTTTCTACTGCTAGCAAATTGGAGACCTCACCTGGACCCCCTTTCAGCTTGGATTCCATTAGGATTCAGATTTTGTCACCACCTCAGCTAGTGGATAAATCGGGACAGGTTTATTGGCCAGCGTTCCAATACACGCCCCAGAATCTCACTACTTATGTATTTCAGCACTGATTTAGGCTGGGGTGCACACCTAGAGTCAGAGGGGTAGTCCTTCAGGGATTGTGGTCCAGCCAGGACTCTTCCATGCTATCAGCAACCTAGAAATGCATGCTGTTTTTCTGTCACTAGAAAGGGTGTGTCAGTTTCATAGACACAGTTGCATTATAGTCATTGTAGACTGTACATTGGTAGTACCATACCTCAGATGTCTATGTGGCACTCATGCCCCTTCTCTCTTCTTGGAAGTCTGCAGCCTCCTTCAATGGACAGCTTCAGATGGGATCATTCTCAAAGTCCACCACATTCCAGGAAAGAGGAATATTCTAGTGGAAAGCCTTTCAAAGCAGGGATGAGCAGTCCTCACCGAATGTTCTCAGCACCAGTTGTTAGCAGAGTCTTTTAAGCTGTGAGGGAAGCCAATGGTAGACTTGTTTGCAGTGAGGCTCAACAACAAACTACCACTTTTATGTCTCCCCAGTGCTAGATCAGAGTGCAAGGATGGAGGATGCCTTCAGTCTAAAGTGGGATCTACTCTACGACTATGTCTTTCCCTGTAACATAGTCATGGTGGAATTGTTTCTGTTTGGTTACTTTGTAGAAAGACTGGCTGAGCTGATACTTACGTGTAAACTACAACATAAAATCCAAATTGATGTTTTGGATTCTGCTTTAAATGTTGAGTTTTGTGTAATATTGCAAGCATGGACAAACATTAGAGAGAGAGAAAGAAGAGAATGAAAAAAAAGACTGTCAGAAATATGATTATTGAGACTATGTATGTATGTGGACTGTAGTGTAAAATATTACTTTCTATATGTGAGTGCAAATTGGTGTATGCAATGAAAGTGGAGAAAAAGAAAGATGAATCTAGAATTATTTACAAATTTGATCTCAGATAACTCAACAAATAACTTTATTAAATAATTAAAAAACTAAGAAGTTAATATTAATTTCAATGAAATTGTCAAGTTACCTAAAAGAACCATATAATTTGGGAAAGCAGGTAGAAAGATAAGCAAACAGTGAAAAAGTAATGCAAGCAATTCAAGTTCTTTGAACAGTAAATACCCTTAATATTGTTATGATTAAATCTATCAAAAAGAAGAAATAACTCACTCGCTCCAATATTTAAGTAAATACAGATACAGTAGACTCTTGGTTATTCAGACTCCTATTATCCGAATACCCGGTATTATCCAAACTATTCATCCTGTCCTGGCTAAATCTGTTCTTTGTTTATATATTTTTCACATCTATTATCTGAACATTGATTATTCGAGTACACCACCTTAATCGAGGTAATTTTGTGGTCAGAAATCCTCTAATCCTATTGAAATCGCGACACATTATACGAAGTGTGTAAAAAGTGCCATGAGCGGCATGTTTGATTTCTTGAATTGTGACACCTGTCAGTCCAAACTGTGAATATTGAGTAATTGAAAAGCAGGTTATGTGTATTGTTTGTCGCTAATCCAATAATTTACTCGCCTTTTGATAACCTCATTATTAATTCAATTAATAGCAGTAATTTGATATCAAGGCGGTTTGATTAAAAAAAGTCGGAAAATCATATAAACCCTTTGAAAGCTACATTTAACTATACATGTATTTTTAAAAATATTATATGAAGTCACTTTGCTTACCACACTGTATCTGAATCACCAAGTCATGGAAACTGGAAGAGGTACAAAGCGGAAGAGGGAGCCAAAATGTATGGAAGCCAAATACAATGCCATCCTTGAAGTAGAACGGGGTCTGAAAAGCAAAGCCGAGATTGCCAAGCACTACAACATTCCAGCGAACATGCTATCAACATGGCTGAAAAACAAGGAAATAATTAAAGATGGCTACATGCAGTTGGGCTGAAACGGAAGGCAATAAAATCAGAGGCCTTTGACGAGGTTGAAGAGGCAACTCTTAAGTGATTTAAAGCTGCTTGAGGCCAGAATATCCTTGTCTCAGGGCATATGCTTTTGATGAAAGCTGAACGATTCTACAAAAATGTCAATTCTTGCATTTAATGCATCCCAAAGCAGGCTTGACTGGTTCAAGGAAAGACATGGCATATCTTTCAAAAAAGTTTGCGGAGAAGAAAACTCTGTGAACACCAATTCACAAGAGATGTCCGACTGGTAGAACAGACATGCATCACTCCTGGAAAGACAACGCAGAAGACATCTACAATGCCAATGAAACTGGGATTTTCTACAAGCTTCTACCTGACAAGATGCTCAAAGACGTTGATTACCATGGTGGAAAGAAGAGTAAGGAAAGATTAACAGCCCTTGTTTGCACGAACATGTCTGAAAATGACAAATTACAACTACTGATCATAGGAAAGTTTCAGCAGCCTAGATCCTTTAAGAACATTAAATCACTCCCAACTGATTACATTGCCAACAAAAGTCATGGATGCCATTGGAGATTTTCGAGAACTTTTTTTGGAAACTTGAAGACAAAATGATGTGATGAAGATCATCTCTAGCTGGTAGACAACTGTCTGGCTCATTAAAAAATAAAGGGTCTGAAAGAGATTGAGTTGTTTTTTTTCCCCACCAAAAACTACCAGTAAAACAAAACCGATAGACCAGGGTATCATATAGAGTCTGAAGGGCCAGTACTGGAAACAGGTTATTTTGCACTACCTGAAAGCCCTGGAGAAAAAATAGGAATTGACTCTTACATTACTGGATACCCTTCTTCAGTTGGTATGGTCAAAAGTGACAGCAACCACTATAGCAAACTGCTGTAGGCATGCAGGGTCCAAGCATACATTATCAGATGGCAAAGTTAACGAGAGTGAGGACCAAGAGGACCTGGATGATGACATACCACTTTTCCATCTCGCACTTCTTGGGGTGGATGGACACGTGATGGACCGTTTCTTTACAATTGATGAACACTTACCAACCTTGATGGAACTCATGGACGATGATATTGTGCATGAAATAAGTGCAAAAAAGTCAAATTCCGGAAATGAGGACAGTGAATTGGATGAAGATGAGAACAATATTACCGAGAACCAGACCAAAGCGGCCACGATTGAGAATGCTTTAGATGCATGTGACATTCTCAGCTCATATTTGGGATTGTGGGAAAACACCAGTGAGCTCTTAGCCGGACTTAGCAAAATTAGTGAGTATGCGATGGAAGATGATTTCAATCGAAAATGTGCAAAAGAAACTGTGCTTACAAGTGTGTTGTTTAAAAATGAGAAAAACAGTTGAAGAGAAGTGAATATCATGTGAAAAACAAACCAACTTATCAAGTGATCCATTGACTCATCAGATCTCAAATTTGTTTGATGTTGATCAGTTTCATGCTTATTGAAACGATGATGACAACGATAATTTTGTCTTTGTTATATGCCATGCAGATTATTATAATCATGACAACGATAATTTTCATTATTGTTTTTGTCTTTGTTTTATGCTGTGCCAATGAAATGGCTTCTTAGATATGTAGTAAGAAAACAGAATACAAAAATAACTGAAATGGTATTTTGTTTGTTTTATTTCTGTGGATTGATGTACACTTGCACCTTCATGACCTTCAGTTATTTGAACCCCAGTATTATGCAAAGTTTTCTTCTAGTCCCCCAGACTTCGGATAATTGAGAGTCTACTGTATTTACCTAATTTAGGGTCCCCAACTGAAAGGGTACTTGGGTTTACCTCCTTTGATAAGCCAACAATCATAGCATTAAATGTGAATTCATGATAAACACCTTTAATATTGGCGAAAATCAGGAAGTGCTACCAACTTCTAACTGGGGGACGACAGAATGTCCAAACAACTGGCAAATTCTATGGATTATTGACATTGACAATTACATGAATAAACACTATGTGTTCTTTTATTCCCTTGGAAACCAAACAATCTGACACTGAATGAACTAAATGGATTTAGATATCCAAATGATAATCCACATGGCGTCAAATCAGAATGGAGGCCTGCGTGAACAGCTGTGCTACACTGAATGAGAAAATCAAGTAATTTGCCAGCTACAGGTAATATACTGAACTGAATGTACATCGAATCAATAAGAAACATTATTATATACCTATCAATTTTTCACTCAAGAAAGAGCCAGAAGTTTACCGTTGTTTCCTAGAAGTAGGAAAATTATACTGATATTTTCAGATTCCATATCACCATACTCTCGGTCAAGGCTGGAACTACTTTTTCCTTGAGATTTCCTGATTGCAACTGTACAAACCTGAACAAATATGCCATATTCTCACTTGAGATGCAGAATGAAATGAGTAACATTCTCTGTAACAAATCTGTTTCATTAAGTTCCAACAAAAAAATTTGTCCAAACCTGCTGTAAATATCTGTCCAAAATAATGATGTCATTCCCATGCCAAGTCACCATCAGAGTCTTTCACAATGTCCTGCCAATGTTCAACTGCTGTCAACCTGACTTCCAATAGAAACTTTCATAGTCATTTAGCTGGTGAAATCTTCCATGATGCAAAAGTTGACAACTGTACAATAACTGTAAATCACATATATGGGTCTGCTGCCCCCATGCATCGAAGAATTCATATTATTGACAGTGATCATACTGAAAATGAATGACTGTTGTTTCACGTATATATGTACCAGTGGAATTTTACAGTGTGAAGAAAGTTGAACAGAGCATAAATAATGTGAATTTCATGACTTGGTAAATGGTTTGGTATAAAACCGTGCTATAGAACTATATACATGTATGACAACATGCCACATACCCCCCCCCCCCCCCCTTTAAAAGAGTTCATCCTTGAACTCGCCTTATGAATTATAATGACATTGAAAATTTCACATTAAATAATATGAAGAATATGTGTGACACTTAGATTATGCAACATTCAAGTTCTGTAAAAGTGTGAATTAAAAAAGTTGCAATTTACATTCAGCAAAACTTGGAAAAAAGTTATAGTTCACAATGAACAATTAACAATTAATGACTTACACTGCATCTGTAGTCTACTAGTACAAGATAATTAATCATGGAATTCCACATATTGTACATTAATTGAGATTCAATAAAAATATTGACAGTGCAACAATACAAAGCTCCATTATTAATGAACATTTATGATGAACACATTTGTGTAGTATACTGTATAAATAAAAACATTTAGTTTGGTTTTGAACCCAGTACCTTTTTCTTCAAATCAGCTTGACTTGTTATATTCATTTATACTAAATGCCACATTTATAAATTGTCAGGTTTATCTTATCCAACTTTTGATACGTTGCACTCAGTACAACAAAATTTCCATGTTCATTACAGGAACATGAAATTAAGACTGCTGTTTAATAAAAAAACATAACTGAAGAGAGAACCCATGGGTGAAAGTATTATGACACTGACCAAAGGTAAGTATTTGTAAATTCTTATGGCTATACTATCATATAGAAAATATGTATTTCTATACTGAACATTAAAATATTTAATGTACAGTATATACTCCTCTCTTCATTGTATGGATGAAAAATTACTTTCATCCAACAGTCTTCAGAATCCCCTCAGCTTTTCAGTTTACAGTAGGCAAGTAAGAGAAATACCAATAAGTAAATGCAATTTCATACATTACAAAAGATATGCACAAAGTGCTAAATATTAGCAATAACAGTCCTGAGTTTGAACATGTTGGACAAACTTCTTACCTGTGGGTATTTACTTAGTACTACCACAGATAAAATCAGTATACAAAATCCATCCACTCCCAGTCTCAAACCAACTCAAAACATGGACTCACTCCTACCCTCACTAAGCTGCTGTACAGTTGTGCATAAAAAAAAGTTAAAAACAAATTAACATTTTAATCCATCAAACAGACACTGACTCTTACTTTTCAGTATTGTAGTGAACTGATGGATCACTAAAACCACAGCCATTACTAATCTGTTGGAGCAGTGATAATTTCTGCCAGTCGCTATCATAGCAGTTAACAAGTGGTCTTGTGTCAGCTGTATCAAATAAAACATGAGATATTCCTTATCAGGGTTAATTGATTTATTTTTTGTATTAATTGAATACCAACATCCTGCACTTGATGAGGTACAAGAAATGACTTGGAGGAAATGAACCAGTGTTATTCCATGCATCAAGTGAATTAGGGTGATTATTGTAAAAATAGTAATTGCACACATGGAACTAGCCTGGTGTACTGACCCAAAAAATTGATCTCACTATGGATGATAAAAAATGATATAGAGTATCAGGCTAGTAGTGGCCAATCAGAAAAGGTCACATTGGCGACTCAACAAATAATCCAGAATTATACTGAAGAACATGTTTTAATATTTATATTGCTGTTGTTAAAAGTTAAATGCATTGTGCAGTGACAATTGGAATATATGTATGTATGTTGTAGCGTTTTGCAGCACCTCAGCACAAGAGTGGCCATATCGTCCCAACAAATTAAAAGTAAGAAAAATGATGTGTGACGTTTTTTCAAGGGGACCACCAAGACATCAGAAATTAGATTATGACAAGAGAGAGCATGATCATAAATATGATCAAGAGAAGAGAGTAAGAAAGTACCAGAAATGTTGGAAAAATGCATACAAATGTCTGAAGTATGACCCAGGAAGGATGTGATTTTGTGCTCTTTCTGCACTGAGTATTCAGAGAAATATAAGTGCATGAGGTTCATCATGATTCATTGATGGGTGAAAAACTTTCATACATTGTCCCTGAAATTACACTAATTATGGTGCTTCTTAACTCGCCAGACATCAAGGATTATAACCCAAGAGATGCCATCAAGCTGTGGCATGCTGCTGGACCAAGAAACAGAAGGTCAGAGACTAGGACTTGTGGACCAAGATCTAATGATAAACCATATACAGAAAATGAATATAAACTTTCAGCTTTCAGTGAGTCTTGTTTGTGGAATTCAGTTGTTATTGTTTTGAATTAATGTTGATGAATAATGTTGAATTAGAAGCTGAACTGACTTCTGTTTGATTCTTACAGGATCAGTGAAATTTAGGCAGGATCAATAAAAATTTTATTATGGTGATTCTATGTGTTAGTGAAAAAACAAAAAACCTAATTTCAAGCCCTGCACTGATTCCAGCTTCAGAGACAGGATTCCACACTATGTGGCAACATTGATCATGGTCCTTGGAATGTCCATTGTCTGGGTTGAAGTTGTCCAGTATACCTGGGACTTGGGTTGTGCAAGAATATTGATTTTAACTCGTATACTGTACTGTCTAGGAGGGCACACTTCTTTATCTTTGTATTTGCAGCAGAACCATGTGGCAGATATATACATGTATGACAACATGCCACACCACCTTTCAGAATAATTCTGCAAGTTCTTCACAGAGTCAGGACTTCGTTGCCATGGCTTATCATAATAGCCGCCCAGTAGCACCAGTGGTCATAGGTAATGATTTAACTTGACCTGTTGCTGGACACCCCCAATGATTTAACTTGACCTGTTGCTGGACACCCCCAATGATTTAATATGGAGGAGAGATCCATAGATGCTCCAGCTGCATACCAGGCTCATATCAGACACTCTTTCTGGCAAGATCAATTTTTGAGCAAGATTTCAGACAGCCATGTTGAATAATCTTAAATTTTTGATAGAGACCACCTTTGGGTAGGACCCTCATTTCTCAGAACCCATCAGATATTGTGAGCACCAGAGACCAGTTTCTTGTTCATTACAGCCTATATGGAACCTTTCTTGTGTTCTTTGGTTGTTATCTAAACCTTTGTATAAACCTCTGAGTGAGGCTTCTTTGTATGAACCTCTGAGTTAGGCTTCTTTGTATGAACCTCTGAGTGAGGCTTCTTCATATGAACCTCTGAGTGAGGCTTCTTTCAAGAAGCTTACCTTAAAGATGGTCTTTCTTTTTTTTAGCATCAGCTAGGAGAAGGAGTGAAATCCATGCATTATTGGTGGAAGAGGGTTACCTATGTTTAAATGGCAACTACAATTCAGATTCTTTTCTCTGACAGGTCATCTTTCTGGCCAAGAATCTTCTTCCTTCAGTAGCTCCTGAGACAGTTCAAATCCCTAGTCTCAGTTGCAAATGTGATAGTGAGGATCTAGATTAGACTTTTTTGTCCAGTCAAAGCTGAATCTAAAGGAAAAAGGAATGGTCAAAAACATCTCTCTGTCCCTCTCTAGATGGATTTGTTTGACTATAAGGAGAGTATCAGTTTCTCACTAAAAGAGATCTTTCATTTATGAGAATCAAAGCCCATGAGATTTGGGCTATTGCTGCCTTTATTAATCATTCCTCTTTGGATGATACAATGAAAGCTACCTTTGGTGATGTCATTCCATTTTTTCCTTATTCTTCCTGTTTTATATGGCGAACCAGGGTGAGGGCATTTATGCATTAGGCCCAGTTATATCAGCCCAGCAAGTTTTCAGCAAGTCATTTTCCAGTCAGCAGTAGCATCCTACTGGAAATAGATGGTTAGTTATATCTGACAGCTGTTATGTGTGCCATCAGCCTCTCTCCATGCTGATTAAGTCAGCAATGTAATAATAGTAACTAATGTATTATAGTAGTCAATCTGTAACTGCTTTGTAAATGCAGGTTTTTTTTGTAAAACTAATATCAATTATGTGAGACTTACCAGTTATTATTACCATATTCCCACATCCCTCCCCACTCTGACTTTCCCCACTCTGATGTCCTTTAGTCTTGGTCCAAGTCAAAGAAGGATGATATTTCAAATAGATGGAAGTGACTAGGTCATCATCACACAGGGACTTTGTTGTTTTTGTTCTAGGAAATTTTCACCTTAGACACAGGACTAGCACCAGGATAAGAGATAAAAATGTAATAATAACAGGTAAGTATTACATGTTGAAATTTAGTTTTACCCCCAACAGTAGTAATAGTGATGCTACATTTTAGCTCAGCACATATATATATATATATATCTATATATATATATATATATATATATATATATATATATATATATATATATATAGTAAAGATTGTTTATTAAAATTCTGGGATACAACATTTTCTCATTTATAATGACTGAGTTTAATTTCCCCCAGCCAAATCCTAATCACTATATATTCCAAAGGCTTTGTTATAACGTTCCTTGGTTACAACATTTAATTGGTTATAGTGTTTGATTTGTGTGGCCAGCCTGAGAAAATGAACTCAATTATTACATTTTTATCATCTTATGTACTGAAGCCAGATAAACAATGGCAGTGGATTAAATAAGAAAGGCATATCAATAAAGTTGCCGGGTAACGAAAGCATGATAATCTCACATGTCATTCCTAATCGGTGAATAACAAAGGCCTAGCAAAGGTGCCAGGTAACAAAAGCATGATAATCACATCTCATTCATTATTGGTACTTTAGAATCATGGGTTGCTTGTTCAATGCAATTAAAGGATGAAAAGAGATGTTTTTGTTTTATACTTCTTTGACTAAATAATTTAGAAATATTCTTTAGCTATTGTTCTATACCTGTATGTTGACTAATTGAGTACAGCTTGAAGTAAATCTCTCTCATGTTCATTTTGAATTCTAACTTTTGTGAAAATAGCTTAAAATTCGACAGTCAGAAATAAGATATCTCTTTAGACACAAAGCTACAAATAAAACGAGAAACAGAATCAGCATGTTCACACAAATTTTAGTGTGAAATAAATATATTGTCTGGAATCAATATGATTTATCATGCATGGCATGATGTTTCCAAAGATTTTGTTGCAAACTGTTTTATTAAGGAACAGTTTAGTGAGCGAACAGGTGTCATTACAAGTAATAGCGATGTTGCTGCTGCTGCTGATGTTCCCCTAGCTATGGCGTGTGACATGTTATGCCTAATTGGGTCTGGTAATGAGGATGTTGATTTCTTGGATTATTTTAATTCTGATTGAGGATATTGTTTGTGAAATTAGTGATTGCCAGGAGCCAGTGTGGTTCTAGTTACATCTGATTCTACCGGCAATAGGCCAAAAATACAGTTTTAAAGGCTGTCTACCGCACAAACCGTTTAGTAGTTAAAATCTACCGATTTTGAAAATTAAAAGAATTTTAAAATGTTTTTATTAAAAATACCCAAACAGGGTATTTTTACACGTTCTGTCAACACATTAGAGAACCCAGCCAGAACCAGCCTACTGGGGACCGGAAATGTTCCACCAGTACAATGACCAGTGTGATGATGTGTTGCAGAGCAATAGGATTAGAATTGTTAAAGAACAGCTTACATGTACACAGCAAGCTGCTAATTGATTACCTTATTGTTGGAATTTGAGTAGTTTAAGGTTTTTTGAGGTGTTATCAGCAATAAAGAGATGAAAGGTGGTCGATGACGTCTTCTGAGCCTTTGAAGAAAATCGGCTGACCCTTGGCGGAGGGGAGATAAAATGAAGAGACCGACCATAAAAAATGATTTCAGCAGACACACTAGAGTAAGTATTTTGAATTTTGTCCTGTTTCATTGTTATTGTATTGTTCCAGATAGCTCTTACATTTTTTGTTCAATTCTAAACATGTACTTACTCCCAGTGCTATGAAACCACTGGCTAAGAAATATTACAAGTTCAACAATGCTTGGATATCAGAGTTTAAGTGTGTGCAGGTGAGTAGCAAAGGTCCAGAGTTTGCATTGTGTGTTTCAAAGGTTTGCATCTTTTGTATTTCATAAACTATTTGAAGTTTTCATGCACATAAATTTAGTTCAAGTCCTTGATAAAATATGTTTTCAATATATTACAAGATAATTAATTTTAAAGTCGGGATAAATTATTCATAAAAGCATAAATACATCATGTGGTTTTTTTTCATTTTTATTTCAAGTCTAAATCAATCTTAATTATTTTAATTTTCAGTGGTGAAACTTGCCAACAGATTTTTGGATCTGAGCCTTAAATAGAATGAAGAACTTGAGGATGAGGCTCAGGAATACATCTTAAGTCCAAGTTAGGAACTTCCTCCTTGGGGTGAACATAGCTTGGATGAGTATTGGAGAGTAGTCAGCAACCTTACAAACCCAGCAACAGGATAACTGAAGTTAGAACTTCTTTGCAGGCTGAGCATGGTTTTCCTGTCATTACAACATTCTAATGCTGATACAGAGAGGACATTTTCCATTCTTCGCAAAATAAAAAGTGATTCAATGGGAAATCTGGACCAGAGAACTATTGAGAGCCTGTTAAGTGTGAAGCTTAATAATCACAATGAATGTCATCAGTGGTCACTAGACAGTGATCTTGTGAAGGAAACTAAACATACTATTGGATTTTATAAAAGAAAAATCTTTGCAGTGAAATGTCAGATAAACAACTCTTCCTTTTTCATTATTCAACCATATATTGACTCATAACAATTACTTATTATTGCAACATTATCCATCAGAATCTGAATCTGATTCATGTTCAAACTTGCTGTTTTATTAAAGTATGAAGAGAATACATATTATGGCACAAAAAAGCACTTGTTTTGTTTTCAATCCCCTTGAAACGTAAAAATTATGCTGATAAAAAATCTACTGGTTTAGAGGCCAATCTACTGATCAAAATTTGTAAATCTACTGGTTTGAAATCCTGGTCCTGTCACATGTATGTAGTTAGCATATTGGATATAGACTGTACCTACAAGCTCATGATGACACACCTAATATTCTTTATGAACATTTGCATGTCATTGAAAAACTTATTTAAACAAAATCTCATATTAATAAAAAAACAGATGACTATTTTCTTTCTTTCAAAATAAATGAAGGACTAATTTACTAGTAATTAAGTTATTGAACAAAGACGTTTTCATATAAAAGTGATTTTTATGATTCACCAGCTGATACATGTACATGTATGTTGACACTTTCATTGGATGGCAAAATTTACTAATTTATCTTTTTTTTTCTTCTCATGATACATGTATTTATGCAAATGTATGTTGTTTGAAAATTGTATTACCATTACATATGAGTTCTGACAGATCATACCAGTGTAAATTGTTTACTACATGTATGTGCAATGTCATGGACATGGAAAAGAACATAAACATTTAAGAAAAATAAATGATGAATTTGAATATAACGTTTCTTGGTAATAAAATTCTGAAAATGCCAGTCCAGTGGGTTACCAGGAAGAGAACTTGGTGGTCCAGCTGAAATTCATTTCTTTTTTATTATGAAACTATTAGTTTTAAGGCTTCCTGTTTTTCCTCTGTGAAATATATTTACAGTTATGTATAAAAAAAATATATATACAAAAAAGTCATGATATCAGTGGCACACTAGGTTTCCTGAATTCAGTATATGGTAGCCCAGGGTTTATGGGCTGTAGGTACAAGATTTGATGAACCCTAGGGTCATACCTGATTTGTGGTCACTTCAACCAATTTAATATTTTCATTGAACAATACCTCGTGATATTTTTTTGCATAACTTATACAAACTGCTCCCCAGATGATGTTATAAACAGTATGTCTGCATGTGCAAACTGTTTGACTCCAGGGTTAGCCTCAATTTAAAATGTCATTTATGTATTGTAGCGATGAACTTGTGTGAATAGATCAATTAATTTACTTCAACAGCATTGGATCTGCTAGATAAAACATAAAATTTTCAGCATTATCAGTGGCAAATTCTTTTGAAAGCAAGGTTATATTGAGAAAAATCCATTTTTTAAGTTTCTAGAAAATTTCAACTTGTGGTGGCAGTGGCATTATCCAAGCTGTAAGGGGAGGTAACTTACTGTGAGTAGTATGCAATTTGTATTGTCTTCCACTAGAATAGATTAAATGCAATGCAAACCAGAAAACATTCCTTTTTGTCTCCCCTGCAACAAATGTTATTAAAGGAAAGACATATTGGTCACAGTGTCTGTCCATTCTTACATCCATATGTTCTTCCATCCAGCATCAACAGTTTGGTTTAAGTTTTTTTTTTAAAGGTTATCTTATGTATTCATCAGTGGATCATCATCAGGCTTGCCCACATATGCACTGGGGCGATGGTAAGGAACATCCATAGAGATTGAAGGCCAAGGAAGTCAAAGGTCACAGTCTCAGGGAGTATTTGTTTAAATTTTGGGTGGGTAGTCAATGGTTGAAGTTTTTCGATCATTCAGTACTATCTTTTTTTTCATATTTGAATTGTCTTCAAAGTAAAAATATTTATCTTGGGATATAAAATATCACTACTGATGTGGAGTTTGAAAGATTAAAGGTTAAGGTCACAGTGGTCAGTTTGTAAAAGCATTAGACTTTCAATCAGATTCACCAGTGTGCATGGATCATCCTTGGGAATCATAGCTTCAAGGGTCAAAGGTCAAAACCAGGGGGGAATTGTTTAGGTATTTGAAATAAATTGTTTGTGAGCTGTACCACAGGCTGTATCTTCTGTTTCCATACATGGATTGTTATCAGATTTGGCGCATATTAGTTTACCAGAGGAATGGGGTGATTACAAGGTTGGACCCCAGGGTCACAGGAGTTGTTCAGCTGTGTGTTATATTTTTTTGTTATAATTCCTTGAAACTTATGTTTCATCAGATATTTATGCTATTGTATGGTTGCTGAAGTGACATTACAGGTGAGATGATAAGCTTACATATTATTTTTCCACAGGAATGTGTCAATACATCCTGTATTCCACTGAACATGCCATCATTGAGGAAGCTTCATCTATTTGACTGCCGTGATTTTTTGGAGCAGGAGCTGATGGATGGTCTGCTTTATGGGAGAAAGGTACCATTTAGAATACATTTCCATCACATCTTTACTTGAACAGAAAGACATTGAAGGATGAAAACATTAATATGATTAATACTTTCTCTTCATTTTGGCCAAGGTATCCTTTTTAGAACAGTATGTATGCCTCATTTAGAGAAAGCATTTTATTATGGACATTTGCAATTTATTATGGACATATGTAATTTATTATAGACATATGCATTTTATTATGGATATATATATTTTATTATGGACATATGCATTTTATTATGGATATATACATTCTATTATGGACATATCCAATTTATTATGGACATATGCATTTTATTATGGATATATACATTCTATTATGGACATATGCATTTTATTATGGATATATACATTCTATTATGGACATATGCATTTTATTATGGATATATACATTCTATTATGGACATATGCATTTTATTATGGATATATACTTTCTATTATGGACATATGCATTTTATTATGGATATATACATTTTATTATGGACATAAGCATTTTATTATGGACATACACATTTTATATGGACATATGCAATTTATTATGGACATACACATTTTATTATGGACATATGCATTTTATATGGACATAATGCAATTTATTAATGACATGCATTTTATTATGGACATAGACATTTTATTATGGACATACACATTTTATTATGGACATATGCAATTTATTAATGACATATGCAATTTATTATGGACATACACATTGTATTATGGACATACACATTTTATTATGGACATACACATTTTACTTTGGACATATACATTTTATTATGGACATACACATTTTATTATGGACATACACATTTTATTATGGACATATACATTTTATTATGGACTTACACATTTTATTATGGACATACACATTTTATTCTGGACATACACATTTTATTATGGACATATACAATTTATTATGAACATACACATTTTATTATGGACATACACATTTTACTCTGGACATACACATTTTATTATGGACATAACATTTTACTCTGGACATATACAATTTATTATGGACATACACATTTTACTCTGGACATACACAATTTATTTTGGACATAACATTTTACTCTGGACATATACAATTTATTATGGACATACACATTTTACTAAGGACATACACAATTTATTTTGGACATAACATTTTACTCTGGACATATACAATTTATTATAGACATATGCAGAGGAAGATACTAATATGAAAGTTTTCTTTTTTCTCTTGATCTAAAAATATCTTGATGTAAGTACATCAGATAAATTAATACACTTGAGTTATTTTACATCATTTTAAAGCTTTTGAGACATTCTTGTTTGTCTTTTTATAGTATTAGATTGGTATTTTTCTTGTCTCATTTTTTTTATAATTTATTTAAACTTATGTACTAATATATATATATGCAACCATCTTTTGCAGACATAATTTTGTTGTTGTTGTTAGAAACGGAATTTTAATTTTGGCTGGTAATTTAGTAAAAATTTCATCTGTAAAGTATTTGCATATAAATCAGTTCCTTCTATCATTAGAATCATGGTAGAGGAAGTAGGCCATAGTGATTTTTTGTAAACCCCACAGGAGGTGAGCATCATTGTCTCCTGAAAACTCACATATTGAATCATTTTTTTAAAGATTCTAACAGTTACTGAAAACATTTGCAGATTATACGACTCAGTGGACTTGGGACACTGACAGAAATATTGGAGAAGGAAATTCCCTTTAAAGATGGCATAGGAGTTCCAGAGTTGGAGTCCTTGACCTTGAATAACCTCTCTGGTCTCTATGGTGATTTTCTGTCTCATCATCTGGGATTTTTCCCAAAACTCACTGTGCTTCACATCACAAATTGTAGATTTCTTAAAGAGTAAGTTATGTCATTATTTTGTATAGACTGTGTGCAGTTTTGTAAAACAGGCCATCCTATAAACCGTATAGAAATTCTATAAATTTTGGACTCGTTGCATAATGTCATAACCCCATCCCCAATCCTATATTTACATCTCCATTCTTTTGAAATTGAAAAATTTAGTATTTTGAGCTGTGTTACTTTGTCCAAATAGTTTTGATACCTGCATATGCTTGTTGTATATTATGTTTGATCAAATCTGCAATGGGTTATTTCTGTGTTATTTTAAGTCCAATCTATATTGAAAAATTATAATTTTGGTTTTTCACCATTTTAAGATTGCTTGTTGTACATTTCTTGCATTGGGTGTTGTTTTTGTGACACAAAGCTTCAGTTTCTTTAAAATAGCTAGATTTTCTGTATTTTCACTGTGTATGTTGTCTACTTTGTACTTGTGTACATAACCATCTATATGTTTTTAAGATTTTTAGCAAAACTTATTTACACTAATTAATACAAAGGGAGAATTACAAAATAGTTACTGCTGCCAGTCATTTACACAAGCAAGATCCAGTATCTGGGATATTTAAAGGGTGCTTGACCATGTATTTTAGAATGGTCAGTCACAGAAAGACATGAAGTGCAGACTAATAGAGTAGGGCAAAAGTAATGTAATTCCCCATGTAATAATTCTTTAGACAGCACATGTGTACTGTTGGGTCTTCTGCTCCCTACTTTTAAGGCTTTGCTGACAATCAAAGCCTCAAAAAGCAGAGAACCAGAGTAGATAACTCCTCGTGCATCTGTACTCTGGCTCTTTTGCTCCCTGCTTTTAAGGCTTTGCTGAAAATAACAACCTTGTAAAGCAGAGAACCAGAGTAAATTACCCATAGTGTGTGTGTGAACCATTGAGCAACAGCACAAGATGGCAGGTGAGTTACTTTCGCAGGATGTCTAAAACACTTTTGTTAAACATCTATTTGCAGAGTTCTGGGCAGTAACATATTCTGCATCCTAGATCCTCAGGTTCTTGTCATGGGTCCCCAGGGACAGAACATTTTTCAGAAAGCATGGTTGCCCACAGGGCAACAAGAAAAGAAGTCTGGTTGCCCAACAAAGCTATGTGCTTGCCCCTAATTTCCATAGTTACTTCCAGTTATACTATAATAAGCTCATGGCATGTCATATATGCACATATTTAAAACAATTGTTTCAATGAAGAGCAACTTGGTTTAGACTGCAAAGAATAATATCAAAATCTTTTGATATGAAATGAAAATACATTTTTATTCATTTGTACTTTCATTGGTGTAATTAGAACTTTATTTATAGAAGAGGTAAAAAATACCATATATTAATAAATTGGTCAGGTATATACAATATTGAATTTATTTAACCATGCAAAATTTCATAGAAAACAAACCTTGATTGACAGCCTTTATGAATTATATTCAGAGTAAAAAAATAACTTGAATGAAAAAAACAGATATTTCTACAATTCAAAATCCAGCTGGCTAGATTGGTCAGAACAGATTCTTATAAATTGATTGTGTTGAAAATAACACTTGACATTCCAACAATCAATGTAATATGTGCTTTTTTAATTTTTAATGTTATTCATGCAACTTTGTAATTAAAAAAGTAAAGAAATCATTCATGGGTTTGAGGGCAGTTCAACATGGTTATTTTATACATCTGAGGTTTTTTTCTAGCAGGCAATGAAAAATTCCATGGATGTTCCAGTTGGTTTATTTCAGTGTGTAGTGAGTCTTATTCAGCTTACGTGTCAGTTATCATATAATGTAAATTCCTCAAGAAATCACTGAGTACCTGTAGCAGGAATGAAACAGTGCTCTTGTCACTGAACTCCAGCCACAATCTTATGCTCAATGTTAATTTGTTTTTAAAATTCTATTCCTTTATGAAAATTAGAGCTATAATAATATGACATATCAGTGAAAACACATTATGACACATACTGTAATATTTAGCTGAGCTTCATCAAAGTCACATAATCCATTTTCATCAAAGTCACATAATCCATTTTCATCAAAGTCACATAATCCATTTTCATCAAAGTCACATAATCCATTACTACTTGAAACAAACACATGCAAGCATAGTCGAGCACATCTTGGCTACATAAGGCTCATTGATCCATTCAATTCCATATTGATGTTGTGGAACAAAATGGATCAATTACCTTTTTGTAGCAAAGATGAGTCAAACATGGCTTGTTAGTTCGTGATCCAATTCATCTCAGTCTTATCCCAGGTACATTGTAAATTCCACATGGAAATCTTATTCTCTCCATTTTGATTAGTATATCCCACCAAAGTCACCTGTCTTTTGTTTTTATTTATGCTGAATTGCACTAAAAAGTATCACATCTGCCTAGATTAGATGGTTGTTAGATTTTAAACTTATGTGTTATTCACCCAAATGGAAATAGAAGATTACATTTTATTGGTTGTAGTGGGAAACACAGTGAAAGTTTTTTTAGTTGCCAATTAAAGCGAGCATGTGTGCATGCAAATAGGGTCATAGCACTGTTGCTTGGATCAGTGAAGTCTGGTTTCAGTAACCCATATTTAATCAAGCTATGGCACTGACTGAGGATTGCCACATGTGTACTTGTCTTCACAGTTGACACCTGGTGCAACTATTCTCAGCTTGAATGGACGAATAATTAATTTTGGAACCCACTATTATTGATCTTACATAAAAATGGATCTTAACAATTTCCTCATAAACTACTGGCAGTTAGAATCTGGTTGTCTGATTGGGCACACACTTTGAGAAGATTGGTTGCCCAAAACTAAATTTAGTTGTCTTGGGCTGCTGGGTGCCATATTTTTCTGCCCCAAGGTAACCCTTATTGTCTGATGGATTCTAAAACTAGGTACACTTAACTATGCTCCCAGCCGCCTGGAGTTTAATGGTTTTTGAGAACCAATTTCAGGGTCCTGCCAAAAGCTCTGAATTATGAATTCAAGATTATGCCACTGAATTAATACTATATCAGGTTGTGAAAGTGTAGAATGAAAACTGCCATTAAGAAAAACAAGTTTTGCAGTAGCTGGTTAGACATTGTGAACTGTAATTGACAAGATCTGAAGGATTAGTGTAGGAAGGGAAAGGATGACTTCCATGGTTACTGTAGATACTGTGATATTGATATCAAGTGTGATAATTCAGGAAGACTTAAAATATTGCAAAACACAAAAACCAAAGTCTATCAGAAGTTTGCTAAACCAACAACAGATCAAAAGTAAATGAAATCAAGTCTTCAGGTGCTTGCTGTGACCTTTACTAGCTAATCAGAAGACAGCAAAGTTGAGCTAAATGCCTTAGAAAACATCCTATTTTTGTCTGATATTATTGGGAAAATTTGTCCTGTAATCCTATAAAAATGGAACCAAAAGTTGCTAGGCACCTGGGAAAAAAGAGAAATATGTGAATTGTTTCATTTTTTCTTTGGAATAATTAAAATATCTTATTTTCATGTAAAGTGAAACAGGTTCCCATAAATAAATAGTTGAGTTGGATGGCTGTAAGGGAAGGAGGAGGAAAGAAAATGTTGTATAATTGTCCTGTATTACTAAGAAAATTTGCCCTACAAAAATGGAACTAAAAGTTGTCAGACACCCTGGCAAAATGTAAAAAAATTTTAGCCTCTAAACAGCCTTTTGTTTGCATTAGTACACTGTCAGATGAAACAGTCAAATGTAATATATGCAATAGCATTCTAAGGACTAAAGACTAAGTGGTCTGTTTGCTTTCAAACATTATATTAAGTGGACTGTTTTGAGTACTTCAGTGGCATTACTTACATGTTCACTTTACATCAGTACTATATATATACTTGCATCAGTTCATCAATTTAGCTGTAAAGACCATAGTTTGCTAAAAAGATCTTAGGATCAATACATTATTTTTACAATAATTTTTCTTGTTATCAGTTTAAGAGCAATATCAATGAGCCTATGCCAGCTGAGATTAGAGAGCTGTCCTGTCCTTACAGAGGTGACTGTATCTGATTGTGCCAATCTCCAGACCTTGGATGTCAGGGTAAAAAGACGGTAGTAATGTGGCACTATGTCAATAGATTCTTCCTGATCAGTTAGTGAAAAAAATGTCTTGGAATAAAGGTGAAATGTTTAGAAATAATTTGGAATTTCCATATTTAATTCCAAAATCTTAGTAATAACTTCACATAAATGAGCTATTGATGTAACATATATTTACTTATAAGTTTAGTCCAGCTGCAAACAACAAAGACCCTGATTTGCTATTGCATAATATGCTAGCATATCAGGTTCTATGTTGTTTGTTCTACTGAAAATTCCTAACAAACTGTATAGACCCAGATCTGCTGGAGCATTATGTGATGGCAGATCAGGGTCTGTGCAGTTTGCAGTTGGACTTGACTTATAAGTGGGTATATACTGTACTCAACTTATACATCTTTATAGTGCCAGAAAAGTATAAAATTATATCATAAAATATTGTTGTACAGCACTAAAAGTTTCAAATAAAAGATAGGTTTCATTTGTTTTGTTTATGTGAGGTTGACCAGCTTTTATGACTTCTAAAAAGGTTGATCATTTGGTTATCTGGAAATGCCTTGTTCCTGGACACTTTGCATGGTGATAAAATATATGAAGTTTTCCAGTTTTAACTATATCAAAATATAAAAATCTCTCAAAGTCTGTTTACAATGATATTGTAATGATATTGATTTAGGTTCTACTGTAAATCTAGCCAGGATAGCAGACATACCATATATACTCGTGTATAAACCAATACCAACTGCAAACTGCATAGACCCAGATCTGCCGTCGCATAATGCATAAGGACTACATAGACCCTGATCTGCCAGCGTATTATGCAATGGCAGATCAGGGTCTATGTTGTTTGCATTTCTACCTGGCTTATATTCGAGTATAGACGGTACTATCCTTACCTATAAGTCTCTTATTTTCTCAGATAGCAATTTAAGTTTGTTTCTAAATAATGTTACCATCTAAATTACTCATATATAATTATAGTTTTTTTTTAAAGGTATGAAACCCATTTATTTAGCTCAACCTTCTAAACTGTTTATCCCTATAAAGGATATAAAATAACGGATTATTAATCTTTGAATTCACCATATATTGTCTTGCATGCTATATTGCTATAAAATAACTGATTATTAATCTTTGAATTCACCATATATTGTCTTGCATGCTATATTGCTATAAAATAACTGATTAACAATTTGAATTCACCATATATTGTCTTGGTTGCTAAGCATAGGTGAGACATAGGGATGATTTGTTCAGTATTTGTTTATGTTGTAGGCGTCGGTGTTAAGTTATGCATTAGCTCTTTTTCTCTGACACCATTGTGTGTACAGTCATGAAATTTTATGGGTGTATTCATCTTAGAGAGCACTACACACTACTGGCAAAAGTAGGTAATGCTCCAGTAATTACATGAAGGTTTTGCATTTAACTTAGTTTCTTTGACACCTGTGTATGTACAGTCATGAAATTTGATGGGGTATATTCATCTTGGAGGGACTACCCACCACTTGTATGTACAGTCATGAAACTTGATGGGGTATATTCATCTTGGAGGGTACTACACACCACTGGCAAAGTAGGTTATTGTGACTTAGTGTTCATACTTCATTGAATATGTTAACTTTTTCATGTAGAACAAATTGGAGAGATGAGATGGTATTGTGCCAGTAACATATAGGACACACAAACCCGACACATGCATACCTCCTGAATGGTGAACCTTGATCAGGGTGCAGACTCTGCTAGTGTCCACAGAGTACATGCCTTGGCAGTGTCCACTGACAGAGTACATACCTTGCCAGTGTCCACTGACAGAGTACATGCCTTGCCAGTGTCCACTGACAGAGTACATGCCTTGCCAGTGTCCACTGACAGAGTACATGCCTTGCCAGTGTCCACTGACAATACACCTTGCCAGTGTCCACTGACAGTACATGCCTTGCCAGTGCCCACTGACAGAGTACATGCCTTGCCAGTGCCCACTGACAGAGTACATACCTTGCCAGTGTCCACTGACAGAGTACATGCCTTGCCAGTGTCCACTGACAGAGTACCTGCCTTACCAGTGTCCACTGACAGAGTACATGCCTTGCCAATGTCCACTGACAGAGTACATGCCTTGCCAGTGTCCACTGACACTAGAACACATTCTTATTGATTGTATCAACTTCCATCCTTTGAGTTTTTTTATGTGAACTCAGTTAAGGAACTTTATGATGATGTACTTCCAGAGAAAATCTTTTTGAGAGGATGCAGTCTATATAACAAATTTTGACTCTATATTCTATGGATTTTTTTTTTTTACCATTATCTTTTATTTTATTTATATTTTGCAGAATTTTAACATCTTTACTTTTTATCTTTTATCTTGTAGTACTTCATGTTTACATTTATTTTCAAAGGTTTATCATCCTGAAGGTTTTTGTACAATTGTTTATATTTAATGCTTTAGAGCTTTATCTTTAATCAGCACCATATAGCCAGTATTGTGCTGACATCCCGTCAAACCCTAATACATATATACATATTATTTTTTGTTTTTCCATTTAGCTCAGTTTCTCTGACATCGTTGTTGTACAGTCATCAAACTTAATGGTTATATTCATCTTGGAGGATACTGCTCACTGTGAGCAATAGTATGACACAGCGACCTACTTTTTATGCTTCAGCAGTTATATGAAGTTTTTGTAAATTAGCTCAGATCCTTGGACACTGTTGTTTGTCCAGTAATAAATTTTGATGGGTATATTTTATGTTGACAATATAGATCACCTCAGTGACCTAAAATCACAGTGATCAACTTTTCTTGTTCTAGTGACGGAGCCCCGGGTGGCCAAGCGATCTAAGGTGCTTGCCTTTACAGATCACTTACATCTCACCTATGTCCGTGTAGGTTTGAGTCTCAGCTCAACCAACATGGGTATGTGAGAAAGCTTGCCATTAGCTTCCCATGGGTCATTGGTTCTTCCCAGGTTCTTCCTCCACAAAATATGCAAACCACCATGTATAGCCTATCATGTGCTGAAAAATGGCATTAAACTCCACAAAACCAAACCATTGTTCTAGTGACTGCAAGGTTTTTGGATAATTCACAGACAAGACACGGCATTCTGTGAAATTGTTGTTTATATTAGTACCAACCATTATAATGATTTGGAATAAAAAAACATAAATAGTAGTACTAGCTTTTGAAAGATAAAGTATAGTTTGGATAATATATCACATGTTTTGACAACAAAAAAGGGCAGATTTGTAGTGTTGAGCTTCACTTCTTGTATGTAACTTCCTATTGCATGACATTACAGTGATCACTCTTTATAATGATGTTCATTGGAGCCATAAAAGTGAATTGTGTTTTAAGTGAGGAAACCTTATGCAGAGAGATATTCTCCCTCTTATAATGCTGTTTATTGGAGCCATAAAAGTGACCCATATTTTAAGTGACAGTTTCATACTGAGGGAGGTTTTCCCTCTTTATAATGTTTTTCATTGGAGCCATAAAAGTGACCCATATTTTAAGTGTGAGTCTTATACTGAGGGAAGGTTTTTCCTCTTTATAATGCTGTTTGTTGGAGCCATAAAAGTGACTCGTGTTTTAAGTGAGGTAACCTTGCACTTAGGGATGTTATTCCTCTTTGTAATGCTGTTTACTGGAGCCATAAAAGTGACTCGTGTTGTAAGTGCGGGAACCTTATACTGCAGGGTGTTCCAACAATACTGTCCTACTACAATGCTTCCATTTTATAATGCTGTTCATTGGAGCCATAAAAGTGATGTTTGTTTTAAGAGAGGGAGTCTTATACTGAGGGATATACTCTCTCTTTATAATGATGTTCATTGGAATCATAAAAGTGACTCGTGTTTTAAGTGAAGTAACTTTATACTGAGGGATATTCTCCCTCTTAAAATACTGTTCATTGGAGCCATAATATTGCATTAAAATACAGAAATAAGGTCCTTAATAATAAAAAGTCACATTAGAATTTGTTCTAATTGCCAAGAACTAAAATTAAGCAAAATAAATCAAGTTAGCAATGATAAAACATAATTCAAACAATTAAATGGGATCCATGACCACACTTGCATTATAAGAAGGGCAGCTGTATACTGAGGTGCTTTATACTGAGGGACCACCATGCTATCTTTGTATTATGTATATTTTGTAGTGGTGTGGCATGGTGAAGCAATGCTTGGTGTCAGCAGATGCCTTAAAGACAGTGGATTTTACTGGGACAAGCTTTTCACATTTCTCCATTACCAGCCGGACTCTGGTCTCACTGCATCTGAGAGGTGTTTGTACCATGCCAGATCACACACTGCACATCAGGTTAATCATGTTATTAACCATCTATAGACTCCCTTGTAGCAGTAATTTTTGCCATACATATAGTACTGTTGAAGAAAAATGCAATTTAAGTAGGTAACTTGGAAATGAGAATAGCATTGTCAGCAATATTCAGAAATGTCCAGATATGCACATCATATAAGAGTACACATTTTTACTGTAGAGAATATATATATATACTAATCAAGGTAAGTATATATACCTTCAGTACAACATCAGATAATTTGTGTATCACATATAAACTACCATATTTTCGTAGGTATAAAGTTTACAAAGTTTACCCAAATGCTAACAGCACAGACCCAGGCCTGAAAATCAAAACTCCTGAGCTTGAGTTTGAGCTTGACATATTGTTTTGACCAGTCACAAATGATGTCACTTTCGAAAGCTTGTTTCTGATTGGCTGTTATTAGAAACTCAATCTCAGACTGAGGCTCACAGTTTTATGATCACCAGACCTGATCTGCCGTCAAATAATGCACTGGCAAATCAGGATCTAGATCAAGCATCATAATTTTCTTCTTCAAATTGAGATATTGGAATATCTTTCTCAGTTTGAAACAATTAATTTTTCACTGAACATACAGCAGGTATTAAGGATTAAAATTAAGTCATAATATCTTGAATTGACATAAAAAGTTTTGTTGTATCTGTGATGAAAATTGGAGAATTTCCTCAAAGTTGAGGAATTCCTCAACTCCTATTTTCAAGAATAAAAAAAAATATTCACCGGTGAACAGATTTGAAATTGGTAAGGGTTCTCTGCTTTGTGATTTACAGTACATAGATAGAAAGGTTGATATTTTAACATCAATAATGTTCAGATTTATTATACAGATGCCCCAGTCTACAGAAGTTGTCCATTGAGAAGTGTGACAGATTGACAGATGAAGTCTTCTCTAAAATTATACAAAATTCTTCAATACTTTCATCACTGACAATTCAAAGCAATATGACATTATGGTAAGATAACTTGAATTCACTTATTTAATATGAAATGCACAGTATAGTTCTGATGTCATAGATTTCATATTCATGGCATGAATGAATACTTATTTGGGTGAATGGACCTTCATTTACAGCACAGTAATTTTGTGTCATAAAAGCAATAATTCACCCAAGTAACTTTTATGTCCATGATGTAAACAATGTATTACTAAGGCGGAAATTTGATACCATATAAAATTGTTTATTAGTCAGATCCAACTGCAAAATGCATAGACCCTGCTCTGCCATCGTATAATGCACCAGCAGATCTGGGTCTGTGCAGTTTTTTAGGGGTAATCAGTAGAACATTCAACATAGATGCTGATCTGCTTCCGCATTATGCAATGACATATTGATTGATCCTTCCAAGCTTGATTTCTTCACCAGTGGATAAGTCCTGCTTTTAACTGTAAATTCTGTTTTTAGTGATCAAATTGGATGAAATGAAAGTTTGACTTAAAAGCTGACCAATCAAATTTATTTAATTAAATTTAAGTTACAAGAAATACTTTTGTTATAAGAGTCAGATATTTATATTCTTGTTTTATTTTGAGTGTGATTATGATAGTACATATATTTTAATAGTAATTTATTTCTTTCACTTTTTAATATGAATGTAATTTAAATTCATTACTGGAACTCTTCTTTTCTCTAAGGTGTGTCAAAAGCATCTCATACTGATGAATGCTTGGAGTGTACTTAATTTAGTTGGTGCTTTTTGTGTTGGCTTATGTTCATTAGGCATTAAAATTAGCACAAGTGAAAAGGCCAACATAGATGCATAAAATGCTTTTTTTCATTGTGTATTAAGTACACAAGTTATGAAAGCACTTATACTGTAACGTTCTACAATAAGTGTATTCACATTTTAAAAGTCACTATATTTTTACGGAATTATGTATCATTTTGTTTTAAATAATGGTATAGTTTTATGATCTCTGCATAATAGTCTAACAGCTGTTGTCTTGCAGAAAGTACATATACGGTACATGGGACCCAGTACATTGTTCTTGGGAAAATCAATATTGTCAGTTAAGCATGAGTTATGTCATGTGACCTACCATGTGAGAATTTGTACTTTTGAACTTCTGATCTAGATTTTGCAATCCCAGAGGAGTGATTCATTTTGTTGACCAGAAATTAGAGTTTAAGATCACAATTCTGATGTGTTTGTTTGAGACGTAGAATAATTGGGTTTTTATTTGACTTACACAGTCAGAAGCTACATAATAAGATGTATTGGAGCATTCATGATTCTCTCATAGTACGTTCAGCCTGAGAGGTCATAAATGAGATTGGTTCATTTTGTGTGGATATTCTGCTTCAGAGATATTATTATTATACAGTACATTCTGGATTTAGTACTGTTACTTCAAATTTAAGAATTATACAGCTCCGTTGGAATTATCGGAAACATTTCTAGAACTTGTGTGATATTTCATATTCACAAGGATTACTTGGAATTAATAACACTTGGATATAACTGATTCTTGTCAGTACATCAGTACAGTGGAGGTTTCATTCGGAATCTTCTTCATTTGGAATATTTGGATTAACTTCCAGATTTGTGAACTTTAGAACAATTTAGGACTTTTTAAGGATATTCTATACTGTAAATTATTTTTAATTCTTTCACTTTGATTGTTTGTTGAAATATTTTAATATTTTAGGAAATTAAATATTTGTGTTTAAATCTTGAAAGCTTGTTTGAGTCTTTTCTTTTGTTACATTGCCCCTAGTCATAACAATATATATATATATATATATATATATATATATATATATATATATATATATATATATATATATATATATATATATATATATATACACACACACATATACATATATATATATATACACACACACACATATATATATATAATGAATAAATGTATACACTTGACGAATAATGACCTTTTTTTCTCCAGGAACCTTGTGTTACCAGCTGGGATGGAAAAATGTGTCTTGACTGGTATGAGAAAGTTGAATAGGATCAAAGCAGAGAAACCTATTAGGATAAAGCATATTACATTGAATAATGTTCCAAAGGTAAGATTTTTTGTTATCTGTCTAAATAAAAACTACAGCATCAAGGATAGCATTTATTTTTTATCTTCATTTCAGTATGTTACTTAAAAATGTTTCAGATATATTAAAATTAATGAAACAGAGCCCAGACATGTTGTTGCTCTGAAGTAAAACCTTCTATAACAACCTTTTGCATCCTGTTTGAGAGATAATTTTAAAACCATTCCATAAGTCCATCACCAATTTCAGTATTTCTTAGCTTATGAATTAAACCTTTGTGCCGGACTTGTTGAAGACCTTACTAATATCACAAAATACTACTCTAATTTATTTGCCTTCATCAACTGCCTTGCAAAAAGTATTGTACATATCACACAGTTGTAAGGCATGTGAATCTTTTAAGGTAAAACCAGATTGAAGATGACTAATTAGGTTGCTGACTGTAAGATAATTGTACAAGTGTTTGAAGACACATTTTTCAAATGTTTTGCCCAAGCAGTTTAGTTGTGAAATAGGTCTGTAATTTGAAACAACTTTTTTGTCCCCTTTTTTATGAATAGGAGTAACATTGGCCTCATTGTAAAATATGAAGATTGGAGCAAATTATTGAAGATTTCTGATAAATATTGGGATAATGTGTGAGTACCTTCTTTAAGTAATCTAGGGTGGATCTTATCAGGACCCTCTGCCTTACTGATGTTGAGATTTCAAAGAACATCATTTATACTAATGTGAACATCATTTATACTAATGTGAATATTATTAAGGCCAATGTTGGGAAGTGGTATAGAAAACAGGGTAGTGTAAGTATGACTACTTTTTCCACTGTTCAGCAAATAAATTGATTTGACCCACTCCTGTAAGGATAAAAACTGCTTTGCTTTTGAACCCAACACATTGACACCTTTGAATTAGACTGACAGTGTGACTGGAGTACGGTGAGTACAAGCAAGATATGAAATGTTTACACCTCAATTCACATGATATGCTTTTTATCTAAACAATGCCTTGCTAATCAAACAAAAGTTTAATTTGCATAGTTAGAGTGGTTGCTGTTGATATGCTCCAGTGACTGCTTAATGTAGGGAGAAACCACTGATGGTTAGGAAACATCTGACCCCTGACCACAGAAGGCAGGTGACTGTTGCACATGGGACATTTATATAGGAAATTTGCCAGTGGGAAATTAGAATGGCTGTTGTGACCAGGTGACCATTAGGACAGGTTTGACTGTATAAGGAAATATTCATGATAGAGAATATCTCTGTCTTCTGAGTAGATATAAGGAAATATTCATGATAGAGAATATCAGAAAATATCTCTGTCTTCTGAGTAGATATAAGGAAATATTCATGATAGAGGATATCTCTGTCTTCTGAGTAGATATAAGGAAATATTCATGATAGAGAATATCAGAAAATATCTCTGTCTTCTGAGTAGATATAAGGAAATATTCATGATAGAGGATATCTCTGTCTTCTGAGTAGATATAAGGAAATATTCATGATAGAGAATATCAGAAAATATCTCTGTCTTCTGAGTAGATATAAGGAAATATTCATGATAGAGGATATCTCTGTCTTCTGAGTAGATATAAGGAAATATTCATGATAGAGAATATCAGAAAATATCTCTGTCTTCTGAGTAGATATAAGGAAATATTCATGATAGAGGATATCTCTGTCTTCTGAGTAGATATAAGGAAATATTCATGATTAAAATGGAAACAATATATTATCATGAGCGGCAAAGCCACAAGTGATTTCCACTTTGCAAGTGAAATATATCTACTATAAAAACCATAGATTTTCATTTTGTTATATATTTTTGAAAGCAAAAACCGCAACTTGCATTGATTTTGTTTTGTATTACTATATCAATTCAAATAAGATTTTTAATTTTACAATAATTTAGGATAGTGACTTATTTTCAGATTTTTCTCCAGCATATAATGCTTAAAATTGTGTATTTTGTCAAATAAATGACTGTTTTCATATGAAAAATGAAAACAATTATGTTTTTCTTCAACACATTTCTTGTGCTGGTTGATACCGTGAACATTGTTGGGGTGGAGGTAGAATCATTACTGTGCGGTTGGATCTGACAGACTTCCGAGCATAACATTTTAAAACTAAAGATTATTATGATTGTGAGTTTACTTATTAGAATTTTACTTATTTATTTTGTTTATTTCTGCATTCACATGTGAATTCTGTGGCTTTGGCAATATTGCAGTCTAGCTTGGTAACAGATGCTGCACACAAATTTGTATTGTCACTTAATTTCAGTTTGCAATCAAGACTTGTATATCCCCTATTTCTCCATCATTTTCAGACATAATTATGAGTGTATTGGTGAATAAAAGACTTTTTAGTATTTAATCCAGAGTTTTGCCATAAAACTTGTACCATTTGTTGTAGAGTGTAACAGCTATGGGTTACACTGAATATCAAATAGAAACAGGTCATGTACATTCAGTCAATGATAGTTTGAAAGATTCATTTTGAAAACTACTTTAAAGAAGCTAATGCTTGCAGTCGACATGTTGTTGTTTGGAAATTGTTTTTAGGCATTTTTTGATGGCACCCCCTCATTACTTACATATATGTATAATCTTGGCATATTTTAAGATTTGTTCATCCCAATGAAGAGGGAGAAAGAGAGAGAGAGGGAAGGAGAGAGAAAAAATGAATTAGGCATGGATATGGAAATATATACGGGCAGTAATAAAAAAAATCCAAAATGGGAAAAGAAAGTAATTTCAGAGATAATAATAATAATAATAATAATAAGAAGAAGAAGAATACTTTATTTATAGAGGGTGAGTAATTTAGTCAAGGACTATTGAGGCCCTCTTAAGAAGAAAGGATAAAAATGTTCATTATACAAAAGTTGATAGTTTCACATGTCTTTAGTATTATAAATACTATATTCAGTTATAATCTATTAGTAACATGTACATGCTTATGATATCTCTTCTTAAATATTGTAATATTTTCTGCAGATTTTACATGCAATGGAAGCTTATTTCACAGAACGGTACCAGAGTACTGGAAACGTTTCTTAAATTGCTATGTTCTTGGTTTTGGTGGGTGAAGGTTTCCATGTGATGTTGATTTCAACTGGCAAAGTGTTGAATAAGGCCTGAATAAATCCTGTAGGTGCCTGGAGCAGCTCCATGTTGACATTTATGTACACGAACTTGTTTATGAAAATCAGTCCTTTCTTATATTGTAAGTCATTTTAGTTCTGTAAAAAGTGCTTTGAATGAATAATCAGTAGATGCATCTAAATGTGTGCTGCCCTTTTCTGAAGTTTATAAAACCTGTAAAGCTGAGATTTGGCACAGTTTCCCCATACAACTGGACAATAATTTAGAGTTGGAAGAAAATATGCATTGTTTTATAGAATGCAAGATTCTGTAGATAAATATATATAGATTCTACTAGATAGGGCAATTTCGTATGACAGTGCTTTATAAATGTTGTTGATATGGTTATCCCATTGTAAATTATTATCTCTGGATACACCTTTAGTTTTTCATTCTTTACATTTTCTAATTGTTGATTATGTATTGTAAGAAATAATTTGGGTTTTGCTAATTTATGTAGTTTTTTTTTAAGTCCCCCAAATCATACACTTTGTTTTGCCTTCATTTGTCTGTTTATTACCATCTTGTTTTGAAGTGCCCAACTTTTAACTCAAACAAGGTCTGAGTCTAATCTTGTTTGGATAACCTCAGCATCAGAACTAGAGATGTATACAAGGTTGCATGATCTGCAAACAAATCTGTATTTGTGTATTCATTACTTAATGGAAGATCATTTACATAAATAAGAATGAGGACAGACCTTTGATTTAGCTATAATCTAAACCAGTTTAAAGAAGAATGATCAAACCTGTAACAGTTCAACTTTTGCAGCAGAATTCCATGATCAACTTGATCAAAGGCTTTCCTGAAGTCAAGAAAAACAATCCCAGTCAAAAAACCATTATCCATTTCTTGTTGCCAAAGATCTGTTAACCTGGTGAGTTCTGTCAGGCATGAGTGATATTTTGATATTTTCTAAATCCTGATTGCACCTTATGAAATAGGAAGTAAGTTTTAAAAATTCATAGACCTGCTTAGCTACTTGCTTTTCAGATAATTTTGATAATATTGATGGAATAGATAATGGTCTGTTGTTTTCTGGATCCTCCGTTTCTGCTTTTAAGTTCCACTGGTCATAGATGAGAAGAGCTTATGGGATAACCTGTGGTTTGACATTCGTAGTCCTACATCCGTCCATCTGTTAGTACAAGATTGTTATTACTCCTCCTCCTAAACTACTTGGAGGATTGCCATGAAAATTTGCTCACACATTATTCCCAAGGCCTGCTTGGTCCTAAGTGAAAATGGTGCTGCTCAGACATCCAATATGGCCACCACAGCAGCCATATTGAGAATCTTTTTATTGTTACTCCACCTGAATGGATGGTCATATCAGCATGGGGTTTTCACTGAAAGACTTCTTATGATGTCTAGTTGATCCTAAATGAAAATGGTGCTGATCTGAAGTTTAGTGTGGTGGCCATGGCACCCGTCTTGAAAATATTATTGCTACTCCCTGAATGGAATGTTATATTGACATTTTTTTTCAATAGAAGACTTCTTATGTTGTCTAGCTGGTTATAAATGAAAATGGTTCACCTCGGGCATCCAATATGGCCACCACAGTGGCCATCTTGAAAATCTTGTTATTGCTATTCCTTCTGAATGGACGGTTATATCAACAAGTATTTCACTAAAAGACTTCTTATGATGTCTAATTGGTTCTAAATGAAAATGGTTCTGCCCAGGGGTCCAATATGGCCACCATAGTGGCCATCTTGAAAAACTTGTTATTGCTAATCCACCTGAATGGATCATCATATCAGCATGGGGTTTTCACCAGAAGACTTCTTATGATGTCTAGTTGATCCTAAATGGAAATGGTGCCAAATCTGACACCCAGTTTGGTCACCACAGCAGCTATCTTGAAAATCTTGTTATTGCTACTCCTCCTGAATGGAAAGTCATGCCAGCATGGGGGTTTCACTGGAAGACTTCTTATGGTGTCTAGTTGGTTATGAAATATATAATAAACAGTATTTAATTAGCATACTGTCTTTAATTTTTCATTTACTTTTTATTTATTTTGTAAATGTTTGAATAATTATAGGTTAAATATTAGACATAATTTTCTGCACATTCTCAGTACAAAAATTGTAAAACTTTTAAATCAGAAAAAATACTATATGAAAAAGTATGTAAACATTTTTATTGTGACGAAAAAAAGGATTAAAAATTGAAGATTATAAGGGGTGGACTGGGGATGGCAGTGGTATACAAACTATAAGGTCTGGAGTAGGGATGGCAGTGGTATACAGACTATAAGGTCTGGAGTGGGGATGGCAGTGTTATACAGACAATAAGGTGTTTAGAGGAGGCGGCAGTGGTATACAGAAAATAAGGTGTGTAGTGGGGATGGCAGTGGTATACAGACTATAAGGTCTGGAGTGGGGATGGCAGTGGTATACAGACTATAAGGTCTGGAGTGGGGATGGCAGTGGTATACAGACTATAAGGTCTGGAGTGGGGATGGCAGTGGTATACAGACTATAAGGTGTGTAGTGGGGATGACAGTGGTATACAGACTATAAGGTCTGGAGTGGGGATGTTGTTATCCAGACTATAAGGTGTAAGGTGTGAAGTGGGGATGGTGTTGGTATACAGACTATTATGTCTGGAGTGGGGATGGTGTTGGTATACAGACTATAAGGTCTGGAGTGGGGATGGTGTTGGTATACAGACTATAAGGTGTGAAGTGGGGATGGTGTTGGTATACAGACTATTATGTCTGGAGTGGGGATGGTGTTGGTATACAGACTATAAGGTCTGGAGTGGGGATGGTGTTGGTATACAGACTATAAGGTGTGAAGTGGGGATGGTGTTGGTATACAGACTATTATGTCTGGAGTGGGGATGGTGTTGGTATACAGACTATAAGGTCTGGAGTGGGGATGGTGTTGGTATACAGACTATAAGGTCTGGAGTGGGGATGGTGTTGGTATACAGACTATAAGGTGTGAAGTGGGGATGGTGGTGGTAGTGGTAACTATAAGGAGTGGAGTGAGGATGGCATTGGTAGTGGTAAACTTTAAACAGGAATTGGCAAGTGTTTCATTTTTATTCATTATATAGTTTCATTTATTGATCATTCTGTATTTATTTCTTTTTATTAACATTTAAAGAAAACTGAAAATATTCAGAGAGTAAAGTAACTTTAATTTTGTACATTCTACAATCGCAGAGATGCCAACCATTCCAGTTTTGGTGTAATTATTCCTATTTTTGACATCAGATTACACCATTATTATCACTTGTTTCAAATTCTAATTTTATGATCAAAAAAGATTTTATAGGCAAAAAGCAACATTAACAGCAGTAAATATAGCTCACTGAAACACTTGTAATGTCCGATTGTAATTCTTTTGTGAAAGTATGTCTAAGTGCTTGTATCACAAATGCAACTGAAGATTACCCAGAAATGATATAATTCTAGTGCTTTGATTAACCTGCAAAAGTTAGAGATACACATTGAAATGAAAGGCAGCCAGTGAGGATTACCTCTTGATGAAAAACATGTGCTTTAGAAATTCTAAATGAAATACAAAAGACATCAAAATTGGACAAATCCTATACCATTGCAGTCTTTTCTTGTATTTGTTGTTCGTCATGCATTGTTTGTCATTTGTTGTCAGTTGACCATTGTCTGTCTGTCCATCAACACTTGAACTTAGTGCAAATTAAAGAGTAGTCTTGCATCAATTGGCTGTGCTTGTGCACACTCTTGAGACCATATTTGTGAACAGATTTGATCAGACTTGCTATGTAAGCTTGTATCATCAAGATCTCATGTGAGTTCGATTCTGTGCAAGATCAACACATATTAATGGGCATCGAGGCTGATTATACGGGAGGAATTGAACCTGCAACATTCTGGACACTAGTCCAGCCCTTAACCACTGAGCCACTGCAGCTCCCAAAGGTGGGAATCTCAGTGGTTTCCAAGTCATGACTCCGGAGGGTAAGGACAGACCCAGGAATCCATGCTAACTGCACAAATTAACTTCCATTGTAATGCCAAGTAAATGCATATACTTTAAGGGTGTGGCTATGGACAATTTAAAAGCTATGAATGAGGGCCTAGTCCCCAGGGAC
Source organism: Margaritifera margaritifera (assembly GCA_029931535.1). Classification (NCBI taxonomy): domain Eukaryota; kingdom Metazoa; phylum Mollusca; class Bivalvia; order Unionida; family Margaritiferidae; genus Margaritifera; species Margaritifera margaritifera. The sequence continues at coordinate 954,047 of JAQPZY010001621.1, read as the reverse complement.
AGGAAGAGAGCCAGATGACAATGCTGGTTGTATAAATGACTTGCCCTTTTTAGGAAAGTGATCCTATAGATTGGTTTAGGACAGAAAATAAATGACACCACCATTAAGAGATGATGTAGTAACTATGTGTTCCAAGCTTTTCTTTCCCCTCTGCAGCTTCAATACATGTGTGAATTTGCATTTACAAGCTGACATGTGTCAGCTACCCAGATGAACAATATCAGGCCCAACTTGGGCCTCTTATTTTTTAACTTAACCACAGTAGGCAGAGGATAACAATTCCCAGAATTTTCATCAGCATTGTTTGTAAAATGATATATACAAGAATGAAAAGTTTTCTCTTTGGTTACTGTTAATCCTTGTATATGAAGTATTGTTTGCCTCGGCTGTCAGTGGTAAGACATATTTATCACTTAATAGACAGCAAAAATAGCCTGTCAATGGCGAGACATATGTATCACTTTATAGACAGCAAAAACAGCCTGTCAATGGCAAGACATATGTATTACTTTATAGACAGCAAAAACAGCCTGTCAATGGCAAGAAATATGTATCACTTTATAGACAGCAAAAACAGCCTGTCAGTGGCAAGACATATGTGTCACTTTATAGACAGCAAAAACAGCCTGTCAATAGCAAGACATATGTGTCACTTTATAGACAGCAAAAACAGCCTGTCAATAGCAAGACATATGTATTACTTTATAGATAGTGAAAATAGCAGCAGCAGAATCAACAGTCTTCAGAGTTATGATAGTTTTTGAAATTCACATGACTTCAGCATCAGTGGATTTATTCAACTGAACCATTAGTATAATATAACAGTATGCCAGATGTTTACGCCAATCAGCTGGGACTCTTGTCTCAACTGCATTAATACAAAGCTGTGTTATCATAAGCTGTTCACAGCTGAGACAGATTGTTTGATGAAAATCTTGTTTTATTCTTTCACACTCAAATGATGGAGTCATCTCATAAATTTTGGATCACTGATTTTCTTGCCTCGGTTTGTACATGGCTATTTCAGTGAAGCTCTCTCATTGTTTTGCATGTTTATAGTCATCTTTGTCTTTACCATAAAGTGGATTGACTGCTATATCAGAATTGAAATACAGTTTTTTTTGTTCAGCAATTTAGTCAGCTGATCCCCTACCAAGATATGTTGTTCTCAGAAATACTTGTTTTTGTCACAAACTCTCAATTCCAGTTTACACCACATTTGTTTACACCACATTTGAAGATGTCACTACTTGGGAAATGTTTGAAGCACTTTCATTTTTTAGCTACCCAGGCCATAAGCTTACGGTATGGTCTTACATCCATCATGCATCATCCATTGTCATTTGGCTGTTGTCCATCCATCAGCAATTGCTTGTTGCCACAGTGGAGTCCATATTTCTGATCCGATTTTGATCAAACTTGGAATATTGGTTTATATCAGCAAAATCTTGGACAAATTCGATATTAGCAAGATTCACACATATTAATGAGGTGATCTTGCATCTGATTGGCTGACCTTGTTACCACACGGAAGGTCATTGGATGGCTTCATTAATGAGCAAGATATATACATATTAATGAGGTAATATTGCATCTCATTAGCTGACGTTGTTGCCACTCTAGAAGCCATATTTTTTGTCCAGTTTTGATCAAACTTGGAATATGTGCTTATATCATCAAGATCTCAGATCAGTTTAATAATAAGTGAGCTGAGCGTATTACCACCATGGAGGCCATTTTTCTGATCCAATTTTTGTCAGACTTTTGGAATATAAAATTATATCATCAAAATCTTGACAAATTCAAAAATGATTGAGATGCACACATATTATTATGGGGTTTCTAGCATCTGATTGACTGAGCTTGTTACCACTCTGGAAGCCATATTTCTGATCCAGTTTGATCTAACTTGAAATATTGGCTTATATTATTGAGATATTGGATGGGTTGAATAATGAGCGAGATCTGTACATATTAATAAAGTATTCTTGCATCTGATTGGCTGGGCTTGTTACTTCTGTGAAATCCATTTTTCTGATCTAATTTTTATCAAACTTTGAGTATATGCTTATATCATCAGGATTTGATAATGAGTGAGATCAGCACATATTAATGAGGTTATCTTGCATTTGATTGGTGGAGGTTGTTACCACTCAGGAAGCCATAATTCTGATCTGATTTTGATCAAACTTTAAATATAGGCTTACATGATCAAGCTCTTGCATGAGTTCAGTAATGAGCAAGATCCATGCACATTAATGAGGTGATCTTGCGTGGCATTAGCTTAGCTTGTTACTGCTCTAGAGACTGTATTTCTGATCCAATTTTGATCAAACTTATTAAATACACTGAAATCATCAAGATCTTGGATGAGTGCAGTTTTGAGCAAGATTAATGCATACTAATGAGGTGATTTTGCATCTGATTGGCTGAGCTAATCAACACTGTACTGACTCTGTTTCTGTTCATACTTTCATCAAACTTGCTAAATCATCAAGATATATAATGTGTTTTATTATGAGCAAGATCTTCAGATACTAATGAGGTGATCTTGCATGTGATTAGCTGAGCTTGTTACCACTCTAGAGACTTTATTTCTGGTTCAGTTTTTATTAGACTTGGTAAATATGCTTAAATCATCAAGATCTTGGATGAATACAATTATGAGCAAGATCCATGCATATTAATGAGGTCATTTTGCATCTGATTGACAGAGCTTGTCAACATTTTAGTGACTCTATCTGGTCATATATCCATCAAATTTTATAATGTATTTTGTTATGAGCAAGATCTGTGCATAATAATGAGGTGATCTTGCATCAGATTGGCTGAGGTATTTTCACTATCTTTTTAATAGGATTTCTAGCAGACTTGGTAAATAGGCCTATGTCATCAAAATCTTGGATGAGTATAATTATGAGTGAAATTTACATGTATTAATGATATGACCTTGCATTTGATTGGCTGAACTTGTCAACACTCTAGTTATTTCTGATCAGATGATCAGACTTTGATCAGACTTGTTGAATAGTCTTATATTATAGGATGAGTTTGATTATGAGCAAGAGCTGCGTGTATTAATGAAGTAATCTTCTATCTGATTGGCTAAGCTTGTTACCAATTGAACTTTGCTCCTCCTCGCTAAATAAGCTTCTATTATCATTGTTGTTGGGAGGTTCTATAATAAGTGAGATTTGCACATATTAATATACCATGCATTTGACTGGCTGAATCTGTGTGGCGTGGGGGTGGTGGTGGTTGTGGTTATCGTTATCTAGAGGATGATCGACCTCGGTGTTATTGCCCGGATCGAGTAAAGAATAATATAAATTGTGAAACTTATAGATGGAATGAATAGAGATCTGAGCAGATATATAGAACAGACTAAAACGAGCCCCCATATATGAAATATAACAATTTAATCAATTACATAAACAACTGTGATAATGCATTACATTAGGAAGATACACTTCTTTTGAAATAAATAATTCACCGAATTTTAAACACAAATATACTTATATAAATAGCCGATCTGTTTAAATGATAGAATTAATTCATCATAGAATCGAGTGAACAATCGAAGTCATTGCCTTGTACAGCTTCATAACCTCGTTTCCTCCTGTTCACCGTGCTGTTCAATTGGTTCCTTCGCTTTCTTCTCACTCTGACTATCTTGCCTCTGTCGGCCCTCAAACTTTGTGTGGGTAGGTGGATACGTAGGTATGTAGATACGTAGGTACGTGGATACGTCAGTGGATTACGTCAGTGGAGCTATTTCCCCTTTCAAAATAAACAGAGAAGCAACCTAAATCTTCTGTCAGATATCCTACTGGGAATAGATCATTACTCCACTCTCGTTATGTCAGATAGCATCCTATCGTAAGTCAAACAGATACCAACGGCTATCTGGTCAAGCCAAACACGGCAGGCCATAAACAAACAAACCTAGTTTCATAAGATTAATGTATTTCCTAACGGCTATTTCATCGCTGACTCACATTAACATCACACGAGACATAATAGTTCCGTTCTCGATTATACAAATGAATGAATGAAATTCATTACATGGCTTAACTACGTTAATTTCAGTCGATACGCACTTAAGTTTTTATCATACATGAAATCATCTAAGATTGGTGAATTCACACGGATTCTCATACCCATATCAACTAAAGTAATGCATGAAATTCTTAGAATACATGATTCCTATAACACTCAAGACAACAAATTCAAACAATCTGTCAAACTTATATATAAGATCATTGTATGAATTCAGATAATGAACTCAAACACAGTTATACTCATATCAAGAAAATTGATCTACGAATTTATACAAATAAATTCATGCAAATATAAGTAAATAAATTCAGGCAAATAATTATATTGGTATCAACGAATTACATGAGATTGATGCAAATACCTTGTGCTTTCAAGCCTTGCTCGCTTCTACGGCCAGAATTGTGTCCGTCAACTTTCCAGACATCCTGTCCCTTGGATAATTGTTTTACGAGATAATTTCTTGCAAATTCAATCTCGTAGTCCCTTATACTCTCACGGAAAAAACGTAGACTGGCTAAATTTTTCGTTGTGGCATATTAAAACTATGAAATTTTGTGTGGGAAACACACCCCTTATTTAGCGTAGCCAATCAGGATTAAATATATCTACCGCCTTTTATAAATAGGCGCCAAAATTTGCGGTCATCCTGACCCTCTAGATTTTATAATAACTGATTCTGGACAATCTCAACTCTGACATTTTTGATACAAAGATTGAGTTAACCTTTTCCCTTCCAGTTTCTCTGACTGTTAAATAAATGAATGCTTAATTAAAAATCGGTTCCTCTCACAACACAGACCTTAAAATTCTCGCAGCATAGCGATTAAATACGCACCCTTTCCTCATAAATCTAATTAATTGTTCTCTGTCCAAGTTAATGTTCTCTTTATAGATCAACAGAAATTTGCACCCTTACAATCTGTTACCTCTCTAGATCTAGAGACTATATTTTCTCATCCAGTCTCTATCAGATTTGGTAAATGGGTTTTACATCATCAAGATCTTTGATGAGTTCAATTATGTTGAAGAGACTTTGCATATTAATTATGCCTTTACCTTTTTTGAAAGAATTTGTATCAGGATATAGTGAAAAAGGTAAAATGATATAAAGTTTGGGAGATGGTTTACATAGTTATGTTCTACTATCTCATATTTAAAATGCAACAATTTGTTGAGCAATATTTTCAACTAGATCAAGGTTCTTGTTTTTTTATCTCTTCCAGTTTAGACCACATTTGAGGATGTCACTTCTCGGAGAATGTATAAATACTCTCCATACTCTTGAATTGCGGGCCATTCCAGGGGAGACAACTATGACATTACTGCTGGAAAACCTAGAGTCACTGACCCTTGATCAAGGGATACATCTATCAGAACTAGGTATAGACAAAATAAATATGCAAAATATAAAATTACGTGTAACTTAAATGTGAATCTTTTTACAATATTAGCTGCCCAATTCTTGTAAAGTGTGCATGTATGTGTGTGTGTGTGTGTGTGCATGCGTGTGTGTGTGTGTGTATGTGTGTGTGGTCAAAATCATATCTTCAATGCGTGTATGTATGCAGGAGCAAGAGAATTATCTCTCTTTACAGAGCAGATATAGATATTCTAAACTTTGTGTAAAAATTTAATAATGGAATAAGTATCAATAAAAATAAAATATTTGTATTTTTCATAATTGAATAAACAAGTTCACATTTTGATAATTAATTCAGATTCTACATACTGGTATGAGAAGTTTTACTTATATCATGACCATTTCTCCACTGAAAATGTATCAATATTTTTTACACAGAAGAAAAACTACCTTAAAAATAAACCTTCTAGATAATAAGCTGAACAGAAATCACTAATAATGAATATAATATGCAGTTTATTTTCCAATATGTAGGTTATTTTGTAGTTCTGTCCTAGCCAATTAGTATGTATACATCTGTCTCATCTGTGCCTGTTATACTCATATCCTTTGTTAATAGTGTTACGACTCTAGGTCTTAAAAAAATATAACAGAAAGAAAGTGAAACTAACAATGCTAGTAATATCAACTAGCAATTTATTTCCCTATAATACAAAGTGAAATTCAAGAGATACTTACAATATTGTGAATCAAATTCCAAATAATCCTAAATGTCCTAATTTGCACTTGACCTATATCAACAGGATGTGAAGCAATAAAATGGGGAAAAAACTGTCAACATGACTTGCCTTGAACTCAAATGCTAGTCAATATTCTGTTTACTAGTGACAAGAATCTAAACTACTACTTGCATCAAGGACAAAATTTAAACACACATTATAGATTAAATATACATAACAATAGTGCCTTAATTGTGCAGCGATAAACTTCTACCTTAAACCTTCAGGGTCTCAGGTTAAAAATCTAATTAATTATTTAATTTATTTAATATCTTGCTGCTAATATCAGATGTCCTTCACCTTAAATTCTACATTGTACTCAGATCTGTACTGTCAGTTATAGGATTTTATAACTTGTTCAACTTGTACATGTATTTTGAATTGGAATTTTAAAAAATTGGATTAAATAATTTTAAAAAATTCTATTAGACATTTCGACATGTACACAGTCTGTTGAAAATTATTTCTGTGTGTTTAGGATTGGATGTTTGTTGGTTTGTACTGTGTTTGTTTGATATGGTCTTGGATGTGTTGCAAATAAAACTATTTACACATGCAATCTTTTTTCATTTGTGATCAATGAATGAAATGTTTAATCTTTTTGTTACAGCTGTGCAGTGCCAGAAACTCAAGTTTTTGAGAATACAGGTACAGTTTGTATTTAAGTCAATGAACTTTTTTTTCAACTAAATGCCAAATTTTTAGTGACTGATGTGTTACTGCAGCCATAAGGAGCATTCTTTGGTTTTGCATAAGTATTTGCACTTTTAAATTTTTTTAAAATATCTTCTTTGAATAATCAAAGAAAGAACCAGAAATACCAAAAGTTAGAAGATTTGCTTTGATAATGCAGTCATTTTGAGTACCAGCACACATTCTGAAAGTACAGATTGCACATTTTTCTATCTAACAATCCATCCCTAATGCAGTTGTCTTATATTGTCTAAATTACAAGTGATCTGTACAGTTTGAACTACTTTACAAGTGATCAGTACTATTCTATCTACTTTGCTTGTGATCAATACTGTTCCATCTACTTTACAAACAATCAGACCGTTCTACTTTGTAAGTGATCAGTATTGTTATAGCTACTTTGCAAGTGGTCAGTACTGTTCTAGGTACTTTGCATGTGATCTGTACAGTTTGAGTCACTTTGCAAGTGATCAGTACTGTTCAAGGGACATTACAAGTGATCTGTACTGTTCTACTTTGCAACTGACCAGTACTGTTGTAGTTACTTTGTAAGTGCCCTGTACAGTTCTATCTACTTTACAAGTGATCAGTACTGTTATAGCTACTTTGCAAATGGATCAGTACTGTTCTAGCTACTAGAAAGGATCAGTACAAATTTAACTACTTTGCATGTGATCTGTACAGTTCTAGCTACTTTATAAGTGATCTGTACATTTACTATAAGATTCAAATAAATTTTTGGATCCAGACTTGCAGCATAATTGTTTGAATTGCTGCCAGCACTTTGCACTGTGAGTGCTCATGGCTTGTTTCAGCAGGTCATGCAATCTTCAACAGAAAGCCAGCTTAGAAACTGACAGTTCCCACATGCCAGTTTTATGTCACAGAACTGCTGCAGTTATTGCCTTGTCAGACTCTGGTTAAGTTTATCATAGGAAATGACATCACTAGATGACCATGGAAACTAGCTAGGACAGCCAATATGCCAATTGCTGCAAAGTGTTACTCTGATAAATTGGAAAAATTAATATATGACAGTCAGAGTCAATGTTAATTTTTTTAAAAATGGGATTGGAAATGAGAGACAGAAGAGTCTCTTTATTGGATGACATCATGACACTATTGATATTATTGATGGAGTTTTGTCACTCAGAAATAACTTATTTTCATGTGAACAATGTACTTTATTTTTAATACAATGGTTGAGAGAGTTTTTAATCTGATTCTCACACTGCAAGCTTCTGTCATCATTTACCCTATATTGTAATTAAATTTGTTTCTCAACTTCCTCACACTTCCTCTACCTCCTTTACATTTACTCATGTCTGATAATCCAAAATATTTGTGAATTTGTTTAGTAGCACATCCATCAGTTTATCGGTAATTATGCCCATACATATTATCTGTGAATAGTGTAATCTTTTAATATTACATGCTTGTACTGTATCATCAAGACCTATATACAAGCCTATATAGGCAAAACCTTCAAGTTATTATCATCTTGTTTCTTCCCTTAAGACTCTGTAATTCTGTATGGTTTAAGTGAGCTTACCAGATGTTCTGTTCTGCAGGAGAAATTTTTTTGTCAGAGAGTTATGTGATTTAATACTTACTTTAAGTTGTAATGTTTACTCCCATCAGATACAAGCTTATAATGCTTATTGATCCTTTCTTAGGGAAAAACTGTCCAGGACACCTGTAACATTCTCTCTCTGTCACACACACATATACACACACACACTGAGTCCAGAGTGACCACATATATGGATTGTTCTGCATAATATGGATTTTTTTGTAATAGTTGCAGAACCACAAACAGATAATCCATTGATTCATTATTTTTACAACAGCAATTATTCCTTAATTATTTCTCTGTCAGATACATAATATAATAATATTATAATAATATAAATCCGATCACATTCATTTTGGGAAATAACTCAGCAATTAGCTGTCTCTGAAAGATGAAAATAAGTCTTTCCGTCTGTATATCGTATAGATCAAGAGAAGTAACTCTTACAGATTAACTCCCCTTGCCTTTGCTAGGTGGCCATCCGTTCGCTGGATATGAACCAGTTTAAACTTTTGCTCAAACTATTAATATCTCAGAGAATCTGTTGCAATTTATCCTAATTTTAGACCATCCAACATATTTTTAGTGGCATAGTAAGTAGAAAGGTTTATATACCAGGTGTATACAACACTTTTGTCTCTTCCAGTGAATTTATTCATATTTATTTATAGTGATTGCCATTCATTATTGTCCATGTGTTTGTGTAGTTTTCACTGGTGTATTTCTATTGCACTGTTAAACTTCAGTTTATTATGCATTTCTTATAGGTTATCTTGGTAACACGAGTTTGCTGAATTTAATAGTTTGTATATTTGTTGTATGCACTTGTTTTTCTCTCTATCTTTTCAAAGATGACGAGCAAGTGCAAGAAATGCAGGTGCTGTAAAATCATGAGATTTGCCTTCTCTGCACCAATGTACATTGTCACACCCATGCACTGTGTGTGCATTGTGACAGTAGATATATGGTACAGCAGCTTAAAAAGGCAGTTGAAAGGACCGAGAGAAAAAGAGCATGTTTGAAATCATGTCTGAACACAGTTTTAAGTATCCATCTGAATTTGGAATCAATAGTGAGTTTTATGAGGGAAATTGTGATGCCACCCTCACTCCCAGCGAAGGTACCCAGGATGGCACCTATTGCGATGATTACTTCTGATCCTGTTGATAATACAACATGCACTATATTTAGGGTTGTCAGTGAGCTATTTGGAGGAAACTGGGATCGTTTTTACCCCAATTTGATAGTCCACTAGGCATAAGTTCCAACCCCTGACCATGCATGGACTTAGCGCCATTGAAACCAGGCATGTGGGATTACATTTCAACTTTGCTGGCCGAATGTCCTCCGATGACAGTCAATACCACATATAAGGCCAAGACCTTCATGGATGGTGACGAAGAAGATGAACATTCATCAGTAAGGATTTTACCGCAATTGGCAACGATTGCCAAAATTACCAGGCATATCACAGATAAGATTTGTGAGCCTGGTAATTTGATGGTCTTCTTTTGGGTGGGTCAGATGATTACCATTCAGATGTACCTAGTCTACATAAAAGACATTACTGCTATTAACATGTCTGCTTCCCTCTGTTATAAGGTGGATATACAAATGTTTCATGTCACATCTTAATTGGTCAGGAATGTCATGTAAACTTTCTACCTACTTGATTTGGTGTCATTTGCAATTTTTTGCCTAGCTGAGAAGGCAGGGAACGACTACCATGCGATGACCTTGCACTCTCTCTCTTTCAGTTTCTTCCTCATGTTCAGGAACTGCATTGGTGAGGTGAGAAAGCAGGCAGCACAGGAGTTACTACTTCACCTCTCTTTGCGAGCCCCTATCTCTTTGTGACCTCATCAGAGAAGGGATGATTATCGACAGAAAGACCACAGGGGTACTTGTCAGCAACAAGGACAACTTTGTCATGGTCAGGCAAATTATAGGTGGCCATATGCCCCTTACTTATGCAGCCAGACTGGGAGAAGGGGGGGGGGGGGGAGAAAAAAATGAAGTTTCTCCTCCCCCAAGCCTCCTGTCAGCTGATAATGACTTGCCATTTCTCCCACCCACTGTCAACCCTCCTGTGGGTGCCAGACTCCTTTTCCGCCAGACCTTGGATCCAAACTACATGCAGTTCCATTCTGATGGCTGAGTTGTACTAATGCAACCTGGTTTCATCTAAAAGAAACAGGTCTATAGGCAATAAAAAAATAACTTTTCGCCCTCTCTCCTTGATTGACCCATTAAGAGGAAGCTGCAAGACCTGGTACACACTCTCAGATGCTATCTAAGGCCAATAGAGAATGTCTATCACAGCCATCAAAAGCTTTTCCTACTAGTTAAGGTGGAAAAGCAAGACATAGCCCATACCTGCCAACCATTACGGTTTTGGCGTAATCATTCCGCTTTTTTTCACCTAATAGCGTCTTATGCTTGCCTGTATGTGGATAACACTTTTTGGTACATTTGAAAAAAATATATAAATAAGGCAATAAAAAGTTGTGTTTGTCATTTTTATTATCATCTCTTTAATTATGTACCGTATATACTCGCTTATAAGTCGACATTTTTTACTTAGAGTGCAGAGTAGAGGTCGTCTTATAAGCGCGACATTAAAAAAATAAAAAAATCTTGGGGTAATGTTGGAAACTCTAGATGTTTGCAGTACATAAAAATACTGTCAATTCATATATTTTTACGTTTTCATGCCACTATTCCTATGCAGTAATGCATATATGGTATGCACTGTGTTTATCCGTTTCATGACGGTATTCATTACACAATACATGTATCTACAGTTATTTGGATTTTATTAATTTGAAAATATTACCGGTAAATTAAATAGTACCTACCGCAAAATGAAGTGTCCGTCAATGTTTACTGTGGGTGTTTACTAGTAAGTATATTGCCTCCATTTTCGTGCAAGTCCGAACAACCTGTATATGTATTAATATTTGTGTTTTGCTGTATAAAGACTGTGCTTGATGCAATAAAAGTTTTGATTTAATTTGTATTTTCCTTTTCCACAAGTCAGATTTAATTCCCAAGTGATATTTCCCAAGTTATCTGCCATTGCACGTGGGCCGATAAGCCTTTGGTTTGTAAAGGGACTCACTTTGTTTTCAAGTTAACAATCCTTTTGATCGAGCCGCCAAACTATACTTGTTCAGTGCCAAGTAGAGTTCTACAACTTCCTGTGCATAATACTTCGACCTTAATCCCATTGCTTGTAAAGGCACCACACTCTTTGTTTTCCCACGTGACAACCCTTTGATCAAGCCGCGAGTTTGATACATGTTCAGTGCCAAGTACCAGAGGGTGGTTATTTGAACTCCCTGTGATCTTGCCGCACAATTGACATGTGTTCAGTTGCAGCCTTTAATAGATTTCTGACTTTATGATCAAAGTGCTACTCACAGAGCCCAAGCTCAGTCTTTGCATAAGCACCCGCATATGACAGAAAAATACACTGAAAAATGATAGATATCGCAGATTTTCATGGTTTTTAGCTCACTTATACAAAGTAGAGGAGAACTATTGTGCTATCCTCACATGTCAGCTTTAATGTCTGTGTTGGCATCCACACAAATAAAAGCAAGTACATATGTACAGCCTCACTGAATCTCAACAATTCTTTCTTCTTAGGTCCTAGGCAACAGTTTGTCAACAATTTGAAGTGAATTTCACATCACCTACCCCCTGGGGAGGGGGCTATGTTTGTACTTGTATGTACATTAGTTGTACATTGTTAAGATTTTGTGTTCAGCTCAGATGTTTTGCACACTGTATAAATACTGTTGTACCTGAAGTCATGAAACTTGCTGAGGGGATGCATCTTGATGAGTACTAAACCCATATCACAGAAACAGGCTTCTGTGATCCATATTTCATGCTCACTTACTTTGTACAAAAAGGTCACCGTGATCTATATTTCACATTTTACTGGCTTAGGTCAAGTTTTTGCATTTAGCTCATGACCACATAGGTTGTTTGCATGCTGTGTACATACAGTTGGAAGGAGGAATAAATATGTTGATTTAATGGTAAACTTTCCAAATTAATTGCTATGCATTATATATAGTGATAGGTTACCTTCAACAGGTTAGCTGTGTATTGTACATGTGAATGAATATAGGAATTAGATGAGTGGACTGTATGCTGCTTGCTTTTCATGTGGGGCCTCACCTATATTGGCTAATCAAGGTAATTATTGATGTGTGGACAGTGCTTGTACTACAGGCTGTCACACCAAGGTTGATGAAAGCCTGTGACTTTCACCCAGTAAAATCACGGCTTCTAGCTGTGAACAATGACAATAGCTTTTGAAGCACATGTTTAAAACAATGATTTTTAAAACAATAATACAGAAACAACATTAATATCAGGTTTTTATCAGCTTATTATTATATGCCTGCCATAAGATTGATTGTATTATGTTATGATGTTGTCTGGCCATATATCTTTCTCTATGTCTGTTTACCAATTTTGTTTCCACAAAATAACTTGAGTTGTCCACTATGTATAGTTACTAAACTTTGTGGATTGCTTGCACTTGGGCTAAGCAAGAACCCCATTGTTTTCGAGGTCAAAAGCTAAAAGGTCAAGTCTGACAACACTCCAGCTGCAGCAACTGTGTCTGGAAAATGGAGCATGGACACTGTCAGTTTCTGAGCTGGTTTTCTACTGAAGATTACATGACTGGCTGAAATAAGCAGTGTGCGCTCACAGTGCAAGGCACTGGGAGTAATTAAAAACAAGTCTGAATCATTCAGTTCATTCAAAATCCATAATATAGCTACTTTACAAGTGATCTGTACAGTTCAAGCTACTTTGCTAGTGATCTGTAATGTTCTAGCTACTTTGCAAGTGATCTGTACAGTTCAAGCTACTTTGCTAGTGATCTGTAATGTTCTAGCTACTTTGCAAGTGATCTGTACAGTTCAAGCTACTTTACAAGTGATCTGTACTGTTCTACCTACTTTGCAAGTGATCTGTACAGTTCAAGCTACTTTGCAAGTGATCTGTACTGTTCTAGCTACTTTGCAAGTGATCTGTACAGTTCAAGCTACTTTGCAAGTGATCTGTACTGTTCTAGCTACTTTGCAAGTGATCTGTACAGTTCAAGCTACTTTGCAAGTGATCTGTACTGTTCTAGCTACTTTGCAAGTGATCTGTACAGTTGTAGCTACTTCGCATTTGGTCTATAATGTTATAGCTACTTTGCAAGTGGTATGTACTTTATAGCAACTTTGTAAGTGATCTGTGCTGTTACAGTTACTTTGCAAGTGATCAGTACAGTTCTCGCTATTTTGCAAGTGATCTATACTGTAACAGTTACTTTGCAAGTGATCAGTACAGTTCTCGCTATTTTGCAAGTGATCTATACTGTTACAGTTACTTTGCAAGTGATCAGTACAGTTCTCGCTATTTTGCAAGTGATCTATACTGTTACAGTTAATTTGCAAGTGATCAGTACAGTTCTCACTATTTTGCAAGTGATCTATGCTGTTACAGTTACTTTGCAAGTGATCAGTACAGTTCTCGCTATTTTGCAAGTGATCTATGCTGTTACAGTTACTTTGCAAGTGATCAGTACAGTTCCTAGTATGAATGAACACTTGTATTTGACTTTTGCTACCAACATCATGTGTTCATTAGGTATGCATATTGTGACTTGAGTAAATAATAATCTACAACTTTTTCTGCATTTTACCATCGTTCTTCAAACTATGACTATGACTCTGTACCTGTTGCTTTTATTATGTTTTTTTCATATTTATTGCAAATAGCATAGACTCAGATCTGTTTTCACATAAAGTGCCAGCAGGTCAGGCTGCAAATAGCATAGATTCGGATCTGCTTTCACATAAAGTGCCAGCAGGTCAGACTATAAATTGCATAGACTCAGATCTGCTTTCACATAAAGTGCCAGCAGATTGGACTGCAAATATCATAGACTCAGATCTGTTTTCACATAAAGTGCCAGCAGGTCAGACTGCAAATTGCATAGACTCAGATCTGCTTTCACATAAAGTGCCAGCAAGTCAGACTAAGCTATTCATTCTATTTGTGATGATTTTTCTTTTGGTTGGTTTTAAGTCATGATCATAACACAGTCCTGTTGGAACAACCCTCAGTATAAGGCTCCCTCACTTATAATGTGGGCCAGTTTTATGGCTCCCATGAACCAGAATTATAACGAATGAACACTGTACAGGAATAAACATGTTACTATGAATGATCTGTTTCTACCTTGTTACTATGAATGATCTGTTTCTACCTTGTTACTATGAATGATCTGTTTCTACCTTGTTACTATGAATGATCTGTTTCTACCTTGTTACTATGAATGATCTGTTTCTACCTTAGGGCTGCCCAAGACTGAAGAAATTAAGTCTGCAGGTGAAGAAATTGTCACAGATCCAGATCTACCAAAGTACACCACTGTTTGCCTTAAGGACCTTGATTCTACATGTGTCCAGTATTACATACCTAGCTCATGTTTTGGCTCATGTAAGTGTATTATGTTGATATATTTACTTATTATCCCCTGCCCAGCAAAATTGGCACGGGATCTAGAAATAGGTTCTGTCTGTCAGCTGGTCCATCAGTTCATCACACTTTCATTTCCAGAGCATAACTCCAGAACCATTCAAGATGTCTCTATGAAACTTGGTGCACATATTAGACTCGGGGTCCAGATGTGCCTTTTGCTGTTTACAATCCTTAAGTTGTGATGATTTTAATGATTTTATCTGTTTGTTCATCCATTCATCCATTATCTGCAATGGGGGAGGGGGGCAAAACTCCAATACCATTTAAGATATCTCTATGAAATTTTGTATATTGATTAGATTAGTAGTGTACATGTGACTTGTGCTAATTGCAACTCTTTGTTTTCAGTATTATTAACATTTTGCCTGTTTGTCTCTTCATCCATCCATCTGTCATTCACATTTTCATTTCCAGAGCATAACTCCAAAACCATTTAATATATCTCTTTGATACTTGGTGTACATACTAGACTAGTGGTGTACATGTGTCTATGCTATTCACAATTCTTCAGTTTCAGTGTTTCTTACTTTTTTAGCTGACCTTTACAAAATAGAGGAGAGCTATTCTACTACCCTTGCAGTGTCGGTATCGACATTGGCATTGCACAGATAAAAGTACATACATATGTACAATCTCACTGCATCTCAACCATTCTTTCTTTCTAGGTCCTTGGCAAAAGTTTGGGGTATGTTTTAAAGCAGATACACCCAGGGATGGGAGCTAAATGGTTAACTTTGTACATACATGTACATTAGTTGTACATTCTTGGTGAAGTTTTTGCATTTTGCTTAGGTTTTTTGCACTCTATACATACTGTTATACCTGAAATCATGAAACTTGGTGAGGGGATGCATCCTGATCAGTACTGCACCCTCATCACAACAATAGGTCACCGTGACCCATATTTCATGCTTCACTGACTTTCGCTACATTTTGTTTTCAGTTTATTTCTCAGGTTTTCCATGATAGAATCATCAAATTACACACCCATACAACAAAAGATCACTGTGACCAACATTCAGTCAGAATAAAATTATGACCAGCAACATAACAGAGATCTGATTGACACTAATATTAGGCCATGATCTGTTGACCTTTCAGTTAACCAATCAAATGACAACCTTCACAAGTATGAAGGTGAAATTCTTCATTCGGAACATATTGTTTCTAATGATAACTCTCCCTAACATGAAATGCAACACTTTATTTGATACGTTATTAAAAATAAATGGACCGGAAATTCCAAAGGTTAGCAGAACATGAACCTTTATTGGTGCCTGTCAGCTCTACTTATTATAAGTATATCTTGATTAGAATCAGTTTGACCAACATTTTATGTTTTACTGGCTTAGGTTAAGTTTTTGTGTTTAGCTCATGACCAAATATGTTTTTTGTACCCTGTATATCAATACTGTTTTACCTGGATTCATGAAACTTGCTAAAGGGTTGTATCTTGATGAGTACTACAATCGCATCACTAAAGTAGGTCACTGTGACCCCTATTTCATGCTTAACTTTCTTTGTTAAATTTTGTGTTTTAAGTTGATTTCTCAAGCTCTGTTCATGCTAGAATCATCATACTAAATAATCATATGAATGTACTGTAGTACCACACTACTGCAAGAAAGGAAGGTCACTGGGAGATACATTTCACATTTTACTGGCTTAGGTTATGTTTTTGCATTTAGCTCATGACCAAAGAGGTTTTTTGCATCCTGTATACATACAGTTATACCTATAATCGTGAAACTTAGTAATGAATATTCTACACCCTCATCACAAAAGTATGTCTCTGTGGCCCATATTTCATGCTTCACTGACTTGTGTTTGATCTCAAGCACTGTTCATACTTGTATCAACAAACTATAAGATCGTATGCCTCTCTATTATTACCACACCTATACACCAAAAGAAGGTCACTGTGACCTACATTTTTAATGTTTTACTGGCTTATGTAAAGTTTTTGCATTCAGCTCAAAACCGCATAGTTTTTCACCACATGAATACATATTTTTATAGCAGAAATCATGACACTTGATGAGAGGATGTATCGTGGTGAATACAGCACTCGCCTCAAAAGTAGGTCACTGTATCCCAATTTCAAGTTTCACTGACTTTGCTTAAATTTTGTGTTTTAAGTTCATTTCTCAGGCATTGTTCATGCTAGAATAATAAAATTGATGATGATATGCATCTCTTTTAGTGCCACACCCTTACAAGAAAAGAAGCTCATCATGACCTATATTGTATCTTTACTGGCTTTGGTTAAATTTTTGCATTTAGCTGCTCATGACCACATGAATTTTTGACATGCTATATGTATACTATCCTACTTAGAATCATGAAAATTGGTGAGGGGATGCATCTTGATAAGTACTTCACCCTTATTGTAAAAGAGGTTGCAATGACCTATATTTCAGGTAACAGTGATTTTGTTGAAATTTTGTGTTTAAAGTTCATTTATTTGCATTTGCAACTTTAAGGTCAATTCTACAGACCATACCTTGAATATATTCTAATAGGTGCCATTAGCTGCTGTTTTGAACCACCTAAGTTATTTACGAAACAAGGATTGACAGAGAAGTTACGAATGCATCAAACTATTTTTTTTTTCATTCGCAACTTCTTGGTCAATCCGACTGAGTAAATAACTGAGATGGTCTGAATAGATTGTGGTTTCTGGCAAACAAAATGTATGATTTTTCTCTAAATTACAGGACCAACATACATCCAAGGCATATTTTTGTCTTGCAGAAATAGCCAAGGTGGTCTAAATGCATTTATTTGGTGATGTTTATGTTCCAATCATGAAACATTCATAATTGAATGCACCTCTGTTAGTACTGAACCCTTACAAAGAAGGTCACTGTGACCTACATTGTATGCTTTACTAACATGCTTTTTGTGTTTAGCTGATGACCACATAGATTTTTCCATGCTATATACACTCTGGCCTCTTTAGAAGGTCCTTTCTGACCAGTGCAATTGGAAGTAGGAATAAATATATTTATTCAAAGGTAAAATTTCCATATTAATGACTTTACATTGTATATTATGATAGGTTATCATCAACCAGTTAACTGTGTGTTGTATATGTGAATGAGTATAGGAATTAGTTGAATGGGCTGCATGCTGCATACTTTTCATGTGAGGCCTCACCTGTAATGGTTAACTAAGGCAATTACTGATGAACTACCATATATACTCGCTTATAAGATGATACCAACTGCAAACTGCATAGACCAACTGCAAACTGCATAGACAAACTGCGTATAAACCGGGTCAAAATGCAAACAACATAGACCCTGATCTGCCATTGTATAATGCACTGGCAGATCAGGGTCTATGTTGTTTGTTCTACTGATTAGTCCTGACAAACTGCATAGACCCAGATCTGCCGGCGCATTATGTGACGGCAGATCTGGGTCTGTGCAGTTTGCAGTTGGTATCAGCTTATACGTGAGTATATATGGTAGGCTGTGTACATGTGCTCCTGTATGTAGGTCACAAGAGACATTGAGGATTGGATTTATCAGTTGGAAAAGCATTGAGCTGAGTACAGAAAGTTAAGTTTTATGGTGTGACCAAAGTATCTCGTATTTATTGTTCACAGCTAAAGCTAGTTAAAATTGTTTATAACAAAAAATAAATCTAGAACAGTATTGCATACCAAGGGCCTAACCAAAGTGGTCATTTTGTCATTTGATAAGTGTACAACCATGGTTTATGCAAACTTGAAAATCCTTGAATTTGAGAGGTTGCCTTGAAAACTTGAATTTTCAAATAGTTCATGTTATCCTTGAAAAGTCCTTGAATATGTTGGAAAACTTGAATTTTTCCACAAACTCCTTAAATTATTCTGAGGGAATACAAAACAATAAAACTGAATAAAATATCACTTTTAAAAATTCAGAACAGGATACAATTTGGTGGATCAAATGACACATGATGCAGGTAGTTGCCAGATGAAGTAGTGCCCCTTTGTTGTAGTGGCATGCTAGTTAGTTTTTTTTTTTTCTTCTTATACTTTTGTATCCATTTATGCAGTTATAAACAAAAGTAACATGGAGAAAGTTTAATTTCCAGAAGAAAAAATACTCCTTGGAAACTTTTACAAGTCCTTGTACAACTTGTGGCTAAAATTGTATATATTTATATTGCACTTTTTCTCTTTCTCATGGAACTTTTAACTGCAGATAGGCATATTCTTTTTTAAATAAGATTGGAAGTACATTTATTGGATCACAACTTTTGTTGTTTATAAAGTCCTCTGTTAGATTTTGATGAGTGAGTTTTTAATGCGTTTAAAAGAGATTATTGTGTGTACTATCAGTTGTGTAAATATTTGCAGTTCTTATAAACATGACAGTACTGGATGCTTATATTGCTGTTTTTATTTATGGCTGATCATTCTGATGCCTTCAGAATTAAAAACTTGAGAAGAAATCAAAACTCTTTCAGTTGTTCATTCCTTATTATTTCTTTGTCCTAGACAGGATGTAGTTAAGCATAATATTACATGGTAACATGTTTACCCTGTACTTGTTTCTAGTAATACATCCTCTGTTTTGGTGTCTTATCAGTTTTCTAATTCAGTTTGGGACTTGGATGTTGTCGAGAGTCTCAAAAAAGAAGCAGATTTGATTTTTTAAAAATGAGTACTTCCTATGCCGAAATGTAGCTGATTCCATTCAGTTTGGGCCAGAGATGATCTTTGAAAAAATCAATTTCATCAGGAAGGGCCAGAGATTATCCTTGAAATAATCAATTTCATACAGGAAGGGCCAGAGATCATCCTTGAAAAAATCAATTTCATACAGGAAGGGCCAGAGATCATCCTTGAAAAAATCAATTTCATACAGGAAAGGCCAGAGATCATCCTTGAAAAAATCAATTTCATACAGGAAGGGCCAGAGATTACCCTTAAAAAAATCAGTTTCATACAGGAAGGGGCAGATATGATCCTTGAAAAAATCAATTTCATACAGGAAAAAATCTGGAAAATACCTGGAGTTTTTGTTTGAAAAAGTGTGGGAACCCAGTGTTTTGCTACAGGATTCATAAATAGTCATGATTCATCAATTCAACTTGTACAGTATTTTCTGACCTATAGGTTGATGTGGAGTATATGTCAAATTTGTTTATTTTGTACATTTTCCATCCTTCATCCATATATAAGTCAATGTGCAGTATAAGACGAAGCCAGATCAACACCTTGGCTTCGTCTTTTTCGCTAGTAACTTTCGGTTTCATGATTATTAATGGTATCGCTGTATGCTATTCCAGATTAATTGGGAAACTGCAGTCACTAATGCTAACATGCTTTTTTCCCAGTTTCATTTTGGAGAGAGAGAAGGGGGGGGAGGTTTCAGGGTGATTGTAATCTGTATTGTTCAGTTACCTGACAATTGTGATCTTCATCATGTACAAGGGCACTACTATATTCCATTACCAATTGACACCTCTGAATAAACAGTTCATTCTTGTTTTAATTACGATATTCATTGTCACAAGAACCCCATGGCTATGGAGTGTTATTTACATGCTAATTAAATATGCCTAGAGCTTTGGCCAGGTTATTCCAGTTGACACCTGTTTTTGTGGACAAGATTCAGCAGATGAAATCAAATTAGTGAGGCTACCAATAGGGAAATGAGGCTATCCACAGGGAAATGAGAAATGTAAAGAAAATTAACGATAGAGACAGAAAAACAGATAAAAGTCACATAAAAGAATAAATAAAATACTTTTTTAAAAATCTTTAATACGTGTATGAAATACTATAGCAAATTTACACAAATTAACAATTACTTGATACATATTCTTTCACATGTTATAAATTATAATTGAAAGCACCTTAGTTTTCTAATTTATTATATTACTGTTGCTCGCTTTAATCAATAACAGTATTGTGAATATATGATAGTTATGTGCTTAATCTACAGTATTTTATAAATATTCATTGAGTCATTAATATGGATTACATCCCTTTGTGGGATCAGTTATATTAATGAAAACGATGTGCCGGTAATAATGCGAGTGCGTCAAATAAAATTCTGATAAATCAAATATCAATTGACCTGTGGCTAAAATGTGATCAGGAAAAATGAGGTATGGTAAAAGAAAACATGAATAAAGCAAAATCCATTATATATATATATATATATATATATATATATATATATATATATATATATATATATATATATATATATATATATATATATATATATATACAGTGGAACCCCGCTATAACGCGATGATCGGGGTCCATAAAATCGGATCGCGTTAAAAGCGGGGTTGCGTTAATGCGGGGTTTTACAATATTTAACTTTTTTTCCGAGAACATATACGTGTATACATGTACAATGATCAAAAGTCGGCTTATCATCAGATGAATATTAACTGGAATGCATTAATTAAGATATATTCAAAATAATCGATGGCTAATATATTTATAGGTTATTACTGTGCATTAAAAACATTTACTAATTTTTATTTGTTTGAACGATAATACAGATTGACCGATAATACCAGACTATCGCTATATCATGAAAAGTGTATCAACACCGTATGCTACCGTGCCGTCGTGGCATGCAGTTCATCCATAATGGATGTAATTTCATTGAAAATCGTACAGATTTAAAATATTCAATAATTTTGTAATAGTCTGAATTCGTCGTGTAAAATATAGGATGAACAAAATATTGAAACCATTTACTTGCCGTCTGATATCGTACGGTCATTGCAGGCAGCTATTCCCGGGTCTACATACGGTGTCTGTACAAATTTCATACCGCTAAAATTGTATCATATGCGACAACTGCAAGAATAATTAACAATCAACGCATGATTTCAGCGTGCAAATAACTTTTATTTCAGATTTTGTGAACATCAAAAGAAACATGTGAAAACTGCTAAATTAATCGTTGCGCAAAGTGCAAAGTCAGTGTGGTTCCAAATTTAAATTTCATCATTTCTTGAAAAATATATCCAATGACGTTTGCCTCTTTGCCGCGAACTGTTGGGTTCTAGCAAAGTCAAGAATGTTTCTTAATTGAAGAACTTTGACGCTGTCAACATCTTGTGTTTCCAGCCACCTTAAACTTGCTTCTAAATGTACTACTGCTTCAGACACTTTTGGTGGGGGGGTTGGGGTGCCATCGTCATCGTTATCATTACCGTCCTCCAGCAACTTTTTAAGCCCAATCGGGTAGGAATTGGCAGCCTCTTTGTCAGTGGAGCGGATTTCCCCATACACAAGAACTTGGCTGATAGCGTGCCTTTTCTTGAATCTGTCTAGCCAGCCATTACTCGCCTTAAATTTGGAATCATCTCCATTGATACGGCGATCAAATTTCTCTGCTTGGGCTTTCAGAATTGGGCCAGAAATTGGAACACCTTCTGAGCGAGCTTGTACAAACCATTGGTACAAAGCTGAATCTAGGACATTGTCATTAGCTAACTTAACCCTTTTACGCTGTAAACCAGATTCCTCTTCAAGAATGTTGGGTAGACTACGGAGCTTTCCTTCATCTGTTTTCCACCCTCGCAAAGTGGACTCGCTGATTCCTAGATCTCTGGCAAGCTGAGTTTGTTGTTTGCCCTTCTTTAGTTGATCTAGGGCATACAGTTTCTCTTTAGCAGAAAACGACTTGCGTTTTTGAACTTGCTTTTCCATAACAGTAAAATATTTTTTTATATAAGCAAACAACGTACACAGATAAAGCTCGATAACTAAGTAATGAAGGCCTGCAATGGTTACGAATCACTTTTTATATAAAACAAAATTAAGCTGAACGGATGTACAATTGAATACCCTTTTAATTTACAGATAATAAAGTGGATATTATTTACTTTCAACTGTTTGTTGTTTGATCACACCGCCAAGCACAGCATACATGTTGGCGGCTTTCGTCCTTTGATGTTTATTAAATTGTGCGACTCTTGTATCAACCACAGCTTTGTCTGCTGCTTGGCTGTGATTGCAGTTAAATAAGAAGCCCATGTCGGCTATTGTTTGAGCAACGACTGTATACAGAATTCATGGAAGACAATCACAAAGACGATTTACTGGCTTTACTCATGGATCCGTAATAAGTAACACTTCCGATAATGTTTACTTCGGCTTAACAATTCAAAAACCTAATGAAACCAGTTTTCTCTTCTAGAGTAGAATACGGAGCTTCACCACAACCTGTTCAAATTGATAAATTTCAGAAGCCAAGCGTTGTACACACTATTTCTCGTACGTTATATATATCGTATTATTTTAGAATTCATACACGATCACTTCTCCAAAATCACTTAAAGAACCTGGATAAATTGTTAAGTTCCGATCGTTTATTATTAAAAGTCATACGCGAATTCTTCCACCAAATTATAATAAACGTTTTACACACTATTTCTCGTACGTTAAACAAATATTTTCACGGTCCGATAAAAATATACGTAAATGAATTTCAAATTTCAGGAACCATGCCACGATCATATTATTTTAAAAGTCACAACTAATCTCATGCCCAAAATGAAGTTAATTTCTTGTTTTGTTTTTTTTACTTTTCTCCAAATTTTTTTTCTCCATGTGTGAATGAATATACGAAATTTCGGGAGCCATGCTACGACCGCGTTATTTCCGAATTCGCGTTATGGCGGGGCGCGTTATAGCGGGGTTCCACTGTATCTTTTTTTTAGGAACAAACGATATGCTTTGCATAAGTACAGTACAATATAGATTATAGACTGTAAGTACCAGGTGGCCCATGAATTGTGAACTCTTTAATTGTTTTCTTTTATTTCATGTTGGAGAAATCAGAAAATACAAGCACATACAAATGCATACAAAATAATGATAAAAATGATAATATAAAAGCAGTCATATTAAGTTCTAACAATTTATTGACATAGTAATTGAACAAAAATTGGTACAGCTATGTGACCCGTTTTTGATTTTGCCGATTACATCTCAGAATCACAGTATTACCGGTACTTAAAGCAATTTCAATGACATAATGACATAATCCATATATAAGTCAATTCATTGTATAAGACAAAGCCCAGATTTCTAGGTCAAAATGTATCGACTTATAGCCCAGAAAATATGGTATTTAAAACATGAGAACACTGTGTTTTGGTAATATTCAATTAAATGAGTGACTCCTGTTGACAGGATTTATATACAGTCATGATTCATCAATCCAACCCATATTTAAAAAAAGGAAACCCTGTGTTTTGTTAATATTCAATTGAATGAATTGACAGGATTCATATACAGTCATGATTCATCAATCCAACTCCTAACAAACTGCATAGACCCAGATCTTGGTCTCTGCTGTTTGCAGTTGGACCCAATTTATAAGCAAATATATATGGTATGTATTTGAAAGATTGTTGCACATAACATTATTTGCTACAATGTATAAAATGCCAGAGATCTTGTCACCCATGCAGAAGACTTGGAGATTGGTAAAAGAGATTGGTAAAAAAAATAATCAAAAAATGCTAAAGACTCCAGCAAATCCTTGAGATATATAACATGTATGGATTTAATAGCTAGACTGTATACATGTATATCTAGTATTATGATATATAGAAGACAGTAGAGGTAACTACGAGAACTCTGAACTATGAAGTGTCAAGTACAATATTTCTCCACTCATTAGATTATATTGTTTCAAAGTGTTTATTGGAAAGTGCACCTTTTTGCTCTTTATTGCATATGGTTGCTTTGTTTCTTGTTTTTTTCAGTTTTTTTTATAGGTGAGTTTAGAATGCCTCATCGTACCCATATACCGTACAGTATTGTTCAGATACTGTATAAAAATGTGTCTAAAATGTTCTCTTGAGAAAAGTTATAGAACTGGAGAAAAGCTCAGAAACACCATATTTGTAAAAACCTAAAATTGATCAGAGAGAGAATTAGTAAAGAAATATCAGGAAAGATAAACAATATTTACATAGTATGGTTCATAATAAAAAGAGATAGAGGCTGATAAAAAGCAATTTTCATAAGTTTTTTTTACAATGTCAAAAATGTTTAATGCATCATTTACAGGAGAAAATTTAATTTAATTGAAATCTATAACAACTAATTCATTAAGAATTCTTTAAGAATCTGTCTCAGATGTCATGAAAGGCAGCCTATTGTTTATTGTTTACACTATATTCTTGTTCTTCATGTGTACATTTATTTTGAAGGGTTTATCTTTCTAGAGTTTTTGTGCAATTCATTTTTAAATTTTTTAAATTTTACTTTTTGTTGGCACCATATAGCCACTGTTGTGCTGACGTGCCATTAAATCCTACTACATGTACATACATACATACATACATACATACATACATACATACATACATACATACATACATACATACATACATACACACATTGTTATATTGTTCACACATTGTTTTGGTTTATATCTGTGTAGTTCCTGCATTTCCAGTTTGGTTCTTCTACACAACACCATATGCCTTGAACAAACCTCTATTTGTACTGTGTGAATGAACACCATTCTTTCAGCAGAACAGCGCACAATTGATTCCTATTTGTACTGTGTGAATGCACACCATTCTTTCAGCAGAACAGTGCACAATTGATTCCTATTTGTACTGTCTGAATGCACACCATTCTTTCAGCAGAACAGCGCACAATTGATTCTTATTTGTACTGTCTGAATGCACACCATTCTTTCAGCAGAACAGCACACAATTGATTCCTATTTGTACTGTCTGAATGCATACCATTCTTTCAGCAGAAAAGCGCACAGTTGATTCCTATTTAGACATAAAGAGGATATATGTAATTTAAATATTATACCAATGGTGAGTAAATTTTGTTAGGGATTTCAGACATTTAGAAATATCACTAAATAAACAAGCATTAATAATACAATAAATGCTTGTACTTTATAAATTCAGTAGAAATTAGTTCTTTAATAATAATGGATTTAAAATGAGTTAGGTCATGGGCATGGTTTTTGGACTTGTTTTTTTTGTGTGTGTGATATGGTCATAAAGTCAAAACTTCCTAATTTAATCAGATGTTATTTTAAGTCCTTTCAAGATGGGACCTTTTTATGGAGTAAGCAGAGTTATTTTGAATAAACTTTGTCATCAGAATTGTCCTTTATTTCAGATTACATAGAAGAAACTATTGAGGAAAAATTATTGTAATATATCTTATTACAGTCAAGTTTAAAAACCTCAAAAGTTTAACTTCATGATTGATGTTACAAAATTTCCATCATTTGTATCGAAGGTGAAATTTTGTTTTGCTTTCAAACTTATATCTCTATTTTCATGCTTTCAGTATTGCCCCAAACTCGAGGCACTTGAAATTCTTGGCAGCAAGATATCAGCAGGTACTGTCCATTAGTTCATGAACAAAATGTAAATGTCTTTGTATTTGGTAAAATTCCTCTACAAAGCTTTTAAATATATAGCCTTCTGTTAAATTGTATTGATTATCAATTACCCTCCCCTCCTCCCCGCAAAAAAAAGAAACCATGCAAAAATCATAACCATTTTTTATTTGGAAGGAGTGTTGATTTTACACAATAAATGTTGTCATGGTTACTAAGTAGACATAAATGCAGAAACAATGACAAATATAGTAAATTAAGTTTCATTACATCAGCAAAATATTAACTTCAAATCCATTTCAACCATATGAAGTGCTTGCAGTCTGAAGCACATGCATTGTATATACAACTTATTTTCCCACATTTATGTCTGACATTTAATTTACAGAGGATCATACATGAATGTTCATTTCAGATGACATTTTTAATTTTACTATGCAAATGAAATTGTTTTTATCATTCGCAAGTTTTGGGGAGCTAAAGATTGAAATTATTCATTGAGTTTTAGAAATTTCATATTATACAGTGCTGAGTAAGTTTAGGTATTCTAGAAAAGACACACTAAGTAAAGATGAAGGCAAAAAAATTTAAAATCCTTAAAATACAAAGTAAAATCTTTTTTATTAACTGCTCTTTTAAATAAAAAAATCCAAGACCTTCTAGTTGGAACATTACCATGGGATGCATCCCAGAGCAAATAAAATGGTTGCCTCCATTAGTTGCCTCTTACAACATGCAGGAGGGTACAAGACGTACAAGAGCCTGCGGGAGGGTACAAGATGTACAAGAGCCTGTATGGGGGTAAAAGATGTACAAGAGCCTGTAGGGGGGTACAAGATGTACAAGAGCCTGTAGGGGGGTACAAGACATACAAGAGCCTGTAGGGGGGTACAAGACATACAAGAACCTGCAGGGGGGTACAAGACATACAAGAGCCTGCAGGGGGTTACAAGACATACAAGAGCCTGCAGGCAGGTATAAGACATACAAGAGCCTGCAGATGGGTACAAAACATAGAAGAGCCTATAGGGGGTACAAGACATACAAGAGCCTGTAGGGGGGTACAAGACATACAAGAGCCTGTAGGGGGGTACAAGACCTACAAGAGCCTGCAGGGGGGTGCAAGACTTACAAGAGCCTGAAGGAGGGTACAAGAGATACAAGAGCCTGTAGGGGGGTGCAAGACATACACGAGCCTGCTGGGGGGTACAAGACATACAAGAGCCTGCAGGGGGGTACAAGACATACAAAAGCCTGCAAGGGGGTGCAAGAAGTACAAGAGCCAGCAGGGGGGTACAAGAGATACAGGAGTTTGCAGAGGGGTGCGAGATGTAAAAGAGCCTGCAGGAGGGTGCAAGAGATACAAGAGCCAGCAGGGGGGTTGCAAGAGATACAAAGCCTGTATGGGGGTACAAGACATACAAGAGCCTGTAGGGGGTACAAGACATACAAGAACCTGTAGAGGGGTGCAAGAGATACAAGAGCCTGCAGGGGGGTGCACGACGTACAAGAGCCTGTAGGGGGGTACGCTACACTATGATGCCTCTGATATTGCATCTATGCCATGTTTTATGTCACACCATTGTGTTTCCCTTTTTCAGGTCAGTTACATTCTCTAGGACATGCCCTTCCTGCTTTGAAGATGATTTCTCTCTCCAGTTGTAGTGTGAATGATTTGTCTGTGAACCAGCCCTGTGTGGTACTGGAGCCATCAGTCCTTGGAAGAACAACACTACTTCCACTTGTGATACACATTTCTTGATAATATTCAAACTTCATTGACTCATTTTCTAGATATTTGTGATATTGGAAAAACAGTTTGAAATACAGTAAAATGTCGCTCACCCTGATCCAGTGAGTTACAAGGATTTTGTGTGGATAATTGGTTAACTAGATAACTGATCAGTTTATACAGAATGATCTGTGTATTTAGGGAGTACTCTGTTGTCCATATGATCGAAGAATCCAGAGAATTGGTGTCGACATAATTGATGTTTTAGTGTATTAGATAGGACATAATTAGATAAGATACTTTTTCATTGATTAAGAATAGCTTATACATTTTGAAAAACTATGCAACATCCAAGTAAATAACACCAGATTCAAGAAAAATATGCACATTTGAAAAGCAGTTGCCCCACCGAAAGCATAAGAGGTACAGGATACCATTTTAGTAAAGTTTCCCCCAAAACAGATTTCGGTTTCATCTGTTACCACATATGGAAAATGCTCCATGTGATGTTATTTATAGACATTCAGTGTCAAGTTGAAAAGAATGATTTTCAAACTGTAAAGAAAAAGAAGGAGTGAAACAATTTGTACCACCAAGTGCCAGATTGCAAAAATGTAACATTCAGAACTGTTCCAAAATAGGAAATTCTTGAAAATTCAATAATGCATATACAGTATATATATTTGATTAAAAAAATTGCTTGTTAGTGATAAAAAAAATTGTATGAATAGTCAAAATCATAACAGGATACATTGTGTTATTGATTGGTTTCCTCACTTATGTTCAAAGTGATGAAAAATCCGAGCAAAATGCCATGACTGCTACAAATCTGTAGAAACAAAAGAGAATTTCTAAATTTGCATAAAAATCAATATGTTTTAAAGCTATTTGCTTGGATTATACCATTTTACCATTATACCATTATACCTTTGATTACTAAAATAAATTCCTGAGAGACCACTTCTTTTACCAATAAATAAAGGTCTTTCAAGACAAGTGATCTCTCAATAGCAGTCAATATATTATGTAATATTATTGACCTGTTCATAAAGAATTTTTCTTTGAGAATTACACTCACAGAGTGAGAGAGTGAAATAACACAAAACACTATGTGATTTTACCTCGCAGAGTGATGTACCACAGGTATGGCAGAATGCAGTGTATCACTGCCCTTCTCGCCCCAAGCTAGGGCAGCACCTGAACACTTTGTCCTAAATACCATATATACCATATATACTCGCGTATAATCCTATATCAACTGCAAACTGCACATAATCACATAATGCGCCAGAAGATCTGGGTCTATGCAGTTTGTAAGGACTAATTAGTAGAGCAAATAACATAGAACTTGATCTGCGGCACATTATGTGATGGCAGATCGGGGTCTATGTTGTTTGCATTTGGACCCGGATTATATGGGAGTATATGGTAGTTGATGCAAACTTAACCTCTTGAAATGCTGATGACACCAGAGACAAAGAAAAGATTCCTATGCTATGCTTATGTTTATCATTGAGATAAATAAAATAGAATACTGTAAAATCTGGAAGAGAGATACATAAAATAGAATACTGTACAATCTGGAAGAGAGATAAATAAAATAGAATACTGTAAAATCTGGAAGAGAGATAAATAAAATAGAATACTGTAAAATCTGGAAGAGAGATAAATAAAATAGAATACTGTAAAATCTGGAAGAGAGATACATAAAATAGAATACTGTAAAATCTGGAAGAGAGATAAATAAAATAGAATACTGTAAAATCTGGAAGAGAGATACATACATGAAAATAATCATACAGTGACATGGAAAGAAAAGTACATGTAGCTGGTATTTTATAGAAACAGTTAGCACATATATGTATAAAACAAATATGAGGAAAATATATTTTTCTAAGATTGATTCTGTTTATAATTTAATGACTAGCTCACATATTTATTTATCTGATTTGTTCTGATTCTGCTGTTCCTTCTTTCCTTTTTTTTAATGCGGGAAGGAAGTAAGTTCCCAGGTCCAACAAATATCTTATCTTGCATTTTAGTCCTTGTTCCAGTTATGTTTTCCATACATAAGAAAATTCTTTTTCTACAGTGACATCTTCTAGGTATAAAATATGTTGTATAAACTTTATTAACAAATATAGACCAGGATTTAAGCTCTAGTGGAATAGACCAGAAGAGCTTTTGCCTTTCATCTCTAGTGGAATAGACCAGAAGAGCTTTTGCCTTTCATCTCTAGTGGAATAGACCAGAAGAGCTTTTGCCTTTCATCTCTAGTTTGGTGTCTGTCATCTCTAGTTTGGTGTCTGTCATCTATCAGCTTGTTATTGCTACACCTCCTTAACTACTGGGAAGACTGCCATTAAACTTTAGAAACAAACTCTTCACAAGGTCTAGTTGATCATAAGTGAAAATGGTGCCTATTGGACATCTTGAAGATCTTGTTAAACAGTACAACTCATGAACAGATGGTCCTGCATGGGGTTTTAGTAAAAGACTTCTTATGATGTCTAGTTGATCCTAAATGAAAATGGTTCTGATGTGACAGTTCAATATGGCTGCCACAATGGACATCTTGAAAATCTTGTTTTTCTACTCCTCCTAAACGGATGGTAATATTGACATGGAGATTTAATTATAAAGACTTCTTGTGCCTTTTAGTTGGTCCTAAATACAAATGGTGCCCCTCAGACATCCAGAATGGTTACCATAGTGGCCATCTTGAAAATCTTGTTATCACTACTTGATTAGATGGATTTCACTAAAAGATATTTCTTATGATGTGTAGTTGGCCCTAAATTACATGGTTTTCTTCAGACACGGTGGCCATCTTGAAATTCTTGTTATCGCTACTCTATCAGAGCAGATGTTCACATTTACATGGAGTTTACACTAAAAAGAATTATTATAATGTCTAGTTGATCCTAAATGAAAATGGTATTAATCTGACATCCACCATGGCATCTATCTTGAAAGTCTTGTTATCACTACTCCTGACTAAACAGATGGTTGTATCAACATGGGATTGTCACTAAAAGACTTCTTATGACTTATGATATCTAGTTGATCCTAAATAAAAAATGGTTCCAATCTGACATTCAATATGACCACTATGGCATCAATCTTTAAAATCTTATCACTACTCATCCTGAACAGATGGTCATATTGATGTCTGGTTGGTCCTAAATCCTAAATAAAACTGGCACTGATTTGACAGCCAATATGGCAATGATGGCATCCATCTTCAGAATCTTGTTATCACTACTTTTTCAGAATGCATGGTTGTATCGACATGGGCTTTTCAGCAAATGAGTTGTTATGATGTCTATTTGGTCCTCAGTGGCTATGGTGGCCCTCAGCCTCAGACATCCATTATGACCACTATGGTGTCCATCCTGAATTTTTTTTATCGCTACTCATTCTGAATGGGCTGGTTGTATTGCCATTGGGTTTTCGCTAAAAGATTTCATATGATGTTGAGTTGGTCCTAAATAAAGTTGTAATGATCTTACATCCAATATGAATGACATGGTGGCTATCTTGAAAATCTTGCTATTGTTACTCCACCTGAACAGATGGTAGTATTGACATGGGTTTTTCCACTAAAATACTCCCTATGATGTCTAGTTGGTCCTAAATGAAAATGGTACCCACTAGACATGCCGTTGGACATCCAGCTGGCCACCATGATGGCCATCTGGAAAATCATATTATCACTACTCATCCAGAACTGATGGTCAAATCACCATGGTGTTTTGGCTGAAAGAATTCTTCATATGATGTCTAGTTGGTTTGGAATGAAAATGCTGATCTGATATCTTGAACATCTTGTTATTGCTATACTTCCTGAACAGATAGTTGGGGTTTTCATTAAAAGACTTCTTGTGATGTCTAGTTGGTCCTGTGCAATATGTAGTTAGTTCTAATGAAAATAGTGCTCATCTAACCCTCAACATGGCACCATAGCCATTTCTAAAATCTTGTTATCACTACTCTTGCAGGAATAGTGGATTTGACATGGGGTTTTGATTAGAATACTTCTTGCAGTATTTAATTGGTTCTGAATGAAAATTGTGCAGATCAGACCACTGCCATATCCACATTTTTCTGAAGGAGTTTTAAATGCCAGACCTGATTGACCTTGGGGTCAAGTCAGAGGTTATTACTTGCATTTTAGGACTTATAGAGCTTATGAACACATGACTTTTTCAGTTCATCAGCATACAGTAAAGCAAAAAGTTTTATATACACCAAGGTTGTTGGACACTTTGTAAATTGTATAAAAATAATGAAAAGAGCAATGGTGAAAGAATGCAACCTTGATATGTAGCAAAAGGGCATTTGAAGGTCAAACTTCCATTTATAGTTTTTGCACAGACTTTAATATCTTTATATATTGTTTTTAGAATATTTGGCATTTTACTGCTTGTTTGAAGATTTAACTCTACTTGTTATAGGCCAGAAGAGCTTATCTAATGGCCGGTTGGCCATCTTGGAAATCTTGTTATTGCAACTCCTCCTGAATGGATGGTCGTGCCAACATGGGGTTTTCACTTTGTTATGACTCTAGGTCTTAAAATAATGTAACAGAAAGAAAGTGAAACCAACAATGTAAGAACAATCAACAAGCAATTTATTTCTAGACAATTAAAGTGAAAATTCAAAAGACACATACAGTAATGTGAATTAAAGTCCAAATAATCCAATAATCCCAAGTGTCCTAATCACAAGTCCTAAATATAGAATATTCTGAATGAATTTCAGTAGCCTTGATTGTACTAATGTGCCAGTAGTCTTGAATGTTCTGATGTGCCAGTAGTATTGAATGTCCTGATATGCCTGAATGATGTAATCCAGAATATCTTTTAATGAATTCACATAAATCCCAAAGTCAAGTGTTAATCCAAAATGAGAATGAGCACTTTTACTATCTCCAATGAATATTTCAAATAAATAATTCCTCTCTCTGAATTTGCTCTGATTTTCACAACTGTAACATCTGATTACTAAAATAAATTCCTTAATAGACTGATCTTAAAAATATGAAGTTTAGCATAGGAATGAAATCTTGTTTACCAAACCTGTATAAATATAAGGAAATGTCACCTGACAGAATATTCTAGAATATGAGTGACTCTAATGAAAAATCGCTGTGTGTATCTGACGTTTCTCACATCAGACATGGGAAATTCCAATCTAAGTACTAAATGCTATGTAAACAAGACTGACCTTGAACTCAGATGCAGTAAATATGTTATTTACAAAATGACCACTAAAGTACAACTTACCTCATGGATATGTATTTTAAATTCAATATACATAAGAACTTAAAGACTTCGTATGATGCCTAGTTGGTCCTAAATGAAAATGGTGCTGATCTGATATCCAGTATGCCTGCCATGGGAGCCATCTTGAAAATATTGTTATCACTACTCTTCCTGAATGGATGATTCTACCAATATGAGGTTTGCATTAGAAAACTTCTTATGATGTTTAGTTGGTCCTAAAATAAAATGGTGCTTATCAGACTTATAATTTCATGGTCGTGGTGGCCATCTTGAAAATCTTGTTCTAGCCACTCCTCAAGAATTGATGGTCATAGCGACATGTGGTTTTTATTAAAAGACTCGTTATGATATGTAGTTGGTCCTAAATGAAAATGGTATATCATACCATCAATATGGCCACCCAAATAGGTGTCTTGAAAATCTTGTTATTGGTACTTCTGTACAGATAGTTCGATAGATGTGGGGTTTTCACTGAATACTTATTATGATATCTAGTTGGTCCTAAGTAAAAATTCTGCAGATTAATGATGGCCATCTTGAAAATCTTGTCATCACTACCCCCTTTGAAGGGATGGTCATATTGACATGGGGTTTTCACTGTAACACTTCACACTATATGTAGTTGGTCCTAAATGAAAATGTTGCCAATGTGGCCTCTCAGAATCTGAAAATCTTGTAACATCTACTTCTAAATGGATGGTCATAGTGACATTTAAAAAATACAAAAAACTTTTATCTTGCGGTATTGTTATTTCTTTATTAAAATTATGCCAATCTAAACTCCAAAATGGCTGCCTTGACCACCATCTTGAAAATCTTTAGATGCAGAGCTCGACAATTCCACTTTACTGCTCATATGACTGGTGGCTGAGGAAGGTCTAGTCTCTTTTTCATGATTCTAGCCCAGTTGGACGATTGGCATTTTAAGCAGATTTGGTATTATAAGATGAGTAAAATTGATACAGGACAAGTCAAAGTTCCAAGTCACTTGCCCAACAGGACAAGAAGCTAACTGAAAATTTGTAGAGCCCTGATAAATCTACTTCTCTTGAATGGATGGTCTTATCGATATGGGCTTTTCACTTAAAAACTTGCAATATTTAGTTGATTCTGAATGAAAATGGTGCAGATATGACCACCAACATATCTGCACTTTTCTGAAGAAGTTTTGAAAATCAGACCTAATTGACCTTGGGGTTAAGTCAAAGGTCATTGTTTTCATTTTTGTACTTCATTGAGCTTATGAACACAGTGACTTGTACATATACAAGTGAATTTTGATTAGACTTTGTATTTGGTTGCATTACTATGAACAAGTTGATAGTCAGCACTCTGACATCCTTTTTCAAAGTCAAAGGTTTTTACCTGTAATGGCTTGTGGGCCTGATAACACAAACAAGTATGAATAGACTTTTATCAAACCCAGTTTGTATATCTGATGAATACCTTGAATTATTTAACTTAAAATACTTTTTGTTAAAAATATTTTAATTGTAGATTTAACCAAACTTAGATATATCTTGACATTGGTTAATTGATTTTCTATTGATGATATCCAATTCAAGGTAAAAGGTCATGACAAAGAATTTTGTAATGCACTTATGGGTTTCTTGTGTACATGTTGACTCAGACATGCAAGAAAATATTTTTTCTTTGCCAAATTTGGTATGTTCGAGTTTGTCAAGAATATAAGAGATGGTTTCAATAGTCAGCAGTTAAAACAAATTAAAAGTACAGAAGAAACAGACTTATTTTGGATTCCTGGAATATTATAAAGCAACCTATTTATTCAATCAAATGCTTTTCAGAATCTACTGATGTGCAATTAAAGTTGCTATTTGATTGCATGAGATATTTCCAGACAGATGCATGCAAAACACATTATAGTGCTCTAACATTTTTTTAACCAACTTGTTCATCACCAGTTAAATTGTTTCTTTTAAACCATTCCATTAAATTTTTATTTAAAATAGTTGTAAATACTTTACTAAGTATAGGTAATAAACTGATACCTCTATTTTTATTTGGAATATCTTTATAGCATAATGGAATTATTATAGATGTGTGCCAGTCTTTGGGAAATATGAAACTTCAAACACAGCATTAAACTAACAAGTCAAAAGGAGTATAAGATATAATTTGGCAGTCTTGAAAAATTCTGTAATAAATAAATAAATCTGATGATGATGATGATGATGATGATGATTGTTGTTGTTCATGTTGTTAATTGATATAGCTAAACTTTATTAATTTCAATTCTAAGTACAAAGCATTTCATGAAATTACACTAGTGTTATGAAAATAAAACAGCATTTAGTCAGTGTGTATTGGGTGGGTTGTTTCACAGAAGTCAAAAGTTAGGATTCAGAATCATTCATTAAGTAGTATTTCTCCTGAGACTTTGTTATTTTGTTAAATTTGAATGTGTTTCCCTATAAATTTTTCACAGAGTTTAAAGAGACTTTATCTTGAAGATTATTCCAATTAATGGTTGGTATCATAAAATAAACGTTAAAATCTAGCACTTTTTTAATTAAATATTTAATATCATTCATTAATTAATGCAAAGATAATTTCAAAAAGAGGGGAAGATATGAATCTGTGAGAAGATAACATCACATAACTGATATGAAGATTTCATTTAGCACCTGATCTCAAATGCTTCATTTTTAAAAATATTTTTCATTTATTTTTAAAAAAAATCTTTTACTATGTAAAATTGAGACCTTCTCACATGAAATAATAAAATTCTTGATATGAATATTATTCTGAAAGATAATATGAAGAAACTGTTGACTACTGTTTCTAAATACTTTGGCTTTTTGTTAATTATGATTAGAATTCTTGGTAATTATTGTTGATTTGGAGTGCAATTTTAAAAAAGTAGGAAAGGAAACAAATTTAACAAAATATTACATGACTTTGTATGTATGACAGCAAAAATGAAATACTCCAGCTAGTGTCACAGTTTTCATTGGATTGCCATGTAACTTATTAAATGTTATTGTCATCATCTGAAAGTACATATCAACCAATCACTTTGCTACTTCAGTATTTGTTAGAGTTATTTCCCTTTTTGTTTTGCAGATAACTGCAGTGTAAGATAGAATTTTGTGAACTCAACTAGTCTCAGACTTTTTTTGATGGATCACTGTGAAACTTGGTACATATTATGGTCATCATATGAAGATGGCATATTGACAAATCAATGTGCTCCTGCTATTTGTCAGAGTTATTGCTCTTTTTGACTTACAACCTGGTGTAGTGTATGAAAAAATCTTGTGAATGCAGCTAGTCTCAAATTTCAATAAATTGTTACATGAAACTTTGGAAATGTTATGGTCATCCTCTGAAGATGTGTATATCAAGAAATTACTTTGCTTCTGTGAATTTTTTTACTTGTTGCCTTTTTTGATTTGGAACCTGATGTATTGTATGACAGAATCTTGTGAATGCAGCCAGTTTTACAATTTTCAGTTGATCACCATGATACCTTGTACATGTTATGGTCGTCATCTGAAGATGCATTTATAGACATATTGGAGTGCTTCTGCAAATTTGTTTGAATTATTACCCTTTTAGTCATGCAGCTGAATCTAGTGTATGATAGAATCTTGTGAACACAACTAGTCTCGCTGTGTTTGATGAATCACTGTAAAGCATGGTATAGATTATGGTCATATCAACAAATCACTGTGCTCCTGTGATTTTTGTATTGCTCTTTTTGTTGCCCTCCATTTTGTGAAAAACTGAACATAGTATCCACATTTCTGTCCATCCATCCATCCATGTACCCATCACACTTTTGTTTTCAGTCTTAATGGTATATTTGTACATCATCATCAAAAGGTGTGTTTTGAGCCACATTGGGGGTCCACTCTTAAAGGTTAAGGTCACAGGTCAATATTGTACATATATCGTCACACTTTCCATTCCACTCAGTAACTTTAGAGCTGTTTGAAATTGAGGGACAAAACTTGGTATACTTGTACATAATTAGAAGGTATGTCACATACAGAATGGGGTGGGGTCTATTTTCAAGGTCATTAGAGCTATTTGATATAAAGGGATGAAACCTATCATATTCATATATCAGCAATGGGAGATAATATCTTCAACGTCAAGGTCTTGGCTTAATATTAAGTTTTTCATTACACTTTCTATTAGAGAAACTTGGTGCACTTATATGTTATCATTAGAAGGTTGTTGCTTACCACATTGGTGGACCATCTTCAAGGTTAAGGTCACAGGTCAGTGTTTTTTAAGTTTTCCACATACTTTTCTTTCTGGAAGCTTCATAACTTTGGAGCTCTTTCAGCTTTAGAGATAAAATTTGTATACTTATACTTGTATCACTTACCACATTGGAGGTTGTATCTTCATGGTCAAGGTCATGAGTCAATATTTTAAGTTTTCCACACTTTCATCTCTGTAGCTTTAGTTATATTTGAGATTAAGAAATGAAATTTGGTATACGTGTACATCATCATTAGCAAGTGTTGAGGTCATGGGTAAATTTTTTAAGTTTTCCTTCATACTTTCCTTTCCACTATATAAAATTAGAGCATTTGAGATTAAGAGATGAAACTTGGTTATATTTGTCTTGTACCACATTGGGGATCCTATCTTCAGGGTCAAGGTTACAGGCCAGTATTTTAGATTTCAGTAACATTTTCCCCTCTGCTCTATAACATACAAGTCCTTGAAGATAAATCAATTAAATTTTGGCAGGTCATAGCGACATTGTGCTTTTACCAGAAGACTTCTTATGATGTCTAATTGGACCTAAATGAAATAGACCTAGATATGGAAGTAGACCTAGATATGGAAATAGACCTAGATATGGAAGTAGACCTAGATATGGAAATAGACCTAGATATGGAAATAGACCTAGATATGGAAGTAGACCTAGATATGGAAGTAGACCTAGATATGGAAGTAGACCTAGATATGGAAGTACAGGTTTGAATAACATACATAAAGGCTGATATATTTCATAAATGGGGGAAAAAAAGTAGTTCCAAAAGTGATATTGCCAATGTGGTGATATAATTTTTCTCCCAATATCTCGTGCTGAAATGTATAATAAATCTTATTATCACTTCTACTCCTAGATGGCTAGTCATATCGACATTGTGCTTTCACCAGAAGACTTCTTATGATGTATAACTGGACCTAAATGGAAATGGTGTGTGTCTGATATCTAATATGGACACAATGGCAGCCATCTTGAAAATGTTTTATTGTTACTCCTCCAAAAAGAAAGTCATATCAACATGGAATTTTCACCAGAAGACTTCTTGTAATGTCTTGTTGGTCCTATATGAAAATGGTGCCAATCTGACCATCTAGTATGGCCACCATGGTGGCCATCTTGAAATCTTGTTACTCTTAAATTAAAAGTCATTTTGACATGGGGTTTTAATCAGAAGAGTTCTTATGGTGTCTATTTGGTCCTAACTGATAATGTTGCAAATTGACCTACAATTTGGCCATTATGGTGGCCATCTTGAAAATATTATCTCTACTCCTCCCAAATGGATGGCTATATCAACAAGGGATTTTCACCAATAAAATTCTTATGATACCAAGTTGGACCTAAATGAAAATGGTGCCAATTGTACATCCAATATGACTGCCATGACTGCTGTCTTGAAAATCTTGCTATTGCTACTACCCCTGAATGGATGGTCATATTGACATTGGGTTTTCACCAAAAGACTTCTAATGATGTCTGCTTAGTCCTAAAATAAAATGGTACCAGTTTGACATCCAATATGTCCACCACAGCAGCTAATTTGCAAATCTTGTTATTGCTGAAGAATATCAGAGATGGTTTCAACAATCAGCAGTTAAAAGGAAGAAATCATCTTATTTTGAATTCCTGGAAATTCTTTCACCCAGTAGAGTGTCAGTCCCTTCAAGTGACTCTCGTTTTATATGCTGTTAATTTTAACTAGTATCTATGCATATAGTCTTCATTTAAAATATGAATATTTAAAAATTTACATTTATCATAATACATTACTACTTCTGTTACCCATAAAAAAGTAGACACATGAAAAATTAAATCATTAATTTTTAGTAATATTTAAACAATAACTGTAGTAAAAATATCTCTTTAGAGGGGAATCGTGCTAAAGTAAAGTAGTTGGGGTGTATAACTGCTGACCATGTTATGTATAATCAGTATAATGACCATGTTATGTATAATCAGTATGATGACCATGTTATGTATAATCAGTATAATGACCATGTTATGTATAATCAGTATGATGACCATGTTATGTATAATCAGTATAATGACCATGTTATGTATAATCAGTATGATGACCATGTTATGTATAATCAGTATGATGACCATGTTATGTATAATCAGTATGATGACCATGTTATGTATAATCAGTATAATGACCATGTTATGTATAATCAGTATGATGACCATGTTATGTATAATCAGTATGATGACCATGTTATGTATAATCAGTATGATGACCATGTTATGTATAATCAGTATGATGACCATGTTATGTATAATCAGTATAATGACCATGTTATGTATAATCAGTATGATGACCATGTTATGTATAATCAGTATGATGACCATGTTATGTATAATCAGTATGATGACCATGTTATGTATAATCAGTATAATGACCATGTTATGTATAATCAGTATGATGACCATGTTATGTATAATCAGTATGATGACCATGTTATGTATAATCAGTATGATGACCATGTTATGTATAATCAGTATGATGACCATGTTATGTATAATCAGTATAATGACCATGTTATGTATAATCAGTATGATGACCATGTTATGTATAATCAGTATAATGACCATGTTATGTATAATCAGTATAATGACCATGTTATGTATAATCAGTATGATGACCATGTTATGTATAATCAGTATAATGACCATGTTATGTATAATCAGTATAATTACCATGTTATGTATAATCAGTATAATGACCATGTTATGTATAATCAGTATGATGACCATGTTATGTATAATCAGTATGATGACCATGTTATGTATAATCAGTATAATTACAAGAATGACTGAAAATTCTATGAATGCACATGTATGAGTGTCCAGAATGAGGGTGGGGAAATAAACAAAATGACAGTCAAATGTATATTAATAATTTTACTCCTACCAGTTTATATACAAATTGGAATTAAAATAGCTGTATACTGGATGAAACTTGATCATTCTTGTGTAAGAATATTAATTATGACCTGTAAGCTATATGTTTCTGAAACTTATTTATTTTTATCAGTTTGTCAGCTTGGCTCAGGTTTTAAGTGAGGTCACAGAATAGGATAACAAAAAATAGGAGCCATGATGTGACTTGTATGCAAAATTTATTTTATAAAGAAAGCACATTATAGCAAGGTTACCCTGTATATTGTAATATTTTGCATACATAGTAAAATATTGAAATGATTAATTTCCTGTGATAAGATGAGTCACATTATTTTTGTTTCACTAATTTCATTTTCTAATTTGTTTTTACTACAGTTATTCATTTCAGCTATAAATTTGTTGTTCATGATAACTGGACATTTTCTGTAATATTTTGATTGTTTCTTGACTTTAAAACATAAATACTGTTTTATAACTTGAATTACCAGAAATGGGTTTTTAATTGCACTGGTGAATGATGGGCCACATTCATTAATTCTAGTTTTTCTTGTTACTTGTTTTTAGCAGTAGAACAGTTTACCAAATAAATTACTATTTGTGCCAGCACTGCATTAAAAACATTGATGAATAATACTTTTTACATTGCAGATTCATTTTGAGTGAGTAGACTTTATAGATAAAAATGATTTAGAGATGAATACATAATTTTTTTCATGGCTCTATGCTGAATTTTATCATGGCTCTATGCTGAAGTTTTTCATGGCTCTATGCTGAAGTTTATCATGACTCTATGCTGAATTTTGTTCATGGCTCTATGCTGAATTTTTTCATGGCTCTATGCTAAATTTTTGTGAGGCTCTATGCTGAATTTTATCATGGCTTTATGCTGAATTTATCATGGCTCTATGCTGAATTTTTTCATGGCTCTATGCTGAATTTTATCATGGCTCTATGCTGAATTTTATCATGGCTCGTTGCTGAATTTTATCATGGCTCTATGCTGAAATTTATCATGGCTCTATGCTGAATTTTAGTGTGGCTTTATGCTGAATTTTAGCATGGTTTTATGCTGAATTTTATCATGGCTCTATGCTGAATTTTATCATGGCTCTATGCTGAATTTTATCATGGCTCTATGCTGAATTTTATCATGGCTCTATGCTGAATTTTATCATGGCTCTATGCTGAATTTTAGTGTGGCTTTATGCTGAATTTTAGAATGACTTTATGCTGAATTTTATCATGGCTCTATGTTTAATTTTATCATTGCTCTGTGCTGAATTTTAGTGTGGCTCTATGCTGAATTTTTGCATGGTTCTATGCTGAATTTTAGCATGGCTCTATGCTGAATCTGTCATGGAATCTTGTTTGTATACCCATTATATTCTCAATTCTCCAAAGTTTGTACACCTAAGTGTTTAATTGCTTTCACAAACTTTTTTTGCATTTATTTCCTTCAAGCATCGATAATGGTAGGAATTTATTTATTTTCTTGAGCCTTTAAATTGAGCACAAAATTACTTCAGTATAATTCATTATGCAGCAGACTTGTTATCAAGAAAGTTTCTAACAATTTTTGTACACTTCTAGAACTCACCTTTTATTGAGTGCATGCACATTCCTATTTTGATATTATTAACCCCTATGTCCATCTGTCTGTCTGTCTGTAAACATTTTTGTTCCAGAGCATAACTCTCAAACTGTTCAACGTATTTCAACCAAACTTGGTAGACCTGTTAAGCAAGTTGTGTAGAGGTGCTTTTTGATATTAAAATTTATGCATTCCATCTTTTTTATAGTAGCATGAAAACATAGTGTAGCATAAATAGCATAAAAAGTGAGAGTACTGGGCCATAGGGTACTTTCAGTAGATGTCTTTACATAAGCTGGGGGCCAGGGAATATGTCATCTCTGGATATCTCTTGTTGGGATTATGTACACTATTGGCTTTT
This sequence comes from Margaritifera margaritifera, assembly GCA_029931535.1. Classification (NCBI taxonomy): domain Eukaryota; kingdom Metazoa; phylum Mollusca; class Bivalvia; order Unionida; family Margaritiferidae; genus Margaritifera; species Margaritifera margaritifera. The sequence goes on along the minus strand of JAQPZY010001621.1, from coordinate 911,528 downwards.
GTCTTCCCATCAAAAAAGAGCACACAGCCTTGCACATTGAACTTGGGGGAAGCACTTTCATGAATAAAAAGTGAAAAAAATCACGTTAGAAAATAATGTGTTGTTAATATGTTATAACATGTTGTTTTTTTAAAATAAATTTCATTGTTGTATGGAATTTCTCTACATTACAAGTCGTACAACTTGAGAGAAGAAATAGTGGTGGTATTTGACAAACATCAGTTTGAAACCTTACATCATCATCTGGCAATAAACCATTTTTTTCTCCAAGTATACAAACTTGAGAGATGTATTAACTTGCGAGAAATGGTGATACTTCCTGAAGACAAGATATTTGTGTCTTTATGATTGACACTAAGTCTGTAAGGACACTTTTCACTAATCAATCATATGATCAGAATTTATTTATTGTTTTTAAATCTTTGGCTGTTAAACAGATATTTCTGCAGTTAATGTTTCATTTCACTTTTGCTGTATTCTTGAAAACCTGATAACCCAGTAGGTAGTGCAGTGAAGTTATTTTTTTTCAGAATGTTACAGATCTTTTATCAGCTGGGAATTTTTCTCTTTTTTTCTCATCTTTTCTTTATATCACCAAATACCTGCTGAATCGCATTTTGGTTGTGTATCAAGTGCAGCCAGTCGCAAACATACTTTCCAGCAGATTATATTCTGCACTGTTTGTTCCACTAAATAAAAATATGTCTAAATAAATTTTTGTATGTTATTTGGTAATAAATATTTTTATTTGTAATCTGATAGAAAAAAATATCACTAAGTTTAGTCATAGAAAAAAAATATCAATCACTAAGTTTAGTCATAGAAAAAAAATATAAATCACAAAGTTTAGTCATAGAAAAAAAATATCAATCACTAAATTTAATCATGGCAACTACCAATAACTTCTCGAAGAGGTTGCAGCTTAATAGAATTTAAAGTAATGTGTTACTGATGAGATTAACAAATATATACACTTCAGCATTGTTGCAAAAAGGTGTATGTAAACCATGCCAAAACAAGTCATTCTAAGCAAATTTTGCCATGACATTTTTCAATCAGATTAAAAGAAAAAAAACATTTTCACTGAAAAAAGTGCAAAAAAGTATTTAGAGTTTAGTGATTTCAGTGAACAGTGTAGAGTTGTGTGTATTGTTCACATGTAAAGACAGGATTCCAGATCAGTCTTCCTGCCCATTTGTTATCTCATCAATCATTGGTTAAATCATAACAGGAAAGCCAAGTGCATAGTTATCACTGAGGATCAAACCAGGACCTCAGTCACACAAAGTCAGGCCTCTAATACAAAGTCAAGCCTTTCATACAAAGTCACAAGGACTAAAATGGTCCAGACCAGCTGACTACATTACTTACCTTGACCAGTACACTTTACCTTTATTCTTTTTTGAATGTCACCCAGATTCACCACTTAGAGTGGTTGAATTACATTCTCACAACAAATACAATTGCTGGCTGAAAATTAGAAATGAAGCAACTTTTAAACGTACATTTGTTTAGCAAAGTTTACTGAGATATATTTGTAGACTACATGGAACTTCATAATGTGTGCCTTACTTGACATATAATGATCATTACCATCAATCCATCTCTCTGACTGTCTGTTTTTCCTTCCACATTTTGGTTTCTGCTGGATCACTTTACCAGCATTTTACTGGATTTCATCCAATTTTGGTATGCAGCTTTATATAGACAAGATCTTGGGTAGGTTAGACTTTCAGCTTTCTCTGTCATTGTGTGGTGTGATGTGTTGGTGTGGTAAGACTATCTGTCTTCATGTTCATGCCCGATTTCTTAGGGATTCAATAGGTTGACTACCAATATATGTAACAAATATACCCAATAACATTAAACTTTGAAAATTGATTGGAAGCTGGCCTACCTGGAGCACCAGACAAATCTATATATTACAACAATCTGGTGGATGTCCTATAAAAAATGTCTTGAATCTCCAAAGCATGCAACCCGTATGCCAGATTTTAATGTTCCTTTTCCTTACGTTTTTTACTGGGCCTGTACCAATCTGGAGGGTGATTTATTCTAATCCCTGTTAGCTGCATTTCATGAAGATACATCTAAGCCTAAGAGGAGTTTATCCAGGAGCTACTGCAATCCTTGCTATATGCAGGCAATCCATAAAGAAATCTGTAACCACAGTCACAGAACCAAAATATTCATTGTCCACTAGAGTTAACCTTGTTCAAGCAACCCTCAAGTGTTTTATGCCTAATGACCCTAGCTGTTAGTTTCTCCCTTGATGTTAATTTCTCTACAGCAAACATTGGAATAAATAAAATTCACCCAAATCATCTGCTTATATAATCAGCTGCTCAAATTCTCTTGGCTGAAGATGCAGGACCAATGAAGTAAAATGAGTGGAGAAAATTCCTGTAATCTTGTTGGCTAACAGGAAAGAACAGTTTTAATCCCTTTCTGTAAATCAGATAAAGATGGACCAGAATGAGTTCTGAAACTGAACTGAAAGTGGTAACTATCTCACCAAAAGTCATTATATTACCGATGCCTCTGGCTGCATGTGTCCCGCATGAATTATGTAAAGAGAAAAAAAGCAACAAAATAGAACACATTGACACATTAGGGTTGTTCCAACGGTCAGTTTCTATTTTGCCCTTGGCAAGATTATATTTGAGTATATATGAGAGTGTGGTAACACTGTTTGTTTTCATGCAGATATTGGTTGACAAGAAGCACAAAATCATCATCGATGCTGGCATCCCCTGTCAGCTGATCCAACTCCTCGTCTGTAAATTCCACATTGTCATCCAGTGGCTGTTCAGAATCCATCACGTATAGGTAATGATAAATCTTAAACACAAATGCCAAAGATGGTTAAGTACCTGATTGGAAAGATGTTCAGTCCTTCGAACTGAATTTCATCTCCTGCGACCAATGACACTGACATCATATATGTAAAAGATTTTGCAACCTTGTCATCTTTAATGGTGCATATTGGTTCACCAGACTGGAGATTATTTTTTAATATTGCTATTGAACAACATCCACTATAAAAACTGGATAAGATGAATAAATACAATCCAGATTTGTGCACCTTTAAGATGTGAGGTTTAGGTCTATCAAAACCATCTACATCAGTAAAGAAAATAAGTCAACCACTTGTTATGTCAGTAGTTGTTTCCTCCTTACCTTCCTTGGTAAACATTCCTACGTATGCTCTCATTGAAGCTACTACGCATATTAGCAAGGGTAGGGCCAATAGCCAGGTTTTTTTAAATGGTGCCTAGCGGCTTTAAAACAATGTCACTGATGTTGATGTTAGACGTTTGCAGTTTTCCAGTTCAATCTTGAAAAATCACAAGCTCATTTGGGTTGATGCCGACAACATGGTTGCTCAACTCTATCAGATCCACTTTCCTTGCAAACATGGTCAGATCCACATACACACTGCATTCGGTTGCTGTGCTTGTGCGTCTGTAAATGTCAACATACATTTCGTATATGTTTCAAGTGTAGCTTCTAAGTGACAATGTAAAATCAACAAGTGCTTGCAAGGTTGGGCTTCCTGTGAATGCATGCAGTGCTTCAACGACCAGATGTCCACATATTGGGCTGTCTGTTTGAGTTTGCAGCGGCAGCATTGAATAAAACAGTGGTGGCGGAACTTTGTTTCTTGATGTGAAGCATCAGCATAGATTATCAATGACTTCACGCGGCGGTGCAAGCCCATATGAGTCAAAATACAAAAGATGTAGGGGCGTTACCATGTATGCAACCCAATGTGTTCCAGGTCCCGTTGTCAAATCCAGGTTAATGATACCGATTTTTCAGGTGCGGGGGATCATTGATGCAAATTCATCCTGTATGAAGATGCCTCAGAAATGCTTGAGTGACTTTGTCATAGCAAGTAAATAAAAATTAGTAAATGGACACGCTTCCATCGCTGTCAATGGCGAGGCCACAACAGAAGACCTTGGTCTGAGAGTACTGGCTCTGATGACCAAATAGTCGAAGACCTTTTCCCTTTTTTATGCATCTATGAGAAGCTATGTGGCCTCCTACGGCCATTTTCAGAGCCATCCTGATTGCAGTTCCAACGGCCCCTAATGCAACTACTTTTGCAACTGCAGGAGCTGCAGCCACCAACAACACTGGAATGGCTGCGAGGAATGGAAATATTCCACAGTCATGTTTCATTGCGGCGACCCCGGCTGCTGACAACTTGAGAATTATCCAGCACATTTAGCTGCTTCAAACTGTTGTGCCTGTTTCGGTATCAGCATCAGTGGCATGGTCTCAGATAACTTGTCCAGGGGAAAGTTTCAAATGAACTCCAGTTTGTTTTCTTATCGTAACTGAGATCTTTTCAAGTTGACCTCAGCTCAGTATGACAAGTTTACACAGATGTGACATTTTATTTAAAATGTAACAAGTTCAATTACAACAACTATGAGTTTTCCACAGGTGTGTCAATGACCCTCATTCGACCACTCTAGCCCTGCAACAACAGAAACTTATTGGAGAGGATCACAGCAATACATCTGTACTCTGGTTTACCTGCAACTCCTCCTATACGTGCTTTAAAGTACATATCCACCACGGACTACTTAACCAATTCAAAATGTTCACAAGAAAAGTAATCAGGTACAACTGGGAAATTGTTGAGCCTGTGTCAACGTTTTGGTCTCGGCCCATGTATTTCAACAGCCTATGATACATATGCACAACTTGATTGTTGTCAAAGTTAAGCAAAATGTTTTCAGTGGGTTCTTGGTGACCATTTAATCTCAGCAAGACTTCAGTCACTGCCAGTTTTGAAAATATTGTCAGACTTTTCAGCTGGTTGTTCAGATTGTCTGTTATTTGAAATGCCACAAGCACATGCCATGGTGCACTAATACCTTGTTGGGTACTTAGTTGCCATGAGAATTCTTCTCGGATACCGCTTTAGTGGGAGTCTGTTCATCATGATAAATGAAATCATAGATGTTCCGCCAGCTCTATAAATGATGTAAAACATTCTTCTGTGGCCACTGATGGACTGATTGAAGGCATCCAAACTGTAAGTTTGGATAACTCAAATTTATCCTTGGCAGCGACAGCAGGATCCTGCCAAATTGTATCATTGTCTGTGCCCTTCTGGTTTAAGAAGGTGCTGCCTGATAGGATGTGGAGGCAATCCCTCCCATCTGCTGGGGTGGTCTAGCCATCCCCAGTCCATATATGTGTGTGAGTGGAATCATGCAGGGAATTCCAAGTGAGAATTAAAGAACACTTAAGGGACATCCGTAATAAGAAGGATACCCCAGTGTCTAAACATTTTAACCAATCTGACCACAACATTAATTGTATTCAGTATCAGATAATAGAAATCATCCAATCTGATCCAGAGCTCAATAGTAGCAGCATTAATCGGAAAGATAGAGAACTTTATTGGATACACCAATTACATACTCTACAGCCGGTAGGGATCAACATCTCTGTTTAAACGGGAGCTGAGGCATTTCAAACTTAAGCCCTTCTGGTTTAACCTGACTGTGTGTTTGGCCCTTAAAATAACCTTACAAAAGTCTCCACAAAACCCAAATATGTGAGTGAAATCATGCAGGAAATCTGGACTTGATGCTGCACGAATCCACCGTTGAAATCAGGATTGTCTCCGGCTGCGGCATCACCTGCTGCATTTAAGTTGTATTATGTATGATCAGCATGTTTGGTTGTGTCCCTGGTAAACATCATAGATGGTCTAGCTGACCTTGCATAATTGTCACCGTAATGGGTGAGTCCAAGAAATGTTGTGGCAACATCAACATTTTCGAAAATTGCTTTGATTTTCTTTCCATCGATAAACTATTGTGTACTGTTAAACAACGCCATGATACCGTTGTTGAAAAATCTGATTTTGTCAGTGGCACCATATGCATTGTTGTTGTTGGTGCGTACAAACTTTCCTTGGACTTCTAAGAATGCCTTGCATGGAAGAAAATACTGAGATGTGTCATGAACCTGAAATTCTATTGGCCTTTGCTTGTTTGGATTCCTAGCCTCGTACACATAATTTTGAATGCTTCTGTCTCACAACACTGGTGCATCTATGTCCCATGCGGGATTGGTTGCATCTTTGAATTGAATCATTGTTTATATATTATCGGTTTCATCTAATACTTTTTCAGAAAGCTCTGCTTTCCAAATCCGCTCCCCATTGCAAGATTTCAATCATCAAATTGGTATTGGCTTGTGCCAGCCATCATTGAGCAGCTTCATTAATGATTTTACTGACAGTAGTCAATCTTGAATGAATTGAAATGCCTGTGATCCCAGAATTTTCAACCGATCCACAGAAGCGCTTTTGATGCTATCAATGACTCCCATTGCAACTTGTTTAGTGATTGATGTAGCGCGTGAGGCCTGGCCCACGAGAACCTTTGGGGCTCCCATGAACAATCCCTGGATGACATTGCCAAGGCCATTTCCATAATGTGTTGCATAAACAGGTTTTCATGCATTGACAATAAGCCTGTCATTCTATTAAATATCAGGTTGATCTCTAATGTAGAGTTGTATCGTCAAGGTCTCAGCACGGAGGTCCAACGCGTGCCTGTCCTGGTCCACAAGTGTGAAACGAAGGTGCATCAACCAGGGATCGCTGCATGGAAGATACATGGGCACCACAGAAGTTATCAATATCAGATCACCCAGGGCTGCATTCAGGGTGAACCCAAACAACATGTAACCCTGCAACGCTTGCGTTGTCGATACTGAGGCTCAGTAACTGCCATTGATAGCATCACAGATTAGATTAACCTGAATCATGGTGGTGATCCTGACAATGTCTGGTGCAATATCGTAACTAGTACCATTGGGTCCTGCATGCAGAATTTGTTGGTCTGCGGGAATCTTATTAACATCTTCGGGCCAACCAAGAACTGTTATTAGCAACGACTGTCCAATGTCAACCTCATACTGTGGAGATTCAATCGAGATGGCAGAGCTTAGTGTAGGCTCGTGTTCGCATATATAGGTTTTAGAGTCTTTCTTGGTGACCAATGTAAGCTTCCATCGGATCGCATCATTCATTGATTCAATCTTGTATGCGCATGTGGAAATCATCGAGGTTTTGACAACTAAACAGACATTGTTCGCATCTGCATAGTCAGGGGCATAAATACCTTCTTGTGACAGTGCTGAATAAAAGGCCTCAATTGGTGGCAATTGAATTTCAAAAACTCATAGGGATAGATTCTTTTGCGGGTGAGCAATTTTAATGTTCCATCATCAGCGCCACCATATCGACGAGTAATCATGAAGCGATCATGGCAGGAAGCTTTGCTTCCAACTACCACAAGGTAAGTTGATGAGTTTGTCCAGGCTGGAATAGAGAAACTGCAGCGAGTCAATGAACTGCAGCTGACCTAGCCAAAATGTCATGTATTTTTCCATATTGTTGGGAATAATACTTATTATTGCATTCGATGCTGCTGCAATTTCTTGCATGATCAAGTGACCATCTTACCTGCGCAGGTCATGAAACACAACTGGAATTTTTGTTTTGTTTGGGTAAATTTGCAACTGTAGGTTGGTTGCGCTGTGTGTGGCTCCTCTGTATGCACAGTGATGTGACATTGATCGCGAACTTTTTTCATTGGTGGATAGCACGCTGAAAGCTCCTTCACAGATCCTGCAATGAGTCGCCACAGAAAACTTGCCATCACGGGTCATAATCATGTCTGGGGGTGAGGAAAGCTGTTGTCTGATCCATTTCGCTGTAACCTCGAGCGATTTAATAAACACCTCAACTGAGTCCTTGCCACAATACAACATTGGTGGCTCAGTTGTTCCATCACATCTGATAGCAGTGTAGTAAAACCAGCATGGGACTTGTTCAGCAACTTGTGTTGTATTTGATGAAACCGTGGGTGGTGGCTAAGCTTCCTTTTACGACCTCGGGTCATTCATGGGAACATTCAAGCATTCAAAGTCTGCATAAATAATATATGGTACTTTCATCTTCCGTTGCATTGCAGTGAATTTCAAAATAGTCTTACCGGGTTCTGGCATGATTGTACACTACCTAGCTGTTCTTATGTTTGGAATCTCTACAGTGTTTATATACCTAAAAGAGTAACAAGAATTATGTTAAAACTACCAGATCATTTAAGTATGTTGTATCTACTGAGGATATGTGGTTTAATCAGGGACTACAGCTCAGCAGAATCCTGAAAGCTATCTCAAAATGAAAACCTTGCAGGTCTGAGGCTATCGAAACTCAACCACACACACACAATCAGCCCTACCATAACAGTACCAAACAGAAAAATTATCCTCCTATGCCTGAAAACTAATCATCACTTTCAAACTTAACACTGAGAATCTGCTTGAGGGCACAATCACAATAACCAACAGTCCAATTCAAACACTGACAATATAGTGATCTCCAGACACTGAGCAAATACAAAATCATTGTGGTTCACATGAAAACATATCCAAATCACTAAACAATCAAATACTGACAAAAGCATAAATATAATAAAAACTATATTCTACAAAATGAAGTTGTTACCGTACATGAAGTAAATGTCACATGCCACCAGAGTTATCTACAAATCAAAAGGGATAATAAACACTCTACACCAGCTGTAGTACTTGGCATGTATCAACTGAAGTATCTGCTTCATCTGTTCTGGAGTGCCCTGCAGCTATTTTGACTCCACCTGAATGATAACATCGGACCATCATTATTGTGTGTGGTAAGATTACTCTGGGATTCAAGGGGTTGACTACCAATATATGTAACAAATGTGCCCAATCACAATAAAATGTACAAGTTGATGTGAAGCTCTCCTATCTGGAGTGTCAGACAAATTTGAATATGACAGTAATCTGGCAGCTCTCCTACTCGGAGCAACAAAATGATTCATACAATCCATATTTAATTAACATGATTTTAAAAATGGGTCAAAACGTCTTGAATCTCCAGAGCTATTATGCAACCTCTGTGCAGGATTTATGAAGCTTCTTTTCCCTATGTTTTTATTGGGTTTGTACCAATCTGGAGTGTGATTTAGTCTAATCCTTCTTAGCTGCACTTTGTGAAGACCCACACACTTAAGCCTAACTTGGGAGTTTATCTGGAACTACCAGAATCCCTGCCATTTGCAGGCAATCACAACTCGGGAAAGAAACTGTGAACACATTCACAAAACAACAATATTCAGTTACTGTTTTTTAGGCAATGTGCTAGTATTTTATACCAAACCACCCCAAGCTCATCTTCTCTCGATGTTTCTTCCTCTTCAGATAACACTGGAATAAATAAAGTGCCAATCGCCCGCTTATATACCCGGCTGCTCAAATTCTATTGACTCAGTAAGCTTAGCTTTTGATTGGTTGATGCAGGACCAATGATGCAAAATTTTCACAGGGAACCCTAGCATACTGATTGGCTAACAGGAAAGAACAGTTGCAATGGCTTTGTTTTTTTTTTAATAACAATCAGAAAAAGATGGGCTAGATTGGATTGTGAAACTTAAATAAAAGCAACAATTATCTTGCCTAAAATCATTATAGTAGAGTTCTGACCCCTGATTGTCCAGCATATCTCCTTTTGTTTCTACAGCATAGCTCTTAATTATTAATGTTTTTAGGTTTCAATTGAATTTGGTGAGGAGCATATATTTTTTCACAATAACTTTGTTAATTATGATTGGATTTCAACCAAAGTTTGTGTTGTCTGTAGGTCTCACATTAATTTGATTATCATTAAGCATAACTTTCTTATTTTATTATTTACTCAAGTAAATCAAAATTGATGTCCACCTATATTTACTATATCCCATAGACTGCTGCAGTAACTGAAACAATCTGTAAAACTGGTTGAAAATATATGACAATGGATTTAATTGAGTCACAAATTGAAGTGCCAACAATGACAGTAGTTCATCCTGGCATGCAGTGTTATTAAGAAATAAAGACATGTAAAGCGTATACTTGCATAAAATGTAATGGAGATCATTTTTAATTCTGCTTTCAAAATGTCTCTATTTCCAAATGCCCTCTTCAAAACAGCATACATATACCTTAGTAAGATTTTATCCATGAGTAAGTATGTAAGGCATGTGGAACCTATAGCCTGTGACCTGGTTTTACATCATATATCCATGAGTAAGTATGTAAGGCATGTGGAACCTATGGCCTGTGACCTGGTTTTACATCATATATCCATGAGTAAGTATGTAAGGCATGTGGAACCTATGGCCTGTGACCTTATTTTACATCATATATCCATGAGTAAGTATGTAAGGCATGTGGAACCTGTGGCCTGTGACCTGGTTTTACATCATATGATAACATCGCTATCCAACAACAACAACAAGATAAAAAATATAAGTTAAAATGTTATAATTCTATAAAATGTATATAAAATAAAAGATAAAGGTAACACATGTAAAATACTTAAAACATATGGTCAACATTTTTTACATTAACTGCATTCCCTCAAAAAGACAAAGATTTCTCTGGTGGTACATCATCATACAGTTTCTTCATCAAGTTCACATCAAAATACTTCTTTCTCACAGGGTGTAAGTCGACAGATGTAATCCATCAGGATTTCACCCTTATTATAAGCGTTTAAATAAAACTTTCTCTATGGGAGTCTATAGGATTTAGCAAACTAACAATTTACACATATTGTATATGCTTTGAATTGAAGCACCATATATACTCGCGTATAATCAGAGTCCAAATGTAAACAACATAGATCCTGATCTGCCATCGCATAATGCACTGGCAGATCAGGGTCTATGTTGTTTGTTCTACTGATTAGTCCCTACAAACTGCATAGACCCAGATCTGCCAGCGCATTATGCGACGGCAGATCTGGGTCTATTTAGTTTGCAGTTGGTATCGGCTTATACGCGAGTATACTGTAATCAAAGCATCTCTCAGCAGGTGACTACTCTTCAGTTTGTTTAATTGTTGAAAATAACTTTTAATCTGTTCCATTGCAAGAAGGTAGGACTGAAGAAGTCTCATCATATAGCACATAAATCCAACCTACAGTTTAGCATTGATATTAAAAGAATTCATTTAGTTTATGAGCTGAACAATTTAGACACTGTATTTAAGATTTAAGACATTTCTTTCCATGCTCCATACAAGACTTTTAAAATAACATTTGCAAAATTTTCTTTCTTTTCCAGTAAGTGAATCTGCAAATTAAAAAGTTTTCATACAATAGAGTTGACAGTAAAACCCATTAAAACCAGCGCATGCAAATGGGCCCTTGTTGTACCTTGCATACAAGGACACTTGGTGGTCGGGATGCGGGAGACAACTTTTTGAGACTTTGTCAAAGAAGTATATTGCAATTATTTAAGACTTTCTAATACTTTTATGAAGTTGACTAAGTTTGTAGAAATCACTTTAAAAGAAAATAATAATAACTTCTCTGCTGCTATTAGGAGGGAACACTGAGAGTGTACTGACATCAGTTTGATAAAGTCTCAAAATATACACTACATTGGTATTAATTATTTACAATAATAATAATAATAATAATTATAATAATAATGATAATAAAGTCTCAAAATCTACACTACATTGGTATTAATTACAATAATAATAATAATAATAAATAATGATAATAAAGTCTCAAAATGTACACTAAATTGGTATTGTACCATATATTACTACTACTACTACTGTTACTAATACTACTAATAATAATTATAACACTGTATATCTTTTAGTATATATGTACATGTGTATGCAGGGCATTCCCTAAGTGTCAATAGGCATGTAATTTACCTGCCTACATCTGCCAGAGCAAGCAGCTGCTTTTTCTGCCTCCTGTACCCCAGCTGGGGGAGCACCCCCAACCCTTCTGTTATTTTAAAGTCTTTATCTGTTACTTCCAATTTAATGGAATGCCTTGTGTATGTATTATAGAATTTATTGGCACACCAGCACACTACTGGCCATATAGTGCTAGAGACATATAATAAGTCTCCAATAATGCTGATTAAAGATTCTAACATGGTAAAGATACAAAGTTGCACACACAAAATTAGGAAGATAAACCTTTCCAAATAAATGTAAACATCTAGTCCTACAAGATAAAAATAAAACGAAAAGATGTTAAAATTCCTTTTAAAGGTATATATTATATACAATACAAAATAAAGGTAAAAAAAAGTATAAAGCCCTTAAAATATATGTAAAAGCATTTACAACTACAGCAACAACAACAACAACAACAATAGTAATAATAACTAATAAGTTTGAAATAATCACAAACTTATAAGTGAATGAAAAAGTGAAATAAAAATGAATGGATAAAATTTGTTTACAGACTTGATGCCTTTAGGGAATATGTGGCATAATCCCAATTAAATTTGTTCATACCCCGTGAAATTGGTATTCCATCGATTGTTTATTACTTTTTATATGAATACGATATCGTCAGAGATTCAAGGGGTGGGGTCGTATTAGTTCTCCAAACACGTGCTATTGTTATTGTTAGTGTGTCACATGATGTCAACGTCGCTCTGGATACAGCTAATGAGCACCTTGCATACCGATTGCGGGAATATACGTCATAAAATGGCGGCCGAAGGAACAGAATGATGTACCTTGATAATTGTGCTTCTTTTAGACTTTCATCTTTTGACTTGTATGACACTGATTATTGTAAGTACTTTTTAAATTGTTTTTTTGTGTGCAATTTTAGATCATTTGCTCTTCTCTGGAAACATAAAAACTGTGAGTATACAGTGTGAAATAATCGAGCAGTATACCACTTTTGTGGGTCAGGGGTACAGTAGAGACAGTATCATATCGTATGCTACAGCGCCATACCGTGTGGACAGAGAAGATTTAATTTGGATATCAGTTTATGCAAATGTGTCACCTGCAGTAATATTTAAAGGAGATAAATATCGAAGGAATTTTTATTTTCCATTCTAACAATATATTCCTTTTTTACGTTTCCTTTCTTTCTTTCTCATTATTTGCATAGGGTCGGATGTCTAGTAGAGTATTGATAGATCATATTAGTACTAAGTAGGCTATGGTAGTCTACAGAAGTTAGAACATATTTGACGCAAGGAGGGAAAAGGTAGTATCGGATAGAAATAGATAAGTTTTCGTGATAGTATCAATGCCAATTCTTTTTTGTTATTTGATTGATAGATGGTATTGTCATAGGTTTGTCCAGTTTATGTTGAAATACTGCTTTATTATCGTATTATTATTATTATTATTTCATAGTTTTACACATATATTTAATTCTTCTCCGCTCATGTCTATAAGTTGTTTTATTCTGTAATTTTTTGCTCTTATATTAAACCATAACTATGAAAGTATATTGTGCAATTATATTAGTGCCCATCATCTTAGTCAGGCTTCTCTCAAATGGACCGCTGAAATATTGCAAAGGACTTGTAAGCTAGAGGGAGCTGGTTGTGTAATGCAGATCTTAGCCCATATTTATACATTACAAAAGTACCATTTAAATAATATTTAAACTACATTACATATATGACCTTGTGTGACATAAGAGCATGTATTTCCCATATTTTGAACATGTTGAATGTTTCATGAATATTTGGCTCCAGAAGTGTAGTTCACAGCCAGTATGTGCTGATAGTTACAATTAATAGTCTATACCAAGATAGTGATAGTGTTCCCATTTGCAATGTGCATACTAAATTTTGTCTTAAGATTTTATTTTGACCACTTATATGAGATATTTATTTGTTATTTCAGAGACATGGTTAAGTTATATAGTGTTTACAATCCTTCCTCAAGTTAAGAAGCAAAAGACCATGATGTAATTTGGAGGATTGAAAGTTTTTTTAAAAAAATTGTTTGATGAGCACTGTTCAACGCTCTGAGCTTGTCATAAATTGGGACGAGATGGCAGGGGGCACATACCAATGCAGTGACTGCCACATGACTTTTAATACCCCAAACCTTCTACAGAAACATAAAGCAAAATTCTGTGTGGGGGCATCACTTGGAGACCCTGATAATCTAACACTTCGATATGGATTACGAGGATCTGTCTCGCCTCCCAGAGGAGGAGGCACTCTAGATGAAGATGGGGTAAGCTTTACCATCAACTTTAGTGTTATAGATTTAGACTCCATCAAGTTGACCCCCTTATCCCTGAAGTGTCATCCCCTCTGCTTTTCTGGCCATCTGTCACTGCTTCCATCTCTAGGTAATTAGAGTACCTCTTTTAAATGTGTATTTTTGATATTCTTTTGAATATTTTATATATAATACAAAAATGGAAGTATTTTGTCTGCTTCTACAATTGATGATAATTATTCCTAAAATTGTCAGATGTAGCACATCCTTCTATTTGACCCTTTGACATAAACTGTAATGGCATAAAAAGTGCCCCTCATACCCATCCCCTATAAATTGGGAGCTCAGTGATCCACATTTCTAAGCTCACAAGAGCATGTATCAATCAAGAAATTTGTAGGAAAATACATAAAAGATTTTTTTTCAACTTGTGAAAGGGTTGCAGATTTTCCCTATACCAAACAAATCCAACAACTGGACTATCCATAAAGAAGTGGATGGTTGGTTGAATATTCCATTTAAAAGATATACATTTTCCAGAAGGAAAATATACTTTAAAAATGGATGGCTGTGTGCATGGTGTAAGTTTTTGTGTGTGTATCTTTATATCTATCTATTAATCTATGAAAATTATAATAGATGGACACCTCTGTTGTTTGTTTTATATTATAGGTGTGTGTATGTAGAGAAAGGCTCCAGAGAAAAATTAAATGTTGAGAGAATGAAGTTTGAGAAATGGATTCTTAGATTGGTTACAATCTGTTACTTTTTTTTCTTAGGTATGAGACAGAAGCATTGGTTTTATTAGATAGAGTTAACATTTGTTTTTACATGTCCCAGATGAAGGTATATCATTTCAAATTTTTGAATTTTGTTATATTGTGATTGATACTTTTTATTATATCATGTTCATAACATGGATTGTATGTCGTAGTTCGGTTGTAAATTTTATCTAGGCTTGCACAAGGTACAATAATGGACATGGCTAGGTTGTAAATGTCCTCTGGGCTCATGCAAAGGACAACACTGGACATAGCTAGGTTGTAAAGGTACAACAGTGGACATGCTTGCTAAGTTTTTTAATTCTTACAACAAAGAGAGAATTGCACATAGCAGTCACATTAAATATAACCTGAAAAATATAACATGAAAATAGCGGTGGTTCTTCATTAGTGGTCAGTCCATATCATTAATTTTTTTCTACCCTGATAAGGATGAAGACATGAATTTGTTAAGAAAAAATCCATTGTCACAAGAGTCTTTTCTTATTTGCTGTGTTTTACTTCACCAAACTAGGCAGTAAATTACAAGACTTCCAAAAACAAAAACACTAATGGAACCCCTGACTGTTGCAGTGTTGCATGCAATTTTTGGCCCCATGTCTCCCAAATCTTGGCCTCTGTGCACCCCTTGGCTACACTTTTTTGACCATTACTTTAATGCAAGCAGTTATTTGTCCCTTTGATATTTGTTATGTCCCCTAGATTTGGACAACATGGAGACACGTCCTTAGTTTACTGGATTCTAGCTGTTACAAATTTAAGTCATGACTCAGTACTAATTGCATTCATAATTTTGATTTTTCTTTTCTTTAAATATAATTTTTTGAAACTTAAAAGACAACTTCTTTCATTTTTTGCATTGTTTTTAGAAATATTTTGTTTCATTTTAAATCTTTTTATTATGGAGGGTTACAGACCTGTTGACTTGTAAAATCTAAGCACATTCCAATCATACATTAATAGAGCTAAAGTATAATCACTTTTCGCATGGTCAAATCTGAATGAATTCAAATACAAAGATGATCTCTCTTATACAAGTTAGAACTCTACCCTTTCCTTACAATTGTACCTGAAAGAGTTTATTGTGCTGGAAGTTTTCTAAAGGTAGAAAGACCATTCATTTTTCTATTCCCCATGCACACATATCATTAGTGCTTTATGAAAGTTGTGAATAGCTTTTAAAGTGATGGTTAATATATTTACATACATTTTACCTATGTCTGTAACCTAGCAGATTGTGTATATGTTGCCAAGGTGCATTGCAGTTGGTTGAGTAGGCATTTCAAAGAATTTTACATTGACTGGTTTTAGAGAACAGTTATTATGTTTCCTTTGCTGTCAAGTTTATTTAGATGATTGTTGGAAACTCAGCCTGAAAATGCATTTCTTTTTCTTTACATAAACTCTTTTTAAGAATCTTCTGCTCATTAATAAAGTATCATTTGTACAATTTCAATGCAGACTTTTTTATATTCAAATGTTTAAAATTTTCTCTGTTTTATTGTACATAAATTTCATATATTTTTTAAGTTTCATTTTTTTTCTATTTGTAATTGTCACCTCCTTGATTTATTAAGTTTGAAAAAAAACTTAACATATTTAAAATAAATTATTTACTATTCTTTTCTTTGAAATTGTTATTTTACTTTATACAGTTACTGTAAACTTCTCAAAATGAGACCTACTGTTTGAATACAATCACATGCCTATATACTGCCCACTTCTGTCTAAACAACCAAAATATTTGGTCCTGTTGGTGTCCAGTTGAGGGAAGGTTCACTATATATACTTTTTGCTGGGCATCAGAAAATTAAGTGGATATAGGGATCATTTAAGTTTCACGTGAAGTTTTGGTTGTACATTGTCATTTGTTCGTGAGATTTTGTAACCCACTTGCATCAGAATTTATCAGGGACCCTTGAAAATCTTAAACATTAATTTAGCCATTGAAAGTGTCTTGGCAAAACTGTAAATAAATTAAGTCAATTGAAATGTTTATTTACAAGTTTCAGTTTAGAATGTTACATCTATAGATCAATATTGATTACTCATCACTGACTAGACAGCCACATTTAATCAGAAGGTAGATTGCAGTGTGAACATTTTCATTTGCTAGGTATATTGCAAAGATGTCTATAATTTCCCTGCCAGCTGATAGGCAATACATTTGGCATATTCTTAGTTACTGTTAGATATCAGGTTTCCTCACAGTAGTTGTTACTAGTATCTGGGGGTGTCATTGGGCAAGACATGAGAACAAGGTTCTTTACACAAGAACATTGTTCTCGTGGTTCTTCTCACCCTAACATCAAGAACAGGCAAGGACCTTGTTCTTGGCTTAAGAAGTCACACCACCTCTAAAGTGGGAATAGCCAAGAACAAAGATGGCGGAACATGTCGGGTGTTGATCTGCCATGTTTTTTGTTTAAAAATCAACTCAGGTTGTTAGAGCGAGCACACTTAGGAATGAGCAAGAACATATGAGAACATATTCCTGGTGTTTGGACGAAATCCCAGAACAGTCACCCAAAGACAGCCAGTGTTCCATGTGTATGAGAGGTATCATTTGAAGTTCATCAAAAAGAGTCTTCAGGTTGTGTTTTTTATACAAATCAAGTACATGTATGAAGACATCTGTAGAAATTGTAAAACTTTCAGGGGGGGGGGACACATTATATTGTGGAGTTACAGTTACAGAATCCACTTGTGTAAAGCCATAATTATGGTGGACAGGAATTTTGTTTGTTTATATAGGAGTAATCGTGCTTGCAAAGAAATGACAACATAGCATCCATGCCGTGCTGCTACACCAGCTGGGCACAAACATGAAGAGTTAATAACAGCTGTGATAGCGAATGCTCATAAATAGTACTATTACCGGTAATGAAATTTTTAAAAATCTATATTACCTAATTTTTAAAAAAGGAAGCTAATTATCTATGTTTTTTTCAGTTACAGCACCACCATTATTCATTATTTTTTAGAACAGTAATTATCTCCATAGTCAACACTGTTGTCTTGAAGTTGTTTCTGCCAACCATGTACATATCCAAATGACCAGTCATTTGACCATGTGACATAATAAAGTTCTCAATTAATTTTATGCTGTGTACTTTCTTCTATTCACCTCATACAACAATATGAGATGGCATGGACAGTGGGAAACTTCAATGGCAACATAAAAAGCAGTGGGTATAATAATAATTATTATTATTATTATTATTATTATTATTGAAAGATAAATTCAAAATGATCTTCATAAAGCAATGGCTTATGAAGAAGAAGCAAAATCTGATATCTTGAAACTAGTCATTGCAAACTCTGCCGTTGTCTGGCCTTCACAAAGTCATGTTCACTTTCCATTAAAAATTCATGTACCTTTTTAAAGTCAATTAATGGGATATGTCAAAATGCAGAATAGTGATAGGTACTATCACTTAATCATTTCACTTTTTATTTGACACACATAACCACAGTCCTGTTATTAGAGAGCACAAATGGTGAAAGCTTAGAGCAGCTATTGTTTTACAACAAAGCAGTTGTTCATGGTGATATCACATTACCAATGTGTACCAAGGGTTCTTTACTCAGATATATTTCTGTTGTATTAGGCTGTAATTGTCAAAGAAAAAGGGGCATTTTGTAAACCTCCTTACTCGTGTGTGTATTCATGCATCAGTGTATGCTCAAGTAATACCGTATTCAATGTAATATCCTCTCGGTGCATTAAAAAATTATAATCATTTGCATTGACTTCATGAGGTTTATGATCATCATAATACCCTATATACTCGTATATAAGCCAATACCAACTGCAAACTGCATAGATCTAGATCTGCCACCGCATAATGTGCAGGCAGATCTGGGTCTATGCAGTTTGTAAGGACTAATCAGTAGAACAAACAACAGACCCTGATCTGCCAGCGCCTTATGTGCCGGCAGATCTGGGTCCATGTTGTTTGCATTTGGACCTGGATTATACGCAAGTATAGATGGTAATAGGCTGTCCACTGAGGAGGTTCATTCTTTCTCCCAATATGATCTTGCTGGTGATAGTTGAAGCTTATGCAATTTGAGTTTTGGGGAGTGATTTAACCAACAATGTTTAGAGTTAAAGAGATATTCAGCATGCATGGTAATAAGTTGTAAGAAAACCAGTACCTTATATACTCGCATATAAGTTGGATCCAACTGCGAACTGCACAGACCCAGATCTGCCATCGCATAATGTGCCAGTACATCTGGGTCTATGCATTTTGTTAGGACTAATCAGTAGACCAAACAATATAGCCCTGATCTGCTGGTGTGTATTATGCGATGGCAGACCAGGGTCTATGTTGTTTGTGGTTGGACCTGATTTATATGTGAGTAATTCGGTGTGTTCTCAGCAGATTTAAGCAGCTCCTTCACTCCCATAGGACATGTTGATGGAGACATGCACTTAGCAGTGAATATTTTTTGTGAGTTTTTACCTGCCCCCCTCAAAAGAGGGTTGTGCACTTACTTGGGCCTGTGGAGGTATTATAGAATATTGTGTGTCATACTAGTGAGGATCAAGACTTTATAATTTAGGATATGATAATCCCAAGTATCTTAAAAAGTCTCAAGTTTAACAACATAATTTCTTTGATATGGCTTGAAGATTTTGATTTACTGTTTGCAAATTTGTGTTTGCCAAAATATGTTCTTCCAGATTCTGTGGTGGCTCAGAGGTTAATGCTTTGGACTTGTCACCATAGGATCAGTCTGGATTGGCTACTGTGGTGTGTCCTTTGGCAAGCACGATATAACCTTCAAGTGTTGCAATGCCATAAACACCAAATGTAATCTTAATTGAGTGGTTCAAATATTGTTTTATCACCCAAACCAAGCTGTTATTTGCCGTCATTATTAGAAACCCATCATCAGTTTGGCAAAACCTCCCCACCCACCCACCCCCAAAAGAAGAAAAATTCTTTTTTTTTTACCCATAAATAGATTTATAATGATCTCACTTTTCTTTGGTATGTTCATCTTGTACTGCAAAATTTTCATAGCATTAACATGCACCGTAGAATACATTTTCCATGATCTCATATGAAATAAGTGTAAGACAGATATCATGACATAGACAATCACAGCAGTGTAGTCTAGCGGTAGAATCAGGATATCAAATTGGTCATTAATAGTTCCATTTTTCCATCGAACAATGCACCTTGCTTCAGGTCCCAGTTGCATAAAACTTCTCAACTTGAGTTTGTGCTAACTCAAATTTTGTCTCTCTCTCAATGTTTTACAGAGTTAAATTTAAGGAGAGTATATGAATGTTTAGCTCCTAGAGTAACAAGCTGGTTTCAAAACACAGGTTTAATACAGTTAAGCTATCATATTTATGATAAATCAGCATGCACATTTTAGCAGAGTTTTTGCTAAACATTAAGATATTTTACAAAAGCAGGACCTGCAGGCAACACAGATAAGTATTGGTTCAAACAGCATCCTGTGAGGCATACATGTACATGTATATGGCAGTGATGTTAACACTGGTTTTATCTAATAGGAACCCTGGAATTGAAACTTTTAATGTTCATCGATTGTTGGAATAGGCATAGATGCTGACAAGTTTTGTGTTTAATAATGTTTAGCTCGATTGGCTATAAGGTCGTCTGTTGTGTGTCCATCAACAATTGTTGTTACCACACAGGGGGACATATTTTTGATTTGATATTGATAAAACGTGGAATTTGTGCTTATATCATCAAGCTCTTGTTTGATAATGTGCAAGATCTACTTATATTAATGAATTGATCTTGCATCTGATTAGCTGAGACTGTTACCACTGTGGAGGCCATATTTCTGATGCAAGTTTGATCAAACTTGGAACATATGCTAACATCATCTATATTTTGTACAAGTTGGATAATGATTCATGGTTTTTAATGTGGAGATCTAGCATCTGATTAGCAGAGTTTGTTTCCATTCTGGAAGCCATATTTCTGATCTGATTTTGATCAAACTTGAAATTCAAGCTTTTATCGGCAGTGATCTTGCACAAGTTTGATAATGAGTGAGATCCGTGCATATTAATAAAGTGTTCTCACATCAAATTGGCTGAACATGTTACCACCCTAGAGACTGTATTTCTGAATCTATTTTGATTAAACTTGGTAAATAGGCTTATATTATAAAGATCTTGGATGATTACAGTTACAAGCAAAATCTACACCTTATAATGTGATCTTGTATAGAGACTGTATTTTTAATAAGATTTTAATTAAACTTGGTAATTAGGCTTGTATCATTATGATCTCAGATGAAAATAAATGCAAGTGAGATCTGTGCATATTAATGAGACGATCTTAAATCTGATTAGCTGAGTTTGTCAACACTCTAGCAACTTTGTTTCTGATCAGGTTTTGATTTAAAAATTTCAATATTGTTATATAAACAAAGATCTGGTTATTACTCTTAAGATGATAACTAAACTCCTCAGATGTACTGAAAGACAAGGAGTCAACAAAAAGGGTCCAAAATCATACTCTCACGAGATGATTATCCTTCTTGTTTTCTTTTCAGTCAATGACATTGCAATGCTATATGTCACTTTTGACAAGACAATCCATAAACTTAAGCCATGCAAATTTAAGAATCGAGATAGATTACATTAGTTCTAATTTGTCAATAATAGGTTAGATTTTAATCAATAAATTTGAGCAATCAAATAATGACTGCATTTCATGAAAGAGTAACTTGCTATCTTTTCAAGGTAATTCTTCGTTTGAAATTTCCTGCATATTGGAAGACCTATTGGTAAAAAAGTTCCATTCATAGATTAAGTTGGAAAATTGATGCCAGAACAAGTCAGATTGACATTTAAAAGTATCTTCTGAATAAAAAATGGATTAGTTAAAGAAACTGCATGTACTTTATTCATGTAAAGACTTTAACTATGTAAAAACCTTGTCCCTTATATCAAGATCAAAAATTTATGTCATAAATCAAGGTTGACTAAAATTAGTCTAACATTAAAAATGAATAAATCAAAGCATCTATCCTAACATTTAGTAATGGATTAATTAAAGATCCTAAAAAAGATAAGAACTACAACTAGGTTGACTTTGGTTCCCTTATTAGATCAGGATTAAAATTAGCTGTCATAAAATCCCGATTAATAAAATATATTCCAACATTTATTAAAATGGATAAATTAAAAAGTAAAAAAAAAGAATGTAACTATGTAGATTTAAATTCCTAAATGCTTAATCTCTAATGTCTAACATTTTTTGAGTGCTGCGTTCATGCATTCCCCATATATTAAGAGGCCAATTCCTGTATCTTCCCCTTTTATTATCGAGATTTTTAAAAAAAATCAATGTAAAACAATTCAAGTTGACCAAACAAACTTATCCTAAAATAATTAAAAAGGATGAATTAAAAGACTGCATTGAATTTTCCACATTAGTTTCTTCATTGATAATTAATTATGCCTTTGTTTTTGGAAAGAATGATCAGTCTATTGTAAATTAGGTAAAAATAACATATATATATATGTATGTATTAAGGTTTAATGGCATGTCAGCACGATAACGGCTGTATGATGTAAAGGTTGGGATATTGGATTGTGTTTTTACAATACATGTACTACATTAGCCTGCTTAGCAAAATGGTCAACAGTTAAGTTATGTAAGCAAGGTGAGCAATATCAGGCTTACTTGGACCTCTTGTTTTGGAAATCTACTACTATACTTTTCAAAGCTGCACTCTTCATTTAAAAAAATAAAATAAAAATGCATGTATGGTCAAACTTGACAAGATTACAAGGTTTCAACAAACACATAATATACCAGAAGATCAGTCTTTAGAGTGTGTAAAAGGTATTTGTGTCACACCAAGTACATTCCCAATAATTCAAACGTTAACTCTGCTTTCATATATCAGTCTTGAAGAGGGATTTTGCCTTCCTAACCAGTTGCTTGTGATCAGGCAAATTGGTAATACTTGTACAGTAATACCTCCAGCATGGATACTTGTAGTAAATACAAAACTTCTAGCTTGTTGATTTTTACAAGATAGACCCACCTGGTTGTCACTGTATGTTATCCTGTTATTAGAAGTACAGTTCCTTAATATTCCATTAGTTGTCATTGATATCATACCTCTATAGATCAAAATGAGATAATCATTTTCAGGGCTGGAAAAATCCTAAAATGGCCTACATTCTCCAGATTAAAAAAATTTAATGAAATTGCAAAACAATTTTGATACTTCCTTCATATTTTGTTCAAAATTCTGGGCATGTGACAGAAAATTTTACTTGCACAGCAGAATTTTGAAATTGTCCAGGGCTGCCAGACAATGAGTTTTTCCTCTGCTGCATTTTGGTTACATAAATAATTCTTTTCATATCAAACATAAAGCCTGGAACAAGTCAGTAATATTCTCAAACTTTATAAGTTTTATGGGTTCAGTAGATCTTGAGGCTGGAGTCCAGAAGCTACTCCATCAAAATACATTTATATATTTGCACATTTTTCAGTGATAATTTCTTATTTGGAATCTATTAAAAAAAGTGCCAGTGACAAAGTTTGTTCAGGGTAACTACCACCTACTATTCAAAAAGGTCCCATCCTAAATAGAAAGCAAACTTCACTTGCTAATTAGATAAGAATTTTGCACATTTTGACTTTTTTGCAGAAAATGTGTCAAGTCCATAACCATGCCCAATACATATGCAGATTTAAATAAATTAATACAAATTACCCATAATTTGCCTTCACATATGTCTGCATGGAAATATTATTGTGTAATTATTCATCAGTTAGGGCTATATAGGGAACTCAGTTATTTTTAACTTTGTTTTTAATACAGTAACTTGTTTACATGTGCAACATGTGACAGAATTCTTTTATCAGAATATTAATCAAATACACAATGCACACATTGTAAACATTACGATGAGAAACAAAGTTGTTTTTACTTTGTAATATTTCTTGAATAAATCTTTATTACTCTACTTATCAGAAAATGTCAATAAACACAAAACTACATGTGATATTCAAGCAGCATAAAGTCTCGCCTTGTGCATTGTTTCTTATGATCATGTTCTCAGATGCAATCTGATCATCATATCATGAGTAATGTAGCATATTATAAATTAACTCTTTTAATGTATTTTTTCACAGATAATGCAGGTGTTGGATATGGTTTATAGACTTAGTTTTTCTGTCAGAATATGCAAAATTGTTATCTGATCAGTCACAATACATTTATGTTCTACAAAGCTGAGATCTTTTTGAGAAGCTGTTGGTAGTCATCCTGAACAAACTTTGTCACATGCACTTTTCTATCAGATTATAAATAATTAAGTATCACAAAACATATTTGGACAGAGGTTAGAATGCTGGGTCTGGGCTGTCATGTGTGGAATTCACGTTTACCAGTGACTGCTACATAATATCGTGTCTTGTTCTACATTTTGTTAAAACATAATTAGCCACAGTAGCATAGTTGGTAGGTGTCAGACTTGCAATTCAAGGGTTCGATACCTACCCAGACCAGTTTTGCTGCCTCAGTGTGACCTTGGGAAAGGCACTTAACTTCCATTTCCTTGGCATGATATAGCCAGTAATGTGTTAAAAATGCTGTTAAAAGCAACAACAATAGCAAATCTTAAAACATAACCATAAAAACATATTTAATTTCAGAGGAGAATAATTATTAATGACTCTTAACAAGGAAATGGGGAAGTGCCTGCTCTGAGCTACTAAATTTAAGCGGGAAAATGACATTTTTTCCTGGTAGCCTTTTAAAATATGATTTTGAAATTTGTCAAACCCTAGAATGTGGATGCGTGTGTAAATATACTCATGCATGACATGCAGTCAGTTAAAGTATTTTGCTCTCTTAACAGTTTAGAAACTTACTGTATATACTCGTGTATAAGCCGATACCAACTGCAAACTGCATATACCCAGATGATATATGCCGTCACATAATGCGCTGGCAGATATGGGTCTATGTAGTTTGTACGGACTAATCAGTAGAACAAACAACATAGATCCTGATCTTCCGGTGCATTATGCGACGGCAGATCATAGTCTATGTTATTTGCTTTTGGACCTGGCTTATACGCTAGTATAAATATGGCAAGCAAAAATTTTTTCTTTTTTTTACTGTCAATAATTTAAACATGACAGATTTAAATTGGAATCTTTGGATATCAATAAATTATTCTTCTTTCAACTTAAACACAAACATTGCATGTATTTATGACAGCCAGTTAAGATTTGTCAGTATTGACCATTACTGTCTTTTGTTATCTCTGTCTGGGAATAGGTTTCACTTTGTTTATTTGTTGGCAGTCAATTTTGGTGACTTTGCTTATTGGTTAGGTGATGTAATTTGTTGTGACCAAAGTGTTACCATTGAAGTTTACTATTGGGTCAACAGAAGCAAGATTGCATACATGGGTCTGGCAGTTGCCATTTTTGGTTACAGTATTTGAACTGAAGCAAGATAATTTTTACCTACTGAACCTTTACTTAGCACATAAACCAGAGTAGGAACCAAGGACCAAAATACACCCCGTGATGAGAATTAGTCGTATAGAATCTCCACTGATTCTGAGAACACTGCTTGAAAATATGGCTGTTTATCCTATGTGCAGGGTTTCCAGTCATGGAAATCCTGGAAAAATCCTATAAAACTTTTGTCATGGAAAGTAGTGGCAAAGTCATGGAAAAAGTTTTGGTCATGGAAAGTAGTGCTAAAGTGGTGGATTGGATGGCTGTAAGGGGAGAAGGTCATCTTGACAGAAAAGCTGATTATGTGGTTATCTTTCCTATCATGTTGATCAATATTATCATTATTTTATGTGTACAGATCCAATTTTCTGATCTTTTCATCATACACATTCAAGAATTTCGTCATAGAAAATCAAAAATTTGTCATGGAGAAGTGATGGAAAAAAATCTGATTTGTGTAGGAACCCTGTATGTGATTCCTCATTCCTTCAGAGTTCTATGTTGTATAGGCCCTGTATCCAGAATCTCCAATTTCTGGTCTCTGACTTGCTGTTTTGAAATTTGGGTCTACAGTTTTTTATATGCATTTACTTTACTCCCAGTAAGTGGAGAAAAATTGCTCTGAATGTTTTCTTTTCAAACTGCTATAGAGATCTCTGTCTTTGAAGATGTACAATGCTGGAAAGGTACAACCCAAGGTATGACATACTTTGTCATTTGCAAGTGTTTTGGCCTTGTTGTCTTTTAGAGTGTGTGTGTGTTGCCAATATGTACATGCACTTGCATTATTGCTGAGTTTTGTCCTTCCATATTTGTGTATGTGCATCAGTGAATGTATCTTTTTATAAAACTGTTGTATATTTATGTTTAAATATTTGCTGATATCCTAGTTTAAAAAATATTAATAAAAACAATAAGATCAAGTTCAAATCATTTTTCAGCTTCACACAAGCCCTGGTGTAGTTAATAAAAAGGTGAGTTTGTACTGTGTGATATTTTCATTAATTCCCATACTAAACAAACCTTTCCCTTCCTGTTTACCTGGTCCTGCACATGTCAACCATGGCCAATATATCCTTCTTTGTGTCAAACATTCTGTCCTGCTTTGCATGTGTTGCTCCTGCCTCAGTGTCACAGATTCTAGAGGTATCACATACCTTGTAAGCTTTGAGGTCATTAGATTTGACTGGCTGCTCAGTCAGTGCTGAAGATTCTATATCAATTCAAAATCTTCATTCTTAGCACCATTTGGAAATAATGATGTTACCTTTGCCTCTGTGATACAGAGGATCTTATACGAGTGCTCATTTCAAATGAAATTTATGAAATGAGTTGAATAATTTCATGGAGAGCAAAAGATTGAAATTATTCGACGAGTTTCATAAAATTCATTCGAAATGAGCACAAATGTAAGATTCTATTTATCGCATGATGAAAAATAACAATTTTATTTAATGAAACCACAGAAAAAAAGTGAAGTTAAATGACTTTGAAAAACATTTGCATGCCTTGGTAGGTACGCCTCTCCTTTGTATGATGTTATGTCATTTGTGATATCATGAGGTGTTATTACACATTATATATATAAATATTATGATATGAGTATATAAACGTAAATAACAAGTCATATGATAAAATAGTTATATTTTTTTATTTTATGAGGATCATTTTTAAGTTATGGTCTGCTTAAGATGCACATATTTTTAAGTAATGTTAAAATTTAAATGCAATATGTTTATAAGTAACGTTAAAATTGAAATGCAATACATTTAAAGGCATTCTTCTAATTGAAGATATTCACATCCCTTATTGTAAAAACTACAGCTTCATTCCTGTTGAACTCTGTTTAAAAATTGTTTTTGGAAAGGGGCAATTCTTGGTAAGAACAAGAGTGAAGTTTTTAATAAGTTATCTCCAAAATTGGAGGGGAAAAAGAAGCACTGTTGCATGGATTTGATTAAAAAATTGTTGTCCAACAGTAGATATTTGTGACATTGCGGTCTGGCATTGCTTTGTGGTTGTTTTTTTTCTTTTAACAAATATTTACAATGTGGTGAATAGTTCTTGGGATTTGGGTTTACAGCTTTCTTTTGCAAAGAAATTAAATTATTTCATGATCAGCTAAAAGAGCTGAGCTTCATCCTCAAATACTTGAATTGCATGGCTTCAATTAATTTTTTTTTTTAAAAATGACAGTCACAGATTTTTAATATAATTTGTATTTATCAGAAACATGTAAACCATGACATTTTGTCAGCATGAGAAAGGTTAACAGATTATAAATCTTTCTATCAGGAACAATAAGTGCATGTATATATGAAATATTTCATAAATAAAATAAATAAAAGGAGACATATTGTCCAAATGTCTGCAGCTACTATTGACAGAGTATTAAAAAATTCCATTCTTTTGGGACAGAGTAAACCAAAGAAAATTTGAATCTTGGGTTAGATACATGTATCTACTGGGAAATATTGCAGACAGGCCTATTCTTTTTAATCATCATGTGATAAATATTGCCACATATATATGTAGCAGTCATATTGGTCATCCAACATCTGGCATTGAATATCCATTTAGCATAAATACAAGTTGTTTTTTTTTTTCTGTATTTATTGTCACCTCCATAGCTATGAAGGGGTATGTAGTGTTACTCATGTGTAAACATCTTGTCCCACCATGTCAAAAATTTCGTTTCCAATCAACAACTTTTGAATAACTTCATGTCTTGAAATAAAATTTGGTATGAGGGTTTATATTAAGAAGACATAGGTCAAGTTGATTTTCATAGTTTTCCAGCAAAATTTTATGAAGTTATGGCCCCTGATTGAATTAGAAATATGCCCTTTAATTTTTTTTCTGCTGAGTAACGTTTAAAGTACTTAATGGATTTAAATCAAATTTGTTAAAGAGGATTTACATTAAGAAGATCAAGGTCAGTTTGATTTTCACTGTTTTCAAGAGCAATTTTATGGAGTAATGGCCCCTATTTGACTTATATCTTTGCTGTTCAGTATTATTGCTGCTCAATAACTTTTGAAGAACTTAATGTTTTGGAATCCAATTTGGTATGAGGCTTTAATTATAAACACCTAGGTCAGGTTGGATTTTCACTAGTTTCTGGCAAAATTTACAGAGTTATGGCCCCTGTTTTGCATAGATTTATGCCCTTCAGTTTTATTTCTGTTCAATAACGTTTGGTGTAAGGCTTTACATTAAGAAGACCTGTGTCAAGTTGATTTTCACCAGTTTCAAGATTTTTTTTTTTTACAGAGTTATGGTCCCAGTTTGACTTAGAATTATGTCCTTTAATTTCATTTCCCACTCAAATAATTTTTGAAGGACTTCATGGATGAAATCAAATTTGTTAATGAGGACTTACAATAAGAAGACCTAGGTCTAGTTTGATTTTCACTGTTTTTGAGCAAAACTTTATGAAAGAATGGTCCCTGTTAGACTTAGAACTTTGCCCTTTAATTTTGTTTCTGTTCAGTAACTTTTGAAGAACTTAATAGTTTGAAACCAAATTTGGTATGAGGCTTTATCTTGTAAAGACCTAAGTCAGGTTTGATTTTCACTAGTTTCTGGCAAAATTTTACAAAGTTATGGCCTCTGTTTGAGTTAGAACTATGCCCTTCAATTTGTTTCTGTGCAATACCTTTTGAAGGACCTCATGGATTAAATCAAATTTGGCAGTAGGCTTTACATTAGGAAGACCTTGGTCAGGTATTATTTTCACCATTTTGTGGCACAGTTGTATGGAATTATATCCCCTGTTTGACCTGGAACTTTTGCTATTTAATTTCAGTCCAGTAACTTTTTAAGAACTTTATGGATTGAAATGATATTTGGTATAAGGCTTTGGGTTATGAAGATCTAGGTCAGGTTTGATTTTTTATATTTACTGGCACAATTTTATGGAGTTATAGTCCCTGTTTTCACTTGGAACTTTGCCCTTCAGTTTTTCTGAGTAACTTTTGAAGTACTTCACCGATATAAACCAGATTTGGTTTGAAGCTATACTTTATGAAGACTCTGTTAAGTTTGATTTTTGCTGTTTTTGCAGCAAAGTTTTGTGCGCATATGGGTCTTGTTTGACTTGAACCTTTGTTCCTTGATTGGATCATATTAGGATATTGATACATCTCTGTGCAGGGTATTCAGACTTGTCTGGAAATAAATTGCAGATCTCAGTTTACATTGAGTCATCATCAGTCTTAGATATTTGTTGCTAGATCTTGCATTGATACCTGTACATACACTCATATAATTTTTAAAATCTAAAAGTATAATTGTATCTCATAAGCAAAGAATGAATTGTACACGTACCAGTAATTTACTCTGAGACATGGATTTACATATTGTATCCTGATACTTATGAAGATCCAACAACTGCATGTTCTGAAACACAAACAAGAGAGGATGCGGGACATCCATGATCTCGAGGAACGTATACTTCTAGACAAGATAAATGACCAGGAGAAAGAAAATATGGGCACACCAACTGCACAGAGCAGAAAGAAAATGCCTCTTTCCAAACATGAAGATGTTCGGCATCTTCAGCTGGAGGTAACTCAACAATTTTACATCAAGTTCGTATATCTTAATCTATTTGTGAACCTACCAGACAGAAGAAAGTCTAAGTAAAGATAAGGAAAAGGGAAGACACAAAAAAAATCAGTTGAATTTGATATTGCCATGAAAATCAAATTTTAGTCAACCGTATTTTTTTAATGGATAAATGGCCATGGGACTCAGATTTACACATCCAATACATTTATGAATATACAGTTATAATGGTATTTTATAATGATAATATGCATCAATTCTAAATGAATTCATAAATTAATACAACTAATAACTTCTAATTGTTGGTTGCTAATTTTTATCATTTAATAGCAGCAATACATTTACCCATCACTATTATATAGCTTTATTACTTTTTCGTGTCGAAAAACTCGTCCGTTCAATGTGAAAACATTCTCCCACTTAAAGTGGAGAATTTGTCAACAAGCCACGTCACACCCGTGCATCTCTCTGCGCCTGCGCGAACATTCATCTTTTTCATGGACGCCATGCCTGGTGGTTGTGTCGCAAAAACGTAACCTGAGGAAAATTGTCTGCTGCGGTTTCCAACTACATTTCGGACTTCCCTCCTTCTAAATTCATCTGGGTTACAATTGTCCGTCTCGTCTATATGTGTATTATGCCGCTCTTCATCAGTGTTTAGTTCTAGGAAGAGTTTTTCTAGTCTTCCACCCTTAGAGGGGTTAAGGTACACCATATATTTTGTTTCTTTTCAGCTACACGGTAAGTCGTCTATGTCATTACAACACGACATAGAACAACTGAGATAGCGCCGCAATTAACAGGCGCATAATTTTACAAAATTAATATCTCATTTATTTATTATTGTCCTACTATTTCATCAATTGTTTCTTTATTATCTACGCATGACGCATCACATGCTTTTCTTGTACTTTCCTGAGACCAATAAAGCTTGTCAAGTTAACTAGCTACTAATATTTCTTGGGAAGAACATATATATGCATATTGTTTACCTGTAGTCAAACTAACCACTGTGGTGCAGATAGCCTGCAAAGTATATGGTGAACTGATATGTATAGAGTACGCGACGTACAAAAAAAGGTGAGTTTTCTACGTGTAGATTTTAAGGTGAGTTTACACATTGTTATTATTATTGTATGATATTTCAATAATATTTATTTCAGATAAAAAGAAACAATGCCAGCAAAACAGCCTGTAGGTAAGTGTGGCCATAAGAAGGCCCCATGGGATACACACTCAGACTGTCTTACCTGTTCCAAGTGTAAGCGGAACAGTCGCTGCAATATCTGTACTAATTGGACCAATGAAACCTGGAATCTTGCTGATTCCAGGCGTACATATAGAGGGCGGAAAAAGATAGTTAAATCCCCCTCATCGTCTGATTTCTCTGGATATTCTTTTACAGGCACTCAGACAAAGGCAACATACAGCAAGAAGGCCACTCTAGTTCACAAGAACATTCCGGGGCCCCAAGAGCCTGCACCAGCCTCCCCGGACATAGTTGAGGTCCCTCCTGTAGGGGCCAGTGAACGCTCCAAGAGTAAATCGCCTCTCCCAGGAAGGGAGAAGACGAAAAAGAGCAGTAGTGTGTTACTTCCTTCCACCAGGAAGGAAGAATACCACTCCAAACACTCCCAAAGTAGCGTGTTGCACCCTCTCGGAAGGGAGGGGCTACACCACACCTTGGGTAGTAATGAAGACAGACTGACATCTGGGATGTCTTCTGACCGGTCACTGACCGGTGACCGGTCCGGTCACCGGTCAGTGTCAGGTGACCGGTCTTCCGGTCACCGGTCAATGTCTTGTGACTGGTCCGGTCACCGATCAGTGTCGGGTGACCGGTCTGGTCACCGGTCAATGTCGGGTGACCGGTCACCGGGTACCCGGTGCCGGTCACCAGTCGTTGGTTGATCACCGGTCACATCGTTCCGGTGACCGGTCATCTGTTACCGGTGACCGGTCATAGGCCACCGGTCTTCTCGTACCGGTCACTGACGTTACACTGATCAGCAATCAGAGGCCTCGTGGTACGGAAGGTCGCAGACCAGGGAAGGGGATCGGATCGGTATCCCCCCTTTCCCTATTATACCAATGAATCCGTACGGGATGTGGAGACCAACATCTCATAATAATTGGCCCCTTATGCCCCCTTGGGCTACTGGACCCTGGACTCAGAGTAGGAACGATGTTGCGGCTCGTGTTCCGCTATCGCCTCCTCGCCAGGTAGCATCCACTAGTAGAACTCGACGCATAGCATCATCCACGAAAGACAAGCAGTCTCATCTTTCTCCTGGAACATCTAGAGCACATAGAGCCCCTACTCATCATGACAAACAAATATGGGAAATGGCACATAGTGCACCTCTGTTACTACCTCCAAAGGACATTGTGTCGCCCGGACACTCTCCTGCTCGGAGTGTTCTAGATGATGATGCATTATCTATCATCGTCGACTCCAACGAGTACGAACTGGAAGCAACTAGACCCAGCTTCCCTCAACCAGAGGAAGCGGAAGAGATATGGTCTTTTGATAAGGCGGTAAATGAAGTTTACCGCCTACTACCTGCGGATTTGTGCCCGAAACCGTCTGGTACACAGTCCAAGAAGATCCTCTCCAGTTTGGAAAAGATCTCCGGGGCTCAACCACAATCAGATCTCCTGCTCCTTCCGCATTCCTCTACAGTTGAGGAAATATCACAAAGGTTCTCCTCAGGCCAGGACATCGCTAGACGGCGCAAAGGGTGGGCTGTCCCTGCCTCTACTTTAAGACCTATGGTCTCCACCACTAGTTACCGGGTACATTCCCCGAAGTGGCCTATTAAACCTCAACTGGATGCAGATGCATCTCAAGTCGGCTTGACAACTGGAGCCTGGGCACGCCTCCCTATTAAGATGATCGAAGCCATTGAGCAGAAGGTCCGTCTTCTGACCACCATAGCTTCTCATGCGGACCTCTTCTCAGCTACGTCGTTTAGTATGCTGAGGGAGGATTTTCTGAATCCAGCCGCATTACAGCGTGTGCTGGAAGCTGTTGCCAAGACATCTCGGCATTCACTTTCTATTGCAGTGGCCCTTTCAGCGGAACTCCTGCACATCCGTCGTGATGTTGCACTGGACTCCTCGAGGGTCTTACTTAGCCACAGTAAAGACCTTCTAAGGGCTGCTCTGTTGGAAGCTGAGAGTCTCTTCGGAGGTCTCATCCCCACTGTGGTCTCACAAGATTTGAAGGACCATCAACATAGGTCCTTCACAACTGCACCTAGCCCATCGCAATCGGCCAGGAAGCGTACTAATGTGCATCGACCTCAGGGGCCACCTGCTAAATTCTTTAAGCAGATACAGCCCCAATATAGTGCACAACCTCAAATGAGACCCCCTCGTCAGTCCGGTCCTAGGCGTGGACCTAGGCGCCGAGGAGCCCCTAGGAAGAAGTTCTACAACCCACCTTCTTTTCCCAAGGAAGGAGGGGGGGGGACGGCCCTAGGGACTCGCACCCTCTCCTGCCATCCATTCCTCTCCCAAACATCCCCGTAGGGGCTCGCCTAGGCCTCTTTTCAGAGGCTTGGGCAAGTATCACAGACGATGGGTGGGTCCTTTCTCTTGTAAGCGAGGGTTACCGTATCAGTTTCGGGAACAACCCCCACTATCAAGGACCCCCATAGTCTTTCATCAGACCAATCTGGGGAAACTAAGGGAAGAGGTAAATACCCTTTTACAAAAAGGGGCAGTCGAGAGGGTCCTGAACGATCAGTCCCCTGCATTCTACTCCCGAATCTTCCTGGTCACCAAGAAAAGTGGGAAATTTCGCCTTATTATTGATCTCTCCCCCTTAAACCGTTTTCTTTTGGAGGAACATTTCAAGATGGAGACCACCTCCTCAATCCGAAATGCGATGCGTCCATCGGATTGGGCGGTCTCCATCGACCTTCAGGATGCATATCTACACATCCAGATTTTTCCACCTCATCGGAAATATCTCCGGTTTTGCTTGGACCAGGAAGTTTTCCAATTCCGGGTTCTGCCATTCGGAATAGCTTCCGCACCCAGAGTTTTCACCCTAGTTATGGGAGTAATAGCGTCTTATCTACGAGTACTGGGAACCCTGATCCTCCAATACTTCGACGACTGGTTAATCCACAACGTTCAGGTTCAGTCCCTCCATCAGGATCTGTTCCGTTGTTGGTCCACAGTAGCTCGATTGGGTCTCTTACCCAACCTCGAGAAGTCAGAACTGATTCCATCCCAAGACTTCGTTTATGTAGGAATCAACTTCCTCACAAACCAGAACTTAGTCCGGGTTCCCGGGGAGCGTATAGATCGAATCCTGGCACTCTTAGAGACACTACGAGTAAAAACCGTGTTGTCTGCTCACCTTTACCTATCCCTACTGGGAACCTTGAACGCCGCTGCAGATCTGGTTCCCTTAGGACGGCTCCATATGCGCATTCTACAGTTTCTCCTACTCGCAAGGTGGAAACCACACAAGGATTCTCTATCAGCTCCGATTCCTCTTGGACCAGATTTCCATCATCATCTGCGATGGTGGATGAATCGAGACAGATTCCTAGCTGGGGTCCCCATGCATGCTCCGGATCCCCACTCCTACCTGTTCGCCGACGCGTCAGATTCCGGTAGGGGTGCTCATCTAGAGCCGGAGGGTATAACTCTTCAGGGCCATTGGACCCTACACGAGTCGTCTCTCCACATAAACAACCTAGAAATGAAAGCTGTCTTTCTAGCGTTACAAGGGTGCGTCGACAGAGTAAGGGGTCGATGTGTCATGGTCTCCTCCGACAACACGTCCGTCGTAGCTTATCTCCGACGCCAAGGAGGCACACATGCCCCTTCTCTTTGCGTGGAGGTCTGGAACCTCCTCCGCTGGGCTACCTCAGAGAACATCTCCCTCCGAGTTCGCCACATCCCAGGGAAAAAGAACATCTTAGCGGACAGTCTGTCCAGGTCAGGCAAATCAGTTCTCACAGAACGGACTCTTCACCGCGAAGTGACAGAGTCCCTTTTCTCACTATGGGGAAGGCCCCTCGTGGACTTGTTTGCGACCAGGCTCAACAACAGACTCCCCTTTTACGTCTCCCCAGTCCCGGACCAGAGAGCGTGGGCAGTGGACGCATTCAGCTTCCAGTGGGATCGTCTGTTCGCATACGCCTTCCCACCGTTCCAATTGCTTCCCCAAGTTCTGCAAAAAGTAAGAACTTCCACTGCCAGGATCATTCTCATAGCTCCGTTATGGCCCCAAAGATCGTGGTTCAACGATCTTCTAGATCTATTGATAGATCAACCCAGATCTCTCTCACCGGAGGGATCTTCTGTCACAACACAGGGGCTCCCTCCTACACAACAGCCCACACATTCTCCACCTTCACGCTTGGTTCATCTCAAGAGATCTATCCGCCAGAACAAGTTTTCGGGCCGGGTTGCCAGTTGCATCATTCAGGCCAGGAGACCTTCTACATCCAAGGTCTATGATGCCAGGTGGAGAATCTTCTGTGATTGGTGCAGTAGGAAACGTGTTGATCCCAGCTGTTCCTCTATAACTGCCATTGCTGATTTCCTTTTGTTCCTTTTCGAGAACAAAAGATGTTCAGTATCTACTATCAAGGGCTATAGAGCCGCCATTTCTAACACACTTAAATTCTCTCAGGGCTCGGAGATTGGTTCAGATCCACACCTTGCCGATCTCATTAAGTATTTTGAGCTACAGAGACCTGTCACTCGCTCTCTGACGCCTAGATGGAATCTATCATGTGTTTTATGGTCCTTAACAAAAACCCCCTATGAACCATTGAGTGAGGCATCCTTTCAGGATCTCACACTCAAGACGGTATTTTTACTCGCTTTGGCGTCTGCGAGAAGACGTAGCGAGATTCATGCATTGTCTGTTGACACTGGCTGTCTCCGTTTTAATGGCAATTTTGAATCCGTTTCCCTCCTTTGTCAGCCAGGATTTTTAGCCAAAAATCAGTTACCTGCGGTAGCTCCATCACCTATAGAGATCCCCAGTCTTAGTCGAATCTGTGCTGGGGATGATCAAGATAGGCTCTTATGCCCAGTTAGGGCACTGCATTTCTATCTAAATGCTTCAAAAGGGAAAAGAAAGGGCAGGAAATGTCTTTTCCTTCCTCTTAAGGGCTCCGTTGATATTTCGGGCTCCACGATTTCAAGGTGGATTGTCACCACAATTAAAAGAGCTTACCAGTCCCTTACTGATAGAGACCTTTCCTTTATGAAACTAAAAGCCCATGAGGTTCGAGCCGTTGCTGCCTCATGGGCCTATCTAAATCACTCTTCTCTGGAGGACGTCATGAAGGCAGCTTTTTGGCGATCCCATACTACCTTTTCGTCCTTCTACCTCCGCTCATTAGCACATCAAAGCGCAGGCATATTTTCTCTGGGTCCCATAGTTGCGGCACAACATGTGGCCCAGAAGGACTCCAGCAAATAGTAAAGTGGACCTCTCCCCACAAATGGTGAGTAGTTTACATTTTTCCTCTGTTTTTGATCAGCCTACCCACCTAACTGACAAATTCAGCTATATAATAGTGATTGGTAAATGTATTGCTGCTATTAAAATGTAGTTTTTTTGGGGGGGGTAAAACTAATTTTAATTATGCAATACTTACCCATCACTATTATCAAATGCCCTCCTCCCACCCCGCTCTGATGTCCTGGCGTAATTTCGTCTATGAAAAAGATGAATGTTCGCGCAGCAGAGAGATGCATGGATGTGACGTGGCTTGTTGACAAATTCTCCACTTTAAGTGGGAGAATGTTTTCACATCGAACGGACGAGTTTTTCGACACGAAAAAGTAATAAAGCTATATAATAGTGATGGGTAAGTATTGCATAATTAAAATTAGTTTTACCCCCCAAAAAAACTACATATTCGGAAGCATTTAGTCGGCTTGAAAATGTGGGACAGAATCATTCTGAAACAAATTGCATTAGAAAATTGGACTATGTACATTAATTTCCTTCAAGCTAAATAATGCCTCATATTCCAGCATTTGATTGGAACAGTCAGCTGTTATGTTTGGAATTATAAAAATAAACAAAATAAAAAGTGCAATATGGGCACAGCAAAAGGCATTCATTTTTTGGTAGTTTGCTTAGTTTCATTTGCCCTCAATCCCTTTCCTCTTTACAGTACGAAAAACTGCGTGAGAAAGAGTTAGAGTCCAAAGCAGTTCCTCCCATTTCTTTTGGACGACGTACTCCTTATTCCAGAAATTCTGATTCTAGTATGAGTATTCATCTAGAGGACTATGTAAGTTGCATGTACCTGTGCTGTGATGTTCCTGTGCTACTTTTTTTTGTAAAAACATGTGCAGTGTTTTTTCATAAGATCTGGCAAGTAGCAGAATTAGTCTCCTATTTGCTTGTCAACTTTTCAAGTGACCTATTCAATTTTCAACATGAATACTTTGAAATTTGCCCTCGAGCCTGCTACCTACATTTCATGTGTTGTATGAAGCCTGCCTCATTTCTTAACAGAAACCCTGAATGTACTACTTTTTCCTCCAGGAAAGAGATTTTTATTTTTTTGTGATGCAAATCATGATGTATATAATCCATGGTTTTATTCATATTTTGTCATTAATATCCCTTTTGTCCATATCTGCATGTACTTTTTTAAGGTTTATTTGTTGAGATATTTATTCAAATTTGAAAGATCTAATTTTTGTGCTGATATAATGGCCATGGTTGACCTAACATGTCTCACTTTGTGATCAAAAAGGGTTTGTGTTTTCTTTGCTTTTTTTGGTGTCAGTTTTGAAAACCTTTGTGTCCAGTTGGAAAAAGTTTCATGAAGAAATCAGAATTTTTACCATGTGTTGAAAGTTGAAAAATCATAATTTTTTGCAGCTGTTTCAGGATGATAACTAAATTATCAGCATCAGGTTTATGAACTTTCAAGATGATAATGAAGTCATGGTCTTTAAAAGTAAGTGAGAAATCAAGGTGTTATAATTGTTTCAGGTTATGTCATTATCTTCTTGTTTAAATGTTACAGGTTTAAAATTAAGACATGCACAATTTTCACAATTTGTTGTGCATTTTCCTTGTCATTCTACTGCATACATGTATTTTGACATATTCAGGTATAATGGGTTATGTGATTATTAAAAATGATCAAGAAGGACTTGAATCTTAAACTTGGGGATAAGTATATTGAAAATGTACAAGAAGAAAAACTTCTGTACTGTATATTGCATGGTGCTCTAAGATGAGAAGAACATATGAACTGTATCTGTTGATCTCTCAACTAAAAGATGGCTCTGTTTCAGAAGATTAAAAGAATATTCCTAAGATGTGAAAATTCTATTCTATAATGCCTGTACACTACAAGTACCAATAATTGATTACTGTTTAACTATATGGGGACATTGTTCTTTAGCACAACTACATAGGAAACATAAAATGCAAAAAAGTGACACATGCACTATGCAGAATGCTCCTTTTGAAACATCATCTGCAACTCTATTCAGAGAATTGAAATGGCAGAAAATTCTAAATTGAAGTGATTTCCACAAGGTTGTATTTGTTGATAAATCTATAGATGGGGATATACCAACATACATGACTGAATTGTTTAAAATAAACCTCAATGAGTACTCTCTACAGTCAGTCACACATGGAAATTAAAAAATCCCCAAACCAAAATAATGAACAATTTAAAGTAGCTTCCAGTATTCTGGTGCTGAGATTTGAAATTCATTTCCATACCATCTCAAAAAAAGCCAGCTCTGCTGATAGCTTTAAGAAAATGTATCATGATTATGGACAAAATAGTCAGCTTTAAGTGGGTTTTTTTTATATATAAATCTTTTAATTTTGATAAATAGGAAATAATCTACTTTGTGTACAAAAGAGTAGCCTTGGAAGTAGTTTTTTCCCCCAAGTTTAAATGAGTAAAAGTTTGATCTGTGTATTGCTGTAAAGAGTGATGGTAAAGGGTTAAGCAACATATTGAGGTTTGTTGTCTATACATGTATACCACATAATCTGAGTATGACACTGATTTACAAATTATTATTTTATATATACAGCTGTTTGTGAACTTCATTGACTTTTACACAATACCTGTTTCAGGTTGTATTGAAACTTTATAATGTATATGTGAAATGTTACCTGGAATGGTGAATTGAAATACAGATTATGCCACACAGTTTATTTCATGTTCGTTTCCTTTTTTTATATAAAATTGTCATGCATGTTTTAGCTATACAGATTAATAACATTGAATTTTTTTTTACTAATTTGTATATATACCAGTTATTTGTACATATATCAGTCGTGAGGATTTGTGCATGTTATTTCAGTTTTACTGTACATAGCATAGTAGGGGGCCCCAGGGGAGATTAATTGTTATTGAGTTACCCTTTTTAAATAACGAATTATTATTATTATTATTATTTATTATTATTATTATTATTATTATTATTATTTTTTTTATTATTATTATTATCAAAGATAATCTGTCATTAAGCATATATGACATGTTCTAAAACAAGTCAGTGTTGTTATCTTTATCAGAGTTCATTGCATTGAAACTGTCCTATGTCTTTTATACATGTAAGTACAGTGCTGTCTCTTTATAATAGTGTTCCTGGAAGCCATACAAGTTACCTGCATTATAAGTAAGGGTGCCTTATACTGAGGGATGATTTAACAGGCTGTGCCATAATAGTGCATACAAAAAAAAATGGGTATTTAATTATGTGAAATCACATTATAATTGGTTCTCATCAACCAAGAACTAAAATTAAGTGAAACAATTCAAGCAGAAATGATAAAACAAAATTTAAACAATTTTGTGGGATGTATAACTAAATACTTGTTATATAAAAAGAGCATTAGTATACTGAAGGTCTTTATAGTGAGGAACAACTATTTTCATGTTTATCAGAGTTCAAAGCATGGGACCCCTTGGTGATGCCCCCAGGGGTTTTCCTATCCCCCAAGAACTTAACCCTTGGGTCATAGCATTGAAACAATTGAGATCCCCACCCAATAATCATACATGTACTTACTGGGCGTGAAAAAAAACAAATTTATACATATAAATCACATTGACCCCAAGGTTCATCCTTACCCTCCAATGGACTTAGCCCATGGCTCATAGTTTGCAAACTATCTAGATCCCTCCAAGGGACTTAGCCCATGTGTCATAGTTTGCAAGCTATCTAGATCCCCACCCTATAATTATGTATATACTT
Organism: Margaritifera margaritifera; assembly: GCA_029931535.1. Taxonomy (NCBI): domain Eukaryota; kingdom Metazoa; phylum Mollusca; class Bivalvia; order Unionida; family Margaritiferidae; genus Margaritifera; species Margaritifera margaritifera. Next base: position 871,354 of record JAQPZY010001621.1, on the reverse strand, counting down.
TCTGGTCATGAAAATACCAATGTACATACCCAACTGACACTTGGTTTTTCAGCAGCCCTTACCCTTAGGAACCTACCCAAGTGACTCAAACTTTGGGGTGGAGGTCAAAATGTGGAAGTGTGGGAATATATGTTGTACAAACACAGAATTCCAGTTAAAAATTGATACAAGACTCCCTTGGTATAAGGCTGTTCATGGGAACCATAAAAGTGACCCATGCAGGGTTCGAAATACACAGTAGCAAGTGGCAAATTGACTAACCTTTCTGTTGTCTTGCTACCTTGGGGAAATATCAGGTAGAAAAGTTTTGTTACCAAGAATTTTGAAAAGAAAGAATTCCTGTGACACAAGGTTTTAATTTTATTTGATCAATAAGAGTCTTTCCAACAATTTTCTCATGATAAATAGGAAGGTTGAAATTGCCAATGTTTACATGAAAATGAAATTTGATCAGTGTTTTTTGGTAATTCCTGGAATTTTCTAGAAAGTGCCTTCATAATGATAATGATAATACATGTAGTATTGTTGAAAAGCATCCAAAAAATAGTTGAACCTGTGTGCAACTCAGTGTATAAAGTTAATAGCAGGTAACGTCCTCCATGAGTGACCAGTAAGATAATAGGAATCAGACATTTTTCAAAGCAACAGAGGCCGAATATGTGTTGGGTTAAAACTTTTGCTACTTGGTAAGCCCCTTTTGCTGTTGGATTAGAACAAATTTCATTGGTGGATCCAGAAATATCACTTGGGGGCTGGAGCAAGGGGAGCATAAACAAGTAGGTGAGAGGTCTGTGGGGAGGAACCCCAGGTGTGGGTACATTTGTTATTTATTGATATATTTGTATTGTGGACTATTTCTAAAAGAAGTTGCTTTATTATGTCTTGTTACTGAACTATCAACATTGGATTATGCCTTTCCGAAAATAATAAAACTCTTAGAAAATGGGATTATAACATTGTCAAATACTAAACCAAACACATGTTTCTGCAAATTTTAGTAATATATTCTGTTTAAATTAATTCTCTTTCTCGTTTGTTTAAGGAGTTTCAAGTTACACAATAACCTATTATAATCTTTTGAAATTTTGCAAGCTTTGGTAAATGAAAAGGATTATACAAACCCAATTGAATCCTTTCTTTTTTAATGCAAATAAAAGAGATTGGCTTTTTTTCAGTGCTTGGAAACCATTATGTCTTTGAAGCATTTATACATGCACATCATGTACAACCCATAGACATTACCATTAAATATGCTTTAATACACATACAAATTCAGTCAAATAACAGTGTATATACGAAATTAGTTATATATATATACACTCATTATTCGTCTCCTGTGAAAAAAGATTTTTCCATAAGTTTATTTTTTATCTTTTAAGCAAGTTCTGTACTGGCTGTAAACTGTAGATTTTATTAAAATTATACTTTGGAGCATCAAATGACTATATTATTGAGACTACTTCATGAAAAAGGAAAGAACAAGAATACATTTTGCGGTCCATCTTTCAAGGTAATTTCACAGCCATGATTGGGAGGATTAGTTCTGTTCATCAATTTTCGATGGACGAAAATCTTTCATTTTGCATGTTGTCAAACGTCTTGAATTGAAACTAGTCTGACTCAGATATGTTGGACAAACAGATTGTCTTTTTTATTACTATAAATTCCCTTAGATTTGACAAATTCTTTTTACTGGTACTATAGAGTTTCTAAGATTTGTGCCATTTCATGTTACTTTATATTTCCTTAGATAATGACAAAATCTGTGCATGTTATATAATGTATCTATTTGGTCATTACGGTTGGTGAACTGCTTAAGGAACTGATATTAAAAACTGGACTGTGTTCAATTTTGGTGTTAACATTGTTTCTTTTGGATTATCTAATACATGCCCAAGATCAATATCAAAATCAAACTGATTTTAAGTGGGACTCAATTCATATTGACATAATTACAGAGACACCTTTATGTAGATCTGAATTGATATTGGGCTTTTTGTAGCTTACACAGTGCTTTTTTTCACCTCAACTTAAGATTTGCACACTGAATTCATGTTTCCCTTGAGCCTTAGACAACATTTCTCATCTTTGACAGGTATTTTTAAAAATACTTTTTCCAAATCATCAGTAAGTTTCTTTATACAGATAATTATGTTGTCATTTGATTTTTATATGCCAGCCATAAGGCAGAGCATATCATGCTATGATTTTGTCCTTCTGTCTGTCTGTACCCACTGTTCCTTATTTTATTTCCGAACAATAACTCAAGTTCTCCACCATCTACCATTACCAAACTCTGTATGTGGCTTGTATTGGGGACAAGGAGGAACTATTGATTTTGGCCTCAAAAGGTCAAGGTCATATGGACTGACAAAAGGAAAAATAGTTTTGACAAAACAAATTAGATTCTGTACCACGTACCTTGACTAAACATCGTTGATTGCTTGTATTTGAAGCAAGAAGGGAAACTTTACATTTAGGGGGCCAACAGGCCAAAGGTCAACATCACCAAGACTGAAATAGCAAAATGGTCAACCTAACCCCCCATTAAATCTGCCCAGAACTGGCTACCATGGTGTGTCCTTGAACAAGGCACTGTACTCAACTTGCTTCAGCACAATATAACCTTTAAAGTATAAGCCAAATGCTTTAGCTTTCCTTGGATATAACAAAGTCCACTGTGAAGTGCAGAATACATACATACATACATACATACATACATACATACATACATACATACATACATACATACATACATACATACATACATACATACATACATACATACATACATACATACATACATACATACATACATACATACATACATACATACATACATACATATGCTTTGTCAGTGCAAACCTTGTTAAAATTCATGCAGACCCCATAAGTGTGGTATGGGCTTTTTCAATATGGTTAACAGGGACATTAGCTAGGTATAGTCAGGTATTCATGTGAGGTCACATTGTTTCCAAACTTTACATGGGAAGCATGCTTCTTTATACCACCCTAATTCAAGCATCCTAGTTACATCTCTGGTCAAGGCTCTCATTGGATGCTGTCTGTGTCGTAGTCTATTGAATATTGGTAGTCTTATTCCCTCCAACATTCATTTCTGTTGTCTCTTGTTAAGGTAAGAGAATATGGTAGCCAATGGAGTACTGTAATAAATTTCATGAACTAGAGAGCAAGCCATATTTTCCTATCCTCAGTTTTACTTTTCCATGAATATTGCATATAGTCTATCATAAGTACAGTTGAATGTGTCTTACAAGACAACTTCATATAATGAAACTGAAAATACAGTCTAATACAGTCTAATCTCATTTATCTGACATATATCATTGCTGCTTGAAATGTCAGACAAAGGTGAGTCATTGTCCACAGACCACTTAAGTCAGGGCAGGGTACTGTTTGCCTGTCAAGGCATTTTAAGTATGGTACAGTCTCTTCTGAGGGCACCTGCCTATCTTTGAGTGTTTTTATGCTCTCCACTGGCACATTTAAGATAATACATGCACTGCAAGTAAAAAATATTGATAAATAATGCCATGTAGAATGTTACCATATGTAATATATTAAACATCAGGAGATTTCAGACAGGGCAACCCAGAAAAGATCAGAGCATAACCCAGATAGGGTTAGGGTGCCACTTTGGGAGAGAAGGTGCATTATCCACCTAAAACAGGTTATCGACAACACTAATTGTTTGATAATCTGATTAAATTTATGAAAGACTTTTGATAAATCATTCCAATTTGTTGTTATATAAAAGTGATTGTTACAGTTATCATATAAAAGTGATTGTTACATACATGTTTTTATGCTCTCCATTGGTACATTTAAGATAATACTTGCACTGAAAGTACAAAATAAGAATAAATAATGCCAAATTGATGTCTAAAATGAACATGTAGAATGTTATAACACGAAGTGTCACGCATTAAACAATTTTTTGCTCCCAATCCCCCCAACACATGTGTGTTTAAAAAAAAACATTTTCAGTAATCTGAGAGAAAAAGAAAAAATAAACAGAGAGAGAGAGAGAGAGAGAGAGATTTTTTTTACAAACACTATATATTTCTCTAGCATGTAGTCTGTATAAACAGTAAACAGTCCTGCTTAAAACTATCCTTGATGCAGTTTATGCGATAGATTATTGTAGAGGCAATTGAACAATAAGGTGGTCACACATCAGCAACCACCGTTTCATGGATTACTTAATTGGCTGAGAATAGCTAGGGTGAAGCCATGTTAAATTCTTTGAAGACTGCTGTGGGAGAGCCCATTAGGCTAATTTGCATTGGTAAAGTGGAACAATCCAATATGTTTGAAGTTACAGGTAAATCAAAGAGATGCATGTTGAAGAACAAGTTATTACACATCATTATATTGAATGAGAATGTTTAAGCCATCATTATTAAAGATTATTGGCAAGTTTGTGATAAGCGGCAATGTTTCTTTGAACTTGGATTGTACTCAATATATAAAATGCAAAACAAGTGTGATTCATTTTTTAAGGCAAAATGTCGAAATGCACCTGTGATTCAGGAAATTATCAACCATCTTCAAAGCGAGCACTCTTAGCCCAGCAAAACTAAATTACAGAATTCCTGGATGGAGTTTGACTTTGTAAAGTGCAGCAGCAAGGGGGAGCATTTTTGGCACACACTGCAAACACCATATTGATGTCAGTCATTCTGGATTGTATGACGTCTGTCGACATAGCAACACAACCCAACATATTTGACACTCCCTCACATCAATGCAGATGCAGAAGAGTGTTTTCTATGCTGAGAAAAATTCAGCAAGATGTTTGGGAAGTTTGAACAACAGTACCATCCAATCTTCAATGAGTGCAAAGATGAACACAAATGACACTTGCATTACCTTCAACCCTGCCCCAACCCCCACTGATCTATTGAGAGCAGCAAAGATTGCATCTAATTAACACAATATTACACTGTCCAATGGATTTTAAACACAGAAACTTGGTATATTTTTTATTTATTTCATGTCTGGTTGTGATTATTTGAGTGTTGGCACATATGTGTGTGGTGATGGTGATGGACAATGCTAAATCTACCAACTATTTTTTGTTTGTAAGTGTATTAAATGCTGCAAAGAAAATGTGTTATTTCTTTTTTTTATCAAATTTGAATTTCCAGTAATTTTCTATAAGCTTACATGAAAGATAACTTATTCTCAATTGGACGACGTCGCTTTTTTGAGTCATGCGCACTGACCCCGCTGGGACCTCAAAACAAACTTTTTTAGTCTCCAAACCACCCCCCCCCTCCCCCAACACTGTCTGGGAATATGGCAGGTATGTTGTTAGATAAACAGATGCCAAATAAATGGACTAGACTGTACTTGCCTAGCTTTCCTAAAGTTAATGTTTGTCTAATATGGACTACTTTTTATCTCAAATGACTGTTTATTTTCACTGTATGAAAAGGTCTGTGTTCCATATACAGCACTCCTTCAATATAAAACCTTTCATTATAACACAGTTCCTGTTATATGGCAGATATGTCCATGGAAAAAAATTGGAAAAGCTACAATTTCAATCGTTTTGTAATTTATTTTTACAATAAAAATTCATCAGCAATGAACCAAACGATTGCTGCAAAGGATGTAAACACATCAGTATACCTTTTACAGAAGTTTAACATATTTATCCATTATATTGTATCTTGTTGTACTTAAACATTTAGTTGGAAGGGTTATCTTCTTAGGGCATGCATGTGCAACTTACTCTAGGGAGTTGGCCAAATAGCGATTTTTAAAGCCACACAATATGATGTAAAATAACTGGAGAAAACTAGGTTGCGGGCTGTCTGGCCTACAGGCCATAGGTTTCTCATCCCTGTCCCATGGTTTTTGTGCAATTCTTCATTTTTACATTTGTTTAATTTCACGTTCAGTTGTAACCATATAGTAGCCACTATTGTCCTGAGTTGCTGTTAAATGCTACTACATACATACATACAATCCTTGGATGAATGATGAAATTTTAGATGTTATGAAAACTATGGGTAAATGAAAGCTTTAGGTCAAAATGAGAAATACCAAATATGGACAAATAAAGTTAACAATATGGTAGAGTCTGATAATGAAAATCCAGGTAGCATTTGAAAACTATTCCAAGAACTTTGCAACATTGCTTAAACAAAAAGCAATTCAGCAGAATTTACAGAATTAAATAGGCCAGTAGATATCTCCAGTAAATTCAATAAATACTTTGCAAGCATCCCTATAAAGTTAAAACAGGAATCTTTAAGTTCGAAAGCATCAAATGCTGTTACCATCATCTCAAAGATATTTTGACATACAAACTTGATAATAACCCTGATACAGAACAATAAGATATTCTTGTCATGTTAGTAGACTTTGTGTAGATTTTCTTGCAGAGTATTCACATTTCAAAAGTCACATGTAAACTATTGCAGTATTGTATGGAGTGGTGCATCTAAACATGCATTGGATAGGATACTAAAAGTTCAGAAAAGAATATGTAGATTAATGTTAAATATACCATTTGACACCCCATCTTCCCCTTTTGTTTAAAACTCTGAAAAAATTGCACTAATTCATGCAAGACTTTTTTATCGAAAAGCAAATGTGATGCATAAAACCTATCTGGGCACCTTTCTTGGCTATATATGTGATATGTTTCAGTTATGTGAAGATCAGCTTAATGAATCTTACAATATACAATCAAGTTCTCAATTGAATTCACCCCACCAAAATTAGAATTGAAAAATACAAAAGTAATCTTGCTTATTTAGAAGTTTTATGCTGGAATTTCCTCCCTTTAAAATCAGCTCCTTCATCAATAATGCTCAGTCAAGGTATAAAAAAAAAATTTTTTTTAAATAGAAATAAATTCTACCTTTTCTGGTGTGTGTGGGTGTGCATGAACAAGCACTTGCTATACATATTGTAAATGCTGTAAACTACTGTGAATTAACTATTAGTGGGCCAGAGGAGAGATCACCATTTATTATACGCTAAATGTGCTACCCTGGTTAAATAAAGTCTTTATTATTAGTAGTAGTAGTGTTACTATTATTATTATTTATTATTATAAACAGAAGACACAGAAGTTTACATCTACTCTGTATATATTTGTTGCTGTTTGTAAGTTACATACAAGGATTATCAAATTTAAACCTGGGCCACTTTTACTTTGCTGAAAACTGTTTGAAGCAAGTCATTAATTACCATAAACTTGATACTTTTTTCTGTCTTGAGGTACTTCTAAGAAATCAAACTGTACTTATAGGTGTATTTAATCCTTTTGACAAAATTACATCAAAGAGCCAAGTTTTATATTTTTCTAGTATCTAATCTGATTTGCACTCATGTGTTTGTCCAACAGGAAATGAGGCCTTTCATCCACCACTTTTTGAAAACATTGTGCATATAAAGTGGCTTGAAACATTTTTTTGTAATTTTCTTTGACAAGTAAGTTTGTTAAATATATTCTCAAGCCAAGATGCAAGAGTTCATATGTCTTTGAATTTAGGTATCTTATTTAATAAAAAATGTTTCTGATGGGATTGGGCGAAGTAAGAATAAAACATTTTTCTGTATCAGTTTAATCTCCAGGACGTGCATTTGATTTAAGCTTTTACTTGTATCATGGATCATATTTGTCCTATAATCCCTGTTATTCATGTAAAAACTACAAGATCCTGTAAAAGTCCTCTATTTTGCAAAATTGTCCTGTTCAGGGATCTTTTTGGGATAAGCCAGCATCAGTTTGCAATAAAAATATAACAGATGCAGTTAAACTTAATTCATCATTAAAATGAGCCCCCTATATAACAAATTAATTGAACTGTAGCATTTGTTTTGCTTCAAGAGCAATATTAAGAAATGTTTGTCCCATCAAATTTTCTTGGTGACCCCTTAAATTTTCAAATGGCCCATTGTTTCTCTTATTTTTACATTGTTTTATATAGAAAAGTGGGCCATTGGCCCATCACAAAGGTCCACCCACTGGTTTTCTGAGGTAGGGAGATCCCTGCCTATCATTTCTTTACTTTAGATACTTTTACCTTTATTTTTTCAGCTATGCCAACTTTCTATTTAGTTCTACATGTATGTAACCTGACAAATTCTGAATATCTAGAAATCTGTTAAATATAATTTCTCAACATAATAAAATGCATATTTTGTCCTTCTGATCATAACTCATTTAAGTCAGATATATTGTCATACAGTTGAACAGAAGTCATCTTATGCTGGTTCTGTGGTGTATGTTTTTCTTTTTCAACTTGGAAGAATGTTCACTTTGTGTCCTATAACTAGCCTATATTTCAAGTACCGTATGTACTAGCATATATGCGCCGGCAGATCAGGGTCTGTGTTCTTTGTTCTGCTGATTAGTCCTTACAAACTGCATAGATCCAGATCTTCCGGCACATTATGTGATGGCAGATCTGGGTCAATGCAGTTTGCAGTTGGTGTGGGCTTATACGTGAGTATATATGGTTAGAAATTCCTATTTTTCGTATATATTTTGCACCAAAAGTGTGTATGATCCATGTTGTATCTAAAGTATGAAATACTGATCTTATTGATTGATTGATCAGTTGATTCCTTCCTTCATTCCTATATAAATGATTATCATACATTAATCCGATACAAACATGCATACAAACACATACAGTATGCCTTCAGGTGGACCCAAGTTACCCTGATCATAATTATCTGTCAGCCAATGAATATTTTTCATAGTGAGTCTAGATTATTATATCTATTTATTATCTGGATTAAATTGCTTTCTACTTCATTAGTTATCTGTCAATATCACAACATCTCTGAAAATTGTCATACTTCATCTATATCCAGTATAATATTTATGCATGTGAAATATAGCCCTTTGTTACATAAATGAGGGAGGAGAATGGGACTTGGGCATAATAAAACTATAGCACAGTCAAACCTTATAACAGTCGTCTCCTATCAACAGTCTCCTGAGTTTATTGTTTTCCCTTATATTTTTTTTTCTACTGTGTGTATTTTGTTTCCTTCCTTTACGAGCCACATCCCTTAAACAGACAAAATTTTGGATGCCCAGTTTGAACAGGTTAAACTGCACATGTACATTGTAGAGTGCAGGATTTTATTACACTTGAGTTTATCACTATCAGAAAGAACTTGTGAAATTTGTATTGCTTCATTGTTATTGCAGTTTGTCTTACTACAAGTGTCTTCATTAAAGTTACCACTAAAATAATTACAGATTTAGTATATTCTTCATTAGTTGATGAAGCAAAAAAAGTCACTTTGCTTCCTGATAACTTTCATAAGAGGGGGAGCATGATGGTCAACATACCTTCATATTGGAATGTCTTGTTCAGATAAATTGGTGGATCCATTTTTTTTTTACCATTTTTTTTTTACCTGACAATTGATTTAAGCAAGAAAGGAAAAATTCACTATAAACAGTAATTTTAATTAAAAGGTTTGATGATTTGTTTGAGTATTGATAGTTATAGTTAAGACAGAATGAATTAATTCATACCAGTACATAAATTAAGTGAATTTCATTCAAGCAGTTATTGACTGGAGCCAAGATTCACTCTTTCTCTCTCTCTTGCCCTCTCATACTGTGAGTCTTTTACACAAACAGACCCATACTGTTTGTGCCAGCAAAATCTTACATGGAAAATTGCTTAGTACAGCGACTAATGTCAGTCTCAGGTGAGGCTCCCTAATTATAGGTTTTTAAGGTTTTAATTAACTTAGTACATGTATATTCCATGCAAGACCACTAAACACGTTTTTGTGTAATCAAAGGTCAAATTCATTGTTCAGAAAACTAAAGGATGTGCAAATTGGCAGTTTTAAAAGAAAGTTTTTAAAATAAACATACGCTTGGGCCAATTTAACAAAACAGGTATTTTGCGAGTAAGTGTTGAAATCCTTTCTTATTGGAGATTGTTGTTCCACAGAGAAATTTTACCCTTCTATCTCCTCAGTTTATTCCTGGAAACACAATCAGTTGCAAAGGTAGTTAAATAAAATTATTAGTATTCCAATGTGAGATCTTTTGTGAATGCAGGCCCAGGCCCCAATTTGCTGGCATGTCTGAAAAAGTTTAATTTTTGAATTGACTAATGCTTGACTTGAATTTCATCCAGTCTGGTCTTGATTTCACAACTGTGTTTACATCTGAGGCTAGATTTATATTAGAATCAATCAATCAAATTTTAGAACAGTAAAATCAGACCTAACTTTGACCAATCAAATGATGCAAGCTGAGACTTTAAATTAACAAAGTTTTTGTGAAATCAAGACCAGATTGCTTACTTTTAGACTTAAGTCTGGACTCATGATCTGTTGGTGAAACCTAGCTCTGGAAACCAATGGCTATGTATTTTTCAGGATGAAGGAGGGCGTAGATATAATCCTAATCAGGATTCCCAGATTCGGCAGCTTGCAGAGAATCATGGCCGTCAGATGGAGTATCTCCAACTACGCAATAAAGACTTGGAAAAACAGAGGGAAGGTTAGCAATTCAGATCTTACTTTCATGAGAGTTGAATACTTTTAACTTGATGGGGGGTTTTTTGAGGGAGAGGGGGGGAAGAGAATTTATTTTGTATTCTTCTTAGCCCTGTTTTTTTTTTTCATTAATATATCTCTCTTTTCATTGACTGTTGGAATACCCAAGTTTTAATTGCAATCACATTATTAGATCTTCACATCAAGATGCAGGAGCCCAACAATAATGGCCTTTTCCATCTGTCTATCAATCCATCTGTCCATCCATTTACACTTCCTATAACCACCAAAGCTCTGTAACCCTTACACATAATTGTATGCCATTTGGTAGGTGAATTGCCTATACATGTAATAGATAAATGGGCCTTTTAAAGGTTTTGCCTTTTTGGGTCCAATTTTACTGGAGTTATTGCCCTTTTTCAATCAATTTTACATCTCCACTACAGCAGATCGATGTAACCAGTGTAGCTCAGGAACCATTCAGTATACTCTGATGCAATTTAATATGCACATTGTCTTATAGACCTGATGTGCCTTTTATGGGTTTTGTCTTATCAACACCATTTTGGATAAAGTTATGGCCCTTGACAATTAACTTCACATTTTCACTTGGGATGTTGCTTGTAAATGGAACAGCTAAAAACACATTCAACATATCCTAATGCAATTTGGTATGAACTTTGTCTCATAGACTTAGATGTGCCTTTTATGGGTTTTGTCTCATCAATGCCATTTTTGATAGAGTTTTGGTGCACGGCAATTACTTGTGACAATTAACTTCACATCTTCACATGGGATGTTACTGGTAACCAGCACAGCACAAGAACCATTCAACATATCCTGAATCAGATGCAATTTGGTATGAACATTGACTCATAGACCTAGATGTGCCTTTGATGGGTTTTTTTTTTTGTCTTGTCAAATGACTCATAGACCTAGATGTGCCTTTTATGGGGTTTATTTTTGTCTTGACGACTCCATTTTGGATTAAGTTATGGCCCTTGACAATTAACTTCTTATCTTCACATGGGATATTGCTTGTAACTGGCATAGTTTAAGAATCATTAAACATATTCTGATTCAATTTGATATGAACATTGTCTCATAGATTTACATGTTCCTTTTATGGGTTTACTCCATTTTGGACAAAGTTATGCCCCTTGTTGAGCATATTCTTGTCTTTACATGTATACTTGGAATGTTACTTGCAATCAGCATAGCTCAAGAACCATTCAACATATTCTGATCCAGTCTGATATGGATGTTGTTTTGCAGACCTATGTGTCTTGTCTGCTCCATTTTTGACAGAGTTATGGCTCTTGATGATCAACTTCATATCTTTATCTTTACATGGGATGTTGCTTGTATTGATAAGACCACGAAGGAGTTCAAGCATTTCACATCATCGTTTAGAGGAGTCATGGCCCCTGGATGCCCATCTTTTCCAAACTTTGGTTTCCCAACACATGTTCTTCCATTTATGGCTCTATGCAACAAATTGTAGTGAGTGGGACCCTTGTGAGGCACCCATTTCCTAATGGCTCTGTTCTTTCTTTCAATGGATGTAATGTCTGTGAATTATGTAATAAAGCTAAAAACAGGTTTGCATCTTATGATCTATATTAATGATCCATTGTTTTCCATCCTTTGGTATTTGGTAACAATTTTATACAACAATTTAATAATCTTTTGTTAGCACAGATATCCCATTAGTGGTATAATTTCAGTGGCACATAGACTAAAAACATGAAATTAAAATTTTTGGAAACTTTTCTGGTATCATGCTTTGCATGTGACATGGTTCTTAGGCTTGCAGATTAACATTATGCCTGGGCTTATTTAATTCATTACCATTTGGTTGTGTTCAGTTTTTTATAGAATTTAATTTCAAAATATATGATAGACATTTTTGTCATCATATGAGTGCCAGTTTACATGATTTTAAATGACTTGTTTTTCATCAAATTATCTTTAAAGCAGCAATTGTCTTAGTTTATATTTGTATCCCCATATCATAAAATGCACATGTATCCCCGTATCATAAAAGGCACATGTACCTTGCTCAAGTTGCCTTTTCTGAAAGACAGTAAGCAATGCATGTATTACTAGCATACCTCTGCATCAAGAAAGTGGTTTCCTGGATTGCAGACCTCTCTTTTCTTCCAATATATGATTCCTATGCATACTTCTTTTAAGGACTTCTCAGTAATTAGTCATTTAGGCTGTCTAAAAGTTTGATAAATTTTACTGGATGAGTTTAATAATCTTATTTTTACAATTAGGCAAGTTTTTACACTTGTCCAGCATTTTGCCATGACACTTATTGTTGCACACCCTGCTAGCCACTGGGCACCAAATTAAAATGTTCCAGAAAAACTTTTTCAAAAGCAAATAAGAATCAATGTTGCAGAAATAAAAAAGAAGATCAGGGATGTTCAGGAGTTACGGATGTTTAGAGGAGGCAGAGACTCTACCACTTTGCGACTACTTGAGGAACTTAAAGAGCAAGAGGAAGAAAATAGAAAATCACTACAAGAAGTCAAAAGACAGATGGAGGAAACCTCAAAAAAGCTCAATGCTGTGATGAGCAAATTGAATGAGGAACATGAACATGTTAGGAGAGAGCCTGAGCTTGGTGATTCCATGGCAGTTTTGCTGGAGGAACTTAAAAAACTTGAGGGACAAAGCAAAGAGGCCATTGGTGATCTCCGTAGTAAGATTATGGAACATGAGGGGCAAAATAAACAAGCCATGGAAGATGTAAAGATGGAGTTTCGTCACAGATTCCAAGAACATGATGGACAAAACCAACAGCAGATGGAAAAAGTAAAAACACAGATGATGGAGGAGATGAGAGAAGGGGAGGGAAGACATCGACAGGCTATAGAAGAAGTCAAGCAGAAGTTTGATAGAATTGAAGGTAGTAGAACTCAGATAAAGAACAAATTCTGAAGATCTAGATGTGATGTGATGGTGAAGGAATAGTATAGAAGAATTTTCTTTCTACTTTCTTCTTGATCCAAGAATTATCCTACTGTAAAACCTGTCTTGAAAGACCACTGCTATGAAAGACCACCTGACTTGAGATACCAGATGCTCAATACATGAATTAATCTGGTATATTGAGAATTGATCTCCAATGAGAGACTCCCTGTATTGAGAGCCCATGCTTTGTTGCCAGAAGGGGTGGTCTCCCCAAACAGGTTCTACTGTATCAAACTCTCTTTTGTTTTTAACTGATACTGGGAATAAATGGAGATGGCCATGTGTGTATGCAAATAGTTCTTGGCATGCACCTCACCACATCACATGGGCAAGTGGGATGCACTGGTTAGTTTCCAAGATAGATTGGAATCTAAAAGTTTGCAATAGATGGTTGCTGATGTCTATAAGAGCCAGTGGACAAGTATTGCTACTTATTGGCTGTTGCAAAGGCAGTCTTGATGCACATTGGACTAAAGAATTTTTGTATCAGTTTGTTGTAGGTGACAGTGTTCAGTTAATGGCTAGTTGGAGATGGGACGGTATGGGTATGCACAGGGTGACGGATGTATGGTTTGCACATATGATGACTATGCATTGTAAAAGTGTAAAGCTTCCTCAAGATATCTATAATAATCTCTGGATAAGTTGTATACAGTGAAACATGTTTATAAAGAACATTTAAGAGATCCCAAAAATGTCCTTTATGGACTGTGTCTTTAATATACAGATTAAAATGGTATTAATATTCATAGAAAGGACCAAGAAATATTCATTATGAGAAGGTGTCATAATGGAGAGGTGTCTGCTAAGACAGGTTCCACTGTGCTTGTTTCAAACAAAAACTATCAATCCTGATACAGTTTTGAATTTTTGTTATAAAAGAAAGACCCATGAATAATTGTTTTGTTTTATTCTGTTAGAGCTAATCATGCATTATATTCAGTAATTAAATAAGCCCAGGTTATTCTGTTGGGAAGAGATTTATTGTTACAACCTTCTATTTGTTTGTGTGTCAAATCCACCAAGTCACACACTTTATATTTCTGAACTTTTGTACAGATATAAGGAAGCAACTTGAAAACCTTGGTAAAAAGACTCTGCCTGATCATGACTCTACAACCCAGCTACTTCAGGAACTGAAAGCCCAGGAAGAGAGAAATCAGAGAGCTTTGCAAGATTTGAAATACCAGCTGTCATCCTTGAACACTAACCGAGTCAATGTCATGTAAGTTGTTAAACTGATTCTAGATTAAATATGGTGGCACATGTATTTCACAACCAAGATGTCTCAAAATGGTGATGTGCAGGGTCTAATCTGTTAATGAAACTTTTATGCATGCTTATCATATATACTCGTGTATAAGTAGGGTGCAACTGCAAAAAATATAGATCCTGATCTACCATCACATAATGTGCACGTCAAGTTCTGTGTTGTTTGTTCTACTGAGTACTCATTACAAACTGCATAGACCCAGTTCTGCTAGTGCATTATGTGACAGCAGATCTGGGTCTATGTAGTTTGCAGTTTTATCTGATTTATACATGAGTATATATGGTAATGATCTATTGTCATAGGGTGAATACCATTTAGTGTTTTTCTCATTCAATCAAGATGGTAAGAGCTGTATTGTATTTGGCACAGACAGTATGTGCTGTATTGCACTTGACTGATCAACAGTATGTGCTGTACTGCATTTGACCAAGTGGTATGCAACACTCTGTGAAATGTCCAACCACTTGGTCATATATGACATAATGTATACTGTAGATTGATCAAATATGACACAGCATGTTCTATCTTAATCAAATGCAAGATAGCTGTTATTGTCTCATTTGAATGTGAAAATTACAAATTGGGTTAGTCTAATATGTGTTTTGCAGCCACCTCTGGGAAGTAAAGAAAGTGGCCTTTGAAAACAGCTAGTTACTTAATACAGGTTCATTGGCTGTAAAAGACACTTTATAGGGACCTTGGGAATGTGGCTGTTCAAGACAGGTGATCACTTAATAGACGTGATCTTTGTGGCAGGCTCAGTTCCATTTTGCCTATGACTGTTAAGTGTTAATTTGTATCACAAGGTTTCTAGTTGTTTAGACTTCATGTTGACAGACAAGGAGGCACTAGAAACTTCTCATCCAATGTCATATACCGTATTTGCTGTTGGGACACCATGAAAATTTGGACACCATAAATTATTTTTTACAATAATTATTTGATGCACTGTATGTTTTTGGACATTTCAGTTTAATAATTTTGTTCTATCACAAATGTTTTGGGACACTTGTTTTGTGAGCTTTTTCCATGGGCTTTGTTTTTTTGTTTGTTTAAATGGCATGACTAGTAAATTATATAATTGGGGTGGGGTGGGTGAATTTGATTAAACATGACTTTTTATTTTCAACATGGAACAATAGCTGTTATCAGCTATTTTTGCCACAAACAACAGTTCCAACAGACTGAACTGAGGCAAAGTACTTTGCTCAAGGTTGCTTAACATATCCCATCAGCACTGTGGTTTGAAGTCGTGACCCACCAGCCATGAGTTGGACGCTTTTCTGACTGAGCTTGCCCATTCCTACTGCTGTGTCTGTATAAGACACACACTTCCTGTCAATCTATTACTTGTTGTCTTGTATCTTTAGATTTATTTGTACAAAAGCAAAGACAAAGACAATCCAGTAAATGAGGAATATGGGTATTTATTACATTTTTATCAAAATTGTAGAATTATTTCCAATATTTGGTGCAATATTGGGAGGGGGAAGAGTTAGTAAATTTTCAATTTTGAAAGTTTTGGGAAACATTTTCTGTGTGAATTTGTTTAGTTAATAACTTTTGGGACAGTTTTTCCTGTCCTAAGATACATGGCAATTACATTACATTCCTTTGTCTCTTCTTTTGGTGCAATTTTTGGACTCTTTTGTGAAAAAATTGTTAGCAGGATTGCACAAAAACCACTTGACATGAACAAATGAAATTTGGTAGGCATGTTTTTAACAATAATGATAATAATAATAATAATGATGATAATAATAATAATAATAATAATGATGATAATAATAATAATAATAATGATGATAATAACAGCTTTGTTTAAAGAGGGTGACACAGTTGCATGGAACAAGTCCTCCTTGTGGTCCTCTGTTGTTTGCATATTTACATAAAAGTTACACCGTTGCATGGAACAAGTCCTCCTTGTGGTCCTCTGTTGTTTGCATATTTACATAAAAGTTACATAGTTGCACAAGCAACTCTTGATTCTTTCTAGTGGAATAAAAATATACAAGTTCACACTGAACAAAAAATGGCATGCAAAAATAAATAATTGCAAGCTAAATTTAGATATGAACTTAATAAACAGAAAATGTTATAAGAACTTGCTACAGATAGGTATAAAAATAGTGAGGCAGCAAAATAGAAAGTTTGAGAATTGATACTTTGAAGTTGTAATGAATCTATCAAATCAAACAGGTTCTGCTTTTTGGTCAGTGAATTAGATTAGAATGAAAATTATTTATATTTGCATTTTCTCTAATTTCCTTTGAGATTCTGTTTCAAATGAGTGGCCCTAAATATTGAACACTTTTCTTAAAAAGTTTTTTATTTGTTTTGGAATGGAAAAATGGTTAGCTGGATATATGATTGTGTGCTATGTTGATGATGTAATTATATTTTGTAGCTATTAAAGCAATTTGCTATAAATATTTGAACATAGACATTTTTGTTATGAAATCCGTGCTAGCAGGATTGTGCAGCAACCATTTGACATAGGGAAATGAAATTTGATAGGAATGGTTGTATGCATATGTAGATGACTTGGCCTCAGTTTCATCAAGTCTTAAGTTAAGTCTAGACTTAAGACATTTGATTAGTCTATTTAAAATCAGACTTAAATTTAAACCAATGAGATCACTAGATTTTAAACTTGAACCTAATTTTTTTTTTAATGTCACTTTTAACACATTATTGGCTATATCATCCAGAGAAAATGGAGTTAAGTATCTTTTCAAAGGACACACGCAGTTGACATGGGCTGGCTTGCATGGGTGGGTATCAAACCCGTGACCCTTGGATTATGAGTCTGACACTCTACCAACCGAGCTACCCTTAAATTTAAGCCTAGACTTAACCTCTGTTGGTTAAATTCAGGCCTGATAATGTTTTCATGTTACTAAGGTAATTCTTTCCATTTTTTTCATAAATTTGTTTGAACTCATTCAGCTTTGACCTTTTGGGCTAGATTGTGGGTATACATGTTTTACAAACACAAATCTAGATGCAAAAATGCATTGACAAGCACTTCTGTTGAGTTAAGATTTGTACATTCAGTCTTGTAATTATAACATTTTTGTTAAGTCATATCTCACCCTCCTCATAGTAAAAGATTCTAAATGTTACATGTTCAACTGGATTTGTATTGCAATCTTTTATTTTGAAAAATCTTCAAGGATTTAAGGTAGTCAAGCAAGGTCTTTACATCTACTTTCCCTCTTGAAAATCACATATCTTTCTGACAGCTATGACATAGAAACAGTCATTGTATGTTTATTTTATTCCTCCAGATGAAATGGTTTGATTCCATTCTGCTGTGAGGCAGAGTGTATGATATTGTCCTTCCATCCATTTGTCTGCTACCAATTTCATTTTGACACAATAACTCTAGTTCTCCACCATATACAGTTACCAAACTTTGTGGATGATTTGCACTTGTGGTAAGGAAGAACTCCTATCGATTTCACTGTCAATTGGTAAAATTCATTGTGACTGAAAGAAACAAGTTGGTTTCCACACAATAGCATAAGTTCTACATCACATACCTAGACGAAACTCTGTGGATAACTTGCACTTTGGTTAAGAAAGACACCTCTTAACTTTGGTATCAAAAAGGTCAAGGTCTGAAAGGAAAACAATTGGTTTCCACACAATAACACTAGTTTAACATAACATACCTGAAACAAAAATTTGTGGAAAGCTTGCACTTCTTGTAAGTAAGAAGTCTATCGATTTTGGTATAAAAGGTAAAAGGTCATGATCATTATGATTGAAAGAAAGAAAAGGTTTCCACACACAAATATGAGAGTTCTACTTTACATACCTGCACCAAAAGTTTCAGATAGCTTGTACTTGGGGTAAAGAAAAAGCCTATTGATTTGGGGGTCAAAAGGTCAAAGGACAAGGTGACTATGACTGAAAGAAGAAAAATGGTTTCTGCAGAATAACATTTGTTCTACATCACAGACCTGGACCAAACTTTGTGGGTCACTTGCACTTAAGTTAAGGAAGAAACCTATTATTTTGGAGGTGAAATGTCCAAGGTCAAGAGCACTGCAGGAAACAAAATAGCTTCTGCACACAAATTTAAGTTCTCGATCATGTACCTTCACCAAGGTTTGTAGATGACTTGCATGTTGGGTAAGAAAGAAGCCTGTTGATTTTGGGGTGAAAAGTCAGTGGTCAAGGTCACTGACTGAAAGAAGAAAAATGTTTTTTGCATAATAACTTTTGTTCTAGACCAAGTCTGTTGACCTAAGTTTGTAGAGGGCTTACACTTAAGGTATGGAAGAGGCATTTTGACTTGGGGACCAAAATGTCAAGGAGCAAGGTCATTATGTAGAATAACTTATCTTTTAGAGTAAGTTCCTTGACTAAACTTTGTGGATGACTTGCACTTAGGGTAATAAAGAAATCTATAGATTTCTTTAGTCTTGAGGACAGAGGTCATGGTCATAGTAAATCAAATAAGAAAATTATGGTTTCTGTACAGTTGGCTTAGTTCAAGACCACATACCTTGACAAAAGGTCCCAGTCATTTAGACCCATTGATCTATAATCTCTTGAGTCAGCTATACCCTACTAGTGCCTACATAGAAGACTATTAAACACAGGGCAGGCACATAATGTGTCGTTCAAAGTACTCTTGTTGAAATTGTTTGATCAGTCTTAATCAAGAGCGGAAGATGCATATTACTGCAGTTTTTCTTTATTTTTTATACAGAGCAATTAATATCTCATGTGTAATTGATCTTTAGACACCAAGCAAATTCATTGTTGTTTTCAAGTGACGTAGATACTGTTACACTTCCAAATGAGCTGTTTCTTGTTGGGTATTATATCATGTACTGTACTGCACATAGGATGTGGGACATACACTGTTTAAGCAGAAACATGGACTGGTCAATTGCCTCACTTAACCAGCTGGAAGAGCATCTTAAAAAAGAGAAAAAGTCCAGTGACAATCTGCCTGAAAAATGCCAACATGAAATAGTTTTACCAGCTGAGGTGGCTGGTGCATCCAGACAAAAGAGGAGTCAACATCAGATTCAGACTGAGGGTGCAAATAGAGTGTACTCTAGTGATGACATTGCATTTGTTGGCTCCGTTAGCAAAGGAGTTGCAAAAGACACAGGCTCTGAAGCAAGTTCACCTGGAGGGAAGGATAAAGAGGAAAATATGGTGGATTATGCAGGGTCTAAAGAAAGTGGAACAAAGTTGATAGGTTTTAGAGAAAGTGGAACAATGTTGACTCCAGAAGAGTTGAAGTATTTAAAGTACCAGAAGGAGTTGGTGAAACTAAAAGAAAAAGTTTTGACAAGTTTGAAGGCTTGTCAGTTGGGAGCTACATGTATGGCTTTGCCTTACAGTCTGTGGGACCATAAGGATAGGTTGGCAAGTTGTTGTTAAGTTGTTCTTAAAAGTTATTATTGATTGTTCTGCATGTCATTCCATTCAGTTTTGCAACTAAGTTTGCATGTTCCATTCAGCTGTTACAATTTAGGATATATTTATTTTAGTTTTTATAGATCAGTTTGCTCAATTTTTGCTATGGTAATAGGTTAATTTGCATAATGGTCATTATAGTTCAAAAAATGTTATGGGCTGGTTTGTATATTCTACATGTTTGTTGCAAATTGATTGGCTTTTTATTCTGTATCTGGCCATGAGATTGTTGAACTTTTTGCACAAATACGAGATTAATGTTCAAGCAACTACAGAAAACTTTACTTTTGTTATTGGCTTAGAATGAACCTTACACTCAAAATCATGCTCTGAATGTTAATGATCCCCAGTCCTGCTTTTATCTTTTTATGTTGTTCTGTAAAGATTTGCATCTTTGTCTACATTTCCAAATGGTTCTTGCAGACAGGTCTGCATGTTCCAAAAAAGAATTTTTGCAGAGTTTCCTGCACTTAATTACAGTTATTAATTACAGTTTTAAATTCATTGTAGTCTGCTTTGCACCAGTTCTTTAAAGTGTTGAAATTTGATTTTGCATGATGTCCTCTTCTATTTCAGGGTAATGTCATTACAAAAGCCCACATAGTTAGTGTCCAGGTTGCCTATTTCTTTGCAAGTTATTGAATATGGTTTTTCTTATCATTGTAATGAGTGTTCATTCATCATTAGCAGATCAAATGAAAAATCTCAGATCACTTTAAAGAGAAACATAGTCTGCATTTGCCTTTACTTTTGAGAAGATCAAGAGCAAATATGGATATTGAAAAGAAAGTTTGTGTTGAGATCTTAATCACAGATCATTGAAATCTGACATGCCACCATTTTATTTTTATATTGAAGTCTTGACAAAAAAGAAATCATTATCACAAAACTGTTTGGCTTATTAAGGACCACATGTATTTTTTGATGAAAGTTTATAACAGTTTTTAACATTGGAGCAGAGTACTTCAGTTTATTGTGTGAAGTCTATCAAAGAAGTTCAGTTAGGCTCATTTATACTGCACTTGTCTTTGTATAATGTACATCTAATGGACAATTTTAGAATTACTTCCCATAGGCAATACCCCAGCGACATCAGAGTCTTTTCTTATGCAGTAAATAACAACTCTATATAGCACTGCTAGCATAACAAAAGGGGAATAATACATGCCACTTTGCAGTTCTGTTAAATCTAATCTTTTGATTAGGGAGGTTGTTATCAGTTGATATTATATATGTTTATATTGTTACAACTCTAGGTCTTAAAAATAAGTAACAGAAAGAAAGTGAAACCAACAATGTATGTAATATCAACAAGCAATTTATTTCCCTATAATACAAAATGAAAATTCAAAAGACTCTTACAGTTTGTGAATTAAATTCCATATAATCCTTAATGTCCTATCACAAGTACAAAAATATAGAATGTTCCAAATGAATTCCAATAGTCAGGAATGTCCTGATATACCACAGTGATACAATCTAGAATATCTTGGAATGAGTTCACAAAAGTCGAAAGTAATATATCAATCCAAAAGTCAATGAGCACTTATTAATTCCGATGAATGTTTATATAAATAATTCCTCTTGAATAATATGAGTTCAATGGCACAATGTAAAATCTGATCACAAAATAATTCCCAGACTGATCTTAAAACAGGAATAAAATTAATGCATATCAAGTATTATATACTTATTTTCTAATGACCCACATCAATATAGAGAAGTGAGTCATTCTATGGAAAAATCCCAGCCAAATAGCAAATAAGACTGGCCTTGAACTCAAATGCTGGTCAACATCCTGTTGACAAGTAACCGTATTTTTAAAGTACAAATAAGTACAACCTTACTATAATGGATAAAAGTTAAGCACACATTATAGATTCAATATACATAACAATATTTTCACTGCAAATAGTTCTCATCTTATTTTTTTACACATAATTCTATGTGAATGTTGGTAAAAAGTAGTGCCAATGGGCAGGACTAAATTATTATATATTTTTTTTGGTTCATACAGATATAAACAAAAGAAATTCAAAAGTGCCTGGCCAATCAGATTGCTGGAAATCATAATGAAGAAAGAAAAGTTTAATTATTACTCAATCAGGTGCCCATATGCCTGCCACTTGCATAGAAAATAAAAATGACTTATTTCCTATCTGAACACAAGTATCTACATGAGCACATATCTGTGTCCACATTGTTTGCAGTTGGGCACATAGTAAATGCATGAGCACAGATGGTGCTTATGGAAAAGAATTTTAAAATTATTACAGTTTATCTGATGTTTTAACAATTTACTCTCTACATGGCAAGTCCTCCTTACGCCCCAAGCTAACTTTAGTAACAGTCTTTGTTTGTGTGACCTCCATTTTATTTTCCTGGAATCAATTTTCAAAATTCATTCTAGATCTATATGCTCATTTTTTGGAGAAAAGTGTCAGTGGACCTCCGTTTTCAAAATCCTACAGTTTATGACATATTTAATTACTGCAAGTATAGAATTTGTTTTACTTCAGTGTTGTAGTTGGTCATTTTGTATTTCAAATTCTTTTCTATCTACATGTTGTTTAAATCCTGATCATTTAGTAGCATTTTAAGTATCACATAATTTATAGATATCTTACAAATTATGCTTCTTGTTCAGACAACTTCACTATTTTAGTCAACAACTTTTCTTGGACCCTAATATATTGTATTAAAATGCCTTACTATATATTTTTCTTTTTTTAAATCACAGAGAAAGGTTTGTATGAAAGCTTGCTACTGTATATAGTGTAATGCATGTTTGAGCTTTTTTACCATAAAAATAAAAAGCTTGTTCAGATTTGCTTTTTTGTAATGTTTTTTTTTTTGTTTTTATTAAAGTTAATTAAGATCGAAATATAATCAGATAAGGTGCATTCATCATAATCTACTGGTACATTACCATATATACTTACGTATAAGCCAATACCAACTGTAAACTGCATAGACCCAGATCTGCCATCACATAATGCGCCGGCAGATCTGGGTCTATGCAGTTTGTAAGGACTAATAAGTAGAACAAACAACATAGACCCTGATCTGCTGGCGCATTATGCGATGGCAGATCAGGTTATATGTTGTTTGCATTTGAACCCGACTTATATGCGAGTATAGACGATATTTCATTTTTTTTATATAAATATGTAGATTGTTGTGTGTAAACAGCATTTTCCCATCTAAATTAATTGCTCGCCCTAACTTTTTTTGACTTTCATTTCCATCATACCATTTCAGTGCCTTATGCTTGTCTTTATTATCTTCTTTGATGCCTAGGTGGCTGTAAACTGACAATAGTCTATTTTAACTTGCAAAGTAGATGCAAAGTCAACAGTTAAAGAGAATGTACTAATGAATAATCTTAGGATTTAAACTTAACCTTGGAAATAAGTCTTACTCATTTAATTCTTTTTTTAACAATTGTTTTTCATCTCTATTCTAGTGGAAGCCACATTTTAAGTTGCTAGTACATTAAAAGAAAATTGGTATTCAAGTTTTTCATGAAGCAGGGCTCAAAATTAGCAGTAGTCTGCTAGCCTGAGGCTTGTAAATTTCCTGTTGGACTAGTAGTTTTCATAATTTCAAAAGCCTGATGTCCAGTAAATCTCGATATGTGACTAACATTGTTTTGTGGGAAGGACTAGTGAAGATTCAGCAAGACTACCAGTAGTAAATTTCTCAATCTGCTAGTCCTTCTGGCTACTAAGAAATGTATGCCAATTTCTAGGCCTGTGAAGATCAGTGTAACTTATTTTGTTTCCTTTTTCTAGATTATTTTTAATATGATTCATTTTGCCTAATATTGGCAAATCTTCTTTGATTATATTTTAAGAGTTTATTTATTTTTATTTGTCATTGTGAATGTTCATAACATTTGGAAAGTTACTTCTTTTGCTTGTGTTTGTTCTTTCTTGTATTAACAATTTGTTTGCTGCATAAGCCATTATAATTTTTTAGTTTGTATCACGGAGCAGCTAAATTACTCTAGTAAATCATAAGTCATTTCAGTTTTTGCCTACTTTTGATTGATTTAATATTTTTGGCTTGACTGGTCTAAGACTAGAGCTTTGTAATGGTCTCTTGTCAGGTGACCCACATCAGTCTGGCATCTGTCTTTTATCACAAGTTATTTATCACTACTTTTCCTAAACTACTGATGGACTTGCCATGAAACTTTACACACACATTCATCCCAGGATCTATTTGATCCTTAAATGAAATCGGTACCCTTGAACAGCCAGTATGGCTGCCATGGTGGCCATCTTGAAAATCATGCTGTCACTGCTTCTTCTGAACAGATGGTCATGTCAGCATGGGGTTTTCGCTAAAAGATTTCATATGACATGTAAATAGTCCTAAATAAAAATAATGATCTGACATCCAACATGGCCACTATGGTCATCATCTTGAAAATCTTGTCACTTTTCCTCTGGCATGGATGATCATATCTACATGGGGTTTTCGTTAAAAGACTGCTTATAACATGTTGATTGTCCTGAATGAAAATCATGTTGATCTGATCTCTAGCATGGCTGCCATGGTGACCATCTTGAAAATCTTGTTCTAGCTACTCCTAAACAGCTGGTCATATGGATATGGAGACTGTTTATAATATTTAGTTGCTTCTGAATGAAAGTGGGTCAATATGACCTCCAAATATATCCAATGTTATATATCCAAGCTATCATGAAAATCTTGTTATGGTTACTCATCCTGAATGGGTGATTGTATCATTATGGGGATTTCACTTAAAACACTTCTTCCAGTATGTAGCTGATCTAACCAACAAGATGGCTGCCTTGGTGGCCATTTTGAAAATCTTCTTAGGCTACATCTCCTCAACAGATGGTTATATTGACATGTTGTTTTTTATTTAGTAAAACACTCAAACAGTATGCAACTGGTCCTGAATGAAAATGGTGCTGATATGATCTCCAACATGGCAACCAAATTCTTGTTATCACTACTCCTGGAACGAATTATGGAGTTGAGATGGGAATTTGACTAAAAAAACTTGTGCAATATGGTCCTGAATACCAAAGGGGACAGATCTGACCACCAACATGTCTGTGCTTTCTTTAACAAGTTTGAAAACCAGACTTCCTTGACCTTGGGGTCAAGTTAAAGGTCATTGCTGGCATTATTGCACTTCACTGAGCTTATGAGTACAGTGACTTTTACATGTAGAAATTAATTTTGACCAGACTTTATATTACTTTGTTTTTCAGTGAAACAATTTAATTGGTTGCACACTGACATTGATTTCAAGGTGAAAAGTCATGACTTGGGTTTTTTTTTGGTGGTTTGTGAGCATGATAACACAAACAATTATGAATGGATTTCTACCAAACCCAGTTTGTGGATATATCAGAAGAATGTCTTGAACTATGCTTGTTAAGTGACTTGTTTTCCTCCACCTCTGAATTATGGATTAAACTAAACTTAGCATGTGTTTATATCTTCACAGTATCTGAGACGAGTTTCGTGATCTTCTGCCCATGATATCAGGTTCTAGATCAAAGCGGCGACAAAGATTTGTGTACTTTGATTATCTTGTGAACATGTTAACTGAAACATAAAAGAAATATTTTTGTCCCCAAATTTGGTATGTTTGGAGTTTCTCAATAATATTGGATATGATTTCAATACTCAGTAATTAAAAAAAGACAAAAGGAGGGAAGAAATGGACTCCTTGTGAATACCTACAAATTCTTTTTGGCCAGTAGAGCATCAGTCTCTTTGATAAACTCTTGTTTTCATTTTATACTCTACTTTGATTTTAATATGAAACCTTTGATTTAAAAAACATGATACTAAGAAAGATGATTAACATACACAGACTGGACATAGCCATATTAAATCTTGTACAGGTACATTAGTTTTACTACTCATTCCAAATTATACTAGGAACTGGTTAGGTATCTGCATTTATTGTAGATCTATGCATGTTAGAAAAGTTTTTTGATGGGATTTTGAGGACAATTTTGATATTTATTCTGGACTTGAACATAAATTTAAACTGTTTTATGCACATAATGAAAAGATGTGATGAAATTGTGTATTACTTATGTATTACAGTAGTGACAGATATTCATGACAAGTTTATGTAACATTTTTTTTATTTGTAAACACAAGTTTTCTAACAAAAATCATATATCATTGCCATCACTTTAGCAATGAATAGTGTTTTGATCTGAAATTTGTTACATTAGTTTTGCAAATCAATTAGAGACTTGAGTCATGTTTTAATATTGATATTGGATGAAATTATAATATTCCATTTTTTTCTGCTTCTTTCAGAGAGGTGGAAAAGCCAATTTACCATCCTCCACCTGCAGCCCCTCCACCGCCGCCCCCACCGGAGCCCCAAAAACGGTCATTGGCTTACCCAATTTACTTTGGAAACTCTCTTGTCCAAGAGATAAGGTATTTTAATGTTAAAGTTTCAGAATCATTTATGATATTTAAGGGATATCGATCGAGATTTAGTTTTCAGTGATGAGTTCAGTAGAGATTTTAGTTACATATTTTAAGAGTGATTTTAATGATATAGTGAAATGTGTCTTGAAAATATCATGATGAACCAATCAAAAAAGTAAAGTTACTTTTGATTGGTTGAGCATAAATTTAAGCTGAAACTGAAGTTCAAGAGTTGCATGATCTCTAGGCTAGTTTTTCATGACAGGTGAACTTCCAAAACAGTGGTCATTCATTACAGGTTTGAATGTAGAAGTTATTCTTTTCAGTATAAATTTGATTTTTCATTAATGAAAGTATCACCCAGATTATGAAAACAGATTTCTAGATTGATCAGTTTTGGAGTTCATTGCTACTGGTACTGTAATAATACCAACCCAGCTGGAAATGATTTTCAGATGGCTTTCTGTCTAGTCCAGAGAGTATCTGGCTCACAATACTTGCAGTTTAATGCGTTATGACTTCAGTTGTTCCAGTTTTTGTATTATTATTTTGAAAGGTCTTTTATTGGCTAGTTTTTAGGATCAGTTATCAGACTTATCAGCTCAGTATAACATAGCCTTGGTTTTTGAAGAAGATCTTGTTGTGGAGTCCACGCTAATCGGAAGCCAGACATAGTTGCCACTTTTCTGATGGCGGCAGTGGAATCAACAGTTTTTTAAGGTTTTGGTTAAAGTTTTTCATTTGGATATATTTCCTAAACACCTTGATAGATTCTCATCATACTTTTATCATTATGAAGCAAGACAATTCATTCTACAACATGCTTGCTTGCCCCTTGTACCTTGGGGTCAAGATCCCAGTCATACACAATTTATTTTAAAGTTTTGGTTAAGGTTTTTTTCATTCACTAATATTTCCTAAACCCCTTAGTGGATTTTATTCCTGCTTGGGATGAATCATTATACGAGGGATGAATCATTGTGAGGCTAAAATAATTCATTCAGTGACATGCACGCTTGCAGCTTTAATTTTCGAGTCAAGATCACAGTCATATATAATATACTTTAAGGTTTTGCTTTAAAATTATTTTCATATGGTAATATTTCCTAAACCCCTTGATAGAGTCTCATTATACTTGGTATTAATCATTGCACTCAGGATGAATCATTGCAAAGCTAAGACAATTCATTCGGTGAAATACATGCTTGCCACTTTGATCTTGTTGTCACGGTCACAGTCATAAAAAAAATTCATGAAGGTTTTGGTTGATGTTTTTCATTTGCTTATATTTTCTACCCCTTGATGGGTTTTGTTTATTCTTGATGGATTTTGTTTATTGTTTATATTTGGCATGAATCATTATGAAGGTAAGACAATTCCTTTAGTGACATGCATGCTTGCCACTTTGACCTTGGAGTGAAGGTCACAGTCATAGAAACTTTGCATTAGGGTTTTGGTTAAAGTTTTTTCTTTTGCTTACATTTCCTAAATCCCTTGGTGGATTTTCTTCATACATGGGATGAATCATTATGAAGCTACAGCAATTCTTTCTGCAACACTCTCTCACTTTTTTGATTTTGGGGTCAAGGTCTCAGTCATAGAAAATTTTGCATTCAGATTTGGGTTAAATTTTGTTCTTTTCCTTATATTTCCTAAACCACTTTGATGGTTTTTGTTCATAAATTGGATGAATCATTACGAAGCTGAAACAATTCATTCTGTGACATACATGCTGTCCCCTTTTACTAATAGAACAATAAAAAAAAATTGAGTTTCGATGTTGATGGTTGTTTCACAAAAAAAATGTCCCTAGGTTTTGAAGAAAAGTAATCTTGTTTTGTTGTGAATCAACAACAACAAAAAGCAGTGATGTAATACACAATGTTTTCACATGTACATGATGGTTGTTGAAACCAGTTTGAGTTATGTTGGGTATCTTGAAAATAAAGGTAATTTATACAAAAAAGCCAACAACTTTGTTAGAAAAACTTCTTTATTGACAATTATTCCCAAAAGGATTATAAAACGAGTATTCAGCCATCAAACAGCCCCGTTACTGCCCCCGGTTTTCTTGATGTCCAGTGGGGATGGCCCTTCTTAGTTTTTTTGAGGTCCCTCTGTAACTTGCATCCTTGCTTATAGTGCAGTCTATGTTTTTGGACCCCATTGTGCGTGAGTTATCGAGAAAGAGGTGTAATGACAGGTGATATACCCAAAGCTATATCATTCAAGTTTATTGGTTGAAATTAACACACTTCTCTCATAAATAATGTAGCTGCAGAATCATGTGACAATGCTTCTGCATCGGAATTTGTTCTGTGTATGCCAAGGGTTTGTATGGGGGGTGATATGTGCCAAATAATACATGACTAATGAAGATGGCTGTCGTATTTCAGTGCAATTCGTCAAGCATACCTGCAGAACGGTGGTAATGACCCTGACATTCTGGCCCAGATGGCACAGATGTTGGCAGAGGCTCAGGCCATTGAGGATCAACTGAAAAGGAGCCAGGAAGTCAAGCCAAGAACCCATAGAGGTATTCACTCCACCTCCAGCATTTAGATCAGTTTATAAAATATGTATTGTATAGTTTCTCACAATATGTATGGTATAATTTCTCACAAGATTAAATAAGATACTGGGATCAAGATTATGCAGTTGCATTAGATGTACAAGAGACAGAATATTGTTTCTTCTTTTTCTGCTTGTCTGTCAAGGATTAAATATATATTAGAAATTACTTTCTTGCTCCCCATGATACTTCATATCAAGGAAATCTAAAATAAATAAACTGATGTTCTCTGAAAACAAAGAGGAAGAGCTGTATGTGAATTCCTTTCCTATGCTGATGATTTCATTTGAAAAAAGAATTTGAATTCCATGTCAGGATTTGTCTTTGGATGATACAAATTAAAAAAAAGAAAATATTTTTAAAAATATAAAATCAAGTACTCATATAAAAGGATCCTGCTCTTCAAAACATTTATATTCACTGCTAATTCTCCTAGTTGTATTTTAAATTATAGATAAGTCGGATTGAAATAGCTGCATAAAACACATGACTATTATATGACTGCAAGTTTTCATATTTTCTGGTTTCAGGCTTAAAGGAGAATTGATACTGATAAAAAATATGTGAATATCAACCTATGGCATTAACTTTGAAACAAACCACATGATAATTAACAGAAACAAAGATTGTAAAACAGATCTTACTGGGCAAAATTTGTTGCAAACAAAAATTGCAAATTTTCACTCATAAAAAGGCAAAGTATTAGCAAAACTTCAAAGACATTATTATCATTACAAAAGTTAAACAAAATGGTGCAGTATACATCACTAAATAAGATAACATTTATTTGACAACAGTTTTTACATTTTTTTAAAAGTCAAATTAAAAAAAATATAACATAGATTTTATAGGTGCAACAAAATTAGATTGAAAGTACTAGGGATGTAATTATTGAGCTGAGACTTGTCTCAAGTAAAGCTTTCCAGGTGAGTGATTGGTTAAAATGAAAATATTATATGGTTTTCTGGCAAAATTTTAAGTTATCAGGCTATTTTTATGTTGTGTCAAGACTCCAGCCTCTCTGTATTAAATGGCTGTTTGTCGCTACTGACACACCCTTTATTGCTTTTGATGCAGTAGACCATATCAGCTTTTCTGTACAAAGAGTTCCAATGTTGGGTAACTCTGACGAGACTACATATCAATGGGACATAATTAATGCACACCATTTGAGTAAACTTCCATGATGGGGTTGTACTAAAAGACATAAAAATGAGTTGTCTCATATAGATTGCCCTTAAACATGGTTACTAATTCTCCATTAAAATTATCATGAGCCATAAAGCTTAAAAAAGATTGAAAAGAAACAAAAAAATCATGTACTGAGTGACAAGCTTTTAACTCATTCAGCAAGTAAATATCATGCATATTCAGAATAAAAAAATTTAAATAGTTTTTAAGCTTTTTTACTATTCAACACATCAGCTTTTAAAACCATGTTCACTGTAAATTTCATGAATGACTATCTGATATATCTTCTTTGACAGAGAAAAAAGACTACTCAGGACAAGTCAGCATGCTGGAGATGGAGAATGAGCGGCTCCATCGAGAGTTGATGCTGCTGCAAGAACAGAATACCTTGGCAAAGGACAGGCGGAAGACTGACAAAGAAGGTAGGAAACCACCAGTTGCTAGGAAACCAAAGTTACCATACTCTGATTTAAAATATTCTAAAAATTTAGCTGATGGGATTGGTAGAGGAATGACTTTTTCCTATAACGAGGTTCACAGGCTGGTTAAAAGAGAGACAGAGATGGGCAGGCCACACACTGATAACCAGTTTCAGAAAGTCACTTCACTAGCATTGGATCATTTTAATGATTTGCCAGTTGGTCCAGCAGGAGCAGGTTTGGGCAAAAAACAAGCAGATGCCACTCAGGGTGAACAAGAATTGTTTGAAAATGCACCAAAATTAAGTCTAAGGACAACAGACAACATTTCAGATGTAAGCAACCCAGTTTTTGAAAATACAAAAAATACAAACAATATGAAGAAAAACAATCCAACAAATTTTATTTACCCTCTCCCGCAGCAACAGAATCTTTATGGCACAAAAAGTGCAGCTCAAGGTCTTTCAACAAAACCATCAGTAGCTAAAGTCTATCCACTAGAAAGAGTGGATCAAAGAAATTTATGGCTAAACCTTGATAGACAAGCTTTTGATCCAAATGTAAAATCAAAACATGAGGAACTGAAAAGAACAAATGGAATCTATCAAACGAGAGAGAATCATGATAAGCAAGGTCACACAGTTATTCACAAGGTCTCTCACCTCATTGATGACCACAAATATTTTAATGAATGGTCAAAACAGAGTAGGGTCCAGGTCAAGGACAGCAATTTATCAGGTTCAAACAGAAGATGGAGGGAGAAGCTGAGTGATAATAAAAAGAGAGATGGAAAATATGGTGATACCACAAGACATATCAAAGATCAGAAGCTAGATGTTCCTCCCCTTGACCTTGAAGACCTCCAGGATATGGATTATAGAAGACAAAGGAAGCAGACTTCACACTCAGAAAAGATTAAAAGAGAACCTGACCACAAGATAAACAGTAAGAAAGAGATGGCAAATAAAGGCAGGCTTCAGGAAAAGTTACGCCAGAGGAGCAATCCTGAGCACAGATTAGATCAAATGGGAGTTCATAATTATCAAAAGCACAGAAGTCAAAGAGATGATCAAAATTTAACCTCAAAAAGCAAAAGCAACTATGCAGGAAAAGAAAGAAAAAGGAATCATATGATGCATGTACAAAAAAGTTATTCTGACGATGATATTTTAAGAAGACTGAGGACTTTAGAGGCATTAGAAAGTTTGAATATGTCTCTCCTACCTGATCGTCACAATTCCCAAGGTCAGATTGATAGGTCAGCTAACTTAGCACAACTAACAATCTTAGATCGGGATAGACCAAGGCAGAATAGGACTAATGAAAACCAGATAAATCGAGGAGAACATGAAAACGAGACTAATCAGCATAATGAGGTTGGACAAGCTGAAAATGAGACCAGTGATCCACAAGATGGGATGACTATTACAGCTCATCACAACAAGCGGAAGCTGCCTGGAAACCTTGCATATGAAAGTGTGACAATTGAGCAGAAGGATAGGGCAAATATGAATGGACCTGATGCTAAGATTACAACTGTAACTTATAGAGAGGAAAGAATCAGAGAGAAATCTGCATTATAATCTTGCCTGAGAATAAACAATTTGTGCCATATAATCAAAGATACATTAAATCACATCTGATCATGGTGTGTATAATTTATGATTTCTCCGATATTAAAATAGGAGAATTTAAATAGTGGCATCCTGTAAACAAAACATATTTTCTATGGGCATTCAAACTGTTTAGCGATCCAAGTTAGACAAAATATGCATAAAGTCAATGTTACATATGTTAAAGTATAATTCAAATGTTTCTTACGTCATCAGAGAATTAGTGAAGATGAAGAGGAGATTTATAGACAAAGATTGTGTTACTTTGTATAATTAATGGTCAAACATTAGAGTGGTGAAGAACTAGTGAGAATATTAGTTACAAATTTTATACAGTGGAATAGAACATTTCAGGAGAGCATCACTTTTTTAAAGAATTTCACCCATGCTTATAACACATGAAGAGTTCATTTTGATAATATATAAAATAAACTCAATAATTCATATCACAGGAAATATGGTCATAGTTTATAAACCTTCAAAAATAGATAATAAAGTTGAAATTAGATGCAGACAATTTAAAAAATGAATTATGAGTTCTTGCTTCTGAGAGTTTTCTATTTCTTTCATTAAAAAAAGAAATAAATAATGTAAAATATTTGGCTGTCAATCAGGAGAAAAGCTTTTTAAATGATGTCATCTTATTTGTCAGACCCTGAGCAGAGTAGAGGTAACTTGAGCCCTGTCTTTTAAAAAATACAGCTAGATTACAACTCTATTATATGTCTCAATTTTTCTTACGTGTAACATGCATCCAACTGTAAACAGTATAGACCCTACATACCCATTTAATCTTACATAGTTGATCTGGTGTTTGATACAGATGTTCATTTCGTATTTCTGAGTTGCGCACCTAGACTGGTACTATGTTGGTGTTTTCACAAACATTTGAGCATTGATATTTGGAGATGTACTAATTCAAAAATATTGCAAAAAATATGTCCCAATTTATTTTCAATTTCATTCGCACTTTATAGTTAATACTTTTGGAAAGTGTAAAAGAGGGGGTATGTTATAATTCCAAAACTGCATTGGTGTTTTTTTTTGCAAGTTGGGGGAAAGAACTCATTTCATATAGCATATGAATACCTCAAGGTCTGATGGCTTTGGTGTATTTCTATGCCATATCAAATTCATTCTTTCTGCTGACTTGTAACAAAACATGTATGTATTGTGTATATATCTGATGTCAGATAATGTGCTGGCATATCAGGGTCTTTGCTTGCAGTCCTAAGTAGAATGAACAGAGTAAACTCTGATCAGCTTGTGTATTGTATGATGGCAGATCAAGTTCACATTGTTCACAGTTTGATGTGCATTACACATTAGTAAATTTGATACATGTTAGCATGCCAGTTGTTTATTTCAGAAATATACTATTCCATCCTGCTGTGTGATGACCCAGCTTCATTTATATTTGCATGCCAAAATATGTGTTGCTGAAAACCTTTTGCTAGAAAATGGTGTTGGGTTACCTGTTGTTTTCGGATTATCCCTTTGCATTTTTTGTTGAGAGAATATGAAGTTTTACAAATTAAGACTTTCAAAACTTAGTATTGTCATAATATTTGAAACAATATATATCTTTTCATTTTTAATGCAGACTAAAATATTTTTGAGTTTTAGGCAATCCTCAAAAAGTTTGGTTTAATGTCTTCTGACACAGATATTTAGTAGTGGGTAGGGTTTATTTTCCTTTCCAGCTGCATGATTTTAAACAATTTCAAACATTTGATATTGGCAGTTGTGCAAGAAAGGTTCCTCTGATTCCAGGGAAAAAATCATTTGCAGCAGTTTTGATGGTTCAGTTTGATACCAAGATTTTTAAGAATGTCCTAGAATCCATTTGACTGGTTTAAAATTTATCATGAAATAGTGAAGTACAGTGAAACCCAACTATAACACAATGGTTGGGGGCCACATCATGCTATGTACCATATCATGCAATATCCAACAAAGTCACTTAGGACAAAATATTGCATGTGTATCCTTTTGGCTATACAAGACAGTGTGGGGGTGGGTGAGTGTGGCACAAAACAACTGACTTCAGTGATGCAGTTACCAACTTCATGCATATTAAATGAAAAATATTTAAAACAATTATTACATATTTAATATTTATTACTTTGGCAGAGAACCATTCATTGGTACATACATACAAATGTATAAGAAAATTAGCAGCTGAAGTGTAAATAAATTACAGTCAGATTTGTCCTAACAGTTACCTTTACTCAGCAGTCACCTGTTCACAATGGCCATTCTAATTTCACCCCAGCAAATTTCCGTTTATAAATGTACTGTATGTAACAGTCACCTACCGTCCGAAGTCAGCAGCCAGGTGTTTCCTAATCAAACAATGGTTTCTTCCTGCATTTAAGCAGTCACTGGCGCATATCTACAGCAGTGACCATTCAGTCTTTTGCTTAATGAAGAAGGAAATGTTTAGATAAAGGAATATCATGTGAATCAATGGACAAACATCTCGCTTGTCCTTAGTGTACTCCAGTCACATTGATAGTGTAACTCAAAGGTGTCACTATGTCAAATTTGAAAGTGAGGCAGTTTTTATCATTAGGGTAGAGAGTCAAAGCAATTCTTTTGCTGGATGGTGGGAAAAGTAGTTGTGTTATTGCAGCAGAAATGGAAGTCACCTTTTTGTGCCAGTGTGACATGTATAGTTAGATATCTTAATCTATTTACCTGTGAATTAAAGCTATCTCGGAAGAAAAAAGTTTGTCTTTGAGAAGAGAAACGAGATACATCCCTTTTCATTAGGGTCAGGGGTCATTCAGTATTCAAAACATGTCTGTAAAGGCAGGGAAGTTTCAGTTCACGGGTCACAACAAATAGAAATATACAGCTTCTTTTGATTTTCTGTTCATCACAGGCCTCACAAAAACCGACTGACTTTTGATCTCAGCGAGTTGAGCAACTGACTAATCCAGATATTGTTTTTAAAGCATGAACAAACTAAGATCAGTGTATATTTTAAGTCAAAGATGATTTAATTTATCGGATGGATTAAAGTGAGCAGGATACAGTAATCTTGTGTGGAACATAAATTTGGGAGAGAATAACATATACCCGTAATTATGATTTTGTTGTACAGTACACATAAAACAGTCTTGATAACGTAATAATAATAATAATAATAACAATAATGATATTCAGTGCATGTTATATGTTCAAAAACTAATTTTAAAAGATGAACCTGTGTACAGCGGCCACCTGTGTGCAATAGCCAGTTTTTCATTTTCCCATGAGTGGCTGCTAGTGACAGGTTTGACTGTACGCATGCTCACCAACCAATGTCATTGTATCCATAATAGTAATTCCATTGAAAATGTGCACAAACATTTATAAATTTTTTTGCTAGATTTCAATTGAATCCAGATAACAAATTTCTTGCTAATACACTCACACTAACTTATGAAACACTGTATTTTCCAAAACAATCATATTTGCTGGACATGTCCAAAGGGTCTGATTTTGACTGACAATAAAATACATGAATCAGACATTGAGAGTTTTTAAAACAGTACTTGTATTTATGCTTGAAAAATACTTTAACTGAAATTCATACATGAGGTCAAAGGTATTGACCTCGTAATGTACTTGAGATGAACAAGTCAACAAGTGTGTATAACTGCCTGAAGCAAGTTTGGGAGTAAACCATAAAAACAGTTGAGTCATTCTCTAAAAGACAGAGGTAAAATTTTATAAATTAAACCCTATATTGAAACTTATGTTTATAACTATGACTTTGCACTACTGCAGAGCAAAAACAGGGAGCAGTATGTTTGATTATTATAGCAAATCCCTCCATCCCTGCAACTGAAATGGTTCTGTTCCAGTCAGTGTTCTAAAAAAGTTTAGCTGTACATGTAACTTTAGCATTAATAACAAGTGGCCTGTGTACCGGTATATCAGAGTGATTTAAAGCTGCTGTCTGCATTTCTGACTAGAAAATGAAAAGGATTAAGATAAAGGGGGTACATGTATGTAACAATGACCAAAAGGGTCCCTAACAATTCAGGCAATAAACTTGTTTCAATGGGTGTGTATATGATGGTTGATTAAGCAGGCATTGTTTTCCCTTAAATAGGTAGGTAAATTAATTGATTTGTATAATCGGGCGAGAAAATGTTGTAGACCACTGTATTGTTTGGTGCTTGGTTGTGTAGGCCAGATGACTGAGCAAATATCTGTTGCCTATTGTTAACCCTGGATTGAGCAACAGTTGTACACAGGATGCATTGAAGACAAACACAAAGAAGACTTAATGGTGTTATTGTTGATGGTTAAATAATAATTGTATTAACAATTATTGGCTTTTTAAGGAGCTAACATCTTTCAATAAAAAGCAAGAAACAGTAATAAGATATTTTGTTTCTTCAAGAATACAACACATCTTGCCAAATTATTAAATCAAACTCTTGTTTATTTTGGCACTAAAGCTTTGTAAAACTTCAAGAAATTGGTAAAATTATTGTAAAATTTCATGGTTTTATGTTATAACAAAGCGTGTTATAACGGGGGTTTTACTATATTTATGACTCCATCAAAATTTCTAATTTGAGCTTGCAAACAGATTCAGTTCAGTGCTAGTACCATAATATATGAAAAATTAGCATGTCACTGTATTAATGCAGTCAGTATTCACTGCCAAGCATAATTTCTGAAATAGTTTTTTTTTCAAGAAATGCTAAAGTATTTCATTTTTATATGCCCGTTAAAAGACGAAGTGTATGTTAAGACATTGTCCATCTGTATGTCCATCTGTGTACACATCTGTCCATCTGTTACCTTTTTTGTTTCTGTACAATAACTTTTTACACCGTGTACTTTTACCAAACTTTGTGGATGGCTTGCACTTTGAGTAAGGAAGAAGCTTACTGATTTTGGGGTCAAAATGTCAAAGGTCAGGGCCAATTTGACAAAGAAGAAAAATGGTTTCTGTACATTATCATTAATTCTACATTGCAGACCTAGAATTAATTTTGTCTGTGCCTTGCACTTGAAGTAAAGATTTGGGGGTTAGAAGGTCAGAGATCGAGGTTAGTGGTTGAAAAATGGTTTCTGCACAAAAACTACAGTTTTTGACAGTTAACAGTACATTATATGCCCCTATGTTTAACAGTCCATGATGTACTAGGCACTCATAGGGCATGGTTGACAGGAGAATATTGACCAACAGGTCTCAATAACCTTGAGCAAAATTGTGGATGGCTTACACTTTGTCATGGTCACTTTGACTGAAAGAAGAAAAATGTTTTGTGCATAATAACGTTAGTTCTAAACCAAGTACCTTGACCAAAGTTTGTAAAGGGCTTGCACTTTAGGTAAGAAAATGGGTTTGCAGTACAAATTTTGTTTGAGAGTAAGTTGGCTTGCACTTAGGGTAAGCAAGAAACCTATAGATTTTGGGCTCAAAAGTCATGGTCATTGTAAGTGTAATTTACAAAAAGTAATGGTTTCTGCACAGTAACTTCAGTTCAAGACTGCATACCTTTTCAAAAGGTCTAGGTCATTGAGGCCTGTTGGTCAGTAATCTCCAGAGTCAGCCATTCCCTTACAAGTGCCTGGTACAGAGAATGTTTTTAAAAATGGGGCAGGTATATAATGTACTGTTCACTGTACTCTTGTTGTCAAAGATGGTTAATATAATGGTTGTAATATTCAGAGATTACAATAAACTTAACATCATGTAGATACATTCTGGAATAAAACTTTTTTCAATAATCTGTCATGACAAGACCAAGTTAGTGCTACATTTTTTTAAAAAATGGACTTTCACCTTTGAAAACTTATGTTTTTAGATAAAGTTCCTGCCATACAAGTCATTACCTTGATTGCTGTATATTTTATACAAATAGTTAACAAAAGCGATATGAAAAAAGAAATCTTTTTTAAAGTATTCCGATAATTGGAGAACAAATCAAGTTACATTATTATATACTTAAGTGTGAAATATAGAAAATTATTGGTGAAATATTTTTCATATTTTTTTAAGTTGTATTTTTTTACATGTGAACAATATATTCTTATATTTGCACCTATGAAATCACAAGATTTCCCATTGTGCCATGCAACACTTGGTTGTGTGTACCTATAGAAGTTATACTTGTAGAAAGAAAAACAAGCATTTTATGAGCTTGAGCAATAAGTGCAAACTGCATTACCCTTCAGGCATGAAAATTATTTTTGCTGACGATATCTGACTCACCACCATTTGCTTCTTTACAAAGTTATGTCCCTTCAGCAACCTTGACAACAATCGCTGAGCTAGACTGCTTTTGCAGTCAGATTGGGCAAAATAATTTAGAAAATGTCAGAATGTTAATTTATTGCAACAGATTAAGTCATCCCAAACCTACTGTTCTCTCAAATCACTGATTTTATTTATGATCAGCCAATAAATACAAATGAAATTGAGGTGAACTTACGACAAGGGTGGTGGTGGGGTGTGTGTGTGTGTGTGTGTGCTGAAGAGTGAATTTAATTTTCAAAGCTTTGATACAGAAGCAAGTTTGGTATATAATAAAAAGAACATTTTCTTTTCCTGCATAAATACCGCATATATTTTATCCTGTGGTACAAAAAATGACATTTTAAATCATGGCTCTGCCACTCATTAAAATATCACATTTTTTGTACTACACAATGAAATATATCCAGTATTAACGTAGGAAAAGAAAATATCCTCTACGTAATAATTTGATGATAAACCCAGCCCTGTTTTTAAAACATGTTGCAAATATTTACTAAATGTAAGTATATCTTTGAACAAGCGCACCCTTACTTTTTGAGAAATTATATTAGCCTTCCCTCCCCCTCCCACAGCTTATCATGGGAGAAGTAGTCTGTATGCATTATTTCTAGCCAGAAAATTAGGTGTAGTTTGACATATTTACATATTTGTAACATACATATATTTAGAGTAAGACACAAATTTATGTTAAAGTTATATATGTAACTGATGTAATTTACACTTATTATTGTAAAATAAAATGCAACTAATATTAAGGGCTGATCACCTTTACTCTTTAAAATAACAAGACAAGTATGCAGATTTCTTCATTCAGCCACAAAGTTTTCATGCTATTATTGTACTTTTATGTAAACAATATTTAGTAAACAAATCCATACAGAATTTAATGAAGAAGTCTGAAGTGGAGAAAGTTTGCAGTCCTATTGTCATCTCACTAGTCTGTCCATCCATCTGTTTCATTTCATTTACAGGAAAAATGTATAATATTTATCATTCATTTTAAAAATTCATAACATAATAGTCATTATGAGTATCCTCAGTGACTTTTTTATATTATCAATATTTAAACAGTGTGTAGAGGTATATAATATATATATATATCAGTATTACACAGTTTTTGGTAATAACACATCCAATGACTACAAGGAAAAATGTACAGGATACAATGGAAGTTTCATTTTCTGTGATTACGACCTGTTTTAAAATTTAACTAACCCCCATGTAACAAGATCTGAAACGGGTTATTGTTATCTGCTTAGTTTAAGAGAAGAAATGGAAGGTGAAATGCATTTACATGAATATTGACTGATCCGTACAAATAAAACAAAGTTATTTCAAATGTGTTCAGTCATTCGTAAAAATGTTTTACTTTAAAATTCTATTTTCAGGAAATTTTTTGAAAATTTCAAATAATAAATTGTTACCTTAATGAAACTATGTTGTCGTTTATATGATATTTCAATATCATATAATCATATCATTACCAGCTATATGAATTTGATAATTCAATACACCTTTTTAGTCAATATCATGTAATCATATCATTACCAGCTATATGAATTTGATAATTCAAAACGCAAAGACTTTTAAGAAAGAGATAGAGGTTTTACATCAAAAGATTCCAAAGTGTGATTTGATGACCAAAAAAAGCTCCAGCTCTTGTGTGGTGTTTTGAATAACTTGCTTTGCTTTTCTCATTCTTAGTGCATAGAATTTTTACCTAGTACAGTTAGTTACATACCCAGTAGCAGCTTAGTAATTCAAATAAATACAGCCATTTATGCTTCTCAATTTGCCTGCACTCATATAGGCAAAAATACAACAATTATTTTGCTTAATTTCTATTTTTTTAAAGTTTTTTTTTCTTCAAATCAAAGCA
The DNA here is from genome assembly GCA_029931535.1 of Margaritifera margaritifera. Classification (NCBI taxonomy): domain Eukaryota; kingdom Metazoa; phylum Mollusca; class Bivalvia; order Unionida; family Margaritiferidae; genus Margaritifera; species Margaritifera margaritifera. Next base: position 830,738 of record JAQPZY010001621.1, on the reverse strand, counting down.
TAATATTAAGACTTTTGGTACAAAACTACTATATGATACTAGTATTACTGTTATTCATCAAAAATCATTTGTTCAGAAATATGTGCATGCAGTGGTCAATGGGTAATTTACTACTGTATATGATCATATACAACTCAAACTGAATAGACCTACCATATATGCTCACATACAAGCCGATACCAACTGCAAACTGCATAGACCCAGAAAATATTTTCGTTCCACAGGAGATACAACAGACAATATAGATCTTGAAGATATAGTTTTCTTATGAAGACATTTTTAGTTTCGTGGTATTGCCAGTAAAGATCTGAACCATCTAATAATTGTAACCAATGACAATGGGATGTAACTTGTTTGAAAATCATATACCGTATATACTCGCAAATTTCCCGTTACCAACTGCAAATTGAATAAACCCAGATCTGCCATCGCATAATGTGCCAGCAGATCTGGGTTTATGCAGTTTGTAAGGACTGGTCAGTAGAACAAACAACATAGACCCTGATCTGCCAGCGCATTATGCGCCGGCAGATCAGGGTCTGTGTTGTTTGCATTTGGACCCGGATTATACGCGAGTATATACAGTAGATTTGCCATCATAATGTACAGCCAAATCAGGATCAATGCTGTTTTGTTATAATTAAACAGAATGGGATCTGGCCTCTCTGTCATAAAACTTTACTTGGCATTTGAGTAATAAATGTTATTCCAGACATGGAAATCTTACTCCAAACTGCTAAATGAGACTTTTTGATTGGTTAGAATATTTTCAAGTAAGATTTGGAGTTTAGTAAAATTTCATGATGGAGGGGCCATATCTGCTGCTGTATTATGCTATGGCAGATCTCAGTCTATGCCATTCACAGTTGGGTATACATTATACATGGATAAATAACAAAATTGAGTTCATTTGCTCATATTTTTTATGGGAGTAACTGGCTTGATGGTAGAGTACTAGACTTGCAACCCAAAGGTCACAGGTTCAAAAAACCTGGACCAGTCTGTGTCCACTTTTGTGGTGTGTTCTTGGGTAAGGCAATTTACTCCAATTTTCTTGAAACTAAATAGTTATTGATATGCTGCTGTACCATTAAATACCAACCAACCAGTCTTTTTTTACACCACTCGCTACTTAAGCATGGAATGTTTTATTTTTTCACACTTTGTTTTAAGCTCTACTGGCCTGTTGTCTGTCTTCCATCTGTCCACAACACAAGTTTGTTATTGCTACTCCTCCTAAACTAATTGGAGGATTGCCATGAAACTTTACACACACATTCATCTCAAGGTCTAGTTTTTTCTAAATGAAACTGGTGATGCTCAGACATCCAATATGTTTATTACAGTGGCCATCTTGAAAATATTGTTATCACTACTCCTCTTGAATGGTCATATATCAACTTGGGGTTTTCACTAAAAGACTTCTTAGTTAGTCCATAATGAAAATGGTGCCATTCTGACATCCAGTGTGGCCGCTATGGCAGCCATCTTGAAAATCTTGTAATCGCTGCTTCTCCTGAATGTAAAGTCATATCGACATGGGGTTTTCACCAGAAGACATCATATGATGTCTAGTTGGTCCTAAATTAAAATGATGCTGCCCGCACATTCGATATGGTCATGACAGTGGCCATCTTGAAATCTTGTTATTGCTACTCCTTCTGAATGGAGGAACATATCAACATGGGGATTTTGCTAAAAGACTTCTTATGATGTCTGGTTGGACTTAAATGAAAACAGTGACGATTTGACATCCAATATAGCAGCCATGGCAGCCATCTTGAATCTGGTTATAACTACTCCTAAATGGAAAGTTATATAATTACATGGGGTTTCCACCAGAAGTCTAATTTTGATACCTACTTGGTCCTAAATGAAATGGTGCCAATCTGACCGTCAATATTGGCCATCTTGAATGTCTTCTTATTGCTACTCCTCCAAAATTGATGGTCATATTGACATAGGGTTTTCACCAAAAGACTTATTATGATATCTAGTTGGTCCTAAATCCAAATAGTGCCAATCTTATATCATCAAATATGTCTGCCACAACTGTCATCTTGAAAATCTTGTTATTGCTACTCCTCCTGTCTTGTTTGTCCCAAATGAAAATGGTGCTGATTGTTCATTCAGTATAGCCACCACCGCTACTAATTAAAAAATCGTGTCACTCAAAAATATCATAGAGTGTCTCAACACTCTGGAGTTAAAAAGAAGACAGTCTTATCTTGAATTCCTGGAAATTCTTTTCAGACAGTAAAGTATCAGTCCTTCAAGGGACTCTTGATTGTTTTAAAAATGGCATAAAAGTCCACAGGATTCTTTAGGTTAGAAATTTAGATTTTGTTTTAGAGATCACAGTACTCCTCATTATAACACTGTCTCTGATAGCCATAGAGTACTGTATATACTCATGTACAAGTTGAGTCCAACTGCAAATAACATAGACCCTGATCTGCCTTCACACAATGTGATGCCTGATCAGGGTCTATGTTGTTTGTTCTACTTAATAATAAACAAAAACTGCATAGACCCAGACCTGCCAGTGCATTATGCGATGGCAGATCTGTGTCTGCAGTTTGCAGTTGAACTTGACTTACAAGCAAGTATAGATGGTATACTGTAATTAAGTACATTATACATATAATTCTATTACAACTTAATGAAATGGGATGGATGACCACACTCACCTTATTACCAGAACAGTGTTATAATGAAGGGCCTTATAGTGAGGAAGTGCTGTAATTGTCAACAATCATTAACATCTTGGCAACATACTTATTTTGAGATGAAGATAGATTGTGGATAACAAGAAGAAAATGAAATCTGATGGACGTAAGAGTTTGAATTTTATACTTTTCCAAAATTTGAATTAGTCTTGTTCTGATATTTAAAATATAAAAAGTTAAATTTTCTAAACTTTACTTTTGATAATAAATTGAATAGCTTTGATTATTACAAGATTCCATGGAGGGGTGTTTTCTCATTAGATGACACAACATTAGGTGATTTGTGATAATTTAACATGTGGCACTTTCATGACATCATTGACCTTTAAGTGACATCATGATCTGTTTTTTGAGGTGTCTTGCAGCTAAAATGGCATTTTTACTATTCTGAAACAAGTTTGATTTCAGAACTTTGCACTATATCATGTAATAAAATAATTATTGACCTTTGTTGAAGTGAATATGAAGTTTTATGAACCATCAAACCAATCACATTGATCTTGCTATTATGTTAGTATGAGTTTATAACACGTACATGTATTCACCTCAACAAAGGTAACAAAAAAATTTAAAATATATCTGAGATCTAAAATAACAAGCATATTTGTCAGATTGTATGATCACTAAAACTAAAAACGTTTTCAAAGCTGAAATTCGATAGTTTAATGCTTTATCTAATGTCAAATTGTGGCAGAAATGACAACCACAAGGTATGAATAGTACACATACCCAGTAAGTGTCCATTCTGATTCTGCAAAATATAAAAATGCTTTTGAAGTTCCCTCATCATTAGTAGTTGTAATGAACATTCTGTAATCCTTATTTAAAATATAGATAGTTTTGCCAGCATGAATTTGGCCCTAGCATTTGAAAACGGGCCATTTCAGGGTTCTATTCAGTCATTAAATTACAAGTTATTCTGTCAAGTGCATAATGCAATTTGCTTGCTTTCACATTTCAAGCTTGACAAAATTTTATACACACTTTAAACACCTAAAAAGACAAGATTTATATAGGTGTGTGTCTTTCAATGAATGGGGGAATTGATAAAAGCTGTCTTTGAATCTTGATAAAGCGAAAATGCTTGTTTACTTTGGGATAGTTACCGTGTAGTTGCATGCCTAGCAACAAGCTTTTGAATTCTTGATATGATATGAAAGAGATTTACTCATATTGGATCTTTTTATTGATTTTTTCGTTCATCAGTTTAAATCAGATCATGCTTTGAATATTTATAATATATTCCCTAATGTACTCTTGACATGTATGTGCATAAAATGAGAAGTATAACAAGCTGGAACAGTGTAATGTAAATATTTGATTTTGCAAGTGTACTTTAATCACTATATTTGAATAATATTAGCAGACTATCTCCAGTAACCAGGTTGGAAAATTTGTATACATGACTTTTACATTGCAAGTTGAACATGAAGTCCCTCCTTCAGAAGTATATGTGCTTCACAGCCAAATTTGTATTTGCTTGTGAAAATAAGTTGCCATACTTAATTTTATCAGAATAATTGATAATTAGGGCCACTGACCAGAGGGAAGAAAAAGTGACCTGAATTAGAAAATGACTGGCTTCAGGGTTTAAGCTTTTTCTGTATTTTTTTAAAAAAATTAAATAAACAGTAGTGGTTTTTATTATATACTTTTGTGTGAAATACAGAAACTTATTGGCGAAATAATGTTCATTTTTTTTCTTTCCTATATTTTCACATTTGAAAAATATATCCTTATATTTTCACATGTGAAAATATAAGATTTCCCATCATGCCATGTGACACTGGATTGTGTGTGCCTACAGAAGTTATACCTGCAGCAACAAAAATGAGCACTTGGTGAGCTAGAACAAATAAACAGAAACTGCATTACATTTCAGACATGGAAATTAATTTTTTCTTACGAAATTTGAGTCGATGCCGTTCGCGTCTCTATGAAGTTATTTCCCCTTACTTCCTTGACAACAATGATAAACCCGCTGTAATGCATTGATGAATCGGAGTTGCTATGTGGTTAAATATAATCAAATAATTACAAAATGTGAAAAATATAATTTACTGAGACAGATTAGGTCAACCCAATCATATCGCTATCTTAAGTCACTGATATTTATATGACCAGCCTATGAAAGTAAGGTGAATTTACGAAAAAGGGGGTGGGTGAGAGGTGGAGTGTGGTGCTGAATAGTAAGTTTAATCCTCTAAGTTTTGATTCTGGAGCAACTTTGGTATATAATAAAAAGAACATTTTCTTTTCCTACGTTAATACCGGATATATTTCATCTTGTGGTACCAAAAACGGTATATTTTAACTCGTGGCTTCATCACTCATTAAAATATCATGTTTTTTGTACCACACGATGAAATATATCCGGTATTAACGTAGGAAAAGAAAATATCCTCTATATACTTGTAACTGAACTCACTTTGCAAGGTGGTCAAAGGTGGTTCTTATATGCAATCGAAAAGGGATGTGTTTCATGTCCATAATCAATTTGTCAAAGAATCATTGAAAGACATATTGTATTGTGATTTCTTTTTGCACTTGAATAATGATACTAAGAGACACTGACATCCTTTTACTTAAATTAGATTAATTTTTCACTCATTAATTGGGAAATTGATCTTAATAGGCCTATACCTTAATGGACTAGCTTGGATTTAATGCTAGTCAAATACTGCATCTACATCTGTAAAAACCAGCTTCAAATATGTTTTATTAACTGTACCCACATTAACAGTCAATTCTATTTTAAATTAAATCATATAACAGTTGAGAGAGTCATATAGTTTTTTTTATTAGATATGAGAAGAATCCAAGCAATTTGGGGGTTCTAGACTAAGGGAGGTAACTGATCATTAAGTCAGAACTAAATTCAGATCAAGAATTAAGGCAAGTGAATTGCAAGACAAGTTTTTTTTTTTCTGAATAGTTTTTTAAAAAAAATTCAAACTTAGTCTCAAACCAAATTTTTCATGAAAAATTCAAACTTATGCATTGGCTATGCATCACTTTTTCATGGTTATAATTAAATTACAGATTTTTTTTTATCAGAACATTGAGCTTCAAAATCTTTTGCACACAGGTACATATGAAGTAAAAAAGAGAAAACACTAAGTGTTAATTTTTTATTAGGTAGGTTGATAAAGCATTGCATTATTAATGGATATAATTACCTAATAACAAGGGTTATATAAAATTTAATTCTCCTTTATTTTTTTAAATTAATTTCAGCACTGATTGTTAGTAATGTTACACCTTTGTAACAAAACAATAGCCATTTTTGATGAAGGCATTGGGACACAATATTTTAAAGATCTTTTTCATTTCACAAAAAATACAGTGGATATCCAGACTGATTATTTTTTTATGCTTTGCCTACCTTAAATTTTTTATTTCAGTAATTTTCATGAAATTGAAATTCACAAAATTGTCCAATCTCTAACCTGCACAGTCTTTGAATAAAAAATTATCTGCAAATCAATTATCAAACAAGTCAGGTATCATTATGGGCATACATGTTCTAGCGAAACTTGGCTTAATATAAATATGCTATTCAGGGTTGAGCAAATTTGTTTTCATCCACTTGTCCAGGACAAGTAGTTTCAGAAAATTCACTAGTCCCACTTACCTTTTCACTTGTCCCAAATTTAAATCAGTTGTCAAGATTTGATATGTTGGCACTTTAATCCATAGAAAGCATAAATGAAATAATGTACAACATATTTATTTCTTACAAGAATTTAATTTTTCAAAAACATAGGTTGATATTATACATTTTGTTACATCAGATTTTTTCAGTTTTCCATTGTCCAGGTGTCCTATATGCACTGTTTCTTGCTTCAGTACAGTAGCATCAGTACTCCCATCAGCAAGAATAGAAAGGAATTTACTTTAATTTAGACTTTCCCTAACTGCACAGGCCTTGTGAGGTTCAAAAACGGTCATGAGATTTTATTGGTTTAATCCTGAATTTGTCAGTTCATTGACATTCACTGGTTGAATTTCCAACATGTGCCAGTTTGAGATATTGTTTGCAATAACTGCAAAACATTTTTGCTTCCAAGTCAATGAATTCAAGCCAGGGATAACTATCAACCCAGTGTGGCTGAAAGTTTCTCAGTCTCTTAGTAGTGTCATATTTGACATTTTTTGTTGCCACAGAATATGGCTTATGTCTCTTTGGAGAAACAGTTACCTCACAGGCAGTCTTACGTTTTACCCCTCCACTTTCATGTTAATTTTCCTTCTCCGACTCTTCCTTATTAACTTCCTTGAAAAAATAATTTAGTAAACTCATTTTTATCTGCATAGTAAATATAACTTTGCTTGACAACTACTTCTAAAGTTATCATAACATACATTTTATGCTTAAAATATGAACAGAGACAGCTCCTTAATTAGCATAATTGTTTTGCTTCAAACGTGACATCAGACATGGAAGTTAATTATCTGTATAATCAATTAAAAATTAAAGAATCATCACTGCCATTTAATTAGTTCAGAAAGGGAACTGACGCTAATGTTGATAAAGTGCCTTTCATTAATTTAATTGGATTGATTCACTGGATTCAAATCATAGGGTGAGAATCTGGTTTAAGTAAACACAATATGAGGAAGCCGTTTAAAACACTGCTAATTAATCATACCAGCTTTATTTTGTCTCGCATATTTTGATTGGCCAATAATTTCGTCACTTAGCCTACATGTAATATGCAGTCAAGCAGTAATACAATGTACGCATATGCAAGAGTTATCAATGACCACCGCTAGGTGTAATACTGGGTGTAAATAAATACATGGAGAAGGGTAGAATCAAGCAATTAGTACGCCCTGAGGGCATGAACAGCCAGATAAAGGTAGATAAAGTGATTGTGGCATGATAATAGGCACTTGCCCGACTTTTTAAAATAGGAAAAAAGCACTTGTCCTGGACTAGCAACTTGGAAAATTTTACTTGCCTGACTTCGAAAATGAATAGTCCGGGATGTTGGGCTATGGGATTTACTCAGCCCTGCTATTGCTTAAATATGTATAGGATATATTTCCATCTAATCATGAGAAAAACAAACATTTCATTTTTCTATCAGATACTCATGCTTCACCTTGCAAACTAACAGAAGTTGGAAGCATCAAGAGAGCCAGGATTCGTAATGAAGATAATATGGGAAAAATAAAAAGCTATATTAATTGACACAGCCATTTTCTAGAATAGTGTAAATAACTCCATTTTTCATTATTTTATTATGTAATAACCAGGCACATATCTGTCACCTTTTCTAGTATGTAGTTGCATTTGCCCACATAATGCTGTGTATGTTTTCTCTCACTACAGATGAGTTGGAGCGAGAGTTGAAGAGATTACAAAAGGAACACCTTCAAAAACTATATGACCTTCAAAGAGAAATAGCGCTACTCAGAGAACACGCTTTATTGGATAGACTTAGGCCCCCACCCACCCAGGCTGCTCCACAACCTCAACCTCCTGTCTCCCTGGTATGACAACTTTTTCTATGTAGTGTGAATTGAATGTTTAATTTGTATTTTTTTTCACATGTAAAGCACAGGTGAGACATGAGTGTCATTTTTCTGACAATTGATCTTCTTGTTGACACTAACACAACATCAACAACACATTTTTTTTATTTAGTTCCATTTCTCAGAAAATGTTTTATATTATGGTCGTGACACTTTAATGGTAAATTCATCTTTTTAAGCAGACTTACTCATTGCTGGCACAAGTAGATCACAGGGACATACTATTTGGGCCTGGGTTAGGGTTAGAATTAGGGTATGGGATTGAATTTCATCTGAAAGGCAGCATTTAATCTTCTTAATAAACTCCCTCCCTGGACATAGCTAACAAGAAAATTTGGTGCACTGACCTCCACTGAATAAAGCCTTCCTGGTTTCTAAAGTCAACCTTTTTCATCAATATTTGATGAACTTGTGGCCCTTGGTCAATGTTGACCATTTCATGCAATACCTCACCTTCCTTTCAGTGAATTTTAACAAGATTTGATGTAAAGATAAGAATATCAGAGAAGGTGATTCCTTTCATTTTTCATTAATGAAACGTTACCACTTTTTTGAGGTAAAAAAAGTTGTCACTTCTTAATTTCATGAAGCCTCCAGTGAAACCGAGGACGGAAAATTTAAATAGTTTTAAAAAAAACTGTTTAATGATAAAAACCACAACACAAATTCCTTTAAAAAAAGAACTAGCAGCTATTTTAAAGTGTCAGAGAACCTTATAATAGGATAATTTGAAGATTATTTGAATCAGGTAGGCAGAACTTTTAGATGCTATTATAATAATTGTTATTGTTGCAATTGCTGCTGTTGTTTTTGTTTATGTAGTTGTTATTACCTTTGTTGTTGTTGATCTTAATTTTAAACTAGTAAGCCATATAACATCAAATCAAGAGAGCACTATTCATCTATGTTCATAATCTACCAAACAAAAATGGCGTTGTTGTATTTATTCTGAAATTGACATGAAATTATAAAAAATTTGAAGGAAGTGTCTCTTGCATTTTTCATCCAAATGTTAATTATGATACAGATGTAGGTAAAGTTATGATATTTCCATCTTTGGTAAAAGAAGAGTTAATTGGTATATTCAATTTAATTTCATTCAAACCTCTAGATTCCTTGATTTTTATCCTTTCTGTATCTGAATCATCAAATGAAAAGTTTTGAATGCCTTACTCAAAAAATCTAAAATGTTTATCATAATTTTAAAGTATGAGTATTGACATTGTTGCCATATATTTTACATTTTGAAAAAAAGAAATTTTTATTTTTTTCTAAGTCAGCTGCAATTCTTCCTCAAATTCAAAAGCAGTTGGAGTTAATTTGATCAGAAAAGTGCATACATATGTGCTTGCAATTGTGCATGTTTGAAGAGGGAGAGAGATATGAGAGATGGGTTTTCCATGAAGCAAAAAACCAGCATTCCTGACTAAGGTTTTCTTCAGTGACCATCATTTAAAAATCTTAAGTGGCCTTGAATCTGAAAACTATTGAAAAAGAAGAAAGTCTTACTATGTTTTCCATCAGAGTAACCCATAATTATAGCTTCAGGACTTGTACTTGTATAGATGAGGAGTTCTGAGGACCTTTTTATCTATTAACCTAGGGAAAACCATGGCACCTGAGAGAGAGAGAGAGAGAGAGAGAGAGAGAGAGAGAGAGAGCAAGGTTCTTTTTACACAAAAAAAAACCCCTACACACTTGACAGTCAAAATGTTAGGTAGTTGGTGCACTCACACTTATCCCACTGAGAGTACGCTAGAAGAAGGATATTCACGCTAACTAACATTTTCATTTTGTTTTTATCCATTTTATGCATTTCATGCTACCTAATGATAGACCATTTTGTGTTTATCCATTTTATGCATTTCATGCTACCTAATGATAGAGCATTTTTGTGTTTATCCATTTTATGCATTTCATGCTACCTAATGATAGAGCATTTTGTGTTTTCAGGGTGCACGTTACAATAGCAACAGAAACAATGTAACATTCACATATATTTGCTAGAGCATGACACACAATAACTATTTGCTGTAGATTGGCCTCTACACATTTTGGAAAAAAAACCCATGGAGATATTTTCTCATTTGGATTTGTTCTTCAGAATTTTTTTTTTTTTTTTATTTTAAAAATATTCCTCAAGATGTATCTTTCTTTTAGGATTTCTTATTTTTCTTTAAAAGATGCCCATATATGTGCCATTAATACAGGTGCCATATATTATCATGGCTATTATCTCTCTTTTGCATTTGACCAATCTTTACTTAAATTATCTTGTATAAATTGTGATGTTGAGACCTAATTGTTCTAGACTTTGTACCAAAACAATTATTAGTGAAAATAAGTAAAAAAGTTAAATTTGTATAACCTCAGAACCAGTTTTGTTGTCGTTTAGTTTTTTAATTCGGAGATATCATGAAAAAGCAATAATTAACCACCCACCTTCATCAAGTTTGGTTTATATTTAAGTTTTCAGGACCTAATCCAAGCAATACATGTAGTCATTAAGTTTTCATGACCTAGTCCAAGTAATACATGTAGTCATTAAGTTTTCAGGACCTAGTCCAAGTAATACATATAGTCATTTCTTTCCTATATTAATCTTGCTTAGCTCATGTTCTGAAAATAATTCAGCATAATTGTCAGATTGTTGAACTTCAAAATTCACAACAATAAACAGTATAATATACTGTAAAGATTCTTGGTGCCATCTTGACACCATGGTGCACATTGTCATGTGAAGCTACACAAAATGACTATAGTTTTACAATTCTGCACAGAATATTCAAAATGTTTTAGAATTTAGATAGAATTTTGCATTTGAGATTTCAGAGAAGTTATGGTGGTTTTATTCTTGTACATATGTTCATATTTCTGGCTTCACTGACATGTTGCTCGTAAAATTCGAGTTGTGACAATAAGCTCTGGTCAGAAGAATCATTTTGTGAACTGATCAGTGCCTTTTTAAGAAACTTGCATGTCACAACCTGGAATGGTCAAAGCAGGAGATTTACAAAATCTGCTCAGGATATTTCACTTAAAATCAGGAGGATTTTCATCTACCCACTTTTTAGCTAACCTGGCCAAAGGAAAGCTATTGTACTACCCCAGCATTGGTGTCCACACAGATAAAAGCATATACATATGTACAGCCTCACAGACTGTGAACAATTCATTCTTCCTAGGTTCTGTGCAACTGTTGTAGAGGGTTTAAATAACACCTACCACCTGGGGAGGGGAAAGAGGAGGTGGATTTTGTATACATGTACATTAGTTCTGTCCATCTGTGTAAGTACCACATCCTTAGAATAAAAGAAGGTCACTGGGACCAATGTTTCACATGTTTTGCTCATAACAAATATTTTTTTTTTCCTACTGTTAATACTGGTATACTTGGGATCATGAAACTTGGTGAGGTGATGCATCTTGATGAGTCTACAGTCTCATCTTGAATGTAAGTCACTGTGACCTATATTTAACACTTCACTGATTTTATTTAAATTTTGTGTTTTTACTGTTCATGCTCAAGTCATTAAACTAGATGATAGTATACCATATCCATACAAAAAGTTCACTGTGACCTACATTCACATCTTACTGGCTTAGGTTATGTTTTTTGCATTTAGCTCATGACCACATAGGTTATTTGCATGCCATGTTCATATTACCCTGTCTAGAATCATGAAACTTGATGAGGGAATGCATCTTGATGAGCACTACTTCATTTCAGTAGTAGGTTATTATCAACCATATCTTGTGCTTTACTGACTTGGATTATACATTTTGTGTTTGATGGTCATTTCTTGGAAAATGTTCATGCTAGAATTGTGAAATTGATGATGGTATGCATCTCTATTAGTACCACACCCTTACAGCATCTAGCTCATGAGCACATGAGTGTTTTACATGCTATATGCATACTAATCTACCTAGAATCTTTAAACTTGGTGAGAAGAATGTATCTTGCTAAGTTCTACATCCTTATTGCCAAACAAGGTCTCTGTGACCTATATTTCATACTTCAGAGAATTTATTGAAATTTTGTTTTTAATGTTCATTTATTGGGTGCTGTGTAGAGTTCAGTCATGAAACTTTATACATGTAATTGTATGCCTCTGTTTGTACTACAAATAAAGAAGGTCACTGTGACTTACATTTTATACTTTACTAAGATGACTTAAGTGTTTGTGTTTATGACCACATAGATTCTTCGATCTTATATGCATCTCAGCCTACTGTGAATGCCCTTTCTGACCAGTGCAGTTGAAAGTAGGAATAAATATGTTTATTCTCTGGTCAACTTTCCATATTAATGACTATACATGGTATATTGTGGTAGGTTACCCATAACAGGTTAACTCTGTATTGTGCATGTGAATGAGTATAGGAATTAGATGAGTGGGCTGCATGCTACATGCTTTTCATGTGAGGTCTTATCTACAGGGACTAATCAAGGTAATTACTGATGCATGAACTACGGGTATGTAGGTACTGCTAGCTGTCACTCCAAAGTTATTCAAAGGCTGTAACAATCACCCAGTAAAATCTGGCTTCTAGGGGTAGACAGTGATAATAGCTTCCTTAAGCAGAATTTAAGGACAATGATTTAAAAGACAATAATAGATCAACAACATTAATGTCTGGTTTTTATGAACACATTATAGTACCTGTACTTTGATATCATGGAAAAAAGTGTACTTTTTTTTCTCCTTTTTTTGTTTTATGTCTTTATGCACCAGCACATTAGGTAGGTAGGTAATTTTAACAGTATGTCAGCACAATATTGACTGTATAGTACCATTTAAAAGTTTAAATTTAAATTTAAAAACAAATAAAAGTTAAAATGTAATGAGATAAAATTATCCAAAACTTTATTAGAAAAGTGCCCAACAAGATTACTTGTATGAACTTTATTTTCTGCATGATAATTAATGTTTACAATGGAGACTACTAAAATCCTTGATATTTGCTTACATGTTGGTTCTACATGTAAAACAAGTAATAATACCTCATGACATCACTAATGATGTCATGACATTATGTATAGACAGAGGTGTAATGACTGAGTCACCCAAATGTATTTAAAAGTCTTTTCACTAAACTATTCTATGTTTCACTGAATAAAGTCAGTATATTCATAATGTGAGAAATAGAATCTTACATTTGTGTTCATTTCAAAAGAAATTATTGAAACTTGTTGAATAATTTCAATCTTTTGCTTGCCAAGGGTTGCAAAGGATAACATATTATTCAACTCATTTCATAAATTTCATTTGAAATGAGCACTCGTGTAAGATTTTGCATTTTTTCAGTGGTACCATTTTTAAAAAAAGATTTGGTGGTTGCTACAAACCATGAATTCAAAGACCCAACGAACAATTATCAATATGTAAAGACATTACAAGTCATATGTAAACAAATTACAACTCTTTTCCCACTCCATGTATATGTAAAGACATTACAACTCTTTTCCCACTCCACGCATATGTAAAGACATTACAACTCTTTTCCCACTCCACGTTTATGTAAAGACATTACAACTCTTTTCCCACTCCACACATATATAAAGACATTACAACTCTTTTCCCACTCCACGCATATGTAAAGACATTACAACTCTTTTCCCACTCCACACATATATAAAGACATTACAACTCTTTTTCCCAATCCATGCATATGTAAAGACATTACAACTCTTTTCCCAATCCATGCATATTTAAAGACATTACATCTCTTGTCCCACTCCACGCATACATGTATGTAAAGACATTACAACTCTTTTCCCACTCCACACATATATAAAGACATTACAACTCTTTTCCCAATCCATGCATATGTAAAGACATTACAACTCTTTTCCCAATCCATGAATATGTAAAGACATAACAACTCTTTTCCCACTCCACACATATATAAAGACATTACAACTCTTTTCCCAATCCATGCATATGTAAAGACATTACTTCTCTTGTCCCACTCTACGCATACATGTATGTAAAGACATTACAACTCTTTTCCCAATCCATGCATATGTAAAGACGTTACAACTCTTTTCCTAATCCATGCATATGTAAAGACATTACAACCCTCTTCCCACTCCATGCATATGTAAAGACATTACAACCCTCTTCCCACTCCACACATATGTAAAGACATTACAACTCTCTTACCACTCCATGCATATCTAAAGACATTACAACCCTCTTCCCACTCCATGCATATGTAAAGACTTTACAACCCTCTTCCAACTCCATGCATATGTAAAGACATTACAACTCTCTTCCCACTCCATGCATATGTAAAGACATTACAACTCTCTTCCCCACTCCACACATATGTAAAGACATTACAATTCTCTTCCCACTCCACACATATCTAAAGACATTACAACCCTCTTCCCACTCCATGCATATGTAAAGACATTACAATCCTCTTCCCACTCCACACATATGTAAAGACATTACAACCCTCTTCCCACTCCACACATATCTAAAGACATTACAATCCTCTTCCCACTCCATGCATATCTAAAGACATTAAGTCCCTCTTCTCACTTCACGCAGATTTAAGTACCAATGAAAATGTAATTCTTTGCAAACTACAAAAATGGAAACCCACACAAAATAACTCTCAGTAATATACCATCTATACTCACTTATAAGTTAAGTCCAACTGCAAACAACATAGACCCTAGCTGTTCTGCTGTTACATAATGCACCGGCAGATTGGGTTCTATGTTGTTTGTTCTACTGATTACTTCTTACAAACTGCAGAGACCCAGATCTGCTGCCGCATTATGCAATGGCAGATCTCGATCTGTGCAGTTTGCAGTTGGACTTGACTTGTAAGCAAGTATATACAAGACTGTTTTGCATCATAATTTTTACCATGAATTCAACTTTGCTGAATTTTGGAAAAATCATTTTCCTAATGGTAGAGTATTTAAAATGTTAATATAGATATTTGTGTAGCAGTTTTTGTCTGTGTTGCTTTATGTGTTGTGACTAGTCCTAACCACTTTACTATAGCAAAACATTGCATGGCTGCACATACTTGTAGTTTTCCTGATTTAGGTTAAAAAATCTGTTGAAAAGAAGATATAAATCCAATTAGTACACATCATTTACTGTTGACACAAAACAAGCCGTTTGAATCAAGAAGTCCAGGATTTATTTTCATTGTTAGGGAGTTGCAGTAGCTTAGTTGGTAGAGCATTGGACTCATAATCCAAGGGTTGCAGGTTCGATACCCACCATGTCAGCCATATTTTGCTGCCTAGGTGTGACCTTGGGAAAGGCACTTAGTTCCCATTTCCTCAGCATGATATAGCCAAAAAAAGTACTGAAAGTGCTGTTATAAATCAACCAATAACACCATAATACTATATGTTATTATTCAGTTTATAGAAGCACACCTGGACTTACTTATTGCAATCTTTAGGATATCCCGGTTTATTCACCATTAGATTTTTGGTGTAGTAAACAGGAGAACAGCACCATTTGATTCACCGCACATTGTATCACTTCACTTATTTAACCATTAATGTTTGATCACTCAATGTATTAGCTAGTCATATATTTGCCACATGGAGCTTGAATAGAAATCACACAGATATTACTACTACTTATGTTTTGTAAGATGCACATTAATATAATTCACCATCAACATTTTGACTGAAAACATTCTCTGAACATTTGGTTCATATTTCATTCATTTCCCCATATTCATACCCCCCCCCCCCCCCTCCTAGCATTAGGAGTGGTTGATTGTCTGACGTCCAGTGTCGTCTGCTTTTGGATGTTGTATGTAAAAGGAACCTTCAAATGTCTGAGTGGAGAATCTGCTGAACCTTTTTGACAGTTGACTGCAGTTGAACCTTGGCTGTTACAGAAACCATATGTTGAAGTGGAACCAATGGCACCTTATGACCAATAGTAAGTATCATTTTTTCTATTTTCATTTTTCTTTTTTCTTTTTTTTTGAAAAAATGTGAGATATAGTGAATTGTGCTTTGGAAAGAACCAAGTTAGTAATGACCCCTTTCATGGGAATAAAAGCTGTTCTACAGTTAAATATCTTGCTTATACATTGGATGACACGTACGAATTATGTAGTGAAATAAATACATTGTACAATACATAGGTAATATTTGAATGCAATGACATCTTGTATTCTTGCAAATTAATATGTTTAACCTAAAGGGTTACAATATGTTTAAGTTTTGTCTAAACCTCTTTTACAAAATTCATATTGTATATTCTTTAGTACTAATTATACAGAAATAAAGTGCTTGGGTACTTTATGAATGATGTGAAAATTGGTCTTTCTTTGCTGTCACTTGGCAAGGATTTTTTAGTTTTCTCATCTCTGGTAACAGGCATTTAATTTCCCAGTTTCAGATTTTTCTGAAATTAAGAATACAGTCTTCTAAATTCTACCGGTAAATCAGTGTTTAGGGAGATAATTGTATTTGTATGTTGCTTACTTTTAATCAAGAATCAACATTTTACATAGTTTTCTCTTATATTTTGCATTTATCCTGGTTGCAGGTTCAATGTCATCATACTCACCCTGTAAAATTAATGTCATATTTAACAGTTTGATTAAGTTTTAGCTCTCCTAACTGTAAGGCCAAGTGAGCTAATTAGCTTATGGTATGGCCCTGCATCCGTCATGCAACCATGTGTCATCCATCTTGTATCCATCAACAATTGCTTGTTACCACTCTGGAGGTCATATTTCTGATCCAGTTTTGATTAAACTTATAATATGGGCTGATCTCATCAAGATCTTCAATGATTCAGTTATGATCAATTTTAATGAGATGTTCTTGCATCTGATTGGCTGAGATTGTTACCATGTTGGAGGTCATATTTCTCTGCCAATTTTGATCAGACTTGAAATATGGGCTTATATCATCATGAATTTGATAGTAAGCGAGATCCATGCATATTAATGAGTTGATCGTGCATCTGATTGGCTGAGCTTGTTACCACTCTGGAAGCCATATTTCTGGTCCAATTTTGATCAGACTTAGAATATGGGCTTACCAGAATATCGTCAAAATC
Organism: Margaritifera margaritifera; assembly: GCA_029931535.1. Classification (NCBI taxonomy): domain Eukaryota; kingdom Metazoa; phylum Mollusca; class Bivalvia; order Unionida; family Margaritiferidae; genus Margaritifera; species Margaritifera margaritifera. Next base: position 813,400 of record JAQPZY010001621.1, on the reverse strand, counting down.
ATGCACAAGTTTGAGAATGACTGAGATTCATGCATGTTAATGAGATGAGCTTTTATCCAATTGGCTGGCTGAGAGACTATATTTCTGATCTAAATTTGATCAAACATGGTGGATAGGCTTAAGTCATGAAGATCGTGGATGAAGAAAATTATGAGCAAGATCTGTGCATTTTAATGAGGTGATCTTGTGAGTTTGTTACCACTCTGGAAGCCATCTTTCTGGTCTGATTTTAATCAAACTTAGAATATGGGCTTATATCATCAAGATCTTGCATGATTTTGATTATGAGTGAGATCCATGCATGTTAATGAGGTGATCTTTCATCTGATTGGCTGAGCTTGTTACCGCTGTAGAGACTTTATTTCTGATCTAAATTTGATAAAACATGGTCAATACGCTTCAATCATCATCTTGGACAAATAAAATTATGAGTAAGGTCCACATATATTAATGATGTGATATTACATCTAAATGGGTGACATTGTCAACACTTTAGCAACTCTGTTCTGATCAGATTTTGATCATACTTGGTAAATAGTCTTAGATTATCAGAATATCCAGTTAGTTTTATTATGAGTGAGATCTTTACATATTAATGAGGCAATCCTGCATTTGATAGGCTGATCTTTGTACCATGCAAGAGATGGTGTTTTTTTTAGAATTTTGATAAAACCTGGTAAATAGGTTTATATCATCAAGATCTTGGATGAGTATCATTATGAACAAGATCCATTCATATTAATGAGTTGATTTTGCATGTTTGACTGAACTTGTCAACACTCTTGCAACTCTATTTCTGATCTGATTTTGATCATACTTCTTAAATAGCCTTATATCATCAAGATATTGGATGGTTTTAATTAGGAGCAAGATCTACAAATAATTAAGAGATAATCTTACATCTGATTGGCCAAGTTTGTCACCAGTCTATATACCATATTTTGATTCAGGTTTGCTCAGACTTGATAAATAAGCTCATATCATCATGATCTTTGACAGGCTGTATATTAACACTGAAATCTGCTCATTTTAATGAAATTATCTTGCATCTTATTGGCTGTGCTTGTTTTCATCTAGTTTTGATTAAGCAGTGTTAAATAGGTTTACAGCTCTTGGATGAGTTCAGTTGTAGTGAGATATAAGCATATTAATTATGCTTATATCTTTAGAAAGAATTGTTATTAGACTATTGTAAAATAGGTATTAAAACATGGTATAAAGGCTTAGATATATATATATGGTTGTGTTCTTACAATACTTCATAAAGTTGCAAAGTGAAATGCTCAACTGTTAATTTATATAATCAGGTGAGCAATATCAGGACACCTGGGCCTCATGTTAGAAACTATCCATGAGGTCATCTATTTAAAAACACACGGCAATATGTCTACAACCCAAACTGTGTTAGCATACTTGCTTAATGAATATGAATAACAACTAGACTTCTTACTGCCAGTCAGCTTCTGTTGTACACTTGGACTGATTCTGTTAATTATGGAATTACTAAGTTCCCTGAGAAGAAAGTAATACTTTATGCAGTTAAATTTTTTTATATTGAAGTAAGAATATATATGGAATACTTTTTATCATACAACATAAATAAATCCAGAGATTGTATGTGAATGGTTTTATGCCATATGCTACATAAAGAACTCCAAAGAGGCTTCACTTGGCAAGTAACTCAGTTGCCACTTTGCACAAGTGCCTGTATACTTGGGTTTACTTAAGCAGTCATTAATTTCTGTACTTTTTGCAATCAAAACGGATGATAGATTGGTAAGTTTTACACACTCTTGCCATACATTTTCCTTCCAGATTAAATTTCTTTTAAATCCATTGTTTGCCATTTCTTCTGGATAGCAACTTCAGGCTTGAATGATCTCCAAATGAATGTGTCAGTTTTTCATGTTGGTAATTCCTACTTAATTTTACTTTTTATGCCAGTAATCTATCTATCCCCAAATGTTATTTAAAATATACAGGAAAAAATGTAAAATAACATAGTTTCCTAGAAATTCAGTTGGGAGAAAGATTTCAGTATTTCCAGTCATCTCTGTCAAAATATATATGGTATTTTATTTTGTTTGTTGTTTTCTTGAGGGGGGGGGGCTTATTTAGCTTTGTTTTATTTTATACAGTGGGGAAAAAATTCCTAAAATTATAATATATAACATTTCCCTTATAATAAATGCCCTAGTGTATTCTACTTGAATTTCTTGAATCAGCCAACATAAACAGCAAAATTAAAATAAAACCCCAGCTTTGACATTCAATTTTGAATTTCCTTATGTCAGAAATACCCAATAAATTGTATTCATCTTGTCCAAACCTCTGTTAGTAGTGTTGTGTACTGTCTATACTCACTTATAAGTAAGATCAAACTGCAAACTGCCTAAACCCAGATCTGCAATCACATAATGCACCAGCAGATCTGGGTCTGTGCAGTTTGTTAGGAGTAATCAGTAGGACAAACAACATAGATCCTGATCTGCCGATGCATTATGCGACAGCAGAACAGGGTCTGTGTTTTTTGTCATTGCAACTGACTTATAAGCGAGTACAGATGGTATATCATAAACCAGGATTTTATGTGTGTATTTATCATCTGTAAAATTCATGAAATGATGTGAATGATCTGTTATAAGTTTTTATCTTCTAAATAAGTGAAAGCTTATTTTAGCACCTGCTTGCAGTGATTTTTTTAGCTCACTTGATCTTAAGGCCAAGTAAGCTTATGGTATTGCCCTGCATCTGGTGGCCATCTATTTATTGTCCTTCTTTCAACAGTTGCTTTTTCACACTCTGCAGGTCATATTTCTGATCTGATTTTTTTATTTTGATTAAACTTGGAATATATGCTTGTCTCATCCAGATCTTGGATGGGTTTGCTACTCAAGGGATGGTATTTCTGACCTGATTTTGATCAAACTTGGTAAATAGGTTTATATCATCAAGGTGTTGGATGAGTTTACTACTCAGGGGATGGTATTTCTCAACTGATTTTGATCAAACTTGGTGACTAGGTTTATATCATCAAGGTGTTCAATGAATGTTATTATAAGCAGGACATATGCATATGAATGAGGTTACCTTGCATCTGTTTGACCTTGTCAACACTCAAGCAAATCTATTTCTGATCAGATTTGTATCAGACTTGTTAAATAGTTTTATATCAATAAGGTGTTGGATAAGTTTGAATATGAGCAAGATCTATGAAAATTTATAGGGTAATCCTAATTGACTGAGCTTGTTATCTCTCTATTTTTGTAAATATGTTGATATCATCAGGGTCCTGGTTGAGTTCAGTTATGAACAAGGCCTATACATATTATTTGAGCCTTTGAATTGTCTATTCTAAAATTTAAAATGTAGGGGTGAAATTCCCCCTTTTTTTGAAAAAAAATGAAGAAGGGGAACTTTTTAAACAGAGGGGCTATTTTACAAAGAAATATAGGCAATGCTTGCAAATGTGATGCGCAATTCTCGCACATTCTGTTTATTTTTTCTCACAAGTTTGGAGAGAATAGTGTGAATCCCAAAATTGCACATCTTAAAATAGAATCTGCTTTTATCTTTGGAACGAATTTGTATTGTTCTATAGTAAAATTGGTAAAATCATCATGATGTAAAGGTTGGGAGAAAATTTATGTAGGGTTTTTGTTCTTCAACTTAAGCATCCTTTATGAAATGGTCAGGTGTTAAGTTAGGTAAGCCAGGTAAGCATATCATGCCCATTTTGTTATGTTTCTTATTGACATCACTATGTGACTTTGCTAGTTGGTTTACAATGTCTTTTATCAAGTCATCATCCTGCAGGATGGGGAAATTCCTGAATGGTCTGCTTGTTTGGAATCAAGATTTTCATGTATTGCACAAAAATCTGGATATTTCGTTCATATTCTCTATAATATCCTGCAGAAGTGACAGAGAGTTTTACATCCCCAGCTGCTGGACAATTGGTTTTTGCATTATTGTCCTGAAATACATAGAGGATATCTTGTTATTTAGTAGATATAAGGACATATTTCACTTGTGAAATGAGACATTGTACTGTATTTCAATGTTTCCACTTCACAAGTGAAATATTTCCTCATATCTACTATAAAAAAAGAAAAGTTAGACTTTCTTATTATTACATATATTTTTAAGGTGGAAAATGTTGATTCACATGGATTTTGTACACACTGCCAATGTGGTTGACACTGTAGATGAATAGGTCATATGACTACAGCAGTAAAAAAAGAATTCCCAAATTTTACAACAGTTTAGGACAGAAACTTTATACAAATTTCTCCCATACACCCAATGTTTTAAATTTTATGTAGTCAATAAATGTTTTTATATGAAAAATGAAATTATTTTTTTCCTTGACACTTTTCTTGCACAGATTGATAGAGTGGATATTGTTCAGTGGGGGTAGCATCGCACTGTTGTCAGATTCGACAGCCTTAAGAGCTTAACATCTTTAAACTAAAGATTTTAGTGATTTTGAGTTTATACCTATTAGTGTTTTGCTTATTTATTTTGGTATTTCTGCATTCAAGCATGAATTTTGTGGCCTTCAAGTTTGCGGTCTAGTTTGGTAACAGATGCTTCACCCAAATTTCTACAGTCACTTAATTTCAATTTGAAATCAACACTTACCTGTTTCCAACTTTCCATTGTTTCAGACATAGCTATGAGTGTGATAAGAGTTCAAATCACTAATTAACCAAGTATTAATATTTTATTTAATCAAGAGTTTTGCTCTAAAAATTTTACCATTTGTAATAGAGTGTATGAAGTACAAGTGACACTGAATATTGAATAGAAACAGGTCTTGGTCAATGACAGTTTGCACAATTCAGGTGGAAAACTATTTAAAATAAGTTAATTCTTGAAGTCTACTTGTTGTTTGGAGTTTGTTTTTAGGCATTTTTGACATCTCCTCCTCATTGCTTATATAAATGTACAGTGTTGGCATATTTTATTTATAATATGTTCATTCTGATGGAGAGAGAAAAAGAAAAAAAGGAGAAAGATGAACTAATTATGGAATTATATCATATATAAGGACAGATATATTTCCTTAATGGGAATAGAAAGCAGTTCAGAGATATTACCACAGTGGGGATATCCCTTTTATCATCACAGTGGTGATATCAGTTTTTCTCACAATGATACATTTCAATATCTCATTATGAATATATAATAAATCAGTGTATTAACGAGGCTTCTGTACATTAAGAATTGAGCCTCAATGAATTTTACCTTGGTTATGTCAGCATGACATACAATAATTGTTGTGTCTTACATGATATGAAATGTAAATACATGTATTATGTTTTAAAGTTTTTTAAATATTTTTTTATGTATTAGTCTTATAAAGTATGGTGGCATTCCTGTACAAATCATCACTTATCCCATGACATACCTAGCATCATCTGTACCCAACAGTACTGTCATCACACAACAGGTTACAGCACAACCCATGTAATCAGGTTTGTTGAACATCAACATCCTGGCCTGCAGTGGCTGATTCCATGCTACATTCATTTTATTTCTATAGTTATGATCTGAAATAGAAGCAGACCTCAACTGCAGATATCTCAGACCTGCTACGATTGTTATGGCCATATTTTTCCTTATAGGTTTATATATGGATTTTGATGTTCAAGGTAAAGATGTGTACGAAGAAAAATACTGGAAGTCACTTTGAAAATGAATGAGATTGAACAAAAAATGTTGGAGAAACATCTCTGAAAATTTAATTACAGTGTTACCCTCTAACTCATATTACCAGTACTGCACATTTTAGTCTTTCAGTGCAAAAGAATGAAGATTTTATATAATTCTTCTGTGATAAGTCCATCTTTTAAAATGACCGATTCCCATCATTAGAGAAAATTGTTACACAGGGCTGTGGACAGGATTGTAAGATCTCTACCTGTGTTTTACCACATACTTTACAATATTTCATCAATTATTTGTAACACTGTACAAAAATGCTGGAAATTTTGTCACCCAGATAATAATAAAATTGAGGTGCGTCACAAATAAGTCCAGAGTGGAGGGGGAGTCCTGTGATGATGGAAATATTACAGATATGTGTAGGTTCTTGGATATCTGCAGTTGACTGATACAAAGCTTTTCAGTGCCAATAAAGGACCTTATTTAAATGCAGGATGTAAAAAAAATGTTAAGAACTGCATATGAAAGCTAGTCACTTGTGTTTTCACTTTTTGTAATGCATTATGTATGCATGCTTAGGCATAGATGGCTTACACTGAAACAATTGATTTGTAGCTCACCTGGCCAAAGGCATTGCTTTGCATCCATCATGTGTCAGTTGGCAATGTCTGTCCATCCACATTTGCTATTTTTTTTATTTCTTCTAAAGTACTTCTGGACCAACTTGGATCAAACTTTGCAAAAATGTATGCTATACAAAAAGTATGCTCAGGGTTCTTCCCCTAAAAACATTGTGGTTTCCATAGTAACCATATGGAAAACCTATTTTCAACTTTGTCTCCAGAATGGCTGAGCCAATTTTGATCAATCTTGGTAAGAATGTTTTTTAGGACATGCTCTGTCAAAATTATGTTTGAGGTGGCTGCCTATGTCAGTAGTATGCTGTCCTTAGCAACCATGTGGAAAACCTATTTTCCACTTCAGTTCTAAAATGGTTGAGCCAATTTTGCTCAAACTTGGAAAGAAAGTTTCTTAGGACATGCTTCATTAAAATTGTGTCGAGGTGGCTCCCTTAGCAACTGTGTGGCTTTCAGGCATCACTACACTAATTAAGTTCCTTACATATTTTCTTTTTTCTACATTTTTGATGAAATCCAGCATTAAGACTATCTTAGTTTTGTTAGGCACTAACTTGGACACAACATGTAAAAAATCAGCATAGGTAATGTTGCATTCTCTAAAAAAATAGTTGCATTTGATTGAAATCACTGAATATTTAGTATAAGTGATGTTTCCAGAAACAGCCAAATCACCTGTTTGCTTTGTCATCCTAAGCAAAAGCCAAGCAACTGAACTCAATATGTATTAATGTTTTATTTTCTATGTAGTCTTTAATGCTGCTTTCTATTGAATGCTAGTATCATTCTTCAGTGGTTAGTAAATCTCCAGGAAAAATCAGAGAACAAATATTTATGATTTTCATAGGGACTACAATAGGATGCAATAATTTTTGTTATAGCTGATTGGTTTGGTTAGTGTAGTGACAACTTGAAGAGATGACAAAAATTGCACCTATTTAATACATTTGCTTTTTTTCTGTATCATTAGCAACAATGAGGCATAACTGCAAAGTTTGGTTGGGTTTGTTCCAGAGTACCCTGTATCATACAAGTCAGCCATCCAACTTGATTGTTGTGTGATGCCATAGGTGACAAATGTTAGGTCCAAACACAAGGACTCGCTTTCCATACTTATCTAGAATAGAGCTTTCTTTATAAGTTTGAGCTACAAATAAATCATTATTTCATTTGTAAAAACCAATTTTATTCAATTTTGGTATATTTTGAAATATTAAAATTTTTAAAAATGAAAAAAGCATAGTTTTGGCCAAAAATCTCCACCCAAGTTGTTGCTTTGGAAGTAAAATGTCCCCACAAAGTTTAAAATGGTGCTTCTAATCTCTCAATGAATGTATCAGGATAAGGTATATCACTTGTATGTACCCAAGGTGAAAAATGACAAGTTTTGGGATCTCCATGCTATTTTCAGAAGTACAGACTATATAGATATTAGTTGGCTAAATAATGACATGCACACTTATAATAAAAAGGGGATAAGGGAGAGGTGTCTTTTTGTACATAAATTAAATATGTAATTAAATTGAACAAAGTGGGTTTATAAATACTGTACCTGTGAGCAGATATCCCTTATATCCAGTTGATTGCTAAGGCGGGTTTCACTGTAGCCATATGTGATTAAGCAAAGAATGAAAAAAATTGTATGTTTGCAAGCCAGTTTTTTTATAATATTCAATAAGGGAGTTGTTTTAGATGCCACAAAAAAACTACAAGTAAAAGTAAGGAATATTTTAAAAAATACACAGGATTGGGTTGTAACATTTTCACACGAATCAGAATGCAGCTTCTGCATATTAGTCCTTGAATTAAAGTGAGATGAACCAAATGGTCACATGGCACTGAAAGACTTTAATATTATATGAATATGATATCATTTGATGCTTAAGCATAGCTGCTATACTCATATATACCAATATTATTTGTATAGCTATTATTTTGTCTTATTTGAAGCTCTCTATTTAAAATTGGTAGGTAAACACAGATCTAATAGCACATATAGGTTCTGCACAAATGTAAATATTTATGTCAACAAAACATGGACTGGCCTAGAAACAGGGTAGTCAGCTTGACATCAATGTAATACCTGCATGATGCAGCCATTTCCAAGTTGGATATGTGTATGCTGCTCAGATTAGTTAACAATACACAAACATCTCAATGCAAATGCATGTGTTTGTTCCTGACTGAGTGAGATTTATTGTTTACATTTTATTTGCAAGCCAAGTCCCCTGTTGATAAATACTTTAACTCATCCATGTTATTAAATAAATGTGCCATTAGATTTGTGTAGGACTGTACCTCTAATATTTAACCAATCTGCAGTCAAAGTTAATTCAAATGAGCTATTCTTAAACCTTCATCTTCACTCAAACATACGTATGACAGAACAGAGAGGTCAGCTTATTACATATCAGGAGATTTGCACAATTTGGTCAGGATTTTTGACTTCAAATCAGGATATGTCAACAAACTTTAAATACCAAAGCCATACCAACCTATTTTATGCCACTTGAGCTCTTTAGTAATGACTAATCCAACCATAATCCATTAATGTCTTTAATCCTCTCCGAATTACTTATAATCACGATTAGTATAATCCATCTCGACAGACTTCAAACACCGAAGTCAAACCAACAATGCTGAAATAATCCAAATAATGTTAATTGTTTTGTGCTGCTTGAGCTCTTTAGTAATCCAGCCATAATTCATGAACATCTTTAATCCTTTTCGAATTACTACTGATCACACATAGTATAATCCAATGATTACATTTTAGGTTATTGTCTGCCAGATTACCAGTTAAAGTATCATGCTCACCTTGCATAAAATAGTTCACAATCATGTGATCGCAGGAAGTCTTTACTGTAAAAATTCTACATTGGAAGCACAGTATAAAAATTCTACATTGGAAGCACAGTGTAAATTCTACATTGGAAGCACAGTGTAAATTCTACATTGGAAGCACAGTGTAAATTCTACATTGGAAGCACAGTGTAAAAATTCTACATTGGAAGCACAGTGTAAAAATTCTACATTGGAAGCACAGTGTAAAAATTCTACATTGGAAGCACAGTGTAAATTCTACATTGGAAGCACAGTGTAAATTCTACATTGGAAGCACAGTGTAAATTCTACATTGGAAGCACAGTGTAAAAAGCAAATGAAAAAATTTATGTTCTGGAATTTTTTAAATAATAATTTTGAGTTCAATGAGTGATGGGAGGGATAGGAGAAACACATCATTTCAATGAGTGATGGGAGGGATAGGAGAAACACATCATTTCAGGAGGGAAACCCTCCCGGCCAGGAGTTTCACATGTATGCTCAAATCTGAAATACATTTGCAATCTGTAGACTACCCCCTATGCTCAATTTTACAAGTAAAGGGGAATTTTCAAAATAGCTGTTTACAGAACTACATTGAATTTACAATTTATCTAAACTCCCACAGGGACTAAGAAAATAAACACATCAGAAGACTACCTAAGGAACTGTAAGAGACATTTATTTTGTGTTCATCAAAAATGAATGTATAAAATCCTGAAAACCATTAATGTCTTTTTTTTCTCCCCAGAATGTTAACAAAATAGCATTTTGAAATTTAGACAAAAGGTATCAACTGAGAAAAAAAATTGGGTGATATACTGAATAAAATGATGTCCAAAATACAGTACTCCTTTAATATAAGGCCCTTCATTATAACTCACTTCCTTTTATAAGGTGGGTGTAGTCATAGATCCCATTTTATTATATAGTAGTAACATTATATGTATACTATACTTCATTATAAGATGGTGTACTCATTAGCTCACATGGATGGCATTATAATCAGGGAACCAATTTCATGTGATGTATTAGGCACCTTTACTATTAAATACATGTAGCAGAGTTTTGCATTTGAATGTAAATTAAATCTTCTAATTGAATTTTGCATTTTATAATTACTTTACAGATTGCAAAATTCTATCCATTTGAGAAGACAAAATAATGGCTTGATCTTGTAACATTTACTTATATAATTTACCTTACCCATTTCAATCTATATCTTAACAGCATTTGAGTTCTAGAAAACATACTTTGCATGAATCGTCAGAAGTTTCATGAATATGTTAGCCTGGCCAACATAATGGTTCGTTGTTGGCTCAGTTTGGTTTTGTTTGGAATTTGAGCACAGCAATATTTGATAGCTGGAAACTAAATAAAAGAAATTCAAATACATGTGCCACCATCTGAACCCTTTACAGTAATGATAGGCAGACTAATATTATTTGCCTTTTATCAGGACAGCCAACAGTGCCTGAAATGTCTTTACACCTTTCTTGTTTGGGATGAAAATCTCTGCTGCTTACAAGGAAAGATGTAATGTACAATTTAAAATAAACACCATCTTCTGTGTGAAAATCTTTTGAATTAATTGTCAATCATATCTTGCATTTTCAAAACATTGTTTTTGTTTTTTGTTTGCTTTTATGGTTTTAACAGCACTTTTAATACATTATTGGTTATATCATTGCAAAGAAATGGGGTTAGGTGAATCTTCCAAGAACACGCTGAGGTAGCTGACTTGGGCTGGCCTGGTCAGGTATCGAATTCGCAAACCTTGGATTATTAGTCTGATGCTCTTCCAACTGAGCTACCACAGCTACCTGTATTCAGTTGCTAGACACTTGGGGAAGGCAAAATAAAACCCTCTGAAGGAAAAATTCTCAGATATCCAGTTTAATGTGAAATACTGATAAAAAATAATAATAATAATAATAATAATAATAATAATAATAATGATTTAATAGAGCGCTTTAATATTAATATAATCGATAATCAATTATCTCACTCAAAAATATATTTGTTTTTCTTCATTCATAATGTACATATTGCTGTGATAAAAAGATGACAGAAAATTATGTTTACAAGGCCAAGTCAGTTTGGTCAGGTTAACATGGAGTTTATTTTAAACCTTTTCTAATGCCATCCTTACAAAATTATTTGTTTGCTTTCCATTGATCAACTCACAGTTCACCTGGCTGTAACGCCTACTGAGCTTATGGTATGGCTCTGCATCTGTTGTGCATTGTCCATCATCCTTCCATCAACATTTGTTTGTTAGTACTCTGGAGGCCATATTTATGATCAGATTTTGTTCAAACTTGGAGAATGGTCTTATATTGTCAAGACCTTGAATAAGCTCTCTACTGATTGAGAGTTACAGATAATAATGAGTTGATCTTGCATTTGATTGGCTGACCTTTTTCTTGCCCTGGAAGTGACCTCAAACTTAGAATAAATGCTTATATTTTCAAGATCTGGAACTAATTCGATAATAAACAAAATCAACACATATTAATGAGGTGATCTTGCATCTAATTGGCTGAACTTGTTAGCTTTCTAGAGACCATATTTCTAATCCAGTTTTGATCAAACTTCAAATGTAGACTTTTATCAACATGGTCTCTGATACTTTTTGAAATTAGTGAGATCAATACATATTAATAAGAAGAGCTTGCATCTGATTGCATGATGTATGTATGTATTACGGCACCTTAGCACAACAGTGGCTATATGGTGCCAACTAAAGGTAAAGTTCAAAAAATGTAATAAAGAAGAATTGTAAAAAAAACTTTTGGAAGATAAACTCTTCCAAAGTAAATGTAAACATGCAGTATGAGGTAAACTAAAACAGTAAAAGTGTGAAATTCTGTAAAAGGCGAATAAAAGGCAAAGCTTGTTACATCTCAGATGAATTCAATAATGAGTGAAATCCACACTTAGGTCCTATGATTAGCAAGATCTACACACATTTAAGGGTTTGTTTCGATAAAACTTGGTAATTAGGTTTATATCATCAAGATCTTGGATAAGTTCATTAGAGTGAGATCTATCCATATTAATTATGCGTTTATCTTTGGAAGAGTTTTTATCAGACAATAGTAAAATAGGTAAAATCAACATGATATAATGTTTGGAAGATACCATAGTTTGCATAGGGTTGTGTTTTTACCAAAAACTACATAAGCCTGCTTAGTGAAATGGTCTAATGTTAAGTTATGCAAGTCAGGTGAACAATATCAGGTCAACTTGGGCCTTATGCTTTAAAGATAGCCTGATTGGATGTGACTTTCCATAACCTTACATGTGCAGAAATGATTCATACATTTATCTTTTTCATACAGCATTGTAGCAAGCAACGGCATCCCAACCTACGTTGTATCGTACCCAAAGTCAAAACCCAACACTGCCCCATTGGTCTTCTATTAGTCCAAATTAGGGAAGGTCTGTTGGAAAGTCAGTGTTCTCACTGGATACATCACTGCTTCTTCACTAAAAATCACCCCACTATACCTACTTAAAACAACTATTTGGATGCTGTATCACATGGTTCTTGATAATAATATACTGAACACACAAAGTGAATGCTTCTTAGAATCAGTTAAGTTCTGGACTTTAAACTATTTATGTGTAAAATGTAAAAAATTAATTCATCAAAATTATTCTGAAAAAATATGAACGTTTCACACAATAAGTATTGTTTTTGTAAAACATGTTACATTAACTCATGAACACTGGACTAACACAGTTTTCTCTTTTTTTTTCTTCTAAATTTTGTTTCTTATGAGAACATGCTTGAAGCTATGAAAAGAAACTGAAAAAATAAACAAAACAAATAATTAGCAGTAACTTAAATTAAAATTGTGAAGTCCATATAATTACCTCATTATCCATTTATTTCTCTTTATGCCATCCCTCCAACAAATTTTTCTTTTACTATATGAAGTACCACACTTTTGTACTGTGAATAAGAATGCTTTAATTTTTATCATTTTTCTGCCCAGTATACCTAAAGAAGTATCAAAGGAGACAATGATATGACACTTCAGATGTTTATGTCTTTCAGATATATCTGTTTCTCCAAAACAATTTGAGTGTCACTGATGCAACACGGGTCCATTGCACAATATCAGACCTCCAAGGGTCAATACCAGGATACTTGTGACAGACATTATGGCTGGCAAAACAGTCTTATACAAGACTTGTATTTGTCTCCAGAATGTTTACCAGTCTTATGTTTTATTAATCATATGGTCACTTCATTATTATACATTAGTCCATATATTGATAATTAGATATATGGTCAAATCAATTTTAGCCTGATTGGTTCACCAGTCAAAATCCTTAATGCTGGCATTGAAGATTTATCATGGCAAAACAGCCTTTATTAGATGAATTGAAATACCATTTTCTATTTATCATCACAATTCCTTAAGGCATCAAAAGGGTAAGCACAGCAGCTGGGAACATATTCCAAGATTAACCTTATTGATATCGCAAGTCCTTTCTACAACCATTTCAGTCCAAATCGCTATGTACCAGCAATGCCTGCTTCCAGCCATCATTCTTGGAATACCACCCAGTACTATCGTCCTCACCCTATCCCTGCACCACGCCCAGACACCCCTCTTGAAGATGATACAGTATCACCAGGGCCAGATGATACTGAAACTGAGCTCTAGTATTACACAGGTTCCCATAATTCTTTGTTACCCATGATGCTTTATCACCTACTTTGTCTGGGCAAATAAAATTGTATCCTATCTTCTGGTAAAATCATGTGATCATTCTTGCTAAGGTAGTAGAATCATTCAGATTTAATATTGTATTTATCTCTGTGTAACATGAATTCAGCTGTTAACATCTCAGACCTAGATCAGTCATTGCTTAATGTGCATACAGATCTATGCTCAATCAGAACATCCTGGTCTCTTTCCGATGCCAATTGAGTAACTTCAACTCTCTGATAGAGACTTGGAGGCAGTCGTTGTAATACTTCGCAAATAAGTAAGTTTTTGGCAGACAGATACTTGTATCTAGTTGGATATATGTAGAATTGATCCTCAAAATGTAAGACAGGCATTGAAAATAAATTGCTATTAATGATGACACATCATCGAATCATGGTGATATCAATAATTTTTGTATGACTTAAAAACAACCACAGGCTTAAATGCAGTTCATAATGGCCACTATTTACATTTGATGCGTCTTTTTCTAGCATGCGATAGAAAAGGCCAAGGAATATCTGGTTGGGTGTAATACTATTTGTTTTTTGATTTGAAGGAAACAGTGTAGGCCTTGATCTTCCAGCACATTTTGCAAGGGTAGATCCGAGTCTATGCTTTTTTGTAATGCATGTTACATAGGTAAATGCGATAGTCCTTTTACTCCAGCAATGCTCAATTGCATATATTTGGGTCCAACAATAATTTCATTATGAATATTTGTACTGAATTAGTAATCTAATGGTGTCTCTCCATTTCTTGGGGAATCATTTCATTCAGCAAGGTTGATTTTAAGTAGTTTTAAAAGCAGTACCTAAAAAGCCTTCCAGCAGTACAGTAAAACCTGACTTGAAAACCCACTGCTTCAGAAGGCCACCTGTCTTGAAAGACCAGATTTTAATTGCACTGATTAATTGGCTATATAGTGTAATAACCTCTTTTGAGAGACCATCTATCTTGAAAGACCATTTTGTTGTTAGTATAATGGGTAGTCTGACAAGAAAGATATAATTTATGCAGTATTTGAAGGTGTTTAACATCCATGATGGTTTCCTCTTCCTTGCCCACACCTTTCGCATCTGTTGTTTGTGCTAAATAATGAATTAAAAATTGAACAATGGATCCATCACAAGTAGTTGAGCACTGATTTGAGTAGAAGGAAAGATTCTGAGGATGTAATAACTCCTAGATCCACTGCTTAATATATTTCCATGATTCTCACTTCATTTAGTACAAATAGGCTCTGTGTAAAATTAATTGTGTCACTAATTAGAATTTAGAAGTGTTGACACTTACTGGGACTAATTCTAAAAAGGCTTTCTTTAGCTTATAATGCCATGGACTATTATTTATTTAAGAACTGTATTTACACTTTTTAGAATCGATCAGAGATATTTTGTTTTTTTAAGTAGTCTTCATTTCTTTACTTAATATACTTATTGCCTTAAATCTGAAATATGTATCCTTTCACCAGACTATTATATAAAGTACAAATTATGCAGAAACCATGTAAAGAATTCACAAAAGAATTCTCTGTTGGCAGTATTCTTTCTTACCACCGTTGCACTCTGGAAGCCATCCTTTTTCTGGTTTACTCTGTAACTTCTTTCTTTCCTACCATAGATTGTTTTCAAAAGCTGAGAAATTTGTAATTTCAGAATTCTCTATTTAGCTTGGTGTAGTAAGAGATTAAATTTGAAGTGGAAAAGTATAATAATAATTACTGAAAATATGTTGGCTTTTGTTTTCTTGCCTTTCATGTTATTTCATATATGTAAATCTCTAATTTCTCTCCTTATGTCCCTTTTTGCCTTCTTGTTGCTTGCATTGTTTCAAAAATATACTTGTGAATGCATCTTCATTATCTCTAAACTGTCATAGAATAAATAATTCTCAGTGTTCTTCCAAGTTTTACAAGTCCATTTATTTCCCAGCTTATATTGCCTGATTAAGGTTACGCTCTACAGTTCTAAGAAAATTCCATTTTTCTCACACATGTCATCTGCATGATATTCAGTGAAGTCACTTCCTAGCTTCTGTTGTCTGATTAAGTTTAAAAAAAATTGAATTTAGAGGAACAGTACGCCCTTTTAGAAATATGCTTCAATATATGCCAAAGTGCTTAATGTTGATCTTTGACCTCTTTACTTTGATTCTTGGAGACTCAATTAAAAGGTCAAAGTTCAGCATTCTAAGACATTCGCAGTAAACTTCAGAAGTTTTCATTATTTTTAGACCTGTCAAGGACACATTGTTTGTGCATCCTAAGAATTGTTATATCATTTCAAAAAAGATATTATCTTATTCTATAATCAGATCTGTCAACATTATACATCTGGTTGGGGCATTGCATTTCAGGAACACAACACATGAACCTTGAAATTACTTTCTATAGCTTTAAGTTTTGAAAGTTCACTTCCCTCTCCTTTTCTTTAAACTTCTGCAACAACATTCCTCATGACATTCCCAAGCATTAGGTAATTGCTTTTTAATTTAACTTATTAGTCAGCCTGGTGTCAAGGCAAAATTTTTAAAAGATGTCTTTGTAGCGAAATTGTTAACTGAATTGATTTACACCTCAGAATCCTTTGGCTTGATTCTTAGTGCCACTGCAATGGTCAGTGCTGGCCAACTTATGATCTGTGGATCTGTGGTTTTATATCATATAATTACCATTAAGATCTTTAGATCTGTGGTTTTCTACCATATAATCACCATAAAGGTATGTGGATCTGTGATTTTCTACAATATAAGTACCATTAAGATCTGTGGATCTATGGTTTTCTATGATATCATCACCAGTTTTCTAAATCAGAAAGAATACTTAATATCAGGAGTGCCTCTATTAGAAAGTAAAATCTAACATATTAGATTTTAATTACCAGTAATGTTTA
Organism: Margaritifera margaritifera; assembly: GCA_029931535.1. Lineage (NCBI taxonomy): Eukaryota > Metazoa > Mollusca > Bivalvia > Unionida > Margaritiferidae > Margaritifera > Margaritifera margaritifera. Next base: position 796,648 of record JAQPZY010001621.1, on the reverse strand, counting down.
CTGTGTGAGTAAAGAATATTTTGGACATTGCAGCAAAAATCGTTATGACCGCAAAGTGCCAACAGCATCTAGAAGCTGGGTGCGGACCCAGTTTGACAAGACACAGCATAGGGAACTATTAGATGTAGAAGATGGAGCTGAAGATTATTAAAATCAGCAATAAAAGTGTTGTAAGTTTTAGATCATATCCACTAACTAGGGCCCTATTCTAGGAACCTTGACTAAAAAGTAATGTTTTGCCAACTTGTTACCTCTTATTTTAGCATGGTTCGGGATAAAAAAAATTTCAGGCAATAACTGGTTAGCTGAGAATATGCCATATTCCTAGAGCAGCTTTCAGATTTTTAGATCTTCAGTTTAGTGTCTGTATTATATTTAACTTTGAGCACACATATTGGTTAAACTTTTAACAAAAATCTTTAAACAAAGATGTAGAGGCTTTTCTTTCTGCTGTTTGATCTTTGTTTTGGCATCTTTTGGCTAATTAGTCACAGATTTAAACTTGTGCAAATTTAATCACAGTAAAATGATGCTTGCATGAGATACTTTTATTTTTAAACCTGTCTTTATAAATTCCAATTTAAAGTTTATGGCAGATGAAGCATTGACTATAGCAGGTGGCACAGCATAAAGTGGCAGCTGTGTGTTGTCTTTGGCAACATCAGTATATGGGGTGAGAGAAAAACATATTGAATCACTAAATCGATCAAAATTTGCAGTATTGAGATGATCCAAGAATACTGTTTTGAATATCTCTGGTTCTGACTTTATTCTGAGTAAATTACTTTAACACAGGTATCCTGCAACTCCATCAAGTGACAGTTTGGTTCCCAGAGTTTTGATGAATATGGGCCTTTTTTTTTCTATAATCTTTAAACTCTTAGGAACAATAGTATTGACCTCTTTCTACAGGTCTGAAAAAGGAATGCCCAGAAGTTTATAATGTACACATCAAAATCCATAGATGTTTCTGAGTACATGTTTTAACACCACTTTTGCAGAAAAGTTATTTTTTTTATAGATGTTTTGGGGGTGGATTAAAGAGCAGTGTGATTGTGATGTTCATACTAAATCATTTACTGAATCATTTTCTGTTACCAATGCACTCAATGCACTCAGTCATCCTGGTTTTCTTAATGTGCAGTAAAATATTTGATTATTAGTAGAGTTAAACCTGCCTTTGCAGATACTTCCTTATAATGGACACCTCACAAAGGACATTTTTGGACTGCTTATATTTTGGATCATTTTTAATCTCTATATGAAGAATACCTGTCCACAAATGACACATTTTGTGTTCCACTGAGTATCCCTTGTAGACAGGTTTCACTGTATGCCAATTATGTAGACATTTCACCTACCCAGACCAATTGAATGTCTTCTGGACCTACAGTTTGTTCTTAAATCATGTTATGATCATTCTTCTGGATAATCATTCTAGATCCAGTCAAAATTGCAACTCCCAGGGAGCCTGAATAACTGATATTTAATTGTACAACTCTTTTAATAAAAAGGTATCATTCCTAGTGTATCTTGAAAAGGCTCTTTGTTTTAGATGGTGTAGGCTATGATGGTTTTCTTGTTGTTGGTTTGTAATGGCACTTGTAGCACATTATTGGCTATACCTTGCTGAGGAAATGGGAGCTAATTGCTTTTCTTAAGGACACACCATGGCAGTCAAACTGGGCTGGCATGGGCAGATACTGAACCTGCAACCCTTGGATTACGAGTCGGACACTCTACCAACTGAGCTACCTTGACTCCCAGGCTTTGAAATAAGTAGGACCTGTAAAAGAAATGGTCTTTTACATCATGACATTCTGTATCCTTTATTTTAAAATTGACCACTCTCTTTCCATTTTCATTTTCTCTTGAAAGTAGATATTGAAGTGTGGAATCTTCACCATTCTCAGTTCTTTTTTCAAATTTTAGTGAAGAAGTCAAACACTTTTCTCAGCTGGAGTCTGTAATGCTAATTTCTATACGAGACTAATGCCTTACTTTTATTGAGCATTTTCAGTATGATCATTTCACTAGAATTATTCTGAATTCCTTTTCTTGTATGTTTCTCTTTGAATCACTTTTAATTATTTTCATGATTTGTCATTACACATGGTTTTACCAGAAAAGGATTGACTTTGAATCTCAGTTGTATGCAAGTCCTAAAACATCAGATTGCATACTGGTTTGCTTTATTAGGGTCCATGTTTTATATTTTACAGTTGAAAGTAGATACTATGAATTTCCCCAAATAATTTGATATCATTCTGGGTCTACTTTCTTGCCATATGCAGGGCAAATTGACTATTGCTTCTAGATGGTACTCTATCTATATTGAGATACTCAACACTTACGGTGTTTGCATTCTAAGTCACAGCTACAAAAGTATGGCACAGTATTCCTTCTCAGCCAAATCAACGCACATGTCAGGATCTAAATCACATACTATCTTTTAATTTCAAATTATATGTTTATGATGACTAAAACTTGCATTTTAGACAGATTCATCAGGCTCTCAAAAAGAGTTGCAGAAATTTTTAAGTGTTTTATGACAAATGATATTTGAAAAAGTAAGCAGTCAAAATGAATCTTGACAGAGTCCATACATCTTGAATTGCCTTTTAGTTGGTTACATTTGGTGTAATTAAAAATGGGAGCTTGTGTTTTATGTGGAAGAAAGGATAGAACACTAGTTTTTAATGGTAAGTTTGTTTTGTTTTTAGACAGTAGTGTGGAAAGCAGAAATGATCTGTAATGTTCTTATTTGAATACAAAAATTATACTAAATCATTATTGGCTTTTTTTGAAATTGGATAATCTATTGATTCTTGATGCCCTTAACTCTTCCTTTAAAATAGGTCACAATAGAGCAGTATATTATTAAACAAAATGACTACAATAAATTATCAGTGTAATGCATAGAAAAAATACAATTTTGAAAAAGGTAAACAATTACAATATAATTTCAAAAATGGAATCTATTCATCACATTTTCTGTGAGTTGAGTGCAGTGTGTGCTTGCAAATAACATGCTGCTAGAAATAAATCTATTCTGGCTAACTAATACTATTCAATGGTCTGACAGTGTATTACTTGGACAATCTTGCATAAAATTTATAATCCTACATCACGATTGTGTCACTTTTTTTTCAGTAACATATACCGTAAATACTCGCATATAAGCCAGGTCCAAATGCAAACAACATAGACCCTAATCTGACATTGCATAATGTGCTGGCAGATCAGGGTCTATGTTGTTTGTTCTACTTATTAGTCCTTACAAATTGCATAGGTCCAGATCTGCCTGTGCATTATGCGCTGGCAGATCTGGGTCCATGCAGTTTGCAGTTGGTATCGTATTATGCGCGAGTATATATGGTAAATGAATATTGCCAGGCCCTCTAAAAGTTCAGTTTGGTTTTTGGGAGGTTTTTTAAGAACCAAAATTATGAATACTCATTTTGTCAGTTAAACTTTCTGGCATTGTTATCTTAAAAAAACCCAGTCTAACCAAGGACCATTATAGGTGCTCTTGTAGTGCAATTCAAGACTGCCATAATGGGCTCTTAAATTATGATCTTGCTTACAAAAATTAATAACCTCAGAAATTACAGTTTTGTACAAAGTATTGTGTTGAGTCCATGATAAACAGATGTGTAATTTATATATAGACACTGATGTTAGGACATGTATTCATAAACCAACAAAACAAAACATGATTGGTTTGGTTTTGTGGGGTTTAACACCATTTATCATCACATGATACATGGTGGCCAGTATATTTGATGGAGGAAGAACCTGGGAAGAACCAATGACCACGGGTAGCTACTGGCAAGCTTTGTCACATACTCACGTTGGTCAATCCGAGAAAACAAAACATCACAAAGTATTGTACATGTATGTTCATTGATTTTTATTATAAATTTTATACAAGATTGTCCAGTCTAAAACATATAAATAGATTGTTTTGAAAATGTTATGCAACCTTTTTTCTTTGGAGAACGTCAAGAATTGTTCAAAATTTATTTGCAAGTTCAAGATAAACAAATGGTTTGGAGAAAAAATTCATGTGTCAGAATGTTTATTCCATGGTTGTAAAATGTGTATTTTTGCAGTCAGATTAAGGTTTCACATAGAAATCATTTGAATTAAAGAACACATTTTCAGATCAGTTATAAGGTATTAACAAAACAATCAGCACTCCCTCAGCTTGCACATCAATTAGAAAATAGTGCATATTTGTTATTATATGACCTTTTTCTATGCTTCTTTTCTTTTTCATTAAACAATTATTTCACAGTATTAATTATTTTATTTTATAAATTATCATCAAGAGACTGTTTTAAAAAGTAAAGTTAATAACACTTGCTACATTTTGGCCATATCTTGTTATTAAAATATGATGCCTTCGAAAATTCAAGCTTAAGTATAAATAATTTCACTTATATTTTTCACCAACTTTTCAATACAAATATTTGTCATTTGTCAATTGTGTATCATAATTTTAAAGACTTTTAAATACTTTACTGAGATTTTTGAGGCATATATATTCTTTCTTAATGAGTATCAGTAATCAGTCTTGTGTCATTAATTTCAACATACAATCTTGCTCAGAATCAAGATGAAAACTTGAAAGACAGTAAACAAAATTCTCAAATTTTCATTCTTGCTCAGACATTTAGGCAGAAAAGGTCATATATTCGATTAATATGTACTATTTTCTTTCTCGTAGGATTTGACCTGCACTTTGAACCCACCCAGATGCACAGTCAACAACTTGGACAGCACAAAGATTCTTCCATTAATTACCTAGACTGCTACTCCATTCTTCTTCAGATGGACTGGTTCCATAATGATCTTAAAGTCTAAATGTACTATTTTTGGACTGGTTTACACCTAAATGTTGTTCTAAACAAATTGTAAGATCTCGAGTTGTATGCAAAGACTTTCTTGTATGCCAATAGATGACTGGTTTGAGTGGACTTTAGTGACTGCATGGAATGCCAACAAATTTTATATGCATTTTCAGTGCCAACACAGATTTAGAACATTGAAGGAATGTTATGTCACTCAGTTTCGTCCCAGGGTGGTCACCAAAAATGGTCTCTGAGGCTTTGGTGTGAAATATGTCCAAGGAACATTTTGTTGTATTTATTCTTTGGTAGTATATGTATTGCACCGAGTCACTAACTTACACTTGACTTCAAAATGGATGCTACTATGACTAAGGACATTTCTATATCTAAAACTTTTTCAGTTTATATACTGTAAGTATATGTGAAAAATTTGATAAAGATTGATCTATCTGACACTGCACTCTCAGATTAAATAAAGTTTTAATTTAAAAAGATGTTATTTTGTGAGTTTATGATAATTATTGAAAAGAGATATTTAAATGTTATGGATCTGTAATGCATACTAGTAGGGTGAGTGATCTGTGCATAGCTAAACTTTATCTGCCCAAAACCATATTACCTGCAAAATGACAAACCCTACACACTCAGCCATGTGCGCATGACTAACCCTATTTTGAGTACCATGTATACTCGCTATTTCGAGTACCATATGTACTCGCTTATAAGTCAGATCCAAATGCAAACTGCATAGGCCCAGATCTGACATCACAATAATGCGCCGGCAGATCTGGTTCTATGCAGTTTGTTAGGAGTTATCAGTAGAACAAACAACATAGACCCTGATCTGCTGGCACATTATGCAATGGTAGATCAGGGTATATGTTGTTTGCAGTTGGACTTGACTTACAAGCACGAATACATGGTATCTGTTAGAGATATACATAAAACAAAACATTTCAGATTTGATATGTAGGATTTATTCTAGATTCAAATGATAAAGTGTTCAAAGCATTTGGAAATAGAATGATTAGTTGAGTGTGTAACATAAGTCTATAAATAGTTGAACATCAGATTTTATGTTTTGAAGACCATGTTTGTGTTAACAGTAAAATATATGTTTCATTTGATGAACTTGTAGCTTGTGAGTGATGTTGTAACAATAAAGGTCTTGCAAGGAGATTTCTCATCCATCAGATTTGTTGTATGTGTGCTTTAAAAAATGCTGTATATTTCATATGATTGCATTAAAAGCAGTGACTAAAAGTTGGCATCTGTGCATTTCCAGTTGTCATTCCTGGTAACAGTCAGCAATAGACCAATCAAATGTGGATCACATTAGCAACATGGTCAATACAGTTCAAATCAACAAAGCACAAATCACTGGTTTTTACAGTCAGATTACCATATCCAAGCTATTTGCATAAAATCATCTTCTCTGCTAGCTACTCACTATATCGTTTTGACTGGCAATTCTGGCTTGTCCAAAGGATCATAGGGGTTCATGGGTGGGGGAATTTGTGTGTATAAGATAAATCACCACACTAAGTCATGGTAGATGTCTGCTGTTTACATAAGCACTGCATAAATAGAAACATTTTCTTGTCCACCTCCCAATAGTTACTATGATAGCTATATTATTCACAGAAAACTGTGTAAACACTCCACTTACTTGTTCTTTCTTACATTCCCTCTCCTCAGAATCTCTCTATCTTTATATATACAATTAAAAAATATTCCAAATGACATACTAACAACTTGCTAACTATTACCTTAGAGGGTCAGACCAACCCTGCATCTAAATGCTGATGCGGCATTATAACAGGATTATGACCCCTTTCCTAACATTGTCACTGATACCTGATATCAGTGAGATATCCATATCTTTTCAGCTGTCCATTATGTTTGAGATTTTGTTTTTTCAGTTTCCTCCTCCACACTTGTTGCTGATGTGAAACTTGATAATGGTAACAGTTTATTCAATTCATCCTGCCTTACCTAATATTACACTACATCGTTTACTTTTCTCATCATAAAATCCCTTTGGTTATATGTTCATCAAGAAGAACACAGCCATCATGGGCAGTATGGCTGGTATGGTCATGGCTGTACCAGATTTTAAACCATAAATGTATACATTCAGATGAAAAGAAAATGATTCATCTTTAAAGCAATAAGTTTAGAGATCACCTGCATACAAGATATGCAATTCAGCATTGAGATATAATAATTGCATCATTATTGCTTACATCAGAAAAATCTCTCCCCCACCCCCCAATTCACCATTTTAGATATGGAATGGCTGCAGAGAAAAGAAGTTTGGTGGCAAAGGTCCTGAAAAAAGGTTATATAGTAAAACCTGGATTGAAAGAGACCGCCTGTTTTGAGAAACATTGAGAGACTGGAGACCACCTGTCTTGAGAGACCAGTGACTACCTGTCTTAAAAGACCGGAGACCACTAGTCTTGATAGACCAAATTCTTCATGCATAGCTAAAATTGTTATATAATAATAACTATTTTAGTTGGCAGAAGACCAGACCTCAAGACAAGTTTTGCTGTAATTAAAAACAAATATAGTTTTAAATTCCAGTGACTCAGGTGGTTAGATATTGTATTAGTCAAGCTAGATACATTGTTATGGAAAATTCATAATGTTTTCACTTGGACAATAACTTACTACAGGGTGCAGTTTTATCTTTGTGACCTTTACATGAAAAATAACCTAAGGATGAATGTTTATAAATGTTATGGATAGAAGAATGGAAGTCTACAAGTAATATTTAGGTATCTTTCTGAGGCTTAAAAATAATAAATGAAAATTTTATGATATTTTATTGAAAATCTACATTGACAATTTGAACAGTAATCAAGGTGAAATTATGCCCAAAATTTTGATTTTAAAATCGGTGCTATTAGTCTGCATTTAGCTTAGAATTATTTTGAAAATGAGGACAAGGTTGAAGAGAAAATATAACTATATCTTGTTCACAGTGTTGCTAAATTTGTGTGATGATTATGAATTATGTCATGGTACACAATGTAATACACTGTATATGCATGATTATGAATTATGTCATGGTACACAATGTAATACACTGTATATGCATGATTATGAATTATGTCATGATACACAATGTAATACACTGTATATGCATGATTATGAATTATGTCATGGTACACAATGTAATACACTGTATATGCATGATTATGAATTATGTTATGGTACACAATGTAATACACTGTATATGCATGATTATGAATTATGTCATGGTACACAATGTAATACACTGTATATGCATGATTATGAATTATGTCATGGTACACAATGTAATACACTATATGCATGATTATGAATTATGTCATGGTACACAATGTAATACACTATATGCATGATTATGAATTATGTCATGGTACACAATGTAATACACTGTATATGCATTTTTATTTTGCAAAATAACCGGTTTTATTGACAAAATAAACCTTTCAACATAACTCACTTTTTTGTCTGTACTGAACATGTGTTTCTAATCCATCAATTCTTCACCCATTAATAAATAATTTCATATTATCATCACTAGTCTTGAATGGTTGGAAGGAATCAGGATAGTTATGAAACTTCACACACACACACACACACACACACACACACACACACACACACACACACACACACACACACACACACTCACACACACACATTGGCTAGTTGGTTCTCAATGAAGATCTTACCCCTCCAGCATTCAATATGGTTACCATGGTAATTGTCTTTATAAATGTTTGCTAAGCTAGCTGCTACACCTAAACCATTTTGAAAATTTGTGTCATACTTGATACAAAATGTATCCTCTGGTCTGATTTGTCCTAAATCAGTACAGGTCCCTATGACATTCATTGTGGCTAGTCTGGCTATCATTGTGGTCATCTTGAAAATCTTGTTATATTAAACTCCATTTATAACAAACTCGGATATACAAAGAATATCAGATAATACAAAGCACATTGCAAGATCTCTTCTGGTGTTTTATATAATATTTTTTCTTGGTTTTAACAAAATTTGGATACAGTGATATGATTTTGGGGGTTCCTTATGTGTCATTATACCTGGAGTTTACTGTATTGCGACACATTCTAAATGGATGCTTGTATACACATGGAGTTTACTGTATTGCGACACCTTCTAAATGGATGCTTGTATACACATGGAGTTTACTGTATTGCTACACCTTCTAAATGGATGCTTGTATACACATGGAGTTTTTACACCATGTCTTGCAACTTTTAGTTGGACCTTAATGGAATAAAACTGTGGCTCACTGACCTTAAATAAAGCTGCCGGACACTGATGGTGGCCATCTTAAAAATTGTATGACTTTTTCTCTTGGATAGTGTGTCTTGTGGATGCTAGGTTCAGTGTTAAAACATAATTTTCCCCCTAGTATGTAATATGCAGGGGGTGGGGGTATAACTATCATAACTATCACTATGTCGATGTGCCTTTCTATTTTTAATGTGTCTCTCTGGCTGTAAACAATTTTTCTTTCTGGAGCATAAGTCTCAAGTCATTTCAAGTTTATCAACCAAACTTGACATCAAGTTGCGTATTTGTTCCTTTTGATACTTAAAATTTTCAGCATTCAATATTTTTTTGTTACATTGGAAACAAAGTCTTGCATGAATGGTATATAAATTTGAAGTACTTGACCAAAGGGTACTATCATAAGTACTGTTTTAAAATTGAGAGTGCTGGACCATTGGCTCATTTCATTAGGAGTCATTATCTCTAGATGACTCTTGCTACAGCAAGTACCGTATATACTCGTGTATAACTGATACCAACTGCAAACTGCATAGACCCAGATCTGCTGTCGCATAATGCACCGGCAGATCTGGGTCTATGCAGTTTGTAAGGACTAATCAGTAGAACAAACAACACAGACCCTTATCTGCCGGCGCATTATGCAACGACAGATCAGGGTTTATGTTGTTTGCATTTGGACCCGGATTTTACGTGAGTATATACGGTTGCTGATCTGAGAGTCAAGATAGGGGCCATAGTGGCCATCTTAAACATTTTGGAACGGCTACTCCAGTTAAACAGCTGGAATCACAGTTATCTTAAAATTTATTGTTATTAATAATCCTCTTGAATATTGGTCATATTGATATGGATGTTCATGAAACATTATACAACTATAAATAGCAATAGTCATGCAAGCTATTTTCTCATTTTGTCTACTGCTTTTTTCATTATTTTGTACTTTGTAAACAACGACACTGAGGTATTGTAATTACCAACAAAAGTTAGAGTATTGATGTAATTTTGGCTACTACTTAAATTTCTATTGTTGAAACCTAGTGCAGGGCTACCTTATTGTTGGATAGGTAAAATATTTGTTTGCCTTTGAGTCGTGTTTTGAAAAATAACTATACCTAAATGTTGAACAGGGCAAAATATATGGAAGATCTATAAGTTTCATAAATTTCATTTGGAAATGAGCAGTGAGCACATATGTAAGATTCACTTTATCACACAATGATAGATATTGATTTTATTTGGCAGACCTCCAGAATAATATAGTAAAATGATTTTGAAATAAATTTGGAATCTTCCATCACTACACCTTTGCCTTACATAAAGACAAATTCTGTTTGGAAAATTTTAAATGAACTAGGTGTTAACAAATACATTAACAAATCATCAAAAATTCACCAACTAAATTATGAAGTTCAGGTCATTGATGAAGATGGGGAATTGCAAACATTTATAATCAATGTTATGTCAATGTTGCTTCAAAAATAAAGGAACTAATATGCACTCCAAACACAATGAACTTTGAAATTAATGCTCAGAAAATCTTCCTTCTGGAAGCAAACATTCAAAGCCTGCCATATCAACTAATAAAGTTTTAAAATTCTTACAAACTATTGACACACTTGATGGCTGCTGCTGCTGCTGTATCTGACAGTACAAGTTATGTATGTAAATTGAGCATATTCTTTTCAGTTTTCCTCAAAGTACGGAAGATAGCCAAGTTACTCCCATTTATAAATCAATGAACAAAGAAGATGTACTGTTTATACTTGCATATAAGCTGGGTCTAAATGCAAACAACATAAACCATGATCTGCCATCGCATAATGCGTTGGCAGATCAGGGTCTGTGTTGTTTGTTCTACTGATTAGTCCTTACAAACTGCACAGATTCAGATCTGCCAGTGCATTATGCGATGGCAGATCTGGGTCTATGCAGTTTGCAGTTGGTATCGGCTTATACGTGAGTATATATGGTAAATAACTAATTTTATGATGTACTTATCAAACCACAATATGCTTACCAAAATCAATCTGGTTTCATGGAAAATCACTCATGTGAGACAGCCTTAATCTTCATAATGGACAAATGGATTAAATCCCTGGCCAGGGGAAATTAGTGGGTGCAATACTTGTTGACCTTAGAATACTTGCTGTATTCCCAGACAGTGTTGGGGTCTTTTTGAGTGTGTTTTGAGGTTCCAAGGTGGGTCAGTGCGCGTGACCCCCCAAAAGCGACATCATCCAAATGAGAACAAACTATCTTTTCAATCAGCCTATAGCAAATGACTGGAAATTCAAATCTGAATAAAAGAAAATACCATCTGATTTCTCTGAAGCATTTCATATACTTACAAACAAACAAAAAATTGGTAGACTTGGCATTGTCAAATAACATCACCACAAACATGGTCACAACCTCACAGACATTAAATACAAAAATACACCAAGTTACTGTCTTTAAAATCCATTGGACAGTGGAATGTAGTTTTAATTACATGCAGTCTATGATGCTTTAAATAGTTCAGTAGTTGGTTTGACGGTAATGCAAGTGTCATTTGTGTTCACAAATATGCCTACATTTTTCCTTTGCGAACGTGCATCCATGTCTATGTTGGCGCAAGCAACGGCCAAAGTTGCTAAAGGTGATAAAACCAGTAAGATGGCAATGAATATCCATTTCAAAACAATGAATCTGGCAATGGAAACATTCAAAGTTTGTGGTAGTCGGCCGAGTTGCTAAAGTCTTTGACCGCAGCTATTGTAACGTATTTTCGAGGTTAAAGTCACAGCTATGGCAGTGAAGATTTAATTTATTCTCAGGCTGAATTAATGCAAAAAGGCACTAATTTATGCATATACACAATTTGTCATTTGATTAATGATTTAATACTCTTAAATTATTAAAATTTTAAGGTGTAGTTCATTTCCGGTTAACCAGATGATAAAACATTTATTGCTATCATGTAAATGTCCAAGGAAAATATGAGAAAGTTAAGGTGGCAAAACTGTTGAAGCAAGTAAGATTATCATTTTTTTAGCACTTCTAGTGCATTATGTACTACAATTTTCCTTTATCCCTTTAAAATGTTGTGTGTCCCCCAAATCTGAAGGGTGAGGGACACAGTGTCCCTTGACCTTTGGATCCTAGGTGCAACACTGCATTAGAGATTGAATGATGCTGTTCTTCAACCTACCAAAATAATCATGTTTTGAATTTTATATATGGAGTAAAAATCCGGCTTCAAAGAAACATTGCCGCTGATCACAAACTTGAATAACGATGGCTTCAACATTCTCATTCAATGCAGTCAGTGATGAGTAATAACATTTGATTTTTAACACGTATCTCTTTGATGTACTTAAGACAAATTGGGTTGTTCCACTTAGTGTACTTTACCTATGCAAATTAGCCTAATGAGCTCTCCCTGAGCAGTGCTCAAAGGATTTGACACGACACATCACCCTAGCTATTGTGAGCCAATTCAGTAAATCTCTGAAAGGTGTCTGTTTATCTCTGACCGCCTTACCTTTTAATTGTCTCTAAAACAGTTGTATAAACTGCCCAGAGGATTGTTTTACATGAGCTTTGAGCAAGACAGTTTATACATACCACAAATTACGGGCATATATCAGTGTGGTCAAGAAATGTACATTTTTTCTTCAGGTTTTTTTTTGGGGGGGGGGTTTCGCTAAGATTGCTGAAAATCTTGTTTTTCGAAACACAGCTGTGTCAGGGAATTTGGGAGTCCAAAATCTTGTTTTTCATGTCACATGTTGTATTATTGCATGTATGCTTAGGAATGATTTTGACCTTGTAAATCACAATATTGTTATCAATAAAATTTAAGATATATATATGTGGTTTAGCAGAAACAAAATGGTTTACCTTCTATCTTACAAATAGATCATGAGAACCTCTTTGAAGCAGTGATGATAACGTTGAGTACCACATGGGTGTATACTGGGTCAACTCAGTTTCCTTCTACTCATTATTGATTTGCCTTTGAAAATTGGCAACTGCATTTAATCTACGGATTTGTTTGCAGATGACACAACCCTGTCTTATTTTAAACAATCCAAATCAAACCTAGAGGTATCTTTACAGCTGGTTTTGGTTAAATTAGATTCCTGGTTGAAGGAAATGACATGAAGAGAAATACTGAGAAACTCAGTGTTTTAATGATTATGACTAAATAAAAGCAAAACTAGAAAATGATGCTACAAGTCTTAAACTGAATGATACATATCAACAAATATTAGCCTAGGACAAAATTCTTGGAGTAATGGTTGATGACAATTTGAAATGGAAAAAACATATTCTGGCTCTATGTTGGGAAGTTTTTTTTATTGCAGTTATTATATAAAATTCATCATATTTGTTAGTGAAACATAGGATAATATACTATAAATGCTATATTCAACCATATCTACATTACTGCAGTGTTGACTGGGGAAACATGTCTACAAAAAAGAGGATGCGTGTTTATGTTTTGTGGGTTTAACTTCATTTTGCAGCACATGATAGGCTATATATGGCGGCCAGTATATTTGGTGGAGGAAGAACCCAAGAAAACCCTGGGAAGAACCACTGACCCATGGAAAGCTACTGGCAAGCTTTCTCACATACACACATTGGCTGAGCTGAGACTCAAACCCACGCGAACAGAGGTGATATGTAAGTGATCTGTAAAGGCAAGCGCCTTAGATCACTCCGCATCTCAGGGCCCCCCAAAAAGAGGATGTATTTTTATCATTAATAACATTGACTGAGTACGAAATAATAATATGAAATTCTAACAGTTAGCGAAAAAATCTTCCAGAAATGGGTAAACTTATGTACAAAGTTTCAAATAACACATGCTCAATGTTTATGCAGAAGTTATTTTATGTGAGAGAACAAGGCAACACCAGATTTAAGGTCTATTTCAGGCAACCATTTTTTTGTTTCAAAACTGAACAAAGAGCTATTCACAAAAAGTTTTCACTGCTCTGGTTCACATTTTTGAACAGTATTCCAAAGGAAATAAGGGAAAGTTCAACAATTAAATAATTTCACAATAATCATTGGATGAAAAGCTGAACTTCCTGGCTAGTAGTGACTTGCATCCCCATTGTATATGAACACTTCCACCTTAATTGCTTTTGCCTAACTAAATTGTGTAAATAATGTTGTAAATAACTCAGTTTTAGCATGGTCTTATATATTCTAATTTCCTCTATAAATGTCCTGTATGTAACAGTCACCTGCCTTCCGCAGTCAGTGGTCAGGTGTTTCCTAACCAAATGAGGGTTTCTCCCTGGCACGTATTTACAGTGATCGCTTAGTCATTTGCTTCATGAGGAAGGCATTGTTTAGATAAAGGAATATCATGTTAATCAATGTGCAAACATTTCTTATCTTGCTTGTACTCACTTTACTCCAGTGAAGTTGATAGTGTAACTCAAAGGTGTCAATATGTCAAATTCAAAAACGAGACAGTTTTTATCATTAGGTTAAAGGATTGAAACAATTTGTTTGCTGGATGGTGGGAAAAGTAGTTTTGTTATCGCAGCAGAAATGGAAGTCAGCTTTTGTGCCAGTGTGACAGTAACAGTTCAATATCTTCATCTATTTGCCTGTGAATTAAAGCTATCTCTGAAGAAAAAAGTTCGTCTTTGAGAAGAGATACGAGTTACAACCCTTTTCATTAGGGTCAGGGGTCATTTAGTATTTAAAACTTGTCTGTAAAGGCAGGTGAAGTTGCAGTTCAAGGATCACAAAGAATAGCCATAAACGTCTTCCTATTCATCACAGATTTCTCACATAAGCCAATTGTCTTTTGATCTCGGCTAGTTGAGCAACTAACTAATCCAGATATTGTTTTTAAAGCGTGAACAAACCAAGATCGGTATATTTTAAGTCGGTGATGATTTATAATTTATGGATGGATTAAAGAGAGCAGGACACATTAATCTTGTATGGAACATAAATTTGGGAGAGAACAACATTTACACGTAATTTATGATTTTGTTGTATAGTGCATATAAACAATCTTGATAAGATAATAATAATAATAGTAATAACAATAATGATATTCGGTACATGGTATTTGTTCAAAAACCAATTTTAAATCATGAACCTCTGTACAGAGGTCACCTGTCTACAAAGGCCAGTTTTGCCTTTTCCCATGGGTGGCAGCTAGTGACAGGTTTGACTATATATATATATATATATATATATATATATATATATATATATATATATATATATATATATATATATATATATATATATATATATTCTTCTCCACATATTGTACCCACATACAAATGTGACAAGTGATTTTATTTTACCTATCATCTTATACAAAAAACCTATGGTGTACTTTACCAGGAAATATGCTTTCACTTTAGTTAAAGAAAATTCATGAGAGAGAGAGACAGACAAAGAGAGAGAGACAGAGTTTAATGATATTCAATGTCAATCAGAGTCAAACATGCCCTGCTTGTGCCTACACACAATACTGTTAACCACAGGTAGGTATATTATGTACCATTTATGGTACTCTTGTTAAAATTTCTACAAAAGGTAGCCACATTTGTAAGTTTGAATCTATATTGGATGCTTGAGTAGGTTATGTTGACAAAGTGTTTCATTCAATCTACATCCCTAACATCATAGGTATTTTATTCTTTTTTATCTTCTATACATGTACTACTATATAAAATACAAAGTAGGTAGCTGTTATATTCTAGACATGTACTACTATATAAAATACAAAGTGCGTAACTGTTATCTTCTATACATGTACTACTATATAAAGTACAAAGTGGGTAACTTATCTTCTAGACATGTACTACTATATAAAATACAAAGTAAGTAACTGTTATATTCTAGACATGTACTACTATATAAAATACAAAGTAGGTACCTGTTATATTCTAGACATGTACTACTATATAAAATACAAAGTAGGTAACTGTTATCTTCTAGACATGTGCTACTATATAAAATACAAAGTAGGTAACTGTTATATTCTAGACATGTACTAATATATATAAAGTACAAAGTGGGTAACTTATCTTCTAGACATCTACTACTATATAAAATACAAAGTGGGTAACTGTTATCTTCTAGACATCTACTACTATATAAAATACAAAGTGGGTAACTTATCTTCTAGACATGTACTACTATATTAAATACAAAGTAGGTAACTTTATCTTCTAGACATGTACTACTATATAAAATACAAAGTGGGTAACTGTTATCTTCTAGACATGTACTACTATATAAAATACAAAGTGGGTAACTGTTAATATTCTAGACATGTACTACTATATAAAATACAAAGTAGGTAACTGTTATATTCTAGACATGTACTACTATATAAAATACAAAGTAGGTAACTGTTATCTTCTAGACATGTACTACTATATAAAATACAAAGTGGGTAACTTATCTTCTAGACATGTACTACTATATTAAATACAAAGTGGGTAACTTATCTTCTAGACATGTACTACTATATTAAATACAAAGTAAGTAACTGTTATCTTCTAGACATGTACTACTATATAAAATACAAAGTGGGTAACTTATCTTCTAGACATGTACTACTATATAAAATACAAAGTGGGTAACTGTTATATTCTAGACATGTACTACTATATAAAGTACAAAGTAGGTAACTGTTATATTCTATACATATACTACTATATAAAATACAAAGTAGGTAACTTATATTCTAGACATGTACTACTATATAAAGTACAAAGTGGGTAACTGTTATATTCTTGACATGTACTACTATATAAAATACAAAGTAGGTAACTGTTATATTCTAGACATGTACTACTATATAAAATACAAAGTGGGTAACTTATCTTCTAGACATGTACTACTATATAAAATACAAAGTAGGTAACTGTTATATTCTTGACATGTACTACTATATAAAATACAAAGTAGGTAACTGTTATATTCTAGACATGTGCTACTATATAAAATACAAAGTAGGTAACTGTTATCTTCTATACATATACTACTATATAAAATACAAAGTAGGTAACTTATATTCTAGACATGTACTACTATATAAAGTACAAAGTGGGTAACTGTTATATTCTTGACATGTACTACTATATAAAATACAAAGTAGGTACCTGTTATATTCTAGACATGTACTACTATATAAAATACAAAGTGGGTAACTTATCTTCTAGACATGTACTACTATATAAAATACAAAGTAGGTAACTGTTATCTTCTATACATATACTACTATATAAAATACAAAGTGGGTAACTTATATTCTAGACATGTACTACTATATAAAATACAAAGTAGGTAACTGTTATCTTCTAGACATGTACTACTATATATAAAGTACAAAGTGGGTAACTGTTATCTTCTAGACATGTACTACTATATAAAATACAAAGTAGGTAACTGTTATATTCTAGACATGTACTACTATATAAAATACAAAGTAGGTAACTGTTATATTCTAGACATGTACTACTATATAAAATACAAAGTAGGTAACTGTTATCTTCTAGACATGTGCTACTATATAAAATACAAAGTAGGTAACTGTTATATTCTAGACATGTACTGCTATATAAAATGCAAAGTAGGTAACTGTTATCTTCTAGACATGTACTACTATATAAAATACAAAGTGGGTAACTTATCTTCTAGACATGTACTACTATATAAAATACAAAGTGGTTAACTGTTAATATTCTAGACATGTACTACTATATAAAATACAAAGTAGGTAACTTATATTCTAGACATGTACTACTATATAAAATACAAAGTGGGTAACTGTTATCTTCTAGACATGTACTACTATATAAAATACAAAGTGGGTAACTTTTCTTCTAGACATGTACTACTATATAAAGTACAAAGTGGGTAACTTATCTTCTATACATATACTACTATATAAAGTACAAAGTAGGTAACTGTTATCTTCTATACATATACTACTATATAAAATACAAAGTGGGTAACTGTTATATTCTAGACATGTACTGCTATATAAAATACAAAATGGGTAACTGTTATCTTCTAGACATGTACTACTATATAAAGTACAAAGTGGGTAACTGCTATCTTCTTTTAATGTCTTAGTAATTTCTTTTCAGTGGAGTATGTTATTCAGCAAAAGAATGTATCACTGTTTCATGGATACAGAAATCACCAAAATTATTATGTGGACAAAAGCTCAAATGAATAGCTACTACTTACACAGCAGTATCCATTTTGAACAATCTTAGCCATTCATTTGTGATAAAAGCATAAACTCATTATATCATAACAATTAACTTAATGATGTTATGTCGCTTACAGCAAAAATCAAACAACCAAATATCACAGCCAAAATTGACTGATGTATTCATGCCTTCTAAAAATTCTCTTGAAGACTGCAAAAATAAGTCTTTAACATGAAAAGTGACTCCTTTATCATTATCTTTTAATGAGTTGATTTAATTTATTATTTGTCATCATTTTTATGTCAGACCATGGATACACCTTAGAGTATCACTCTAATTAGACTCAAAATCTCTCTTTCAAAAAGACATCTGTATTTGTCTCTCTCCAGGAGATGTGGATGTTCTGAATCCATTCCGGTGATAAATTTTCTTCTTCTGTATTATCACGTCATTATGTGTAACCTACTCCAATCTGTTTCAGTTCTGGGTTTGTGATTTTCTATGATTTTGTTCTGAATTTGGAGCCAACTGTAACAGCAACTCGACTGATTGTGGGGCTCCACAGCTCCTCTGCAGTGATGGGAGAGCCAACAGTACTCCCTACAGTGTATACAGAGCCAGCTTCTCGCTCTGGCGACTTTTCCTATGGGTTCTGCAATGCACTTATAGGAGCTAAACAGCCAGTACCAAAGTAAGTGTTGATGGTGTTGTCTTTTATTATACATGCATACTGGTATTTTGAAACATCCAGAATCTTAGTATAGTGCTAGGTACAGATGTGAAATATCTATATTTTCCCCCATTCTAGAAGTTTTATAATAATGAGCTCCCTCTTTTTCTCTCGGTCTCCCTAATTTTTTCCCAGTGTTAGCAAATAAGTAAGACATAGGTTTCACTTTTCCAATGATGATGACTGCAGCTACACATTTTTGTACACCTGTCATAAGGCAGAGCATATTATGTTATGATGTTCGTCCATCCATCTGTCTGTTACTAATTTTGTTTCCACACAATAACTCAGATTGGCCACCATCTGCAGCTACCATACTTTGTGAATGGCTTGCACTTGGAGTAAGGAAGACCCCTATTGATTTTGAGGTCAAAAGATTCAAGGTCTGAAAGAAGAAAAATGGATTCCACACAGCAACTCTAGTTCTCCATCATCCACCATTACCAAACTTTGTGGATGGCTTGCACTTGGGGTAAGGAAGTACCCTATTGATTTTGGGGTAAAAATGTCATTGGTCAAGGTCATCGTGACTGAAAGAAGAAAAATGGTTTCCTCGCAATAACTAGAGTCAAAACCATCTACATTTTGAAAATTTTGTGGATGGCTTGAACTTCGGGTAAGGAAAAACTCTTTTGATTTCAGGGTTAAAAAGGTCAAATGTCAAGGTCACTGTGACTGAAAGAAGAAAAATGGTTTATGCACAAACAAAGTTTTCATCCATGTACCTTCACCAAGGTTTGATGATTATGTACGCATTGGATAAGAAAGGAGCCTATTGATTTTGGGATCAAAAGATTAAAGGTCAAGGTAATTCTGGCTTAAAGAAAAATTGTTTTTCCAGAATAACTTTTGGTCTAGAGTAAGTTCCTTGACCAAACTTTGTAGATGGCTTGCAGTTAGGGAAATAAAGAAACCAATAGATTCTGGGGTCTAAAGGTCAGAGGTCATGGTATGCATATTTCACCAAAGGTCAAGGTCATTTAGACCCTATGGTCAATAATCTCCAAAGTTGACCATATCCTACTAGTGCCCACATGGAGGACTATTAGACATAGGGCGGCGTATAATGTGCTGTTCAAAGTACTCCTGTTGTGAGTTTTTGAAAGTCATGTTTAAAGGAATGGTATGATTCATATCATTGTTTGCAGGAAAACTCTGTTTTGATTCAACATGTATAGACTTTGAAGGAAAAATCAGGCCTTTAAACATAATGTCACTATATTAATCCTCATTAAATTCAAAGCTGTTGTACAGATACTAAAGGCATAGGCCAAATTTTAATTATCACATGGCTGCACCATGTTGGCCCTTTCTAGGTTCTCCAAGATAAACTGAGTTAACTCCCTTTCTCTTCTGTCATGTGACACTGGCACATTTTGCTAGTGACAATGGTTGAGATGTAAACTTTATTTTTTGAATCTACATTTCTCAGATTGCTTCTATATCTTTGTATTTACTGAATTTGTTAAGATGGCTAATAATTATAACAAATATGTTTTCTTAAGAATTCTATATTTTTATCAGCGGTAAATAAATTCTTCTTCACACATAATTTATACAAAAACCATTCAAGATTCACTTTTCTCATTCAAAATCTTGTAAATGTTGGCAACAGAATAAGAAAAGAAATTTAGATACAAATGCTGTTAAAGCTTATTTTATTGTTTTATTTGTTTTATTAGTTAGTGTGAGTAAGCCCATGATCTAAGGTGATGAATGATTGCATTCACAAACCTGATGAACAGATTGATCCAGGATTGAATGTGTCATTGTACATGATTAACTTATCTCGTCATATGTCCTTCATAGCACTTGGTAGATGTTATTTTTAATGATCTTAGGCATCTTGAATTAGATTAAATTTGTGGATAACAGTTACTCATTCTTTACAATATGTTTGTTATTTTATAAAACCATGTATCTGCTGATTCATGACTGAAAATGCACTTTTTTGCACTTGTAATACTACCGTATATACTCACGTATAAGCCGGGTCCAAATGCAAACAACATAGACCCTGATCTGCCATTGCATAATGTGCCATCAGATCAGGGTCTATGTTGTTTGTTCTACTGATTAGTCCTTACAAACTGCATAGACCCAGATCTGCCGGCGCATAATGCGCCGGCAGATCTGGGTCTATGCAGTTTGCAGTTGGTATCGGCTTATACGCAAGTATATACGGTACTTTACCGATCTCTTTTTCTCTCATGCACACACACACAATGATGCAGTTGAATTCAATAGACCTGACAGCTCAAACATGGTAATAACCAGATGTGCTGGTTACATGTCAAAAATGTAATGCTGTCTATGAGAAAATAGTGAGCCTCCTGCATCAGAAAAATTAAGATATTTCAGGCTGATTTCTCCCAAACTGGTGTTAAAATACTACATCTGTAATAAAGAAAGATGAAAAATAAAAAGAAAAGAAAAGTTCTCATTGTTTTGTATACTTGTGCAATTTGTTGCTGCCATCTTCAAATGTTATCAGAGAATTCGTATTGAATTATTTATTCCAAGAAATGTTGGCATTAAAGATCTACACATTGTATGTTATTTTGTTTAGATTATTCTGCCATTTAAATGAATTGATGACTCAAATTCTCTGAGACAATTATATTTTAAAATTGAAAAAAAAAAAATGAAAATCAACATACCATGCTAATACATGATTAAGTCTTATCAGAGGAACCATACATGTGTATCATGTCATGGTACATGTACAGTTCTCCCTCAGTATAACACTTTTCATGGGAGCCGTAAGTAACCCATTTTATAAGTAAGGGAGTCTTATATTGAGGGATGTTCCAACAAGGTTCTGTTCTGATTGTGCTTTAAAAAAAACAAAAATGTAGCATTCATTAATGTGACATCGCATTATAATTGGTTTTCATTAGCCAAGAGCTAAAATAAAGTGAAATAAATTGAGTACAAGTTTGGCCAATATAATGGAATCGATGACCATACCAGTATTATAAGAGGAACAGTATTATACATAGGGACTGATTAGGTTAGGCACTTTACATGCAAGGCTGTGTTATAATCGGGTTTTACACAAAAATCCATCATAAGAATACCATATTTACTCACTTATAAGTCTGGTCAAACTGCAAACAACATAGACTCTGGGTCTCTGTTGTTTGCAGTTGGACTTAACTTATGTGCAAGTATATATGCCATGTTAACACAAAAGCCCAAAAAAAGAATGTTTTATATGAATCACGTTCAAAATTGTTTCTCATCAACCATGAACTAAAATCAAGTTAAATAAATTGTGTAGCAATAATTAGAGCTACAGTATATACTTGCCTATAATCCAGGTCCAAATGCAAAATACATGTACCCTGATCTGCCATTGCATAATGTGCCGGCAGATCAGGGTCTATGTTGTTTGTTCTACTGATTAGTCATTACAAATTGCATAGACCCAAATCTGCCGGCGCATTATCTGATCTGGGTCTATGCAGTTTGCAGTTGGTATCAGCTTGTACATGAGTATATATGGTAAATTTAAATGGATCCATGACCATACCCATGTTATCTGAAGGACTGTTATACTAAGGTCTTTAATTGTGAGGGCCAATGTACATGCTTGTATCTTAACAGGTGCCCTCCAGAGCCAGATTTGGGTATTGTGGTGGAGATGCAGGCTGCTGGGGGACCTGCAGCAGAGCATGATCAACACACCTTGATCACACGAGCCTGGACAAAAATTCCACTCTTTGACAACACATCTCGACTGATTGCTGGCAGATTTAGGATTCCAATGAGAAATGTACCAATTAAACCTTTCCTACATCCTAGCCAGGTTCAGAAGATACCAAAGGTAAGAACAGATTCAAAGTCTGGGTCATTGGAAAAATACATTTTTTGTTTGTTTATTTGGTAAGTAATGGAAGATGGGTAGAATGATTCTCTTCTTAGACATCATGAACAAATTGAAAACATAGTCCTCTTTTAGCCTTTGTGTTTTTGTTTGTTTTGTTGTAAATCTTTTTCCTTGCTTGTACAAGGATAATATGAAAATGAAAGCAAGCTGAAAATGATAAGAATTACATCAACTCATTCACAGAGAGAGAGGAGGGAGGGGGATATTATTGATTGTTACATGTTATCAGGTAACTTGATGCCCCCAAAAGGTAAAAACAAAATTTGGGTTGTTTTCAGTATGGTGATGCAGATCTGTACTACAGAATTGTCAACATGAGGGATGCAGAGATTCACTCTATGGCACAAATTTCTGCCCAGAATTACAACCAGTACCGCACACCCCAGGTAAGTAAATCGTGCAGTGCTGTCTTCTGATGTTTTTATGTTCACTTTGTAAAGTGCTGGTGTTGATAGGTGGATAGGAAATGGCCTGCTAATGAAGTACGGTACAAAATTGAGGTTATAGAAAAAACATGGTTTTATTGATGTAAACATTTCATTAAAACTGTTTGGAATATATTGTATTTTCAATAATTATTGTTCAATACAAAATATGTGTCATTTTTTGTGTTATTGCCGTTTTAAGTTTTCTGACCTTTAACCCATTAACAACTCCAGGACAGAACTTAAAATATAGAGTAATGAATGTTAGAATAGCAAAATAATGGATTGTATAATTGTTTTTATTTTTTAAAGATCAATATCAGGTTGTTCTTTTATTACAATAATAATGATCCAGCTTTCATCAGTGCAGTAATGATTGCAATATAAATAAATTTTCCATATTTATCTGGAAATCCAAACCAGGAAGTCAAGATTTGTCCTAGAAACAAGGTTTGCAGAGTTCTTGGTAGAAGACAAAATTTGCCCTTAATGTTTGATTTTCTAAACCTGTTCACACACATCTAGAAGATTAATCGAGTCAATCATGTGCACGGGTGTGAGGTAGGAAGATCCCATTCATTCAGGAATGAGGCTTGGCTGAGAACCTAACAACAAATTTTGATCCAGAGGGGTGGGTGGGATTTCTCTATCTCGCATAAATAAATATATAATTGATTACTGTATATAGTCGCATATAAGCCAGGTCCAAATGCTAACAACATAGACCCTGATATGCCATCGCATAATGCGCTGGCAGATCTGGGTCTATGCAATTTGCTGTTGGTATTGGATTTTACGTGAGTATATACGGTATTGTTTTTTCTCATCTTTGTATCAAATAATATGTTTAGGATCATTATAGTGGATAAATTACAATAGGGTGAAATTTAATGGACATTATTTGGGTCAAAAGCTGGATGATGATGTCAGTTCTGAGTCATCAGGTGCACTCATGTGGGATGCATTTTTTCCTTGTGGCTGTCTCACATGGGCAAATTTGATCACAAATGTGTAAATATGAGAGAAAAATAATGTAATCCAAGTTTAAACTCAAAATAACTCTGTTTGGTGGGTGAGAAAAGTTTTCCAGAAGTTTATATTGTTTTTACCTCATGCCTTTAAAAAAAATTGGGATTTCAAACAAAATTCTTTGCATTAGTATTGGGACTTATTTATTTTTAAATTATATCACATTTATAATTTTGACAAATATTTTTTATCTAGATACCAATTGATGCATATTCCCACAAGCCAGTCAGGTATCAGGATTGAGGCTCATAGCAAGTTCCTAAATGATTTCATTATCCGTCAGATTTTATCACCACAGTAAATATAGAAAGCCATCTTGCAGGTCTACCTTTTCTATGAAATAAACAAAAAAAATGACTGTCATGAACCATATAAAGCAGTATGTCTTGCAACCATAGCTTATTTTCTTTGAAACAATAGCCAAAGCTATATCCAGGTTATTTTACATTTCTCTTACTCAATATACTCACATTTTGCCCTCTCCGGAAATCCTTTAATAAAATTGCTGTGAAAATTGACTCTCAAGATGGCTAAAAAAACATTTTGCAGGGGAGGTAAATCTGAAGAGCACTGAGAACTAGCTATGTCACTCATAAATTGACCTAAAATGCTTTGACACTAGACCATAATTACTTATTATTTTCGTAATTTATCATATTTGCTTGTGTGTAATGGTAGTAGATCAGGGTCTGTGCTGTTTATCCTACTTGAGACTTCCAGTGAACAGCATAGACCCTGCCTATTCAGTGATGGCAGATTTAGGACCATACAGTTTGCAGTTGGGTTTACATTATAAATGGTTAAATATGATAATATAGATACAGTTTTATAAGGCCAAGTGGGCTTATGGTATGGCCCAGCATCAGTCATGTGTCATCAGTTGTGCATCATTTGTCGTACATCCATCAACTATTGCTATTTTAAACTTCTTAATTACCACAGGACTTTTGACCAAGTTTGGCACAAAGCATCCTGGCATTAAGGGCTTTCAAATGTGTAAAAACAATGCCAATCTACAATAAAGTATGGCCACTATTACTAAAAATATAAAAAGCTCTAAGTGACTTCATCTTGAAAGACTGTCAACAGAATTTGACCAAAAGCATCCTGGCTTGAAGTGCTTTCAACTTTATACAAGTTATGCTGATCTGCTATTAAATATAACCACTCTCACAAAATATTGATTAACATTTCAAAGACTTCTTATAAAAAACTGTTTAACAGAATCTGGCAAAAATTGCTTTCAAATTTTTACAAATTATGCCAATCTACTATCAAATATGGCCACTGTTACTAAAACTAGAAAAAGTTTTACTTGACTTCTTCTCAAAAATCACTCAGCAGAATTTGTCCATAGTTGACAGAAAGCATCCAGGCAAATAAGGCTTTCAGTTAAGATGCTGATCCTCCATCAGATATTGCCACGATTACTAAAAATATAAAAACCTTTTAACAGCGTCTCAAAAACTGCTCAACAGAGTTTGATCAAATTTGACAGAAAGCAGTCTGGAATAAAGACCTTTCAGTGTTGGACAGATGCTGATGTGTTATCAAATATGGATGAAGATTCAAAATATAGAGAAACCTTGAAACAAGTGTTGTTTTATATATATATATATATATATATATATATATATATATATATATATATATATATATATATATATATATATATATATATATATATATATATATATGCATTCAACAATATAGAATAACATTTCTCCAGAAAACATCCAACCAACCCAGATTTTCTTGGCCAACTGCTATTGTATTTGGCTATTATGCAGATGCCAGCAAGGTGAGCGATATCAAGCCAACATGAACCTCTTGTTTTAATTGATATCCAGGTTTTAAAATAACTTGTACATGCAAGCAACAGGCTAGAGTGCTTTCATTTTAGGATCAGTTTGTGCAAAATCAAAGTTAAACAAAAATATTTTTTAACACATTTGTTTTGCATAAACATAGATGATTCTGTTAAGCACTGTTTGAAAAATGTTTAAAACTCTTTTTATTCAGTGGTAGCATTTATATATATATATATATATATATATATATATATATGAATGCAGATGACTTTACTGCTCATGATAAAAACAAGAATGGTAGTAATCATGTACTTGAATTATTTTAAGTGTTTGCATGCAAATAAAGATTCATGAAATTTTTTGATAATGGAAAATTAATCATTGAGAATATTAAAAACAGGTATTAAATCAGATCAACTTGCTAGATAATTGGTTTATTTTTCCAATTGAAGTTTTTCAGTATTTTATGATAAACTTATTTTCATTAACAATATCTTACATTTTGAATAACTTATTTCCTTAAGATAAACAATTTGTGAGCCTATTGGAATTTTTGTGTGGCAGCTCTGTATCAATAAGTAAAACAAACTCTCATTACACGAGTTTATTATCAGTTAGTGCAGTAAGGTCATCTAAATGTATTCTGATGCTTGCATTCTTCATTCACCTCATCTAAAAATATTTGCCCATTGTTTGAATCGCTTATTGTCATGTGAATTTCAAGCAGAATTGAGTATTTTTAAATGAAATAAACAAACACAAAACAACATTTATAAACATTACAAAATAATAGATGCCTATCACTGAAAATGCATGAAAATTCTTAAGAATATGACTGAATTTTGTTATTTGATGGCTTTTACGAGTTTTGTACCGTACTTCATTACCATGAGGTTGTTTTTGGGGAATGCGAGCACTACTAATCAAATAATATCTCACCATTCACTGACTTTCACAGTATTAAAAATTATCTGCACATTGCAAGTAGTTTTTTTTCTTCTTTAATCCTCTGTAAGAAAAAAGTCTGGATGTATTTTTATACTGCATCTGATAAACATTGGTTGTCCAGATTTTTGAATTTTTTATCTCTGTATTTGATGCTCTGATTTTAAGTTGATTCTTAGATCACCAACTATTTCTGATTCAGCTATTTTTATCATACCTAAAATCATTGCTCTATTTTTGTATTAACAGCTGTGCTGTCTATATTTAACAACAAATAGTATATAGTTATAACTGATATTCACTAGCTTCAACAATATACATTATTAGCTGGAGCACACATTTTGACTTGTAGTCATATGATACTTATGTAGCTATTACTAAATTCACTTTATCTTGCTAATGCAATTGAATCCCGTGACTAGTCATTTTTGCAAGAGAGGAACTTGTCCTTGTATTTGGATTTTTTTTTCTCTTGCTATAGATAGCTGAACAGGTTGGACTGTCAGTGGGGATTAAAAGTAGATCTTACCTATTGGCTTGTAATATAGTTTGATTACACTTGTTTTACAGATGATTCGAACACCTGTACCCCCACCCCCTTCTATCCCCCCACCTCCAAGTCCAGTGTCAATCAAGTATGGAAGGTAATATCACTGTGTTATGACCAGAATTTAAGAGATCTGTAAATTTTTAATAGTTCTATGAATTTGGAGTTGATTATTGTTAAAGACTTTGTTCTTGATTGTTTTTTAATTTGAAAGTATAGAAATCCTAAATACACCTCTCCCTCAATAACTCACAAGCAACGGGGTCTATATACATTGACCACAGCATAAGTGAGGGTGTGAGATAGTAAGTAAGACTTCAGTTTTAATTAGCTCTACTGGTCATAGATCAGAAGATCTTTTGGGATGGCCTGTTGTCCATTGTTTGTCATCAGTTGTTCGTCTGTCCCTCTGTTAGCACACGTTTGTTATCGTTATTCTGCCTAAACTACTTGGAGGATTGCCATAAAACCTTACACGCACATTGATCCCAAGGTCTAGTTGGTCCTAAATGAAACTGGTGCTGCTCAGACATCCAATATGACTGGCACAGCAGCTATCTTAAAAATTTTGTACTTGCTACTCCTTCTGAATGGATGGACATATCAAAATGTGGTTTTCACTGTAAGACTTCTTATGATGACTAGTTGGTCCTAAATTAAACTGGTGCTGATCTAATGTCCAATATGGCCACCATGACAGTTATCTTGAAAATGTTGTTATTGCTACTTCTGAACGGAAAGTCATATAGACATGGGGTTTTCACCAGAAGACTTCTTATGATGTCTAGTTAGTCCTAAATGAAAATGGTTCTGCTTGGACATTCAGTATGGCTGCCACAGTATCCATCTTGAAAATCTTATCGCTACTCCTGCTGAATGGATGGTCATATCAGCATATGGTTTTCAGTAAAAGACTTCTAATGTCTAGTTGGTCCTAAATGAAAATGTGCTGACCTGATGTTCAATATGGTCGCCATGGCATCCATCTTGAAAATATTGTTATTGTACTCTCCTGAACTGAAAGTCATATTTGCATGGGGTTTTCACCAGAAGACTTCTTGTGATGTCTTTTTGGTCTGAAATGAAAATGGTGCCGCCTGTACATCCAGTATGGCCATCTTGAAAATCTTGTTATCACTCCTCCACCTGAATGGATGGTCATATCAACATGGGTTTTTCACTAAAAGACTTCTTATGATGTCTTGTTGGTCCTAAATGAAAACGGTGCCATATGACATCTGACATATGAACATGGAGTTTTCATTGGAAGACTTCTTATAGTGTCTGGTTAGTCTTAAATGAAAATTGTGCACATCTGATATCCAACAGATCCATCTTAGAAATCTTATCACTACTTCTCCTAGATGGAAAGTTGTATTGACATTGCATTTTCACTAGAAGACTTCTTATGATGTCAAGTTTGTTCTAAATGAAAATAGTGCCAATCTGACCTCAAATATGTCCATCATGGCAGCCATCTTGAAAATCTTATTGCTAATGCTCCTAAATGGAAATCATATCAACATTGGGTTTTCACCCGAAGACTTTTTATGTTGTCTAGTTAGTCCTGAATGAAAATTATGCTGATCTGACCTCAAATATGGCCATCATGTCCATCATGGCAGCCATCTTGAAAATCTTATGGCTACTGCTCCTAAATGGAAGTCATATCATCATGGGGTTTTCACCAGAAGACTTTTTATATTGTCTAGTTGCTCCCGAATGAAAATGATGCCAATCTGACATTTTATGTTTGCCCTCTTGAAAATCTTGTTATTGCTACTCCTCCAGAATTGATGTTCAAATGCGAAGACAATTAATCTGTTCATTAGCTTGTGTTAAAGCATCAATGGAACAACAGAAAAAGCCAGTTTAGCCACTAAGTAAGCAGAATTACAACTGCGTTTTTTTTAAAATCCTTCTTGGTTTCACATTGTTTTTGAGGCCATAGTCATTGGGCATGAGACTAAGCAATTTTGTGTCAGCTTAACTGTTTATCTGCTAATATGTTCATATATTTCTCTTTTATTTCTTTTTAATATCAAATTGGACTTTAGCAAGTCTTACTGGTACTTTGTCATCATCCATGTCTTTATTTATTTTTTGCCAACTAAAAAAGAAAAAAGAGATTCATGGATCATATTGTTTCATAAGCAAGTTATTGAGTTATATGGTGCAGGTTAATGAGGGAGTGGTGTAGAAGGAAAGTCTCTGTGCTTTAAAACAAATGACTTCTTACAAGAAAGGTTGGGTATTAATGTCTCTTCTTATATGTATGTGAGTTAAATGCTGCTTCATTGATGCATCATTGTTAATTAATTTACATCAGTTTGTACATGTGCATGCTTCAAATTACATCCTGCACTGGCATGTTCAATTTTATTGATATAAACATGCATTGATATTAAAACTTCCCTAAATCAGACACTGATGGAACCAAAAGCTTTGACCATTTTATAGAGGTGACTTTTTTTAAAGAAGGATTGTTAGTAATAAAAATATTGGGACCAAAATATGTGGCCAGTAAAAAGAGGGATAGTTTCAAGCAACTTTGTATATTGAATGATGAAATGAGATAAAATCAAATATTCCTAAATATATATATGGAAACTGCAGAATCCAATTCATGTTATGTATTTCAATTAGTAGGGAAATTTTGCATCATCTTGTGACTTAAAATGGAAACATGTATAATCTGTATGGGTCCAACAAATTGATCTTTTACTATTTTCCTTTATCAATCAACTAAACTATTTGGAGTATGCTGAACTTTCATAAAATTTAATGTAGTAAGACAGCCCTACTGACATAATTATCCCCCCTTATTTTTACAAAGTGTAGGGTATACCCTCCAACCATCTGTTCATAACCACACTACCTAAATTGCTGGGTGAAAATTCTTGAAATTGTTTTTATTACCACTGTTGTGACCATGTACAAGCAGCAGATAATCCTTGGCTCCCAACTCTGGTGGGTGGGTGGATGGGGTTTAAAAGTTAATGTACAAAAATGTTAGTTACAATAACATTTTCAAATATTTGTTGACCAAATTTCATATATGCAGCCATAGGTGGAACATATATCATGTATGTAATGGATTTTGCATTATGACAGCTGTGTCACTGTTTGTGTGTGTGTGTGTGGGGGGGGTGAATACCAGGGGTGGGATGGGTTGGCTGTAAATTCTAGGAGTGGGGGTGGGGGTTGGAATATGCAGTAAAAAGTGGGGGGGGGGGATTTGTGATGGCAAATTGATCAAGCTAATGTTACTATTATTATCACTTATCGATATTATTTTTAAATTGTTATATTGTTGTACAAGAAATAATTATATTGTAGATATGCAAATTATGGGTAAGATATCTATTGACCATTATTTCAACCTGAATACCCAATATTCACCCTAAATTGTGCTTTTATCTCATTTGTTAAACCTTGTGCATGATATATTCAGATATAAAATCTCTTGATACTTCTGTCTTTGGGTTTCTTGGTTTTTTATAAACTGTTTCCCCATTTTAGTTAAAATTCCCAGCTCTCCTTCAGCCTCACTTGTCATGTATATATATATTACTGTCATGCATATCTTCTGATTTTTCCTCTTTGCTTCTTCTGTCCTTCCCAGTTTTCTATATGTAATATATGTGTGTGATTGCTATGACAGACATCTTACAAGCAGATAATATGTATGAGAAAGACATACATTGACTAAATATGCTCATTTACTACAAGAGATATTAATTAGTATAGTTAAAGAATAATAGGAATGTCCATGTATTTACCCACTATTGCAGCCCAGTTGTGAGGGAACAAAGTAAAAGTAAAACACCATCGCAAGCAAAGACTGCTTCCACTGATATCCCTAAAATGTCACCCACTCCTGTGCCTGTGGTCAGCAGGCTAAGGTCTGAATGCACTCACGGCTATGTGTGCTTGCAAAGTGATCAA
Source organism: Margaritifera margaritifera (assembly GCA_029931535.1). Taxonomy (NCBI): domain Eukaryota; kingdom Metazoa; phylum Mollusca; class Bivalvia; order Unionida; family Margaritiferidae; genus Margaritifera; species Margaritifera margaritifera. The sequence continues at coordinate 764,948 of JAQPZY010001621.1, read as the reverse complement.
AATGCACATGGTATACAGCAAAGGACATAGCCAATGGCAGGATGTCTAAAGCACTGTGAATTGGTGGTGGATAGTTTTCATGCAAATGCAAATAAAAAAGGGTATTTTATTTTCTTCAAAAACATGTGATACAAATATGGAAACAAGTAAATAGAACACTACTCTTTCTCCAATGTCTGACTAAGCATAGGATTTTTAACTCTACTGGTCATAGACCAGAAGAGCTTATGGGATAGACTGTTGTTTGACATCTGTCATCTGTTAGCACAAGTTTGTTACTGCTACTGCTCCTAAACTACTTCAAGGATTGCCATGAAACTTTACACACACATTCATCCCAAGGTTGCTCAGACTTCCAATATGAAATTTTGAAAATCATGTTATCACTACTTTTCCATAATGGATGGTCATATCAACATCAGGTTTTCACCAACGGACTTCTTATGATGTCTTGTTTGTCCTAAATGAAAGTGTGCCAATCTGATGTTCATTATGGCCACCACAGCAGCCATCTTGAAAATCTAGTTATTGCCATTCCAACTCAACAGAAGTCATATTGACATAGCGTTTTCACCAGAAGACTTCTTATGATGTCTGGTTGGTTATAAATTAAATGTCCTATATGGCCTCCAGAGAGGCCATCTTGAAAATGTTGTTATCACTACTCCACATGAATGGATGGTCATATCAACATGGGGTTTTCACCTAAGATTTCTTATGATGTCTAGTTGGTCCTGATCTAACATCCAGTATGGCCACCACAGCAGCCATCTTGAAAATCTTCTTATTGCTACTACTCCTTGTTGGTCCTAAATGAAAACAGTGCCAATCTAATATCCAATATGGCCACCATGGCAGCCATCTTGAAAATCTTGTTATCGCTACTTCTTCTGAACAAAAATTAATATTAGCATGAAGTTTTCTCCGGAAGACTTCTTATGATGTCTGGTTGGTCCTAAATGATAATGGTGCCAATATGACAGCCAAAATGGCCACCATGGCAGCCACCTTGAAAATCTTCTTGTCATTACTCCTTCTAAATGGAAAGCCATATCGACATAGGGTTTTCACCAGCAGACTTCTTATGATGTCCAGTATGGCCACCACACCAGCTATCTTGAAAATCTACTTATCGCTACTCCTCCAGAATTGATAGTCATATCAACATAGGGTTATCACCAACAGACTTCTTATGATATCTAGCTGGTCTTAGATGCAAATGGTGTCCTACAGACATCCAGTATGGCACAGTGAACATATTGAAAATATTGTTGTCACTAATTATCCTGAATGGATGGTCATATTGGCATGGGGTTTTCACCAAAAGTCTTCTAATGGTGACTACTTTATCATCAATCAAAATGGTGCTGATTTTAACAGCCAATATGATCCCCACAGTGGCTAATTTGAAAATCTAACCGCTTATGAATATCAAAGATGGTTTCAACACCCAGCAGGTAAAAAGAAGAAATGGTCTTATCTTCAATTCCTGGAAATTATTTTTAGATTGTAGAGCATCAATCCCTTTGAGGATCTCTTATTTTAAAATGTTTTGTGAAAGAGACTTATATTTAACAGTATGCTAAAAAGTGTCTTCAGAGTAATAACTACTATATCAGACATTTATAAATATATATATATATATATATATATATATATATATATATATATATATATATATATATATATATTATATATATATATATACAGTAAAGATTATAGATAACATTTCACAGGGGGGCTGAGTGGTCTAAGGCACTCACCTTTACAGATCACTGACATCTCACCTTTGTCCACGTGGGTTCGAGTTCAAGTCTTGGCTCAACCAATATGGGTATGTGAGCAAGCTGGCCAGTAGCTTCCTGTGGGTCGATGGTTCTTCCCGGGTTCTCCCTCCACCAGATCTACTGGCCTCCATGTATAGCCTATCATGTGCTGAAAAATGGCGTTAAACCCAAAAAAAAACAAAAAAAAAACTTTCACAGGAGACTGGGATTTTTAGAATGTTGTAACTGAGAAATGTTGTATCCAAATTCATCCTTTATTATCCAGAATGTTTATGTACTTGTCGGTGTCAATGATGTTGGACATTGATGTGGTAAACAATTTATACTGGTATGATTACTGTCAGAACTCATATGTAATGGTAATAATATTTTCAAACAACATACATTTGTATAAATACATGTCATGATGAAAAAGAAAAAATGATAAATTAGTAAGTTTTACTATCCACTGAAAGTGTCAACATACATGTACATGTACCAGCTGGTGAATCAAAAAAATCACTTTGATGTGAAAACATCTTTCTTCAGTATCTTAATGACTAGTAAATTAGTCTTTTATTTATTTAGATGGAAAGAAATTGTCAGTAGTCATGTGTATTTTATTAAGCTGTACTAAATTAGCTGACTTACAGTTATCGAATGATTGCTAAAGGATATTTCTAAATTATTCCATCAAAAAGTACAAAATAAAAACAGTTCTTTTCATCCTTTAATTCCATTAAACCAGCAACCTGTGATTCTAAAGTACTGATTATGGTTATCACACCTTTGTTACCTGGTGCCTATGTTAGGCCTTTGTTATTTACCAATTATGAATGATGTGTGATTATCATGCCTGTGTTGTTATGCCTTTCTTAATTTAATGACAGCCATTGTTTATCTGCCTTTATCTGCCTTAGGCAAGTCTGGTGATTAAAACATTATAATTGAGCTAATTTTCACAGGTAGACTACACAAATAAAATGCTATAACCAGTTAAAGAAAGGAATGTTATAACAAAGCCTTTGAAATACATAGTTATTAGGGATTTGGCCAGGGAAATTAAACTCTAAATGTTCTAACTATGAAAATGGTGTATCCAAGAACGTAATAAACAATCTTTACTGTATATGGTTATTTTCCTGAATTTGAATGAAATTTGTTTCAATTATCCCCTCCCACCCCCCAACCCCTGCTTTTGAAGGTAGCATCATGCATAAATTATCAGACTGAAAGAGCAAACTGGTTGCATATTGGTCAAAAATTGAAAACTTTAGATTTATACATTTCTTGTGAATATGTTTGATATTGACAATGTACTTATTGTATTCTTTGAAAGATATTGGTATATAATTTTTTTCATTTGAACATTTTTATATATTTCTTTAATTTAGGAAATGTCAATATACTGTACTGGAGTAAATATTTTTCATTTAAGATGATTTAGGACTTATTAGGTATAGACATCTTTATGAATTTTTAGATATTGTTTATCATCAGTGAACATCAATATAATAACATTTTACTTTCAGTTTTAGTTGGATCATGCATTTTTGAGTTATTCTACTTTCCTCTTGAGTTGTGGTGTGTCATCTGTGCTTGCAGTTTTGTCTCATGTCTGTTTTGTCTCACCTGCCACATTCAAAAGCAAGACATAGCATTCACACTGTCTGTTCATCTGTCCCTTGTCTGCCATCAACCTTTGGTTAAAGTATTTGAAAGGACAATATCTCCTGTTTTCATCAAGGGGATCATCATATGACTTTACCAACAATGACATCAGAGGGAAAGAATATTCCTAGAAATTGACAGGCAAGGAGCTTTAAGGTCATGGTCACAGTATTAATTTTAGTAGGGTGATCAATGGTTAAAGTTTTTGGATATGGCAATACTATCTGTTATTGCTATAGATGAATTGACATCAGAAGAAATAAAGATGTTTACCATGGGATATAAATGTTACTACTTGTTCAGAGGGCAAAAGGTCAAAGGTCAAGCTCACAGTGGTTAATTTGTTATATTTTTGGAGGAAAAAAAACTTGCATCATATGTTTTTGGATAGCATTTAGTCTTTTAACCAGATTCACTAGTGGGCAAGGAGCATCCTTGGGGTTAATGGATCTAGGCATTATAGGTCATAGTGATAAGGTGATTTGCTGATTAGTATTTATGGATAAATTGTTAAGAGCTATTTGAAGGGGCTATATTTTCTGTTTTTGTACATGTTTTGTTATCAGACTTGCGACATGTTAACAGAGGAATGGAGCAGTTGAAAGGTCAGAGGACAAGATCACAGGGGTTGTTTAGTCATGTGTTACTAGGGCAACCATGACATTGTCAAAGTCTAATAAATTAATTTTTTTTTACCATATATATTTTAGTCTTGTTCATCCAATGCAAACTATTGCCATTAAAAATATCAGAAAAACCTGATTCTAACACATCTGCTGCACTTTAAAATTTATCAAAAATTAAAATTTGTAGCAGCAGTTAAATCAACTTGTATGCTATCAGAAACTTTCACATCATTGTGACCTCATAAGACTCCGTGTGACATAGAGCTGTGGAGAAGTATATTTTAAGATATTTTAACAACATTTTCCAGATTGTGTTAGAATAGGGATAAGTCATAAGTTGGAGGATATGTGAATATTGATGGTGGTTTTACGATTGCATCTGTTTTACTATTGCATGCATCTGTTTTACTATTGTATTCACCTGTTTTGCCATTGCATACATCTTTTTTACTATTGGAACAAGAAAACCACAATGAATGTCCTCAGATTATCAAATACGAGACAGTTATCCCCTAATTGTCAGTTAAATTGGTTCAACCCCACTATAAATGTCTTCAGATCCTCAAATACAGGACAGTTATCCCCTAATTGTCAGATAAATTGGTTCAACCCCACTATGAATGTCTTCAGATCCTCAAATACAGGACAGTTATCCCCTAATTGTCAGATAAATTGGTTCAACCCTACTACGAATGTCTTCAGATCCTCAAATACAGGACAGTTATCCCCTAATTGTCAGATAAATTGGTTCAACCCAACTATGAATGTCTTCAGATCCTAAAATACAAGACAGTTATCCCGTAATTGTCAGATAAATTGGTTAAGCTTTGAATGACAATTGATAAATCTTGCTAGTTGTGATGCTTAAGCAAATCAAGAGGTATATAAACTGAAACTACCAGCGGATTATCATAACTATACTGTATATTGTTCAAAACAGTATTTTATGTGTGAATATGCAGCTGAAGAGCTATTATATGTAAAATGATTAAATTTTAAGAATTGCTTCATATGTTAGTTTAGACTCCTTTGTCTTGCACCTGTTTACTAACAAATTAACACAACACCTGCAACAATTTACATGGTAGCGATTAACCTTTGACTTTTTCTCTGCAGTTACACATTCTTGTATTAGCCCATGCCAATTTTATTAATAATGTTAGCCCATTTACATTTGCTGTAATACCTTATATTAGTCAGGGTAATGTTGATACATCATGCATAACATCAAACATCTATAATAAAGTGGCATGTATAATCCAAAAAATTAAATGATACAGTTTTTATTTTAAATGAAACTCCATTCCTTTTTACCAAACATGATAAAGAAGATTTTTAAAAAAGAAAGAAATTAATTGCTTTCAGGTATAGGGGAATGATCTTTGGTTTTCTTGGTAACATGCATTTTACCTTTAATTAGAAAGAAATTAGAAAGAAATGTTTTGACAAAAAAAACATGCCATGTATCATCTGAAGATTGTGTATTGAAGATTGTGTATTTTGCTTTATAAAATGTATCTGTTCCCTTTTTAACCTCATTCATTAAAAAATATATTTTATATTTTCTTAAGATTGTTAGTTTTTATTTATGTATTTTGCATTATTCAGATAGGATTACATTATAAAGTAATGTCATTTTTATTCATGTCTGCTTTGACATGAATCCTTGGAACCTCTTTTTTAAATTATGCTTGTAAAAGACCTGTTTGAAATATTTATGACACAGTTGCAAAAAAAGTCAAGTAAATCTGCTTGGTAAATTTTCTCCTACTTTATATCTTTATCGCATTGGAATACTGAGCAATTTTTCATGCTAGTTTACCAGAATATTTTTTATTCTGTTTGAAATAATGTTCTACTGTTTGCTTGCATCAGTGATACTATTCATTTTTATCTAAATTTGTCCTGTTGACAGCGTCCCCAAGGAACAGCATTTGCCATCAATTCCATCCCGCAAACCGCCCTCCCCAGCACAGGTGCTCCCGGTCAAGGATTTGACCTTGGGGTTCCAAGTTGACAAGGTCAAGTACGCAGAGCAGGGGGAGGGGAAAGTTAGATTAACTGCTTATTATGCTTCCACTGGAAAGGTAAGTTCATAAAACTCTATATCAGTTATATTTTTCTTACTCCTGGACTTTACAATGACTGTTTCAAATGTAGGCAAAATTTATGTCACTTTACAAGAAACTTATGATGCTTCTGTCTTCACACTGCAAATATTGGTAAAATCTAATTTCATTTTTTTTTGGTGCAAGGGGAACCCGATTTACATTACCATATATACTCGTGTATAATCTAATACCAACTGCAAACTGCATAGACTCAGATCTGCCGTCGCATAATGCGTCTGCAGATCTGGGTCTATGCAGTTTGTAAGGACTAATCAGTAGAACAAACAACATTGACCCTGATTTGATGGCGCATTATGCGACGGAAGATCAGGGTCTATGTTGTTTGCATTTGGATCCAGATTATATATGAGTATTTATGGTAAGTTCAGATTTAGACAGTTTTGGGATACAGCAAAGTGGTACTCCAATATATTAAACTATACGTCGTGCTGTTTTTCATAAAATTCTGCTTATGTTTGACTTTATTATCATTATAACATATAATAACATTTTTGTCTACCATGGCCTTAAATATACAGGGAAACCCTGCTATAACATAATGGTCATGGCCCACAGAGTTCCATTGTACTATGTAATGCATCATGCAATCAAGGCAAGTCAGGTAACTGATAAAAAATAGGTTAAGCTAAATGGGACTAAGTCAGTTACCAACTTAAATTGATACATATTAAATGAGAAATAGCAAAAACACAGTGATTACATATTTAACATTTAATTTTCTGTGGAGAACTGCGCATTGGTAAATACATGTATAAGAAAATAGGCAACAAAATAGAATAAATAGGTGACGAACAGGTATACTTACCAATTGCTCTCATTGCATACATAACAGTGAAATCATAATAATTATTTCGAAGATGTGCGCAAAAAAGCATAATTTTTAATCATCCCCACATAGGTCATGATGTGTTGGAATACCATGCAAAAAGTTATATAAGAATAATGAAAGGAATGATAGAACACAATTATGGTTCAGTATTCATGTGTATATGTGTCGAGGTCACTTAGCAGTGTCTATAAATTTAAAGCCTCTAGAATTTTCTCAGCTATATTCCATTCAGATCTGAATACTTAATTCCTTGCTAATAAACTTGCACAGACATATGAAACACTGTATACATACACAAAATATCTCATACCACTTATTTAAGGATATATATCATGGATAGAGTTTATTGTTTTGCAAAGAATTGATTGATTTCAAATGTCGTCATTGAATTACGTGATAATTAGCTGACAACATGGCCAAGCCACATGTGCATAAAGGTGGCTTTCATTTTGTGGTTATTTTGTTTTAAAACAGCACCTAATAGTTGCAACATCCTTTCACTTTGAGATTAACATTGTTAATTTAAAATTACTTAATTAGGTAGGTAAAATAATTAATTTATCAATTAGGGTAATAAACTTCACTTAAGCTATGGCATTGTTTGGTGCGCAGGTGTGTATGCAAGTTGATTGAGCAAGCATTGGTGGGCTATTGCTTTGCCATGGATTGAACAACAATCAAACACAATGCACTGAAGACAAACACAAAACACTGAAATAGAATTATTAGGCTGATTCTCCATTAGCAGGTGCCATTTGCAAAACTCTATGATGGTAGAGTGGGGAGAGGAGTAGATCACCTCTCGCCGAAAGGGATAAGTTGAACACCCATCACGTTCACAGTAAGGACATTGCACTGGACTCCTCAAAAGTCTTACTTAACCACAGTAAAGACCTTCTAAGGGCTGCTCCACTGGAAGCCGAGACCATCTTTGGAGGACTCATTCCTACTGTGGTTTCTCAAGATTTGAAGGATCATCAACATAGATCCTTCACACCCGCTCCTGGCCCATCACAATCTCTACCCCCATGCCTACACTCAGAATTTGAAACCTACATTATCATATGTTCATCCTCCTGAAACATCATACTGAATATCAGTTGGTATAGATGAATTTCAGGTTGATCCCTGCCCCTTCCTCCCCTGCATCCAGAATACAAAACTTTTGTTGTCATTAACTCTTCCTCCTTAAAACGTACAAAATATGATAACTCTCCCTCAGTCAGTATATAATGAGTTCAGGATACAAGTAAAACAGTGACAGACAAATTGAAGGATGGATGGACATGAACTATCAAAAAATGTCCACAAAAGTGCAGTTATAAAAGATCTAAAATAGTAAGATGAGTACACATTTACCCTGAAAATTGTGTTATAGGCTCAGTGATAGTTTAAACAGTAGTTTCTCAAGGTTTCTTTCTTTTGATGTTGTAATACACATCTTAAGGACTGCCTTTTAACTGAAGGTATTTTTCCAACCTATACGCGTTCTTTACCACTGTTACATTCTTCCACTGTTGTTTATTTTATTTTCCTTCTGTTACTTTCACATTTTAAGTATTTACCCAGAAATTATGGAATTAGTTTCATTTACTTTGCAACTTGATCTAAAAACATATGTTACCATGTGGGTTGTGATTTTCAGATAACATTCAGCTCTGCATGCATGATTTTACCAAAGAGCAACATGATTAATAGAAAATATACACCTGTGTACAAATATTAGAAGATAGCACAATGACATATCCAATTTTATTGCAGAATAAATGTTACTGATACACAAAAGTTTTATTATTTATCAAAGTAAGAGTCTTTATTTAAATTTTTGAAAGTGAAGAAAAATAGCATTTGCTTCATAATTACCAAACATATTTTTGTTTTTCAAATATAATATGCTTCATGTTGACATGAAAACTTGTACTTCTGGAGCAATAAACATTGTTGAGAAATTATTTTGACTTACCATAAGCCAGCTGGTTTCTTTTAATGGAAAATGAGACATTTTATTAAGAACTGTTGTCTTTCAAAAACAAAATGCTAATAACAAAGTCGAGTGAGTGACTATTGACAGATTTGAAATAGACATTCACAAATAAAAACCTTTGACATCTGTATTCATTTAAAGAATGACAAAGTGCTTAGATAGTTTTTTCAAGAATAAGCTGTTGCTAATTTTTCAGAAATGAATTTCTTTCTTTGTTTTTACAATGTATTCAATGTTTTTGTTTCTTTTCCTTCAAAAGGTTGTACAATCAGCCACTAGTCCTGTAACTTGTAGTACTACTGCTGTTAGGTCTAATTTTAAGTATGGATACCACATTTTTGGTCAACAAGAAGCTACCTTCCAAGAAGTAGATATTCAGGGAGACATGGTGTTCATTGCTCGATTCTACCTGAAGAAACAAGAACATCCTTTTGACGATTTCATGATACTGGAACCAGCAGCACAAGAACCGTCCCTTTATGATGAGGAGAGTCTCGTGGCATGGGCTGTACTTCCACTTGTGACATGCTCAGACTCATGTAAGTCTTTGATGTTAATATTCTAGGAATAAAATCATTATTAATTGATGGTTCTATTTGTACCATTGTCTACAGACACGGGCTGGCTAATATCAAATAGAAGGGACAGGACATCATGTGTGTTTAAAATAAACAGAGTAAATACATACATTGTTAAAATATGATTTGTCAATGCAATTTAAGTTAAGTAAGTCTTAGTTTTCGATAGTTGAATGTCATCAACACTTTAGCATAAATATTGATCAGTTTATAGTGTGCATGTATTTATCAACCCTCAGTTTCAAGATTATTCTATGCAGTCATTGAGATTTATGTTTTTGTGATTGCATTGTTATGTATGATGTTTATATACTTAACTTTTGTCTATGATTGTAAGTTGTATGTTTATTTGAAAATACATACTTAACTTTTGTCCAGTTAAAGTTACATAGTATTTTCATAGGCATTTCACAGCTAGACTGATGTGACATAGGTCATATAGGCATATGTATTTATATTCTGATTTTGGTAAACAAATACACTCATATTCTAGAATTTCGGTTCTAAAAGATCAGACTTAGGAATCTATTTTAGTTGTGTTGTTGATCTCAGATATAATTTGAGAGGAATTATTTATTTACAATATTAATTGGAAATATAAAAGTGCTCATTGGCTTTTGAATACATGATTTTGGGATTTATGTGAACTCATTGAAATACATTCTTGATTACATCTTTGTGGTACATCAGGACACTGAAGGCTATTGGAATTCATTCAGAACATTCTATTATTTTGGAGTATTTGGAATTTAACTCACAAATTGTAAGTGTCTTTTGAAATTTCACTTTAATTGTCTGGAAATAAATTGCTTGTTGATTTTACTTACATTGTTGGTTTCACATTCTTTCTGTTACATATTTTTAAGACCTAGAGTCATAACAGCATGCATCACCTCCCTGGCTATACAAAAGCCCCTTTGGTTAACATTAAGATTAGAGTAAACTGGTATATATACCATCTTTCATAAACAAGCCAGTTTTGTTTGCAAACAATTTTATATATTTATTTATATATATATATATATATATATATATATATATATATATATATATATATATATATATATATATATATATATATATATATATATATAATGTATCAGATTTAATTTATCTACCATATATACTCGAATATAACCCAAATAATTTAGGAAAATATAAAAAAACCTGGAAGAAGAGAGGTTGACTTATCCACAGGCCAATGTCTATTATAGCAGTATTAACACCATATAAGTCATTAACCAGGTCACCTCAGTATATGAGGACCTGGGGGTTCAGGTTAGAACGATATATGTGTGTGTGTGTGTGTATTCATCTCTGACTTATGGGTCAGCTTATGTGCGGGTCATGAACTTTGTAATGTTTTTACCTATTCAGTTTGGGGGGTCAGCTTGTATGCAAACGGGTTTATACTCAAGTATATATGATACTTTATTTTCCTTTTTATATAGCACTCACAGTCAAGAATAGAAGAAACTTCAACCCCAACGCAATGTCCATCAATGCAGGAACACACACTCTTGCCCTATATCAACCCCCAGTCCCAGAGCCCAGCTCAGTTCCATTCGATGATGCTCCATTCCCAAAGGAGTGGAAGCGTTACAATCAGAAAGCCACTTTACGAATATACGTGTTTGAAGGTCAGCCTCGACCTGGGTCTTTGACCCCTAGTGAACTCTCAGAGGATGAGGAGGAAACTCTGCCAGAGGTAAGTTGGAAATTTTGATATATTTCAGTATATCTGAACATGTATTGTGCTATCTGAACAGTTCTTCCGCCTCACCTGACCAATGTGATGAGTGAGATTGCATTAATGATCCTATCTCCATGATCAATTTTGTTGATCTGTCATTTGCCATCCACTGTTCACTGCCCATCAACAAAAGCCTCTCAATAGATCTCTGAGGAGTTTTCTGACAATACAGAATTTTTAATTTAATTAAGAGTCACTTCTGATAATAACAATAATAATAATTACTTTATTTAAAAAAGAAGCTTATTTGGTCAACAAAACAATCTTCCATGAGGCCTTTTTGGCTCCAGAAAAAAACAAAACTCTGCATAAGAAATTTAGTATTTGGTTTAGTTAAATATATATTTTTGTTTGAGATGGATCTGAGTTCATACATATGTACATTTTCCACAAAATTAAGATAATCAGGAACCAACCCATATGAGGAGTTGTAGACTAGTAGTCCCTATTAAAGTCAAGTTGAAATAGAAGTTACCCAAATGTTTTTAAAAGATTTGTTATGGGGTATCAACATCAGCATCAAGAAAAACCCTAGCTGAGCTGCACTCTTTTGAAATTTCAGTAGTCTTTCACTATTACCCCAAAAAGAACAGCAATTTTATAGATGTGGCATGATATAAGCATTGTAGAATATCATTCTCTGTTCTAGAGAGGGATAAGATTTTATTTTGTTCAAGAGATAAAGCTGTGAGTTTATTGTCTATCATTATGCCAAGTAGTTTTTCATTTTCAGACTGTTCTATATTGATTCCTTTTAGGATTACTTGGAAGTTTTCTTTCTCAGCTTTTACTTTGGCTTTAATACCTATGATCATGGCTTTTGACTTGGCTGCATTTATCTTGATACCATTGTGCTCATACCAGTTGTTTACATTTATCAAGTCCTGATTTTGTTTACATTTATCAAGTCCTGATTTTATTTAGTGCTAAGCTGCCAGCCAGTTGATCCAGTGTTATATAATGTTATGTCATCTGTGAACATGTTAAGCATGGTTACTCAATATCATATGGTAAATGATTGATTTAATGCAGAAAGAGTAATGGTGTGAGAACTGATCCTTGTGGAACACCTGATTTTGTGAGTTTCTTATCTGAAAGTTTATTTAAAATAGAAACTTGTTGTTTGCCTTCCAAATATGATTGAATCCAAGTTAAAATTCTGTGGTTAACTTTATATATTCTGAGTTTTTTTAGCAGGAATGCCAAGGTCAAAAGCCTTTGTAAGGTTAAGAAACACTGTACCTACCAGATTACCTTGATCTATTGCTGTTAACTAGTTATCCACCATTCTGGTTAGAGTAGTGTGGCATGAATGTCCTTCACGAAAGCATGATAGTCATGAATGTGGTATATTGGAATATTCCAGATATTTTCCAAAATTCATTACAAACATGCCTGTAAAATATATTTGAAAGTGATGATAAAACTGATATTGGTCTATAGTTATTCATATCAGTCAGATCTCCAATCTTTTATATTGGAGTTACTCATTCCAATTTAAGATTGTTCAAAAATATACCTGTTAAAATACTTAGATTGAAAATATACATAAGTGAAGGTGCAATCACTTGGGATGAAAGTTGTATGAATTTAGCATTTATATAATCTAGACCTATAGCTGTTTGATGCCAAGTTTATCGAATTCTTTTAAAACAAATTCTAGATTTATTGGAGGTGTTTTGAAAGACTTTTCATTGCAAAGTTTTGAAGAAATATGCTCATTTAATTTATCACTTTTATGAATTGTGAGATCCACAAGTTTTTCATTTCTGTTCACAAAGTAATCATTAAGGGTATTTACAATTTCAAAAGGCTCTTGCAAAATCGTATCATTTTCATCACTGATATATCTAAATGGCAGGTTATTGAGCATCTAATGGGTCATCAGAAGATTCATTTGTTGACCAAAGGATATCTTTTCATTCATTGAGGAATAGTTGTGCATTGAATTTTTTTATTATTCTATACTGGATATATTTGTGATGACAGGGTTTACTTTTGTGACTTGATTTTCATGTAGAGCAGATAGGTTAATGATCGTTTGTGGCATATTGGGGAACGCAATTTCTATATTATTGTCAGCATTGTTAGCATAGATATGATAAATTAGTGTTTCAGATATCTCTGTTGGTACATAAACTACCTGTAGCTGTTTATTATTTAGGCAATTTATAGTTTAAATCCAACATTGATTGTTGTCATACAACAAATAATAAATTAAAGTCCCCTGCTAAACAAACTTCTTTTTTTCTCTATGTACTGGTACAAAGTTTCAAGCTTACTTTGAAATGTGGTATACCAAGTATTGTCAGCATTTGGTAATCAATATACTCATCCTAATACAAATGTTTTGGACATTACTGGTATGTCTCATTTCTAGCAAAATTATTTCAATACGATTTCCTCAAAATCATGTCATCATTTAAAAGGGATGCTGTCCGTGCTGTAAACCAGAAGTCCACCACCCTTTCATGAAAGTTTTTCTTTTCTTTGAAAACTGTTGGCAGGAATTTTAAGTTCATCATCATAAAAAAAGTTGGTGTAGGAAGGTTTTGCTAGTATTCAAATGACAAATTATTTCCTGAAAGAAGTAATTTGATTTCATCTAGTTTTGGAAAAAGAGGGATGTTCAAAATGTCATATTTTTAGATCTTTTTGCTTAAGCCGCTGATTATGATACATTTTTATGATCCTGAGATTAATGGCAAATGTTTTATCAGAATTAATAGTTTCAGTATCAATATATGAAATTCATCTAGAACATCTTCATTGCAGTGTCCTGAATTATGACTATCAGCTGTTTTTTTCAGAAGATTTTGTATTGAATCTTGAAACATTAGCACTTTCAGCAGTTATCTTGGTAGCGGGTAACACATTATGGTCACCTTGATTGATGGAGCCAATGAATGGGATTGTTCCAGAAGTAATTTCATGGGAAATCTCGCCCAGTTGGGATCCTATTGCATGTTTGGGATCCTATTGCATGTTTGGGATCCTATTGCATGTTTGGGATCCTATTGCATGTTTGGGATCCTATTGCATGTTGGGATCCTATTGCATGTTTGGGATCCTATTGCATCTTTGGGATCCTATTGCATGTTTGGGAGTTTCTGGAAAATTGTGTCTGGTTTTCAAATTAATAGCCCCGTCATCATTGCCATAATCACCCTAATGTTGCATAGTTGAGTGGAACATTTGGCTGTGTTTTGCCTTATGTCCATCTTGTAGATAGTCATGACATTGAATTTTGCTAATGTGTCAGCATGATTCCACGCTGTGCTGGCTCAAAGCTGATTTTTCATGATGGTTGGTATGGTTAGTATGGTTCCAATTGTATGGTCATGATTTCTGTTAGTTTTATATGAGTCATAGTTGTCCTGTAGTAAAGGGAAAATCACATTTATGGCATGGAGAAAGTGTGACAATTCCCTTCTTGTTTCAATGGATTCTATTTCTATTAGGTGTTCCAGAACTAATCCAGACTTTGTCCCAAATGCATGTTCAATGTCTGTCATTTTCTAAAGCCACTCATGGCATAGATATTCAACTCACAAATCTCTGTGTAGATTCTAGGACATGCAGTGCACATAAAATCCAAGCGTTAAGGATTGTTCAAGTATATGTGGTTTAGGATGGTATAAAAATTGTTTTCAATTTGGTCAGTATGAAGGTTGTTACTAACATCACTGCCACTGCCAATGATGATGATTGTGTTATATTGAGAAAGGTCACTGTTTTTCATGGCTTCAGGTATATGACCAGTTTCTGCCCCAGGTAGACACTTAATTTGAACTGAAGGTTTCATATCTCTTTCATTATTATATTTAATGATGGAGTCTCCAATTATGAGTGTCTTTTTACCAGTATTATCATTTATTTGATGTTTTCTCCTTTGTCTTTAGTAGAATCATGTGTATTAGGGAAACCAAAGCTGTTACATCTCAGATGGGAAGACACCTTATCACCTTTTGTGGCACATCTTTTGGTTGGGAATTTTCCACTGTAGTTTGAATGACTTTTGGGTATATTCCTGTATTCTGGGCATGATGTAGTATGACTTTCTTTCTGGATCTTTTTATTTGTTTTCTTTATTTTTGTGCCTGCTAGCTTTGTTGATCTGCTTTTGTAACTTTTCTTTCAGGGAGTTAACAATTTCTGTTTTCATATTTCTAATGTCTTCCTGCATCCTCCACTGAGTTTAAAATGTCAGATCAAACTATATATATATATACACACACACACACACATACACATACACATACATGTATATGGATCAATATCTTTTGAAGCAGCAGAGCCATGCTAGGTTCATTTAACTTAAGTCAGGAGCAAATTTTTCCCATTTATTTAACTGTCTCACTTTATCATTAATTTTTGTTATCTTCAAGAATGAGGCAACAGCTTGATGACTTACTTAGGTGACATCTGATGGCTAAATTATTTGTTTTTTTTTTAGGCTCAAATTTTCTCTGAAAGTCTGATAACTGTTCTTTATTCCTTTCTGACTGGTATTTGGTTTTTAAAGATTCTTATTCTTTTGATAATTTACTTGCATTTGCTGTCATTTGTGCAAATTCTGGTTGAATTAATGTTTTCTCTCATTAGAGCTGTTATGTCTGTATGGCTGTCTTTAATTACATTCTGCTGTTCAGAGGCATTATCTGGTTAACCATCAACTTGTGCAAGGCCCTCTGGGAGCAGTTTATTGTTACTGTGTCTGATTAGATTTTCTGACAGGTCCTTACCACAACAGTTCTCAGCTTCTGGTTCCTTAAGGGAGGAAGATTTATGGGGGGGGGGGGGGTTTCCCAGCTGGAGGAATAACACCTATCTCTATATCTGAATTCCCAATAGGGGAGAGCTGTATTTGATCTTAAGTTAAAGGAATAGTAGCCCCACAAGATGTTAACAAAGACTGGTTTGGGATGCTACTGCATGGCCTGCAAATAGTAGCCCCACAAGATGTTAACAAAGACTGGTTTGGGATGCTACTGGCCTGCAAATAGTAGCCCCACAAGATGTTAACAAAGACTGGTTTTGGATGCTACTGGCCTGCAAATAGTAGCTCCACAAGATGTTAACAAAGACTGGTTTGGGATGCTACTGGCCTGCAAAATATTCTGATTGTTTCCATGGTCATTGGTTTAGGGTTAATTTCTGTAGCTAAGGAATGACAGTCAGTTTCAGTCCATTCGTTATGGTGGAACTCTAAAGAGTCACTGTACCCTTGTAGGCCTGCAGATTTGGGGATGAATTCAAAATTTTGGAGATGAAGTCTTTGTGTTTGTGATCAGTTCCTTGACCATATCTTGAGGTTAGATTGTCCAGCCATTCAGATATAAGCTTTATGTTACAAACAATTATAGAATTTGTATTATACATTAAATAGTAATTATTATCATCAACATCTGACAGTTGTTTCATGGTAGTAGTATCTATTTCACTTTTAGAGAATCTAAAAAAGCTGCTGCCTTCAAGTGAGGTACCGTCAATCAAACTCAATAGATTTATTGTCTTCCATTGTAAGAATTAAAGACAAAACATTATTTGTTTAGGATATATTATCATATTTCAAACTGAATGTAGATTAGACAATTAGCAATCAGCTGACTATGCTGTTGGATCTATGCAGTTTGTAAGGACTAATCAGTAGAACAAACAACATAGACCCTGATCTGCTGGCACATTATGCGACAGCAGATCAGGGTCTATGTTGTTTGCATTTGGACCCGGCTTATACACGAGTATATAAGTATTTAAGACAGCATTGTACAGAGAAAAACTTTCTGAGGATAAAGTGTCATGTCATCAAGTAACCTAACTCAGATGTAAACCAATGCCATTAAAATTATGAGAAACCCCAATGTTAGATCAATGGTATTTGAAATTTGCATGATCTTTGATGAATTTTTCTAATACACAGGATAGTATTCAATAGAGCTGTGCATCATCTGCTTGGTCATTATATGATAAATATTATTATACTTGGGTGGTGATACAATACATACCATGATATGTATCATACAATTAGCATATTATGATACAGGAGTGATGACACAATAGGTATCATGATAGAGACTCCTATCTTATGTATTTGTCTTTGTATGTAATGTCAATTTCACTGTGTAACAAGGTTACTAGTATTACCTTTAATATGATGACCATTTTGCAGAATCTGCACATGCTTTTGTTTCTAACTTTACAATCTCATTATAATTATATGACGCCTGAAACACAAAAATATTTCTAGAGCCTTAAATACAGCTGAGCAGTTTAAGATTTTATCTACCATGATGGTCTTAACAAAGCAATATGGTATCAGAAGTTACTTTTTCATATTGACATTTAATATAGATATTATCTTTTATGACATTAAATCTACAAATTATCTTTTGCACCTGAATTTAGCATGTAAAGATATAAATGTCATACCTGCCAACCTCCCAGGCAGTGTCGGGGGTTTTTGAGACTCAAAAGTATGTTTTGAGGTCCCAAGGGGGATTAGTGTGCTCAGCCAAAAAAAGCAACATTGTAAAATTGAAATAAAGTTATTTACTCATATAAGCCTAGATAAAATTACTGGAAATTCAAATTTTAATAAAAGAAAATAGTTTTTTTTAAAAGCATGTAGTACACTTAAAAACAAAATATAGTTGGTAGATTTATCATAGCATTGTTTGGTGAGCCCCTCATGTTCTATAAATATCATATGATGTCATTTACCCACAAGGCATTGCACCTTTGGCCATATTGCTTTCAGACAAACAGATGATACAGCATTCAGTAGACTTTATTGTTGTTTTTATCTTTTTCTAAGTGATAACTTTTATATGTTGTCCAAGAGGGACTTCTAAATAATGGCTGTGAAACAATGTTGTTGTGGATATAGACTGACTGTTTCCTGGCTCTATGCATTGTTTAATCCTGCAAAGATATATGAGGATAAATAATAATAATAATAATATGATCTTTGTATGATTCAGTTGTAAATCATTGGAAGTGATTTACAAAAATAAATACATTTTGATAATAATTTTTTTTAAATTGGGGTCATTTTGAATAGAGTAAAAGAAACTAATGCCATCAGACAGACTGATGCACAGTCAGACATTGTGGACGTTTTAAGATATTTTGTAAGGCATACTGCCTACCTTTAATAAAATGTTTGCCCAGTGTAGGTGAATCATATGCTACATTGGAAAAAAACATTAATTTTGAATAAAGGTTCTGCAGTATTCCTTTTTCATCTTGAAGACCTTTCATAAATGAGGAAATTATAATATATATAATCTACCGGTTGTCCAACGGCTACAGAAACACCTGTGAAAATTTACATCAAATTTATTGGATCATTATAAATATGGAAAATTATTTGTCAAGTTTAGGGCATAACATATTTTAAAATTATTTACATTGTATGATGATGCATCTCTTTCATTATTCTAATTATTATTTCTGTTGCCCGTTAGAAAGCTTAAATAAACGAAATATAGCTTCCTTTACACGTTAAAACTCTGTTGTCTGAATCATGCATATAATGTGGTAATCTGGCCGAATTTAACCTGCTATTTCCCTAGTAAATGAATCCTAGGCACTGTCATTCAGTGGTTACATTTAATGCACAGCCTTTGTTTGGAAAAACAATTTCCCTCGAAAATTTGGCTGAAGCGAGACTAGCAGTGTATAACACATGGTGAGGTTCATAACATCATATTCATCAACAGAAATGTCATGTTGAAAACAATTAGGGACTGAATTTTTTACAACTTTTGAAATGGATACTTTATTTATTTACTTGAGGGAATTGTACCTATCATGACTGTTGTTAACAGTTTACATACACTCTAAAGTAACATAGCAGACCTTGTGATGCAAATACACTTACCATGCCGTATTACCCAGTCTGTTTACATTCCCAAATCTACCATGTGTTCATCATTTTCTTGGTACGACTCCGATTCTGAGACCATTGTGTCATTACTGTCATGTGCTACAGGTTCAGATTGATATGGTTGTCTGAGATCAAAAGAACTAGCCATTAATCACAAATCTTTGAAAATGACCGACTGAGGAAATACAGAATTCTAAACTACAGAAGGTGTCAGAATCCACTGCCTTTCCCATCTCTGATGTCACCATATCACATGGCCAACTGCCTCACTAAAGTTCGGAAATGGCTGCTGCAGGGAGAGAGCAGCTATATTTAACTACTAATTTCAGGCAGATAACTCAATGCTGGTACAGCAGATTTCAGCTTCTCATTTATGTTTACATTAATACAATGTACATGGAGAAAAAGAAAAAAGAAGGTGAAACTGTGCAAGATATCATTTAACTATTTGCAGACTTTGCTGCTCTCAGTAGTTTGGTTTGAGAGCTGGGACTTGAAGGTGATGCAGGTGTCATTAGAGTTCATCTTTGCACTCATCAGAGTGGATGGTAGTGTTGTTCAGACTTTCTCAAAGAGCTTGTTGAATTTTTCTCAGCATAGAATATGATCTTTCTGCTTCTGCATTGCTGAGAGGAGGTGTAAAACATGAAATTTCTACACTAGTTAGAATGTTTAAACATGTTAGTTACTTTTGGGACTGACCATTTAGATTTGTGGGTATGAGGGGTATTGGGATTTTTTGGAAAACAAATCTTCTGGCCCCCTACAAGCTTTGAAAAAATTCTCTTGCATGTATATATATGGCTAGTATATATATATATAATATACACCGTGAAACCCCTCAAAACCAAATATCCTAGGGACCCCAACAAAATTTCAGTTTTTAGAGAATTTCAGTTTACTGGGGTTTTTACAGATGTGAAAAAATGTCTTTTTCTAAGCATTTATGTGATGAGAGAGAGAGAGATTATATATTATAGGGCCTGAGATTGGAATGTTTTTTTTCCTATCTTTGCTAAACCATTGCCACAAAAGATCATTCAGTTTGTCAGATTTGCAGGCATTGTGGAAACAACGCTTGTTTGCATCACTGTTGTTTTCAAATTCGTTCTTATAGAATTCCATTTTTTTTAAGAATATCTGAAAAAGTTGATGTTCCATTTGCCAATTTTTTCCCCTAGTTTCTTCAGTGTAGGTTTTGGCACCGATTCATACTCATTGATCAGACTGATTTTATCCTGTAAGGATAGTTCAATCCTACGATTCTTAGCTGATTGTTCTGACATCTTGACATGTGAGTGGAGACAAATAACAGTCATGGCTACTTAAATACATGTATATAATGATTTTCTCCATTGACAATCAATTGAGTGAATCTGACTTTAAGAATACTGTTTTGTCGGTCTCTGTCAGCAAAGCATCATAAGCTAGGCCACATGCCTGGTTAATAAAGCCGGATATTTAATAAAAAAACAAACAAAAAATGTTCTATTGATCATGTATAAAAATGAATAGCATCAATCACAATTAGATAATAAGGAGATAAACATAATCTTTCTTAAATGGCTTACCTTTAAGCATTTAGTTAATAATAATACACCTTAAAAGTGGCTCTTTTATGTTGTACAAAAACTTCAGATTAGCCTAGTGTCAGCCCTGATCTGTGTCAACACGCATGACAAGTATTGTTTTAACCTTGTGTGCCCTGGAACATTTTCCGTGTCTTTGTCTCACAGATAAGCCCAGATCAGTATTTACTAACCGTAGTTAGTCTGTTCTAGTTTGTGTCAGGAATTTAGCAGCCAAAATACATTTCCAAGTTTGAAGTCAGTTTCGGTTTTACGGGGGTGGGGGTAACATAAAATTGAAATTGGATAGAAATTTCTTTCAGAATTTAGAGTTGAGGGGTTTCGGTTTACTGGGACAAACATGATGATATTAAAGAAGGAAACAAATTGGGGACTCTAAAAAAATGTTTGGTCTTATGGGGATTCTGGCATACTGAGGTTTCAGTTTTGAGGAGTTTCACTATATATTTAGAGAGAGAGAGAGACCTGTGAACCCTAATGATTTTACTGAAAGTCTTACTGAAATGACCCTAAATTATGGACTTCTGGAATAAAAGCAAAAAATACAAAAATGCAATAGTTGTGGTCAAATCCAGATATTGGCTTGTTCAGGTTTGGTCTGGTTCCAGGTTTTCATAGTAGATTCCGTGGAGCTAACTTTACAGGAGTACCTCAGACACTTTAATCTGCTATGTTTTTCATGCAAAGCACCTCCATGATCAAGCTTTTGCTTTTACATTATAGCATTATCTAGAAATGTCATCCAACAAATGAAAACATGTTGAGGTGAAAAGGAGAATCACCCTCTTAAAAAGTTCAAACAGCACAGAAGTATAAAAAGGAATATTCAGATTCTTGGCCGTGCAGGAAAGGCAACAATTACATTTATTGGACATCACGTCATGCCAATTTGTGTATTGCCTTATGGCGGGAGAGATGATTGCAGCCAACATGAAATTAAAAAAGATTACGTCAAGTTGAGAGATTAGGCAAGAAGTCATTGACATCCTTGGGGTTCGGACAGCAGTTTCTGAGCCCAAACTCGATGTCATTAAGGTCTAAGTGTACTTTACGAACTTTTTTATTGAACATAATGTTGTCTTTTCTGCATCTGATCTCACTTATGAATTTTTTGAATGCACGTTTTTCAGTCGACAATAGCAATAGATGATATTTCACTATACCATACTGAAAATTGGTCTACGTTATGAAAAATTTAATCTTTAGGTCTGCACAATTTGTCAGTATAATGGTAGCCTTAAAATTGCTATTTCAGACTGCTTGGCTTCCCTTTGAAAGGAAGACACCACCAAAAGACCCATTCCTTGTAGGAGATGGTTTTGACCTCTACATTGATGCCTGTAGATTCCTGCCTGATTCAGTCACATTTTCAAAGGTATGAATACAGATTTACAGGAGCAGGCTAAAATCATATAGAGTTTGATAATGCTTTATTCTTCCACTCAACTTCTCTGTCAGTTTGGAGAATCCTTCATTGAAATATAAAAAATCTGAGGGGATGGATACTACAGTTCAAAATTGTTTAGTTGCAAAGTTTTAGGTAAAGTATGAAACAGTTTGAAAATTTTTCCCAATTTTATATATAACAACAAAACTTCTCTCTTTTTCATGAGTTTTTTCAAGCACAGACACCAACATCAACTTCTTTTTATGTTATTTTGAAATAGTATAATATGAAAACTTCAAATTTATACTAATACTACACAAAATTATATTTATATTTGTTATACATATCCTTTTAAGATCCAGCCTTCTTGCCACAGGTACAACAAATATTCTTGAATCAATGCCAGTGATGTGTAAATATTACCTGTTTAGAAACATTTAATTTGTGTTTCAGATTGCAGGCAGGATATTGGACCGGAAATATGAGGTGTATGGGAAAGACATTAATACAGGCATCAAGCTGGATAGTGATGTCTATAACCCTGTGTTTGAAGAAAAGATTGAATTTAGAGATCCAAGTGTCCCTCCCACAGCTACACTGCTCATCAAGGTATACAATTCTATAAATTTGGAGTCTTGTAAACCTTGACTGGTATCAAGTTGCGGAGAGGGTCAATTTTTTACCCCGCTGGTCATTGCAAAAGTAAACAGTACGGACCTCTTTCTTTCCTCACTGAATTGATAACAAATCAGAAGGTTGTTGTATTCTCACTATCCATACAAAAGAGAGAGAATATCTTTATAGAATTAATTCCTTTTCCTCAAAGAGTAAGGTTGCTCAGTACTTTGGTAGTTGACATAAGTTAATAGCTGTAACAATATCCCATCTGTCGAATCCATTAATAGTTCATATTCTTCATAGTAATAGCGTACTGTATCTTGGATATATTATCAATACAACGAAAAAACAATCATAACTGTGGAACTTTGACCAAAATAGAACTGTAAACAATTAACTTAAATGAAAGGCAAATGCAGATTAATTACCAACTTGCAAATGAAAATATATATTACACAATGAACTAAATATAACTTAAAGGGAATAACACAAATGAAAAAGTAAGCGGAAACTGAATTACTAACTTGCAAATGAAGATGCATAACTTAAGAAATGCATATCAACAAACAAAGTAATCACAAGTTTAGAATTAAAATAAAAAGAAGTCACAGAAAGCAAATTAACTCAAATATCAGATGTTGGCACACATTAATGCTTTGCTGATGAAGAGTCACATAAAGCAAATGTAACTTAACACTAAGCTAAAGCACAGGCAGATTAAAAATAGAAGCTTTGATGCAATGCTAAAGTATATATAAGCAACAATTCCTACTGATGCAGCAATATTATGAGTTGCCCTGGTTATCTACATATATATAGACATATACACATACATACATATAGCTTACACATGCCTGCAATATAGCAATATAATGAGTTGCCCTAGTTATCTACATATATATATACACATATACACATACATACATATAGCTTACACATGCCTGCAATATAGCAATATAATGAGTTGCCCTAGTTATCTACATATATATAGACATATACACATACATACATATAGCTTACACATGCCTGCAATAAAGCAATATAATGAGTTGCCCTAGTTATATACATATATATAGACATATACACATACATACATATAGCTTACACATGCCTGCAATATAGCAATATAATGAGTTGCCCTAGTTATCTACATATATATACACATACATACATATAGCTTACACATGCCTGCAATATAGCAATATAATGAGTTGCCCTAGTTATCTACATACATATACACATACATACATATAGCTTACACTGCAATATAGCAATATAATGAGTTGCACTAGTTATCTACATATATATATACATATATACACATACATACATATAGCTGACACTGCAATATAGCAATATAATGAGTTGCCCTAGTTATCTACATATATATACACATATAAACATACATACATATAGCTTACACATGCCTGCAATATAGCAATATAATGAGTTGCCCTAGTTATCTACATGTATATACACATATAAACATACATACATATAGCTTACACTGCAATATAGCAATATAATGAGTTGCCCTAGTTATCTACATATATATATACACATACATACATATAGCTTACACTGCAATATAACAATATAATGAGTTGCCCTAGTTATCTACATATATATACACATACATACATATAGCTTACACATGCCTGCAATATAGCAATATAATGAGTTGCCCTAGTTATCTACATATATATTCACATACATACATATAGCTTACAATGCAATATAGCAATATAATGAGTTGCCCTAGTTATCTACATATATATACACATACATACATATAGCTTACACTGCAATATAGCAATATAATGAGTTGCCCTAGTTATCTACATATATATACACATACATACATATAACTTACACTGCAATATAGCAAAGCACTCCAATGAAGCAGTCAAACCAAAACAACACTGCACTGACAGAAGAGGGAAAAATAAAACACAACTACTGTACATACTCGCGTATAATCCGATACCAACTGCAAACTGCATAGACCCAGATCTGCCATTGCATAATGCATCGGCAGATCTGGGTCAATGTAGTTTGTAAGGACTAATCAGTGGAACAAACAACATAGACCCTGATCTGAAGGCGCATCATGCAATGGCAGATCAGGGTCTATGTTGTTTGCATTTGGACCGGTATTATACGCGAGTATATATGGTAGTTGATTTAGCAGGTATGAAAGCCTTGAATATCTTATTTTTTATTCTATTCGGATTAGTACTTTTTGTGAACAACTGCTTTTTTTTGACATCATTGGATTTCAAATGGATTATATAATTGCGTGTAGATTTGTTATTTCTGTTATTTTTTGTGCTTTTGAATTGCTAAAAGTGTTCTGCAAATGGTGTGACATCATTCAGGTGCCAATCAGCATATGTAATTGGTGCTTTGAACTGAAGACAAGATATTTAATTGACAAAAAGGATTTGACATTACTCGTTGTGCATTTTTACACATAAATAATAAGATGTTCTTTTATTTCATTGCAAAATATGTTTAGAAGTGGTAAATTTGTGATTTTGAATTCTTAAGTAAAAAAAAAGAATCGTGTTCTTCACATCATAATGTGTTGGCCTCTGTTGCAACCAAAATGTAATCATACAGTTTTATTTTCCCCAAAGTGACTGAGATCTTTTATCAATTTAGATCACTTTAAACTTGATGACAATGCATCTGTATAATAAAACAGAGGATTGACAAGTATATTTGTTAAAGGCAGGTGTTGCATCATTGTTTTAATGTTACTCATATGGTCAGCTCAATCAAATGTACATCAATATGGGATAAAAGAAAACAACCTGAAGCTTAGTATCATATTTGTATTTCCTTTTTAAAAACATTATTATTTAACAAAATTAAATGCATAAATACCATGAAGTGACAAAAACATATTTAATTTACATAAACTAACATTATTATTGTAAGTTTGACTGGCATTGTGTTTACAACAACAACCCTCCCCCCCACACACACACACACATTTGCGTGGTTCAATACATAACACGGTTGGCATTTATGGAGCACAAGTACCGCATTGTAATGGAGAGAGCTGTATAAAGAACTGCAAAAACACTGTAGGAAGATAAACCCTTCCAAATAAACGTAAATATGAAGTAACATAATAATATTAATAATAATAATTATAAACTATTATTATTATTTATATATTTTTTGAAGACTACTCTGTGATAAAAAAAAAAAAGGCAATAAAAGATAATTACCTTTTGCAGATTTTGTGGGAAGCACTAGTGTGGCTTGTAGTACACACAAAATCCATGAAAATTGGTACTCCACAAATATTAATACTCCACTAAAAGTATGTTACAGATTAGTTTACATTTTTGGTAGAGGTTTCCTGACAGTTAGAAAGGCAGCAGAAGCTAACAAATTTACACTCAGTGTGTCCTAACAAATTTACACTCAGTATGTCCTAACAAATTTACACTCAGTATGTCCTAACTTGACGTCTCAGAAAAGCTTCATGTGAAGTCCTTTTGATTAAGATATACTATTTTGATTTTTTAAGTGTTTATGTATGACTATATATGACTGTTTAAAAACTTATTTTTGGTAATTGTTTTACCTCACAGATCTACACAATAGATAATTTCTACAAGACCCTGACAGTTGCAGGATATGCAACACTAAACATCTTTGTGGAGTCTGGCACAGAAAGACAACCTGTCATGGACAAAGCAATGCAGGTTAGAACAGCTTTGTGATACTGTCAATCATAATAACATTACATTTTCACAAATTCAGTCAATTCACATATTTTTAGTATACATTTTTGGGGAGGTGATTTGCTCATTTGCGGTATGAGTACTGTATAATTTTGCTAAAACCATGAATTAGGTTTTTCAGCATTTTGTGACAAAGCATACGATAATGTTAACAAATAGACAAAAATTGTATGCTCATGAAAATGTTGTGATTCATCTGTATAATGTTAAAGATTTCTGAAACTGAAAACCAGTGATATTCATGACTTGTGCATTCAAAAGCCAATTGACATGCTTAAATATGGTACTACTAAGCAAATGGATACTATATGACTCACGCTCCTTGTTTTGTGGATACCATTTATCATGCTTTCAGAAACTAGAGTCCTTTGCACATGTGATAAGTATAAACAACATACTTATTTTGTATCAGATGTGGAAGGATAACTTGGTACAGAAGTGTGCAGGTCAAGCATGCACAGTGTTATATTTGGGCACTGGGCAAGATTCTTGTACCAACATCTTGTTCTTACCTGTACAGGTGTTATGGAACTAATGGAAGGACAAAGAGAACTATCAATAGTGTACATGTTTGTGATCTTGGACCTATACTTATTATTATTATTATTATTATTATTATTATTATTATTATTATTATTATTGTTGTCTTGCTTTATTTATGAATGCAATGTGTATAGTCTTTGCATGAAAACCAATACAATATTACTTAGGTCACCAATTGTCACTTTGATCTTTTCCAGGTTACTTTGAATGAAGGTGCTCATCAGCTAAGGGTGTACAGCCAGGGCCCTAATGGGGTTGACCCCCTCAGTAACACCTGCCTCCGTGACAGTGAGGCTAGGATTGTCCCATGTGCTTCAGTCCTTGTCAGACTGGTCAAGGTTGCAAGAACAGCAGCAGGAAGAGCACTTGAAGTTGGTTGAAATTTATCAGAAACACTTTGCTTGTTTTATAAAGGACCTCACTTTCTTCACTATATATAAAATTGATTAAATGAGTTGAAAAACAATGTTCTCCAGGATACGGAAATATGTGTAAAAATACATGTACTTTTAATTTTGGATGCATGAAAATTAAAAAAGCCAAGTCCTCAGTATGCAAGTTTTTATGTCATTTTTATTTGATCTGTTTTTTCAAAGTGAGTATCAGTCATGTAGTGTGCGGGCTATCAAGCAAAGTTCAAGTGATTCTAAAAGAATTAGGTAAAGCCATATAGGCCAGACCTTAGCAAATAAGGAGATAAAGACACCGGTTAATCGATTGTAGGTGCTTAATGATTGTTTTGATCAAAAGACTAATTACACACACATGTGCTCTGACATCTTGCTTTGATAAGCACCATTCAGCACACATTTAATCCATGATATTTTTAATTCTTCTGCAATGTTTGGAACACTTGCATTTTATTGTATAACATATTTAGAAAAATAGTGCCAAGATTTTTGGCATAGGAATAAAAGCTCCCATGTTAATCATTATAAATCGTCATAAAATCAGCTGTTTTTCAGCATCATGTACTTTCATTTTTTTGTGATTATCACATCTACTTTTTTGATGGAAACTTTACATAATTTCTTTGGTGCCAAGCACAAGGCTGCAGATAAGCCTGTTTTAGCTGTGAAGTGTTGCTGGTTTCATCTATGACGTCAGTGGCTTGTGAGTTAGGTTTCTTCTCACATAATCGTATCACGACAAAGGACTGTGGATGTTTAAAACAGGAAACTAACAAAATATATGAGTGATGGAGTAAGGTCCAGAACTTAAGGATTTTGATCTTAAACCAGCAGTGGAGAAGTTTCTTTAGTTTGTTTAAGAAAAGAGTGAATGTAGTATTCTGTGTTGCTTAAAGGTGAAATGAAAAAAGTGAATGGAATATAGTCATTGGTTTCTCCTTCCAGTGTCTTGGAAAATTTATTGATTTCAAATGGAATTAAGTTAATTAAGTAAATTAATATAGAAAAAAAAACTAATCTCTTCCTCGATTCCTTCTAGCTGCACACAAAATTGAAGAATGGCAAGCTAAAGCCTTTGAGAATTGTTATAGTTGTAACATCACAAACAATCACAATTGCCATTCTCAGTTGTCTTAGATTTTCATTCTTTTATTATAATACAAAATATTTCACAATGAATGAACATGTATCAATCTGATGATGTTTTATATTGGTGACACAACAATACATGCATAATGTTCTAATTATTGGTTGGAAAAAAAGGTATTGGTATTGGGACTTCAAGTTTTAGGGCTGGTACTCCCAACATTTTCCAAGCAAGGAAGATATAATATGCCACAAGCTACAGTCAAACCTGTCCTAATGGTCACATTTACACAGAGGTCACCTGGTTACAATGGCCATTCTAATTTCCTCACAGCAAATTTCCTAAATGTCATGTGTAATGGTCACCTGCTTTCTGCAGTCAGCGACAAGGTGTTTCCTAACCAAACAGTGGTTTCTCCCTGGAGAATATCTAGTGACCGCTCATTATATGCAAACAAAACTTTTGCTTCATGAGTAAGGCATTGTTTAGATAAAGGAATAATTGTGTGAATCGATGTGCAAACATTTTTTATCTCACTTGTAATCACTGTACTCCAGTCACATTCTCCAAGGTGTCAGTATGTGAAATTTGAAAGTGAGGTAGTTTTTACAATTAGGTAGAGGGTTGAAGCAATTCGTTTGCCAGATGCTGGGAAAAGTAGTCATGTTATCGCAGCAGAATGAAAGTCATCTTTTGTGCCAGTGTGACAGGTATAGTTTGATATCTTCATCTATTTGCCTGTTATTAAAAACTATCTCTGATGAAAAAAGTTCATTTTTGAGAAGAGATATAAGTTACATCCCTTTTCATTAGGGTCAGGGGTCATTAAATATTTAAAACTTGTCTGTAAAAGCAGGCAAAGTTTCAGTTCATGGATCACAAAGAATAGCCATATCTGGCTTCTTTTGATTCCCTATTCATTACAGGCCTCTCACATAAGCCGACTGTCTTTTGATCGTGGCGAATTGAGCAACTAGCCAATCCAGATATTGTTTTTGGAGTGTGAACAGCTGTTTCTAAGCCTAATTTATACAAGTTGGCAAACCAAAGAGACAGTCCTCTGTTGTACAGTCATATATAAGCTGTTAGTCAGTAGGTGAAATTTGTGTTTTTTCATGGTGCACAAAAAAAACCTAACATCAGTGGTTATTTTAAGTCAGTGATGATTTAATTTATATGATGGATCAAAGTTAGCAGGATACAGTAATCTTGTGTGGAACATAAATTTGGGAGAGAACAACATATATGCGTATTTTATGATTTTTTAAAAATAGTGCACATAAAACAATCTTGATGAGGTAATAATAATAAAAATAATGATATTCGGTGCATGGTATTTGTTCAAAAATCAATATTGAAAGGTGAACCTGTGTACAAAGGCCAGTTTTCCCTTTTCCCATGGGTGGCCACTATTGACAGGTTTGACAGTACTTTCAGTGGAAAATTTTAGGTTCTGTTTATCACATAATTGCATGAGTTTTATGTTACCCGATGACCTTGCTATAAGATGTTGCTGGATGTTATTACATGATGTAACATGTCAATTTTATCTTATAAAGTTATAAAGCTAAAAATGAGAATACTGAAATTGTTAATTAAGTTATATTTTTATTCAGAGTTTATTCTAAGATTGCAGTTGTGAGATTCACACAAGTATCTAAAAAATAATTGCACCAAAATATTGACCAAATGCATGAAAAAGGTGAATAATATTTGCATGCCCTATCTTCAATTACTGAGTTAAATCCCCCCTATATTTAGAAAATCTACCCCTTGTTTCAAATGGATGTGGTCATTTTCCCCCTAAATTTGTGGTAATAGAATAGATCCTGCTTATTCACATGGTATTTAATCATAAATGAAAAATGACAATATACTTTTAAAAAATGGAAAAATGTAATACATGGCCATATTAATATTCTGTTAGTTTGATTAAATCCAAGATTGTGGTCCATCAACTATTTTTCTTCATCATTTTGGGTTCCCATTCACTTTTGTTTTTACAAGCCTATGTTATTCATGTATCATTTCAAACTTTTTCTTCCTTATCCTAATAGATTGATGACAAGTTGTAAAAAATACTAAAATTCATTTCATTGGGGTTGTTGGGTCATGATGTCATGACATCATGGTGATATATATGTGGATGTCATAAAATCAGTAATTGATGAAATCTTATGTGTGCTTAGTAGTGTTACATTGACTCTCATCCCACCAGAGTAACATAAATGATGCATGTTTTTCCCTTTTTGTTTTTAACAATCCAGTCCAGCAAGATTCCTCAGAGTGACTGGCTGAGAATGGGATTGTGGCAGCCTCGACCCAAGTACGCTGACCGAGTCTACATGTCAAGCACTTGTATGCCTACCAAGGGGGAGACCCGACTCTTCCATGCCATGATGCGACGGGCGCGACGCAGTGTCAGGGAAGTTGTTGCCGTGGTTGCTACAGCTAAAGAAAGTTTCCTCAGAAGTGACAAAAATATGGAGGAATATATAAGGGTAATTAACAAAGATAGGAACAAATTTAGCACTTAGTAACTTTTTGTATTTACCTTTGTCTCTGAAAGGAGAATGATGCACCCATTTTTTTAGAACATATTGCTACCTTTGCAATGTATGATTTTAAAAATGTCAATGTCACTTGCTTTTAATGCCCCTGCCATATCTATGCATATAGCATTACCCATATCTCTCCTTCATGTTCCAACTGTCATGAATTTTGTTTCCACTCAACAACTTGGAAGAACTTACTGGATTGAAATGAAATTTGGTACTGTATAAGGCTTCACAATGGATCTATCTCAATTTTGATTGTCACCATTTTCTGACAAAATTTAATGGGGGTTATGGCCCCCTGTTTGAATTAGAAATTTGACTTCATATGCATCATATTGGCAGGGAGAACATCCTAGTCAATCCTAATCAAAATCTCAGACAATATAACCCTTTTATTGAAAACTTCACCAAATTCTTCAACCAGGTTGCTTATTTGGTCAGGGAAATGCAATTCATTTACACCTTTTACTAATAAGTGAGACTTTTAATTGTTTAAGTACATTATCAGTATAGTATAGAATAAATTTGCGCAGTAAATTGTGCATGTGCACAGCAAGCAAGAATTACTTCATGTTGTTTTCTTTCATATCAGAACCAGTTGACAAAAGCTCCAGATGTCAAGACAATGGATCAGGACCTGAACTTTATCTGTCAATACAGCCCTAAGAATGGAATAAAGGTGAGCAGTTGTACTTCAAAACACTCCCTAGAATAGTGATTGATTGATTTATTATGCATTGTTCCTCCTGTTTTGACCATTTAAAAAGAAA
Organism: Margaritifera margaritifera; assembly: GCA_029931535.1. Taxonomy (NCBI): domain Eukaryota; kingdom Metazoa; phylum Mollusca; class Bivalvia; order Unionida; family Margaritiferidae; genus Margaritifera; species Margaritifera margaritifera. The sequence goes on along the minus strand of JAQPZY010001621.1, from coordinate 732,995 downwards.
GAATGGACCAATGAATGTTGCAAATTCATACACTTTACTTGAGACTAACATACAGGAGGAATTGAAAATTCCCTATATAGCCCATCAAATATCACCATTCCCTATATAGCCCATCAAATATCACCATTCCCTATATAGCCCATCAAATATCACCATTACCTATATAGCCCATCAAATATCACCATTCCCTGTATAGCCCATCAAATATCACCATTCCCTATATAGCCCATCAGATATCACCATTCCCTATATAGCCCATCAAATATCACCATTCCCTATATAGCCCATCAGATATCACCATTCCCTATATAGCCCATCAAATATCACCATTCCCTATATAGCCCATCAAATATCACCATTCCCTATATAGCCCATCAGATATCACCATTCCCTATATAGCTCATCAAATATCACCATTCCCTATATAGCCCATCAAATATCGTCATTCCCTATATAGCTCATCAAATATCACCATTCCCTATATAGCTCATCAAATATCACCATTCCCTATATAGCTCATCAAATATCACCATTCCCTATTATTTTGCAAATAAGGTTCAAGTGCACTGTAAAATCAGTAGGTGGATTCGTGGAAGGGGCATGTGAAGTGCATTCATGGTACATTATTTTGTTAACCACGCTGCTTCAATATTTTATCATTAACATAAGAAATAAAGGTATCCTTATATTATCAAAGGATGTGAGAGTGTATTGGTGTAATTTATTTAGACATTTAAACAATGTCTTTTTGAGAAATGATAGTTAAAAAGATACATTTTGAATTTTGCAATGAGGGCAAATTCACCCCAGCTGTGCCTTTGATCTTACTGCTCAGCCAACCACTAGGAACCTCATACCTGCCATAACACAACGTGTCATGTGAAAAACACGATTTTTTACTCACAAACCCCCCAACACGATCATGTTTAGAAAAACAAGATTTTCAGTAATCTCGGAAGAAGAAAAAAAAAAATAAACAGAGAGAGAAAGAGACATCAGTTTTTTGACCACCACTATATATGTCCCTAGCATGTAGTCTATATTAACAATAAACTGCTTAGAACCCATGTAAAACTGTCCTTGATACAGTTTATACAATAGATTATCATAGAGGCAATTAAGAGGTAAGGTGGTGACACATAAGCAACCACCATTTCACAGATTATTTAACTGGCTGAGAATACTAGGGTGTAGCTGAGTTAAATCGTCTGAAGACTGCTGTGGGAGAGCCCATTAGGCTAATTTGCATAGGTAAAGTGGAACAACCCAATTCGTTTGAAGTTATAGGTAAATCAAAGGGATGCATGTTTAAGAACAAAAGTTATTACACATCATTGCCTTGAATGAGAATGTTTAAGCCATCTTTATTAAAGATTATTGGCAAGTTCGTGATAAGAAGCAAGGTTTCTTTGAACTCAGATTTCACTCCATATATAAAATGCAAAACACGATTATTTTGATAGTCGGAATAGTGTACAAGTGTGATTCATTTTGAAGGTAAAATGTTGAAATGCAACTGTGATTCAATAAAGGATGAGCCATCTGCAAAGTGAGCAAAATCCAGCAAAACTAAATTTATTGTTTGCACCTACTGCAAACACCATATTGAGATCAGTCATTCTGGAGTGTACAACGTCTGTTGACATAGCAACACCGTCCAGCATATTTGATGCTCCCTCACAGCAATACAGATGTAGAAAGATTGTTTTCTGTGTTGAGAAAAATTCAACAAAAACTTCTGGGAAGTTTGGTCAACAGTAGCATCTAGTCTGTAAAGTGTGCAAAGAAGAACACAAATGACACTTGCATTGCCTTCAAACCCCCCCCCCCCCCCCCACACACACACACACACTGGACTATTGAGAGCAGCAAAGACAGCATCTAATTAAGAAAATATTCCACTGTCCAATGGATGTTAAAGACAGAAACTTGGTATATTTGTTATTTATTTAATGTCTGTCTAGTTGTGATTATGTGAGTGTTGGCACATGTGTATGGTGATGGTATTGGACAATGCTAAATTTACCAACATTTTTTGTTTGTAAATGCTTCAAAGAAAACATGTTATTTTCTTTTTTTATCAAATTTGAATTTCCAGTAATTTTCTACAAGTTTATATGAAAAGATAACTTATTCTCAATTGGACAACATCACTTTTTGGGGCCATGCACACTGATCCCTCTTTGGACCTCAAAACACACTATTTGAATCTTCAACCCCCCCCACACACACACACACACACACTGTCTGGCAATATGGCAGGTATGGAACATGTGATATCTGGCAGCTCTCTGGAGTTTCCAATCTTAGTGTTATATCCTCTCTCAGACTTGACCAACTCAGTGTAATTTTTGTCATTTTCAAAATTCACTTGTCTCCCATAATTAAATTTGAATTTTACACCAGAGTGATAATTTTCAGAACCCTATAGAGTGAAACAGATTATTCATACATCAGTTATCTGCTCTTTTTTCTCATCTTCTAGTCACAATGGATTTAATAGAGTGTCCTCTGGACCTATAAGTGATTCTTCATATATGATACATCAATTATCCAAATACTCGTCACCCAGGGAGTCTAGATAATCATCATGTGACTGTAACCAGGAGTCCTAAGTCTAGATGATGCTTATTGTTTTTTGTATGGGGTATAGGCATAGTGTTTTCTAAATGATGCTTATGGTTTTTTGTGTGGGGTATAGGCATAGTGTTTCCTAAATGATGCTTATGGTTTTTTGTGTGGGGTATAGGCATAGTGTTTCCTAAATGATGCTTATGGTTCTTGTAAGTGGGCTATAGGCATAGTGTTTCCTAAATGATGCTTATGGTTTTTTTGTGTGGGGTATAGGCATAGTGTTTCCTAAATGATGCTTATGGTTTTTTTTGTGGGAGGTATAGGCATAGTGTTTCCTAAATGATGCTTATGGTTTTTTTGTGTGGGGTATAGGCATAGTGTTTCCTAAATGATGCTTATGGTTTTTTTATGTGGGATATAGGCATAGTGTTTCCTAAATGATGCTTATGGTTTTTTTGTGTGGGGTATAGGCATAGTGTTTCCTAAATGATGCTTATGGTTTTTTTTGTGGGAGGTATAGGCATAGTGTTTCCTAAATGATGCTTATGGTTTTTTTGTGTGGGGTATAGGCATAGTGTTTCCTAAATGATGCTTATGGTTTTTTTATGTGGGATATAGGCATAGTGTTTCCTAAATGATGCTTATGGTTTTTTTGTGTGGGGTATAGGCATATTGTTTCTTAAATGATGCTTATGGTTTTTTTGTGTGGGGTATAGGCATAGTATTTTCTTAAATGATGCTTATGGTTTTTTTGTGGGAGGTATAGGCATAGTGTTTCCTAAATGATGCTTATGGTTTTTTTGTATGGGGTATAGGCATAGTGTTTCCTAAATGATGCTTATGGTTTTTTGTGGGGGGTATAGGCATAGTGTTTCTTAAATGATGCTTATGGTTTTTTTGTGTGGTATATAGGCATAGTGTTTCCTAAATGATGCTTATGGTTTTTTTGTGTGGGGTATAGGCATAGTGTTTCCTAAATGATGCTTATGGTTTTTTTTGTGTGGGATATATGCATAGTGTTTCCTAAATAATGCTTATGGTTTTTTTTGTGGGATATAGGCATAGTGTTTTCTTAAATGATGCTTATGGTTTTTTGTGTGGGGTATAGGCATAGTGTTTCCTAAATGATGCTTATGGTTTTTTTGTGTGGGATATAGGCATAGTGTTTTCTTAAATGATGCTTATGGTTTTTTGTGGGGGGCATAGGCATAGTGTTTCCTAAATGATGCTTATGGTTGTTTGTATGGAGTATAGGCATAGTGTTTCCTAAATGATGCTTATGGGGTTTTTTTTGTGGGGTAGTGTTTCCTAGATGAACTAATATGTGCAAAGTTTCCTTGAATTTGGTCTGTGTTGAGATTGTCATGGTAAACTTCTGCATTAAATCTTGTCCAAATCCTTCATTTTATTACAAATCATCCATTAAAACAACTAAAAATTACATCCAACACACCATTTCAGCTCCTAAGTCATAGGTAAGAATTGATGCAGATTAAAACTTTTCATACGGTTGATATTCAAAATGTATCAAACAAGACACCAAACATATTGACCATAAACATAATATGGGGTTACATTTGAGATTAATGTTTTCTGCAAGACTTTGATTTAAATTCACATTATTGATTCTGAGATCAATATTATATGCTGGAATACAGATATATTATTGCCCAAAACAAAATATATCCATCCATTTTTTTAATTTTTTGTACTATTTTCAGGTTGCTGTTGACAGTGCAGTGAACCTTCCCTGGTCAAGTTTCACCCATGCCCACATTTGTATAAACCCACCTGGGGCTTTCTATCTGGTAAGTTCCTCCATTTCCTTATCTGAATATTTTAGACTGGACTATATTTATCTCACCATCATAAGAAGATGGGAATGCATAAGTGTCATTTTTACACTGGCAACAGAGGAGTCATTGGCAGGGATGTCAACATACCTACCCTATTTCAGTGATGGGGATGAGGGGAGGGGGGTCAGACTCAAATGGGTGTCATTTCACATGATGCAAGTAATTTATTTTTCATACTACATTTAACTTGTGTATATATATATTTTGAAGGAATTTTAAATTTAGAAAAATATATATTAAGTATTGATTACTTAACTAAAAAAAAAAATGTTGTGACCGATACTTAGTCACAAGAAATGTCACAACAAAACAAGCAATTACAGCATGCTTAATTTTTGATGACTTAACTCTATAAATCATACTATATAATTTTATTAGCTCACCAGGCTGTAAGACCAAGTGAGCATTTGATATGACCCTGCGTCCGGCATGCATCATCCATTTTCAAATTCTTGTGAAAATCTGTTTGACCAATTTCAGTTAAACTTGGTAGGAATGTTCCTTAGGACATGTTCTACTAAAATTGTGTTTGGGGTGGCTATCCTAGCAATAGTGTTACTTCTTTGGCAACCAAAATGGAAAATCTATTTTTGACTTCTTGTCCAGAAAATGGTTCAGCCAGTTTTGATCAAACTTGGTAGGAATGTTTCTTAGGACATACTTAATAAACTTTTTTCCAGGGTGGATTCACTAGCAACAGTGTGACTTCCATAGCAACCATATGGAAAACCTCATTTTCAACTTCTTCAGAACAACTGAACCAGTTACGATCAAACTTAGTAGAAATGTTTTTAGGACATGCTTTGTCATAATTTTATATGGGGTGGCTCCTGAAGTAACAATGTGTCTTCCTTAGCAACCAAGTGGAAAACATATTTTTGACTTCTTCAGTACAACAACTGAGCCCAATTTGATCAAACTTGGAGTGCTTTTTAGGACATACTTTATTAGAATTATGTCCAATGTGGTACTCCTAGCAGTGGTGTGGCTTCGGTAGCAACCATATGGAAAACTTATTTTCAACGTTAGAATGGCCATGCCAATTTTGATAAAACTTGGTATTAATGTTTCTTACAACATGCTATAATATTAAAGTTGCATCAGGGTTGACTTCCCAAGTAATGGTCTGTCTTCCAAAGCAACCAGGTGGAAAACCTACAAACGATACTTATCTCCCATCATGTATAGATATTAATTTTTTTGTTACTTATATTTATAAACATATGTTACACAGTAATAGAATGACTTTCTCTTCAAGATTGCCTTTCCATATCAGATCAAATGTGATAAGTAAAGTCCTTAGCATGAATACCTTTCACATTTATACAGTAGATTCCAGTGCACCATCTAGTCCAGATAAAGTTCCTCAAAATAGAACACGGTTAAGCAACATATAAAATACCACCAATTTCTTCAAAGTAGCTGGACATTTTCCTGTCATGTGTGTCTTTCAACTGAAGGTACCTGCCTTATTGCTACATTTGCCTTTTAGACCAATATATGCCAGTTGAGTGATATCAGGTCCACTTGGGCCTCTTGTTATCATATTTATTTCACTTAATTTTATTTTATTGAATGAGAGAGGCCCCAGTTGTAGTATAAATATTATTAATTTCCTGATTTTGTTCTGTCATACTTTTTCCATCCAATACCTCCTCCTGCAAACTTCTATAATTATTGAACCAATGTAACTTTAGAAGCAGATTCTCTTCATTCTTCTGGACACAATTTGCAGTAAAAACCTATTCTTTGCTTTGTTTTACCTTGCTGAAGGTATAAATAATCTCCAAGTACTTTTCAAAGTTAAAGCAAATAAACACTAGAAGGAGATTTTTGTAGCAATGCTGGAGAATAAGAATCCATTAATTTTAGAAAGTTGATGCATTTTGTGGAAATAATGTCTGGAGAATGCCAAACTTGTATGGGGGTTTGGGAGCCCCAAATTGTGTTTTTTCGTGTCACACTACGTGACATGACAGGCATGCATCAAAATGTTTAGATTTTGTGTGAAAGAAGCATTAGCTGCATTTTTCATCTTTTACACAAGTAGTGCTTAAAATCACTTTTGTATTCTTTGATATTTTGTAAGCTGAATAAGTGCCAAATATATACAAAATGCAAAAAAAGAACAAAAGTGGGTTGATTTTTGTGTCTTTTTTATTAATATTAATATGCATTTGCCTCGTAATTTTATGTATGTATGTATAGGCTTTTATGTCATATCAATACAATCCTGGTTACCCAGTATATAGTGCCAAGTAAGTTTAGGTATTCCAAAAAAGACATACATAACAAAAATAAAGGCATAAAAGGGTAAATTCCTTAAAATACAAAGTCAAATTTATTATATAAACTGCACTCTTTTAAAACATCCCAAATCTTCTCATCATGAACATCATCATGGGATGCATCCCAGGACCTTCTCAGCATGAACATCATCATGGGATGCATCCCAGGACCTTCTCAGCATGAACATCATCATGGGATGCATCCCAGGACCTTCTCAGCATGAACATCATCATGGAATGCATCCCAGGACCTTCTCAGCATGAACATCATCATGGGATGCATCCCAAGGCAAAAAGGTTGCCTCCATTAGTGCCTCTTGTAGAATGAGGGTAGGAGGGGCTTAGGTCTATTCTACATCGTCTACCTGGGGGGGGGGGGGGGCCTCCATTAGCCGCCTCTTATGGCATGTGTGTGTGTGGGAGGGGGGAGTTCAGGCCCATTCTGCATGCCCGAGCCCAAGGGAGGGTGTTCAGTGGAATATTTATAAGAGACCTGCTGTACTAACATGCGTATAAATCAAGTCCAACTGCAAGACCTATATCTGCATTCACATAATGTGCTGTCAGATCAGGGTCTATGTTGTTTGTTTTACTGATTACTCCTAACAAACTGCATAGACCCGAATCTGCTGGCACATTATGCAACGGTAGATATGGGTCTATGTAGTTTACAGTTGGACTTGACTTATAAGTGAGTATATACAGTATTACACTCATTTTAAAGGTATTGCAGTGCATGATTCACGCTCGTATTGTAGTGCCAAATTATCTCACTCACATAATGAAACCATGTACATGTACAATGCATGCATACCACTATACTTTTTTATCTGGAGGGCCAAGCTGTAAAGTCAATTAATTTTGATAAATATGTTGTGGTTTTTAATATTACTCAAACAGTTTATGGTTGAGGTATGCAAGAATTCGACTTGATTTCCTTATTTCAGCAAATTTCTATCATATGATGCATATATGTCTTACAGTCATAACTTTTCAATGGTAGATCAGAACTGTAAAGATTACTTTCAAAATGTTTTTAAAAATTTTTTTATTGCTGCTTGCTAATGATATTGTCCAATTTTTGAAATTACAGTATGCAATATGTTCCATTGGATATTCTGCAAATATGCTCAAATAATGATTTCCAGGTCTTAATGTATTTTAAAACCTCTTTTATTCTTCCAAATTCTTGACTGATATTCAAATAATCACATTTTCATTGATTTAGACTATAAACTCCTGAAAGTTTTATTACAACATTTATATTCCAACATCAGACATCTCCCATTAAAAGTGCTGGATGGACCAAAAAACACCCAATAGACAATTCACACAGTCTTTATGACACATTACGAATTGCATTTACCAAATTTTAGAGAGCGCTTTTTTTTCTAGGAATATCGTATTATGAAAATTGAAATGCTTTAGGACATGTTTCTACAGTGATGTCTGAGATGAGTGTAGTTTGTAATCAGTCCACTCTGCTTCCTATTTCTCTTGTTAATAGAAAATTATTAAGATCAAACTTTTTGATGTAATTCTGCCATTCATTTAAAACATCAATCCCAGAAAACCTATGAAAATACTCTTCGCAGGTCTGATCTACTTTTAATAGGTTGTAAAAGTAAGTTCTTTGTATATTATGGGAGAAATTTCAAGAAACTGGGATTCAGTGTAAATTCTTGCATATGCTTGGTGTTGAATTTATTGTGAGAACCCTCTAGATATTTATCACAAGTAATGGACTTTCATGGGACCAGACTGTTTGTAGTTTTCTGTGAGCTAAAATGTTCCAGGAAGTATAACACTAAAAGGAGAAAATAGACCAAACTTTGCTTTAATGAGTATTGTGCCACATATTTGGAGCATAGTCTGCACATAATTTGAGTGTATTTTGCATGTGGTAATTGTATTAGCAGTGTAAGATTATCCCCAGTGACATGGCTGAAACTATGCAATTCATCTGACACATGGAATGAGTGAAAAAGTTTACCATCGTTATAATCTTCATTGCTATTACTGTCTATACTTGCGTATAATCCAATACCAACTGCAAACTGCATAGACCCAGACTGCTGTCACATAATGCGCCGGCAGATCTGGGTCTATGCAGTTTGTAAGGACTGATTAGTAGAACAAACAACATAGACCCTGATCTGCCGGCACATTATGCGACAGCAGATCAGGGTCTATGTTGTTTGCATTTGGACCTGGATTATACGCGAGTGTATATGGTAAGTCATTTTAACATATTCAGTCTTATATGTAAAAAAAAGTACATGGTTATTCAACACTTTTTTTCTCACATACCGGTATGTTGCATATTGATCAGGTGTTCCGATTGCTCATTCTGCATATGTGTCCATGTGTATCAATAAACAATTCTTATAGAAACGCTTACTGCATGAGCGTGGACTGGTGTCATACAAAAAATGGGGCAAAGCAAAGGAATACTTTCTTTGACCCATAGAAAGTTTCAAAGAATTGTAATCCACTTTTTTTCTTCCAAAACATTTTTAAAAAATTGTAAAACAGAAGAAGTTTATAACGTTTTATTAATAATTGGAAATGTCCTTTTTGCAGGATCAAAATTTGCATAATGCCTCTTTAAAATTGCACATCATGTTACTTTATGCAAGCAAGACATAGTGTTCCACTGAACCCTTGTGTTACCTTTAAACTTAACATTTTTCTAAGTTTCTAGATTAGGCAATTTTTATATGCCCACCATAAGGTGGAGCACATTATAGTATCGTGTTGTCTGTCCATCCATCCATCAGCCTGTCTGTTACCAGTTTTGTTTATGCACAGTAACTCCAGTTTTTCACAATCTACAGTTTCCAAACTTTGTGGAAGACTTGCACTTGTGATAAGGGAGAAGTCTATCAACTTCAAGGTCAAAAGGTCAAAGACCAAGATCACTGTGACTAAAAGAATAAAATTGGTTTGTGCAAAATAATTATTGTTCCGCACTTCTGCAGTTACCAAACTTTGTGGAATGCTTGCACCTGGGGTAAGGAAGAATCCTATTGACTTCAGTGTCAAAAGGTCAAAGGTCAATGTCATTATGACTGAAAGAATTTTAAAATAGTTTCCACAAAATGAGATTAGTTCTACAACACATACCTGGACCAAATGTTTTAAATGGCTTGCACTTAATTTAAGGAAATTTTTTTTATTCATTTTGGTATCAAAAGGGCAAAGGTCAAGGTCACTGTGATTGAAAGAAGAAACATGGTTTCTGTACAAGAAGATTAGTTCTACATGACAGGTCTGGACCAAACTTTGTGGATGGCTTGCACTTGGGTAAGGAAGAAACCTATTGATTTGGGGATCAAAGGTCAAGGTCATAGATTGTCACTGTGTCTAAAAGGAAAAAATGGTTTCTACATAAGAACTTTAGTTCTAGACCACATACCTATTGATTTTGGGTCAAAAGGTCAAGTTGAGGTCACTGTGACTGAAAGAAGAAAAATTATTTTTGCATAACAACTTTGGTCCTAGACTGCATACCTCGACCAAAGTTTGTGTAGGTCTTAAATTTAAGGTATGGAAGAGGCCTATTGATTGTGGGATCAAAAGGTTGAAAGTCAAGGTCATTGTGGTCAAAAGAAAATGGCTTTGCAGAATAACTTTTGTTCTAGAGTAAGTTCCTTGACTAAACTTTGTGAATGGTCTGCTCTTAGAGTAATAACAAAACCTATATATTCTGGTGTCTAAAGGTCAGAGGTCACAGTCACAGTAAGACTAATAGGAAAATAATGGTTTCTGCACAGAAATATTGCAAAGGAATTGCAACAATGATGCTATGACATGTCAGTCACAGGAGATTTAACACAAATTAATGATACAACTCAGTATCATCTGTAAACTACAATTCAATGTATGAATGATTGAATGCATCAATGAATGAACAAATGGAATAATGTATGTATGTATTATGTATGTATGTATTAAGGGATGTATGATGAATTTATTATTATTATACAGTAACGTAAGTTGGTGGATACAATTTATTAGAAACAATATCAAGTTACATGCTTCATATATGCCTCTTCAAGGAATATTATCATGCATGGACATATGATGAGCACTCATGTAATATCCTGTTTCTTTTTTAATCAATAACAGGGAGCACAACATGCTACATATGATGAGCACTTTTGTAATATCCTGGGTTTTTTTGTTTATCACTTACAGGGAGCACCACATGCTTCATATGACAAACTGATTTTCACTGAAGTCCTGGATCTGAAAAGTACCAATACCTCTCCAGCATGGAAGGATGGATTCAAGGTAGATCTATCAGGTTCAGAATTCATGATAGTAGATAGCAAATTTGTCTCCAAAATGTAAATTTGCTACCATCGATAAATCTTGGTAGCATACCGTATATACTCGCATATGAGCCTAGTCCAAATGCAAGCAACATAGATCCTGATCTGCTGTTACATAATGCACCAGCATATCAGGGTCTATGTTGTTTGTTCTACTGATTAGTCCCTACAAACTGCATAGACCCAGATCTGCCGGCGCATTATGCAATGGCAGATCTGGGTCTATGCAGTTTGAAGTTGGTATCGGCCTATATGTGAGTATATACGGTAACTTTGCTGCCCAAAATTGTTGTCCATGTACTGTATACTCTGGTCTGTCTTGCTAAACTGTTTTGTTTTTACAATCCTGTGTTATAGTATATACCTGCACTCTCATTTTGATGAAAGTGGTTAAGATATTGTAGCATATCAGTGTGTTTTAGTGTATACCTGCACTCTCATTTTGATGAAAGTGGTTAAGATATTGTAGCATATCAGTGTGTTTTAGTGTATACCTGCACTCTCATTTTGATGAAAGTGGTTAAGATATTGTAGCATATCAGTGTGTTTTAGTGTTAGTCCATAACTTTCCTTTAGTTAAGATATTGTAGCATATCAGTGTGTTTTAGTGTTAGTCCATAACTTTCCTTTAGTTAAGATATTGTAGCATATCAGTGTGTTTTAGTGTTAGTCCATAACTTTCCTTTAGTTAAGATATTGTAGCATATCAGTGTGTTTTAGTGTTAGTCCATAACTTTCCTTTAGTTAAGATATTGTAGCATATCAGTGTGTTTTAGTTTTAGTCCATAACTTTCCTTTAGTTAAGATATTGTAGCATATCAGTGTGTTTTAGTTTTAGTCCATAACTTTCCTTTAGTTAAGATATTGTAGCATATCAGTGTGTTTTAGTGTTAGTCCATAACTTTCCTTTAGTTAAGATATTGTAGCATATCAGTGTGTTTTAGTGTTAGTCCATAACTTTCCTTTAGTTAAGATATTGTAGCATATCAGTGTGTTTTAGTGTTAGTCCATAACTTTCCTTTAGTTAAGATATTGTAGCATATCAGTGTGTTTTAGTGTATACCTGCACTCTCATTTTGATGAAAGTGGTTAAGATATTGTAGCATATCAGTGTGTTTTAGTGTATACCTGCACTCTCATTTTGATGAAAGTGGTTAAGATATTGTAGCATATCAGTGTGTTTTAGTCCATAACTTTCCTTTATAGTTTGCTACCTTTTAAATAATTGTTCTTCCTGTTATCAACTCTTATAGAAAGTATTTGACTTGCAGCAAAAAACTTTCATTTCAAACCTGATTTTGTATTTAAAATGGATACATGTAGAGCTGTTTGTTTCATTGCCCTCATTAAAGTATAAAATGGATGGTAATTGTCAGGAGGTCCTGGATATTCAAATTTTAGACGTGACCATATTCTAGTTGTTACCTCTCAACTCTGGTTGTGAAACAGCTTGCTTTGCATCTCTTTGGTCTTGGGTTTGGTACAAATTTCAGCAGCTGCAAGGGTGGTGGTCACCTGTCCAAGATCTGTAAAATCTTGTTATTGTTTCTTCTCATGAAAAGATAATTGTATCAACATGGCATTTTACTAAAAAATTTATAGAAAGTAAGTTGTTGGTCCTTAATAAAAATAGTGATGACATGGGCCACCGTGAAAGATTTCTTGTCTACTCCTTCTGAATGAATGGTCATATTGACATGGGGTTTTCTTTAAAACCCTTTTTGCAATCTGTAGTTAGTCCTATGTTAAAATGATGCTGATCAAACTTCTAACCTTGGCCGACATGTTTAAAATCATCTTGTGGCTACTCTTCTTGAAGCTATGTTTGTATCAACTGTGACAACTTGGGGTTTTCATTTTAACACCATAAAAGTACACTGGCTACCCATTCGATCCAGAATCAATCTATTGTGTTCGAGTTTGAAAACCAGTCCTGCTTCACCTGGGGGTCAATTCAAATGTCATTGGTTGCATTTATGTACTTTGCTGAGCTTACTTATACCAATGAATTTTGACTAGATTTTGTATTTAGTTATTTAATTATTTCTTGACAAACAAATTGATACTCAGCACTCTGATAGTTATTTCAAGATCAAAGTTTTGGACTCGTTTTTTTTAAATATCTGTAATGGCTTGAGAGCATGATGAAAACACAAACAAGTATGAATGGATTTTTATAAAACTCAGTTGGTAGACATATCTTAAGAATACATTGAATGATGCCAGTTCAATAACTTGGATATTTATCTGAGACGAGTTGAATGATTTCTACAGTTCAATAACTTGGATATTTATCTGAGACGAGTTGAATGATTTCTACAGTTCAATAACTTGGTTATTTATCTGAGATGAGTTGAATGATTTCTATCCATGATATCAGCATCAAGGTTTAACACCATGGCAAAGATTATCTTATGAACATGTTAATTCAAATATGTACGAAAATATTTTGTTACCAAATTTGGTATGTTAGAGTTTCTCAAGACTATCTGTGCTGGTTTCAGTACTCATAGTGAAAAATAATTCCTGCAAAATTCTTTTGAGTGTCAGTGCCTACAATGAACTATTGTTTTTAAAAAAACGTATTCTTGTTATAATTTATGAATTTTAATTAACTTTTCATTGTTTGTGTTGTAATTTCAGCATTTCCCAAAAAGATCTTACCACCGATACCTGACAGTCATAATCCATCTACAAGAAATATCAGTCACAGTTGCCAAGGAAAATTACAAATATGGACTTTTAGAGCAGGTACTGTTGTAGGCTTCAAAATGCCAAACATTTTACAATTTTGCAGTTTTTGATATAACTTGGGTCAAGCAAGCTGTGATAAAACCATATTTTTAGCTCACCTCTTCAAAGTTGAGTTAAGCTATTGTACTACACTGACATCTGCGTCTGCATCTGTAAAGATTGTTTATAATGTTGCACATGGGACAAGGTCATTTAGAATGTTATATCTGTGAAACGTTATATCCAAATTTATAATTTATTTTTGAAAATGTTTATGTACTTATCCGTGTCGATGATGGTGGACTTGCATGTAGTAAATAATTTATACTGGTATGATTGCTGTCAGAACTCATATATAATGGTAATATAATTTTCAAACAACATACATTTATATAAATACATGTTATCAAAATGTTAAACCAGTAAGTTTTACCATCTGATGAAAGTGTCAACATACATGTACATGTACCAGCTGGTTAATCATAAAAATCACTTTTATGTGAAACATCTTTGTTCAATAACTTAATGACTAGTAAATTAGTCCTTTATTTATTTGGATGGAAGGAAATTGTAAATAGTCATCTGTGTTTTATTAATATGAGATTTTGTTGATATGTTTTTCACTGACATGCAAATGCTCATAAAGAATATCAGGTGTGTCACCATGAGCTTGTAGGTACAGTATAATATCCAGTATGCTAACTAGAACCGCACTGGCTCCAGGTACAATGGCTGGAATTGAATCATTGTCATCCTTATCACTTCCAGTAGCAGAAACATCAGTTGCTTCCTGGTAATCACTAATTTCGCAAACAATATCCTGAATTGTTGGCATCACAGATGTGACAGTGTCACTATCAGAATTAACATAATCCAAGAAATCAACATCCTTATTACCAGACACAAGTAGGCATAACGCATCATGCACCATAGCAAGGGGGACATCTTCAGCAGCATTGCTATCACTGGTAATGATATCTGTTTGCTCCCTAGACCCTTCCTTAACAAAACAGTTTGCAACACAATCTGGAAACATAATGACATGTATGATAGAGCAATACTGGTTGCAGACAATACATTTATTTCACACTCAGTTTTCATGAACACCCTGCTTCTATTCCTCAAATTATTTGTAGCTTTGTGTCTAAAGAGACATTTTTCTTTTTCTGACTGGCGAATTTTCAGCCATTTTCACAAGTCAGAATTCAAAATGAACACAAGAGAGATTTACTTTAAGCTGTACTCAGTTAGTCAACACACAGGTGTAGAATGAAAGCTAAAGGATATTTCTAAATTATTTAGTCAAAATAGTACAAAACAAAAAAAAATTTTGTCATGCTTTGATTGCATTGAATCAGCAACCTATGACTCTAAAGTACCGATTATGAATGAGGTGCAGTTATCACACCTTTGTTACCATTCATCTTTGTTAGGCCTTTGTTGTTTACTGATTATGCATGACATGTGATTAACACGCTTTTGCTACCCAGTGCCTTTGTTGTTATGTCTTTGTTATTTAAACAACTGTCATTGTTTACCTGGCTTTGGTGTGTCTGGTGATAAAAACGTAATAATTGAGCTTATTTTCTCAGGCGGATCACACAAATCAAACACTATAACCAATTCAACTTTATAACAAAGGAACATTATAACATAGCTTTGGAATACATTGTAATTAGGAAATTTGGCCAGGGAAATTAAACCAAGACGTTCTAACTGAGAAAACGATGTATCCAAGAACGTAATGGACAATCTTTGCTGTACATATTTACACTCTCACTAAATGCCAACCATTCTTTTTTCCTAGGTCTTAGGAAAGAGTTTGGAGTGGGTTTCATTGCACCTACCCACTGGGGAGGGGGCTGAAGGAGCTAACTTTGTAGATACATGTATGTTAGTTGTGCATAATTGGTTACATTTTTGCATTTAGCTCAGGTTTTGTAGCATACTGTATAAATGCTGTAATACCTGAAATCATGAAACTTGGTGAGTGGATGCATCTTGATGAGTAGTACACCCATGTCACAAAGTAGGTCACTGTGACCCATCTTTCATGCTTCACTGACCTGGGTTCAATCTCAAGCACTGTTCATGTATGTGTCTGTATTAGTACCACACCCTTACATCAAAAGAAAGTCATTGTGACCTACATTAAAAATGTTACTGGCATATGTTCAGTTTTTGCATTTAGCTCATGGCCACATTAGTTTTTTATTTACTGTATAATACTGTTATACCTAGAATATTGAAACTTGGTGAGAGGATGCATCTTGATGAGTACTACACCCTCATCTTAAAAATAGGTCACTGTAACCCATATTCAATGCTTCACTGACTTTGGTTAAAGTTTTTGTTTTAAGTTTATTTCTCAAGTTCTGTTTATGGTAGAATCATCAAACTAGATAATTGTATGCATCTCTATTAGTACCATATCCTTATGCCACAAGAATGTCATGGTGACCTATATTTCACATTTTACTGGCTTAGGTTAAATTTTTGCATTTAGATCATAACCAGATAGGCTTTCAGCACCCTGTATACATCCTGTTGTACCAAGATTCATGAAACTTTGTCAGGGGATGCATCTTGCTGAGTACTACACCCTTGTCAAAAAGTAGGTCACGGTGACCCATATTTAATGCTTCACTGTCTTGGGTTCAATCTCAAGCACAGTTCATGTCAGAATCATCAAACTATATCATTGCATCACTGTTAACACTGCACCCTGTGACCTGAATTTCACATTTTACTGACTTATGTAATTTTTGTATTTAACTCATAACAACATCAATGTTTTTATCTACTGTATGATAACCCCATTTTGGACAGTTTATTCATTGAGTCTGCAAACACAACCTTTTCCAATTGGTCAATACTAACCTGAGACCCTATACATTTTGTTATCACCAGCAATGAAATCAGAGCTTTGGGCAATATGCCAGGCTGGTTACATGTGGTGACAATAATCACACTAATTTACTTGATGAGTAGATGAGTGATTTAATACCTGTCCATTTCATCTCGAGCATTTATTGTACCTCATCAAGTGCAGGATGTTGGTAGGTACATAAATAACACAATTAACAGATTATTTAACCATTAAAGGGAATGCTGACTCACAATCACTTTTTAACTGTTATGGTAGCAACCGGTGGTAATTTTCATTGCTTCAATGGATTAGTAACAGCTGGGTTTTAGTGATCTGTTGGCAAAATCACTAACCATGCGATAGCAGATTAGCATTAATTTCAAGCATTGTAAAGGCCTTTTAATTTTTTTTTTACAAATGATGGTGATCTGCCATCAAATCATTACTAAAACAGACTTCTTCTCAAAAACCACTGAACAGAATTTGACCAAATTTGACAAAATAGTGTCTTGACAAGAAGGCCATTCAAGCTTGTAAAATTGGTGCAAAACTTGCATCAAATATGGCCACATTACTAAAAAAACAAAAGATGTAGAATGACTTGTACAAAAATTGAAAAACAGAATTTGGTCATATTTGACAGAAAGCATCTTAGAAAGAATGTAGGTCTTTCAGTTTTGCACAAATGACACTCACAGATCCACAGCTTAATATGCCCTTTGTTACTAAAACAAGAAAAACAAAATGTGCAGCAGAATTTGACTAAATTTCACAGAAAGCATCATGGTATAAGGCCTTTTAAGTTTTTACAAATTATGCCTATCCACCATCCGATGTGGCTGCCATTACTAAATATGAGAAAAACCTTTAAATGTCATAAAACATCATACTAATCTAGATTTCTTGGCCAACTACCATTGCATTTAATTTTTAGGTACATGTCAGCCAGGTCAGCAATCTCAATCTCACTTGGGCATCTTGTTTAATTATTGAACTAAAAACAACTTCATGAAAAAGGTAAAGGCAATGTGTTACTTCATATCATATTTTTGATTTTTTTTTGTGGAGGTAAAATTTAGCAGTTTAATACAAAAATCCTGGTTTTAAATTTCAGTAATTCATATTTTAGCAATTGCAGATATAGGGACAATTTATTTTAGCTGGGAGAACCAGCAACATTTTCTATCCCTTGCAAAAAAATGTACTTTAGCATATGCTGAATTATTCTTGTCTGCACACAAATTCAATCAACGACAAGTGATAATAGCTTATTTATCATTTAATAAAGGAAAAATCAAGAAATACAAAATATGCAGTTGGATTATGTCATTTAATTGACATGTCAAGCTGGTTCCATCAGTCCTTAATATTATCCATATCCGTGATTAGATTACCAGTCCCTGGAATTCTTTGTTGAAGGTATCAGTAACAGCAATTTAATTTATTGGTTGTTCAATTAATTTACCAGTACCAAACACTGGGGGCTTCTTGGGAAAGAAAAAACATTATTTTGTGGATACTATCTTTAGTTGGTCTTGAATTATTGTTGCATTTTACCATACATGCTGAGATCAGAGACTACTTTAAGCATTCTCATTAAGCAAAATAGGGGATTATTCCATTGTATTTCTGTTGTTAAGTTTGATGAATTCTAATAATTTTAGCCACATTTATTACTCCTTTGAATACATTCCCTGATCACATTAAAATTCGGAAAATAAACTCCGCCACCTTCTGAATCTAGCCCTCCCGAAAAGCAAAATGTTGTCTTTTTTGTCTATATACCTGTACCATACAGACCGAGGGAAGAAATTCTTACCCATTACCTCCCCTTTACCACCACTAGTTGGCTCCAGTTTTAAACTTTTGCTCAGCACTGCGCAATTAACAGTTTTTATGCACAAATTTGATGTTGCATCAACCTGCCAAATATAAAAATTCATAAAAAATAAAATAAACCAGAAAGGTAAAAAAGGTCCATATTTCTGGATAGCTATAATAAAACCAACATAAGAATATCGTTCATTTGACCTGACAAGTCAATGGAAGCTCATAGCAAAAGAAGTTTATGCACCCCATCACCAGATTTATACTTGCATTTTTCATGTCCAAAGGTCATTGTTGACACAATGTGATGCTCACAGTGTAAATGCAAGCCCTTTCCAACTGTGATAATTTTGAAAAACATTGTGTACTAAACAGCTTGATGTAATTGAAAATAGTTGCCATCCAGGCTGTTTTTGCGATATTCTACTTGCCTTGAACCACATATATACTGCTATGGATGGATAGCTCTGCTTCCTAGCTGACTATTGGTATTTCAGTGTCTAGATACTGTGAAGTAACTATGAAAGATGTACATGTCTCACATCAGTTTCAAGAACAGCACAAGCCAGAAACAGCTAATTCAAAAATATATCCATATCTTTAATTATCAAACAATAATAGCTGAAAAAGTCACATCATAGCCTTAAGTTAAGAAATTTGACAGGGGCCAATTTACAAAACTATCCCCTGCTACCGCAGGACTATCAACATAGTACTGCAGGACCACTCGAAATCCTATGAATATCTTCATGGTTTCAACCCATCCATCCAGAAAGTTAGTATATTAGTGTGCAGTCAGGTATTTACTACATGTAGTAATCATTTGTTTCACTTTTGATTAATATTTATGTATAAAAAAAATATATATGTGGACTTTGTTTATTCTGACCTTGTGCTCCAACATTTTGTTTATTCAGACCTTGTGCTCCAACATGGTATTGTTGCTGCATGTTGTTGGTTGTTTATTTGCTGTCACTGCATATATATTTTCACCCATTTAAGTAACAAGTGTTGTTATTGTAATTTGTGAACACTTGCAGGTTGTTATTGTGATTTGTGAACACTTGCAGGTTGTTATTGTGATTTGTGAACACTTGCAGGTTGTTATTTTCCAAGTTTTGTGTCATTCTTGTCATTTCAGTTAAAAATGGTGACAAAATGCAGTAAGTGCATGAAATTAAAAAGCTAACAAGGACACACATGAGATGTGTCTCACTTGCATGAAGTGTTCATCGTCCTCAGTATGCAGTGTGTGTGCATTATGGTAAGAAAATATTTGGTTCACGGTGTTGCAGAAAAGAATCAAAAGCAAGGAGAGACATGTGAAGTATCAGATCGAGCAGTGCGATGTCTTGAGTCTTCAACCAAAGATGGCATTGATTGTTAGTGTAATGGGGTATGTCACAATGGTATCCCCAATCCAAAATTAGACATACAATACTGACTGCAAATATTACATTTGGCAAATTGGAGGAACAAGGGATTGCAGAGTTGCCATACCCACATTCTTCCCAGATGCTGTTAGAGCTGCAGGATGCATCGACTGGTACAGGAGGCAACACACAGTTGCTGGCCTTGGGACAGTTTTTGTCCATATCTCAATTACAAACCTCCATGGATAGTTTGGAGCTTATGGGGGAGTGCCCTCCCGTATCTAGGCAGTTCAGTGGGTGCAAGTCCCGCCACATGTCTAAGCATGGCCTTTGGGCCTGTAAGTCCATTCACATGGGGTATTTCTCTGATCTTTTATGATCCATTTCAAAATCCTTTCATGCCATACAATGCTGCTTCATCTGCCGACCAGCCAGCCCAGACTTGGAATCAGTCACTTTGGCAAGCCATACCACATACCGGCCAACAGTTCCATGGTATGTGGAACCATACGGGGATCAGACTGACCAATCTGTCCATTTCGCAGCACCTTCTGCACATATGGTTCCAGAGCCGACCATCCAAACAACTGTCCAGGCAACAGCCATGCATACTGCCTAACCAATAATTGAGCTGACCATCCAGCTGGCTGTCCATTATACTCTCCAGCTGTCCATGCTGGCAGGACTTGCCTGGCCAACTCAACCAGTGAGTCGTTTATTCACGGCTTATCCACTGGAGTTATACCACGATAAATTCTGTGACAATGGCAATGCCTCGTCCATGCCTTCAGAGATGTTCTGCATGGACATGGATGAAGATCATGATGAAGATAACCCACACACTGAGTGTGGGGATAACCTCGACAACTTAACACACTCAGATCCCACTATGGAACGGACTGAGTTCAATTTTAATATGGCTGTCAAGGAAATATATTATGTGTTGCCAACTTCCAAATGTCTGCCACTGCCAACTGTGAGCCAGACCTGTAAGGTCAAGGCATCAGTAGACTTGGAAGGCAAGGATGCACATCCCTTCTTCTACCTACTGCCAAAGTCAACGAAGATAAGGGAAATATTAGACTGTAGGATAAGATCTGTAATCCAGGCAATTCTACAGCATTTTTCTCAGAAAGCCAACTACCAGTAACGTTTTCATCATACTGGTATCGAATGCATTAGGACTCATTTACCACTGAGCTTCCAACATTAGATAAGAACACTGCAGGACAAGAATGTTTTTCATGCCACCTCGAAGCTTGTGCATAACATTGTGGCAACATCTTTAATTTGGACCTAGCATTGCTAGCCATTTTTTGGCTTGCCAGAAAAATCAGACAGTAATCATGCCTGGGAATCTACGGCTAAGATCACAAAGTCATTAACAGAGCTGTACACCATTCTATGGCTAATGCCCTGATGGCTTCTGCTAACTTAGATTTGGTGAGGCAAGACGCTTCTCTTCATTCATGGTCACTCAAGCAGCATCATTCCTTAGTGTTCCATGCTACGCCCTTTTGGTCACCATTGCTATTTGGCAGATAGGATAGAGGAAGTGAGGAGGCAGGCAGCATAGGAACTGCCCCTCCAGCTGGCCATGCCGCCTGCTGCAGCGTTCAATCTCAAACTCAACAGAGGGATGAGAGGCTGAATAATGCCCAGCAACAGTTTTAATCCCAATCAAATTTCAGAAATCAACAGTTTAGAAACAGTATGATTAATCAGGCTTTCCATCAAAAGGAGCAAATTTTCAGTCAGTCTAGATTTGACAGATGTATATTTCCACGTCTCTATTCTCCTGGCCTCTCAAAAGCTCCTTTGGTTTGCCACCAAGGAAAAATATACCAATTTTGTGCACTCCCATTTGGTCTCAACATTAGCCTATGGGCATTCAGAAAAGTTATCAACTACATTGTCACCCTGTTCTGGTCAGCTTCATCAACAGTAACTGCAGTGTATCTAGATGACGTCCTCCAAAAACACATGGTAAGTTCAATTCTGGTAAAGGGCAGGAACAATCTGCTGTCCTTTTTAGGTTACCTAGGCTTTTTAGTGAACTGGAAAAAGTCAGATCTGGACCCATCCCAGCATTTTGTTCACCTTTGCATGGATTTTCTCACCAATCTCAACCTCATCTCTCTCCATCATGTACATGTGGTGCAGATTATTGAATCCATGGAGTTGATTTTCAACAGGGAGTGGATTACAGTGAGAGAGTTCCTGCATTCCTCAGCTTACTCAGTGCAGCTGTGGATCTGATTCTGCTTGGCCACTTTTTCATGTGCCCTTTGTAGATGGCAATTCTGGCCCAGTGGCACCCCTTTCCGGTCAACTTGATCACAAAGTTAGAATCATGACTGAAGCAGTATTATTCCTGAGTCAGTGGCTCAGCATATGTTGGATCATGACAGGAATTCATCTGGAAAAGCACCAACTGGAAGTTATGGTATTATTTATTGACGCCAGTTCATATGGCCACCTGTTGCCATGCTTCAACATGGTGAGTGGCAAGTGGATGAATTACCTCTTGACATCAAGCTTCTGGAAATAAAGGCTGTAATCAACACTTTTCATTTCTGGAAGGATCAACTCTACAGGAAAGTAGTCCTTGTCATGTCAGACAACTCGGTGGTGGTGGCATACCTCCTCAAAGGGGAGGGGGGGGGCCAAATCACATGATCTATTCATTCTGGTTTGGAAGTTTCTGCACTAGTGGTCCCACCCTTAGCAAAATGAAATGCATTGAAATGCCATTGTACTTCCATTTAAATTCTTGCCATTGAAAATCCATTGATTCACCATTTTTTGGCTCAGATTTGTGTGTGTAACAAAGAATGCAGAAAACCATTGAAATTCCATTAAAAAAACATTGAAACTCCATTAGAAAAGCATTGAAAAACCATTGATTTGAGGCGAAATATGCTAATGAGATGGACCATTTATTGGATGTCACAAAAATGGTAAAAAATGGAAAATCAATGGATAGTAAGAAACACTCAAAGAATATTGAAATGATGTCATAACAATGGAACAAAACGTGGAATATAAATGGTTGGAGTGGCCAATGTGTAAATAATGATTTACATATTTAATGATGTCGAAAAAATGGTTAAAAAATGGCAATCAATGGGCTGCAATGGCAATGTAAAGACTATAATTAACTGCTGCGATCTGATTCAATTAATACATTTTAACAGCAGAAAAATTAAACAGACAATACATTTTTAAAACAAATTGCATTCAACAACACAAGTACTAAATCCTTGAAATTCAACACAAATCAAGTGTGTGTTTTTTAATAAATTGTAACCCATGGATAGATAACAACAAAATGTATACCATGTACAGCATAATCAGCTTTAATACAATCTTGCAAATTAATTTTATCACAAGGGCTTCAATGTAAAATGAAATCATTTTAACTGAATTATGATTTGCCAAATTTATATCTATAATTAGTGCATTAATAAAAGGATCATATTGTTTCTAATCTGATGAGTACATTAAGAATCTATTTGTAATTAGACTATCAGCACGGAGTCAAAAGGGCATTAATGGCAAACCTTGTACAAGAAAAGAAATGTTGCTTGATTATCTATCACAATTTGGAGAAAACTGTGTAAATATTTAGCAGATTTGTGACACGTATAACATTCTATTTATAGAACTCCCAGACTTCTAATTTTCAAAGCATAATTTTCCTTTTAGCAGTATATGATTCTTAGTTTTTAATTTGGATGAAACAAATTCCAGCTCTCAAATACCTTGAATAAAATTCTCTTGCTCCAATTCATAGCAACAAGAAAGAAAAATCCTATTATATCCATTATATTAGTTGAAAATAATAAATTCTCTTGAGATAAAAGAAAATCTTTAGGCTCGAAAGAGAATTCCAAGCACACCCCACCCCCACACCCAAAAAATGGTTGGACCTTTATCTGCACAGGTTTACTATATTTGTATGGGAAATTATGAACGACTGACAAGTTTTTTCTTTCTGGGGGGTGGGGGGATTACGGAATGCAGAACAAGAATGTTTAAAACAATAAATTAATAATAAAAATAGTACTACTACTAAGAATAATAATAATAAATTTAGTACTTACTACCTGAAAAAAAGACCCACCCAACTTAGGCCCTAGGCTAGGGTTGATCAATTATCTGTTCCAATCCCTCTTCGTCTAGCAGAGAAGTTATAAATATAACAGATACCCACGTGCTATCACGTTCACTTGGCCAAATCATGCGGGAAATTTGGTAAACTGTTATCATACTGGAAGAAAACTACAAAGTGGGAACTATCCATGGAACACACTTTTGAAACCAGTTGTGATTTGACCGTCTTCGGTAAACATTGTAAACTGTTGTCAAACTGGAATAAAACTACAAAATGGGAACTATCCATGGAACACACTTTCGAACCAGTTTTGATTTGACCGACTTCAGTAAACATTGTAAACTGTTATCATACTGGAAGAAAACTACAAAGTGGGAACTATCCATGGAACACACTTTCGAAACCAGTTGTGATTTGACCGACTTCAGTAAACATTGTAAACTGTTATCATACTGGAAGAAAACTACAACGTGGGAACTATCCATGGAACACACTTTCGAAGCCTGTCGTGTTTTGACCGCCATCTTCGAAGTTTGAGTTTCGCTCTAATCCTGTAAATCAGCCAATCAAAGAAGCGCCAGCATCCCTACTCTCGCATGTACATGTTGATCACGCGATATAAAACTGTTTTCGTCCTTGTGAACTACAGTGAATTAGGTCAAGTCAGCTGCTGGGCAAATTCACATTAGACAACCGCGCGTCAGTTGAAAACTTTTTCTTTAGAAAAACAAACCAACAAACAACTCAAATGGAACCAAGGAACAAAAAACGATGCGGACCGTATTTAAAAACAAAAGCACATGGCATCAGTATATATTAGTTTTTATGACTTATGTAGACCTAATTTAAGTGTATAAGGTCCATATATGCATGGGCCCATTTGACGATGCCAATTTTTTCAAAACTTGTTCAAACACATACACACAACGGTAGTTTACCCATGGGCCAAAAATAATTATATAGCTGACGTTATACTAAACCTGCGGTGTTATATGGAATCTGAAATACTGATTATTTGCCTAGGAATATAAGCATGATTACTGACCCATAATAGTCTGATCAACGGTATTCTGTAGTCCAAGCCTACATAATTAATTGTCAATCAATGATCAATGGTGACTTAATGAGTGATATACGTTATCATCTACTGGCACAGGTGTGAACAGAATCCATGTTAAGCCAAGTTTACCTTGATTGATGCCCTTTGACACTTGTATACACTTTGATAATGCATTTTAGTATTTAATTAAAGTACAATAATATTTGTGTTGTTTCAACATATATATTCTGCTCTTAAACACGTCAAATGTCTACAATTGGTAGAATGTATAAGCAAATTATATGTATATCAGCTATATATATATGTATTTATAGTCATCAGAATAACTTTGTGTTCCAATCTCTATGGAAAGACAGTTGAAACATGGAGTTTTCAATGGTTAATCAAAATGGTCTGCTAAAAATGATTCAACAACTCATTCACCTCAACTGAATTTTTCTTAAGAGATATCTAACTCATCAATGGCCTTAGAAAAGAAAGGGAAGTTCAATGGGATTTAAATGGAACTTCTTGTAAAACAAGACCATTGAAACATCATGGCTAAAATTGAATGGAATTCCAATGGGAGCTAAATGCCATTTTTTTGAAAAAATCGAGTTTCAATGTTGCTCAGAAAAATGGTAATCAGAAATTTGTAGTCAGAAAAATGGGATATCAATGGATTTTTACATTTTAATGGTCTTTCAATGCACTTTAAATGGTAAAACAATGGAAAATGACCATTTCTTTTTGCTAAGGGCAGCTAAATATAACTATCCAGATCAGACACATTCCCAGCAAGCTCAGTGTCCTAGCTGACTCGCTGTCAAGAAGCAGTCAGATCCTTCATACTGAGGGGTCCATTCATCAATCGGTCTTTCATTGGATTTGCACGCTTTGGGGGTGTCCAGTGATAGACCTTTTTGCAACAAGGTGGAATCACAAACTGTTTACCTTTGTCTCTCTAGATTCTAAAATTCTATTTGCAGCAGCATGGTATTTTTGAAATGACCATATTTGTTTGTATTATTGCATATTCATCACTTTATTATTGTAATTATTAGTCATCACATCATGTCATATATATTGTATGACACACTGTGACACAACAGTTAGCAGGGTTACATGGTAACATCAAGTATGGTAAAGATGAGTGTTTGCAGTTATGTGATAAATATACCAGTAATTTAAAATTTGTGTTCATTAAACACAGAAATTATGAAACTCATTGAATAATACAGTATGCTATTGACTGAACATTCAGCTTGTTAAAGTCCATTTCAACACGGTCAAATATGTATGTTCTTCCAGTTTTCTGAAAAAATACTTCACCAAATCAAAAATGATAACTACAAACCTTGACAACACAAAAGAACCTTAACAACACTAAAGCTCAGTTGTTATGAGCAGATTAATGAATGTCAAGTACATATAGCAGTATAATTTATAGTAGATAATGGTAGATTCAGAAATTCCTATACAAATTGTCCATTTTTACAAGTCATTCTGGGTAATTTTCTGCAAGGCATTGTGGGTAAATAATGGTACAATGATATACTTCTATGAGTTCACCCCACCCCCCTGCAATGAATTTTTGTGTGCAAAGGAGAGCCTAATACCAGTCATACCAATAATACCTAGCAGAAAATTACTACAATGACTTGAAAAATGGCCAATTTGTGCATGAATTTCTTCATCTTCCATGATCTGTTATAAATTATACTTCTAACTGAAATTACCTGCTAAATATAAATTACTTTCTGATGTTGTGAAGGTTTGTAGTTATCATTTTTAATTTGTTAAATTCTTTTTTTTTTATAAAACTGAAAGGGTATACCTATTTGACCATGTTTAAATTGACTTTAATAAATGTTGTATCTAATCAACACCAATATAAGAACCTCCAATAAAGAGATACCCAATTCCCTTGCAGGCATGGACAGTGATGCAGGTGTTCACAGAAAAGTATGCCAACACCAAGGCCTACCAGCTTCCCCTGTTTGCTGGGTCACCCACCCAGCAGATGCTGAAGCAGCTGGTCAGGGAACCATGCAAGGAGTGGATGGAGAGGAACATCAGAAACAATAGTGTAAGCTTAGTGATTAGTGTCATAAGATCATGTCACAACAATTGTCGATCACTGTGAAATAATATCAAACATTGACACATAGTAACATAAATATCATGTCACATAGTAACATAATATTATGTTACAAAAATCATACATCACTATGAAATAATATCCAACATTTACAAATAGTATATATATCTTGTAACATAATATCATGTCACAAAATTGTACATCATTGTGAAATAACACCAAACATTGACACATAGTAACATAAATATGTCACATAGTAACAAATATCATGTCACATAGTAACATAATATTATGTCACATATATCATATATTGCTGTGAAATAACACCAAACATTGACACATAGTAACATAAATATTATGTCACATAGCAATATAATATCATGTCACAAAATTGTACATCACTGGGATGTAACACCAAACATAAATATCATGTTACATAGCAATATAATATCATGTCACCAAACTTGTACATCACTGAAATAACTTCAAACATTGACACATAATAACATATATATATATATATATATATTATTCACATAGCCATATATTACCATGTCACAAAATTGTACATCACTGTGAAATAACACCATAGACTGACACATAGTAACATAAATATCATGTCACATTTCTGTAATTAACCTAAATAACTGGAGACCCCAATTTTCCGGACAGCATATTTTAGAAATTTTTAATAGTTTTACATAGTACAAAACAATTCTGGACACCAAGCAAGTTTTGTTAAAGCCAGCGAAAATAAAAAATTCAAGTTGGAACATAAGCTAATTAATGTTTTACTGTACTTAAAAGCTGGTGATTGAGTAGTCAGTCATCTGGCCATGGAACTGGTTTGATTACCCTAATTATCACATGGACTAAAAGAAGGTGTTGTCAATAGGCAGCAATAAAAACAGGTGACATGCTCCACAACTTGTGATGAAGCAGTTCCCTAAAAAAAAGCAAGCAGCGAGCTAGTTAAAGGTAATGAAAACAGAAAAACAACCTTTCATCTTGAGACAATTGACAAAATTAACTAATGACTCACTTTGATAACTGTAAAATCACTAGTCATCAGCATTACATCAAGCCAACATTTATTGCAGGCTTCTTTTATATTTACTAATAGAGATCATACAGAGGGGGACAAAGCAGTCATGCACATCACCATACATGTGACAGAAGAGAGAGGTCAGCTTAGGACAGATCAGGAGATTTGCAAAATATAGTCAGGAGTTTAAATCAGGAGGATTTTCATTGACCTGATATTTAGCATGCAAATAGACAAATGACAACTATTGATCTTGTCACATCAGTCCTTTCACAGTAACGTGTTGCTTTTCATACTGTCCTTGTATGTAGCATAAACATTTTTAACCTTTATTAGTAGATTATTGACTGGATTATATTTGTGCCAGTCATCATCATTGTTGATCTCAACACTTAGTAGATGATGTATCCTTACTGGATCCAGGTTTCCTCTGGAGTCAGCCTGAATTTTCCTCAGTGTCTGCATTGGAATGTGGCAATGTTAGTACAGACTGACTAACAGAACTTCTCAAGATTGGTGCTACCAGGGTTGAATTTGGGAAGTTCTTATTAAAAAAGACTTTACAGGAATGGCAGAATGCATATACATATGTGCCTTTGGACTTGATTCCAGTTACTGAAAATCCTGTTTCCATCCATTATTGAATTTCATGTGATATTCGATTTTGGTGTTTTAGCATTGGGAGATAACGCACGCTTAGATATCTCGACAAATTTTAAATACCCAAGCCAAATCAACCTGTTTTATGCCACTTTAGCTCTTTAGTAATTCTAATCCAACCATAATCCACAAACATCTTTAATCATTTCTGAATTACTTCTGATCACACATAGTATAATCCATCTTGATAAACTGTAAACACCGAAGCCAAACCAACACTGCCAAAAGAATCCAAGTAATGTTAATTGTTTTATGCTGCTTGAGCTCTTTTGTAATCCAGCCCTAATCCATTACATCTTTAATCCTTTCTGAATTACTACTGATAATTACTTTTAAGTTATTGTTGATCAAATTAGCAATTTAAGTGTCATGTGGTAAGCCAGTTCACAGTCATGTGATCACAGGAATTCTTTACTGTAAACATACATGTACTACATTGGAAGCAGGGTGTGAGAAAAAAATGAAATAATTTGCTCCAGAATTTTTGTAATAAATAATTTCGAGTATGCACAATTAGTGACAGAAGAAATAGGAGACATCCCTCATATTGAGAAGAAAACCCTCCTGGCCGGGAGGTTCACATGTATGCATCAATTCCATTTAGCACTTAAGTAGATTAACTTGTGTGATATAAAGTCTTGAAATATGTATATGGGTTATTTTCGTTTTTTCCTTTTCCAGTAAACTAAACTGGGTTTACAATTTTTTTGTGATAAAGCAGTAAACATCTCTGACACATGAGTTTTGGAAGTTCTTGTAATCTCAGTTTTTTTCAGTGGCATTTTTCCCCTTTGATAACCCCATTTTGGGCAGTTTGGCCATCATACCTATCATCAGAGTACAAATAATGGCAATTAAATTCCTGAACCAGTCTAAGTGATACTATGACACCAATTGATACCAAACTTACACTACGAGTGCATCTTGGTTGAAGACATGTCATGCACCAAAACTGAGTTGCTGTGACCCACTTTCATTATTTATTAATTGGTTACAAATATAAAAATATGTCTGCTATAATGCCAACATTTTTCACCTCTTGCCACTAAACTTCCTCTGAGGGTGCATCTTAGGATGGATGCATGTAACACACCAAAACTGGGTCAGTGTGACCTACTTTCAATGATTTATTCAAAATATCTTATAAATTGTTCCATTCTTCCTGTCTGGGCTGTAACTTCTATTATTACCTCATAAATAAAACTCTAGGAATGTGATTGGTCAATTATCAAGGTATAAAATCCAGTATTTTTGTTAAAAATCATTCGAGCAGGGTGTAAGAACTCAAACAAGGTCATAACTAGATCACGTGATTTACAAGCGGGCCACAAGTCACATAACTAGCAATACACTACTGCGTGAAACAAAATGGCAGACATTCTCCTCTTCAAAAGTTTAGATATCTAATTCATAATCCAAATATATGAAATGACTTTCTTATATATAAAAATGAATTACTGTGTGGTTTATTATCGGTCGATATTATCCCTCCAAAAGAAGGCTAGATTTTAATTAAACAATGCTAAAATATGGTGTCTGATTTCAATATCTTTAAACATATTGCCACCAAATGTACATTGTAGTTGAATCTTGAGATTAAACTGTGACCTACTTGCTGCAGGTAACTTAACACTTTTAAAGATACTCAAGTCACAAAAGCAGAGGTATCTTCTTATTCCCACTCACAAATAACTCTTTCAGACTAGTCTCTCATAAACTGACTCTCTGAGTCTTTCAGACTAGTCTCTCATAAACTGACTCTCTGAGTCTTTCAGACTAGTCTCTCATAAACTGACTCTGAGTCTTTCAGACTAGTCTCTCATAAACCGACTCTCTGAGTCTTTCAGACTAGTCTCTCATAAACTGACTCTCTGAGTCTTTCAGACTAGTCTCTCATAAACTGACTCTCTGAGTCTTTCAGACTAGTCTCTCATAAACTGACTCTCTGAGTCCTCTGCCTCAAAAGGTCAAAATTATGCCATAGTCATGTGTCCTCGATTTGTTTGATAGTAACTTGCATCACAAACTTTGAATACTTTTCACTATTCTGAATTTTAGATTCATTTACTGGAGGGGTCTTCCATTTTTGTGCGACTGGCAGATGCTCGTAGAGATGATGAACTGGTATCAGATATATCCAACAGCAAACTGGTAAGATGAATTGTTCCTCAGACCCTTTTTTGTTGAAACTTTTTGGGAAAGAACAGTAAACTTAAGATACAAATCCCAAAATTAGATATAAGACTGAATGCATCTAGATTATGGAAAGTATACATAATTCTGAACATTTTTAATAA
Source organism: Margaritifera margaritifera (assembly GCA_029931535.1). Lineage (NCBI taxonomy): Eukaryota > Metazoa > Mollusca > Bivalvia > Unionida > Margaritiferidae > Margaritifera > Margaritifera margaritifera. Next base: position 701,879 of record JAQPZY010001621.1, on the reverse strand, counting down.
AATGGTCCATATTTTCCAAAATCATGAACATTCTCTCTTTTTTTATCAAAGCTTCAGAATGTCAATAGTTATGAAGTTTGGGCCTAACTTTCAGTTCTGTGCTCAAAGATTTGATCAGGTTGAACCTTGGGAAAGAACTATTTATAACTTTGCGTGTAATTTTTATTCTTTATATGTTGCCTTAACATTAATTATAGTCCTAAGCTGTCATATCCTGATTCTCCAAAAATTAGCTTTTATTTTTATATGGTATTTACCTGTAGGCTGAGCAGATGGCATGCTTCATATAGTTTTTTATTTTGATTGCATGTTTTTATATTTTTGTGTCATTTATTTTGTATTTTTGTTTATTCATATTTTAGGAATAATTTAAATGTAAACGTTTGTCTCCTCAATAATTGTCAATTTTAATTCAACCAAAAGACATCTTGAAGGATACATTTTCTAGATGTCTTTGGTTATTTATGTACTTAATGTTCCAATTTAATTATGAGATTGACACAAAGGGATTTTGTCTGAATAGAACATGCAGTGCAATGGCATAACTTAAATTGGGCAGGCAAGTAAACACATCTTAATTGGAGGCAGCAAAATTTTATTTGAAAAAAAGATACAGTGAAGTCACTATTTTTTATGGGGTATGAATTTTTGTGGATTTCATGCTTGCCACAAACCATGAATTTAAAACCCAATGAACAGTAATTCTTCTGTGGAAACAAGAAGATTCCTTCCCGAAGCCATGAAGTTAAGTACAGATCAAAGTGTAATTTTTTGCACAACCATGAAAATTTATTCAAACTAAAATTAAAGAATTAACAGTAACCAGGACTGTAATGTAGTATAAAGTACAGGAAATCTTATGCTATGACCCTGGTGGCAAGCGGATGTAGACAGTAGGTTAAAGTTTGTGTTTGAGATTTTGATTATAACCCATATGGGCACAGGCAAGTAATTATTTTTTGAGCTGTGCGTGGTAGTATATTAAATGCTATACTTAAAAGAATGAAGGTTGCTGATTGGCTGAAAATAAATACTGGAAAAAAATTAAACTAATTTTTGAAAAGAAACCTACCTATTGGTAAATTGTACACATTAGTAGACTTGAACAGAAAACCTTTTTCATTTTATTGCCGTCACAGCACAGACACTACTGGATGTAAATGGGGAGATCTCACCAGGCTTAATTTTTTATAGTGGGCACTTAATATGGAATTTTTCTCAAAAATGAGCCAGAAGGCATATCATTTTCATCATTTTTAAAGTTTTCTCTTGGATTGCTCATTCATAGGATGTAAGGTGCCATTTGCCAATCTTACCACAAAAGTAAAACAATTTTCATTTTATGGCCATCACAGCACAGGCGCTGTTGGATGTAAATTGGGAGATCTCACTGGGCCAGATTTTTATAGTGAGCACCTACAAATGAATTTTTCTCAAAAATGAGCTGAGCAGCATATCATATTCATCTTTTTTTTTTTTAATTCCTCTTGGATAGATCATTCATAGGATCTAAGCATCATTAGCTGGGCTAACCACAAAAATATAGTAATTGGCCAAATATTAACATTACAGTCTATGGGAATTGAGTTTTAATTCAGTTGTCTATGCATAAGCAATAAATACACCTGGTGGAAAAGGACCCAGATAGAATATGCCCAGACCCTTTCTCACCCATTTTATCAGCCAGTTTGGGTGAATTTTTAATTTTAGGAATAGGGTGTCTGTTGTGTAAGTTGTAGACATATTTACTTAAGAGTACCAATTTTAAGTTACGCAGGATTTAAAAACAGGTATCCAAGTATAGCTTCATAAATTGCTGTGTAATACATTTTCTCAGCAGCAATTATTAAAGGTTAGGGAAAAAACATGGACCACTAAACGAGGTTACATCATTACTATCTGTTAAATTTTGTACAATGCTTCTGTAACTTGGAAATTAATGTAGAATTTTTTTTAACTATTTGACTGATTTTATTATGGGTAGCCCTCTCTCCGTCTCTGGTACAATGAAACAAATGGTCACAGAATTAGGTTCCTTTGATAAATGATAAAATATATAACTTGGGATTTCATTAACACTTCAAGGGACCGCTTGGTCTCTCAAAAATGGTGAAAATTAAAGTCAGTGTAGAAGAAGAAGTGGTTTCCAAGATTTACTTCCCTTCTCTGTGGCAATCGCTGTACATGCATGCCTTTTATGTAAGCACATTCAATGATGTTGAGTAATGTTTTTAGAAAAGCAAACATTTTGAAGATATCTAAGCCTATGTAACAATCCCCATTGTTACATTTGTGTTACATTGTGCATTGAAATTCTTTTAGCTTAGGATATACACTACAGTATATCTACATAGGAATCAAAAGATGTTTTGTATGCATCAAGAAGTTTCAGAGAGAACTTTTATTCTTTTGTAAAAAAATGTTATCAATTTTTCATTACGGTGGGCTGCCAAATTGAAAAAAAATTTGTCAATATCTTCAAAACAGTACGTGTGAGGCAACTATGCTTTTGCAAGAGGTTACTAGGAAGAAGCCTATTACAGTCTACCAGCAGAACTTGTTAAAGCAGGAGGAACATCATGATAGATGTCCTCACAACAATCTGCAACCAAATCTGGCAAACAGGAGAATGGCCCACCCCATGGACCCAGTCTCTGATCAAGACTCTTCCTAAAAAAGGGAATCTACAACTGTGCCAGAACTACCAAACAATCAGTCTCATCAGTCACCCAAGCAAGGTTATGCTTAAGATCATCCTCAATAGACTGAAACCCCAAGCAGAGCACATCATTGCAGAAGAACAGGCAGGTTTCAGAGCAGGACGTAGCACTACAGAACAGATTTTCAATCTCCGAATCCTCTGTGAAAAATATCTCCAGCATCAACAGAACCTCTATCATGTCTTCATTGACTTCAAGAAGGCTTTCGACAAGGTATGGCATGCAGCCTTGTGGGCCACCATGCAGATATACAACATAAACGCAAAACTAATCCCCACTATCGAAACCCTGTATGACAAGGTGACTAGTACAGTTCTCGTCAATGGCAACATAGGAGACTGGTTCAGAACCACAGTCGGAGTCAGACAGGGGTACCTTCTCTCACCCACTCTCTTCAACATCTACCTGGAAAGGATCATGTCCGACGCCTTGGAAGACCATGAGGGCAGTGTCAGTGTTGGAGGCAGAACAATCACCAACCTGCGCTTCGCTGATGATATCGATGGCTTAGCAGGAGATGAAGAAGAAATGGAAACCTTAGTGAACCGTCTCAATCAAGCATCACTAAGATATGGGATGGAGATCAACGCTGAAAAGACAAACCTAATGACAAAAAACCCGAGTGGCATCCAAAAGGAAGTAAGAGTGAATGGACAGAAGCTGGGCACAGTAACAAGCTGCAAGTACCTAGGTGCTATCGCCTCTGATGAAGGTTCAAAACCTGAGGTTCTTTCCAGGATTGCGCAGACAACAGCTGCTCTGGCTAGGCTGAAGCCTATTTGGAAAGACAGCAACATCACGCTTGGGTCCAAGATCACGCTTATGCGCTCCCTCGTCATGTCCATATTCCTATATGCATGTGAGACATGGACCCTAACAGCAGAAATAGAGAGAAGAATCCATGCCTTAGAGATGAGATGTTATCGAAGGATCCTGAAAATCTCATACTTAGACCATGTCTCTAATGCAGAGGTGCGCACTAAAATGCAAGGCGCAATTGGACCTTATGAAGATCTGCTCACCACTGTAAAGAAATGCAAACTAAGATGGTATGGTCACGTCTCACACTCAACTGGCCTGTCAAAGACAATCATGCAGGGCACAGTGAGAGGAAAGAGAAAACAAGGCAGACAGAAGAAGAGATGGGAAGACAATATCAAAGAGTGGACAGGCATGGACTTTGCAAAGTCCCAAAGAGCAGTGGAGAACAGGGCGAAATGGAGAGAGATTGTTGCAAAGTCATCAGTGGCGCCCCTACAACCAGCGGGAGAAATGAGAAAAAAAATGAAAACTAGGAGAAGCGCTGTTGACTCTGAATAATTATCATGAAAGTAAAATTTGATTTTTAGGTCACAGGCAGCTAATTTTTTTATGAGCTATAAAACCAGCCTATGTGTGATTGTATATTAAATACAGTATTTAAAAACATGAAGGTCATTGATTAACCGAAAATAATTACCAGAAAAAAATTAATGAATTTTTTTTTAAGAAGCCTATTACAGTCTACGGGAATTGAATTAGTTGTCTGTGTGCATATGAAGGAACTATAATTTAAATTTCACTGCAGCTGTGTGTTCATTAGTATATGCTTGATCTTATTTAATACTTTTTGTACAGTTTTATTGATCTTTTACCAATTTATGTGGAAAATTTTGAGGTTAAAATTTGCATTTATGGCTTGTTCTATGTAGACAGCAGGTTAAAGTTTTTATTCAAGGCTTTATTTAAGGCTCATAGGAAGCAATTATACATTTTACATTTTTTTGTTGGTATGTTGATTAGCATATGCCTGATGTTATTGGTTACCTTTGTATAAGTATGAGCAAATTTTATGTAATTTGTAGTGAAAAGTTTGAGATTAAAGGAACTATATCATTTAAATTTCACTTGTGTGTGTTAAATAGCATGCACCTGATACTGTTGGTTACTTTTCTTTGTTTTGCCATTTTTTTGTTACAATTTATGGCAAAATATTTGAGGTTAAAGTGTTTAAGGTTTGTTTTATGTAGACAGCAGGTTAGGGTTTTTGCATTTAAGGTTTATATTCGATTATATTCATATGCAGAAATTGTGCAATTAAAATTCACTTGTGTGCTTTGATAAGAATTTTTCCTGATATGTTTCACAAGTTTTTAAAACAATTTAAAGTTATTAGTATTACAATGTATAGTGAAAGGTAAGGGATTCAAGTTGTCATGTTTGCTATATTAGTATAACAATGTATAGTGAAAGATAAGGGATTCAAGTTGTCATGTTTGCTATATTAGTATTACAATGTATAGTGAAAGGTAAGGGATTCAAGTTGTCATGTTTGCTATATTAGTATTACAATGTATAGTGAAAGATAAGGGATTCAAGTTGTCATGTTTGCTATATTAGTATTACAATGTATAGTGAAAGGTAAAGGATTCAAGTTGTCATGTTTGCTATATTAGTATTACAATGTATAGTAAAAGGTAAGGGAATCAAGTTGTCATGTTTGCTATATTAGTATTACAATATATAGTGAAAGGTAAGGGATTCAAGTTGTCATGATTGACTTTCAGAGAAAACAAACCATTTTTGTATGAAGAGGCATATAGTATTAATGTTGTCTGCCTGCCTATCTGTCTGCCCACCTCTCTCCATCGTACCTAGATTTGATTTTGTCTTACTTCAGACCAGTTTTTCAGTTATGTTTTTTTATTTAAATTTACTTACAAAATCTTGGGTCTTACATTGTAGCAAGTGGATCCAACTTAGAGAGAACTGTCATATCAGAAGTAGGTCACCATGACCTATATTTCTTGTATTGGTGACTTCTTTTACCTTGGGCATCAGTGTGTCAAACAGTTTTGAGTGTAGAGTCATGTGGTTATAGATATTGTTTTATTACATTGTTATACTGATTCAAATTATGTGTCATTTTAAAACTCTGGCTTTCATGTCCAATTTTTAAGCGACGACACCATGACCCTGTCCTAGCCTGTTTTTTACTCCACATTTTGTTTAAAGCAGTGATTATCAGCTCAAAAAATACAGAATAATTTAAGATTTCAAAACTAATCTATTTAAAAAGAATATATTTAAAATAATGTCCATTATTTTAATATAGATAAAATATAATAAATTTTCTGTCAACACCATGTACTTTGAAAACAAGATGAGCAATTTCATGCATGGTATCACTTTTTAAAGGGTGCATAAAACCTCATAGCTAAGAAAGCATGAAATGTAATGGTCAGTACTGTAATACATGCAGTCCTGTTTTACTCTATTTTGATGAATGTTACTGACAAATTCTGCGATTTTCTGTGCTGATATTTGATATATATAAAGTGATACTACTTTAGAATAAAATGGAGTTTATTTGCTGATGAGAGAGGAGGAAAAAGTCCAGGTACAGTTCTAATTATAGAATGTACAATTCCAGTGATGTGCACAGCAAGGAAACATCTTGAATGGGCTTTAGCTAACAAGGTTTTACGTGTATGACAGAAGTAGGCCTCATGGTCATGTGGTATAGACTCCAATTTCGAACCCCACCATGATAAAATCACTACTACATACATTCATACATACCTTTTTAACTTTTATCATTTAGTACTGAATGTGTTTTTCTAGAAGGCTTTATCTTCCTCCATTTTTTTGGCAGTTTTTTATATTTACATTTTTAGTATCACATAGCCAATATTGTCATGATGTGCTGTTAAACATTACTACTACAATTCGTACAATAGTAATTGTTAAACTTAATTTTTATTTAATCAAAGAATTCTTGTTTAAGCCACCCCATTGAAAGACACAGTAACATAGACAATTTTTCCCCAGTCAGCAGATCTTAAAACCTTGTTTTGAACAAGAATGTCCAACACAGAATAAAGTGGAATTTTTCTTCTGTCAGGTTGAGGTGAATACTGATTACATCCCTGTTGGTCTTGAGACACAGTATTCCAGAGAGAGGCCTGGCAAGCCGATAGAGTCCATCATCCCTGCAGGCAAAACTTCTGAACAGTTTATAGACAACCTGGCTGTCAAGTTCAAAAGTGTAAGTCTTTATTTTCACCATTAACTACAGCAGTCCACAGCCTAACAGTTTGAGAGCACACAGTTGTTCATAAATGATGACGTGTTCATTATTATAATATGTTGTTCCCCTGTGCACATGTCCTATGAGATTAAAGTCATTAGATGTCTTAGAATATGTTCATTTTGACCTTTAATTCAAAGTAGCATGTTTTTCTCCTAGCACAACAAGCAAAAACACTGAATTATCCATAGAACTTGACATGTTTTAGTTCTATTTTTTTTAAACAACATCTAACAAAATGTAAATCAAGCATTTACTATTTTATATCAAATATGCAGCATAGATTTTCAAAGGAAAGTGTTCAGTAAAAGAATAGATGTTGGTATTTATGCTGTTCTTTGTGAAAAAATGAATGGCACTTTTGTCTGCTTAACCAATGATACACTACCATATATAATTGTGTATAAGCTTATACCAACTGCAAACTGCATAGACCCTGATCTGCCATTGCATAATGTGCCAGCAGATCTGGGTCTACGTAGTTTGTAAGGACTAATCAGTAGAACAAACAACATAGACCCTGATCTGCCAGCACATTATGCAATGGCAGATCAGGGTCTATGTTGTTTGCTTTTGGACCGGATTAAATGAGATTATAAACAGTATATATTTCATACATCATAATAATATTAAATAGCATGTAAGAAAAAGAGCAGCAGTATTGTCATTACTGCAGTTGTGATGATGGTGGTAATGATAATATGCTATTGTTGTTGGAAGTAAAATATTCTTGTAAAATAGAATGGAGCTTTTGAAAGTACATTGATTTAGTGGCTGATGAGATTTATTTACTTTCCATTTTCAGCTGGTGTACAAGTTGTATGAAGAAGGCAACGTGGCATAGTGAGAAAAATGTTACAGGAAAGTTTACAGTGAACTTTCCTAAGTAATGCAATCTGGAGACAGTAAATCACAAATCTTGATATAGGCAACCAACATAGTATATTTATCAATACAGAATCGCTATTTGAATGGATCTCACCCATTATTCTTGCTGTTGGTAGATGGTGCAAGTGAACTGGGTGATTTCTAGACTGATTCTCTGTTTTAAAAGGCTTTGTTCATGAACAAAAACTTCAAAAACTGGGAACCAAATAGCCCATAATACACGATTGCTATCTGCAGGATTAATGCACAGGTAAGTTCAACTGATGGTAATTTTTATGAGGTCATTTGAGGCACAGCCATCTCTGTTTAGAAAATATTTTAGCCATTACAAGTCAATATAGAGCAGACTTGGTTGGAACAGGTTTACGCTAAAGTGGGACCAAATTACCATTTCTCTTGGGAAGTTGAATGTACATCCTTCTCCGAGCATTATGCAGTTAAACCCATATGGACTGTTAGAGAGTGAACTTGTCATTCAGCTCCAACATTGGAACAAAGTGAAGGTTGTCTCATATTAGCTATTATACCTTTCAGGGAAAGGTTCTTGTCTTTTTTTCATGGACTCTGTAATGTAGGAAACTGTCATATCGAATTAGAAGATCATTGACATTTAAAATATGAAGATATATAAGTACTGTGGAACATTTTTTAATGATCAATGAATTTGCAATACATGTAACTCCAAATGATTGAATGAAAAATTATTCCCTCTACTATTATAAAAAAATTTTAAAAAATTTAACACAAATTTTGCTGGTTACAATTGTTTTTTTTAAACACAGTCACAATATATTATTCGACCATATGTACTTGAAAAGTAATATTGGTATACTCTAAGGTATTGGTAAAATTATTATCCCCAGTTTTAGAAACTTCGTGAAATTTAATCTCATCTTTGACAAGCAATATGAAATTTGGCAGGTAATATGGAAAACAAAATGGCACCCACATTTAAAAAAAAAACTCTTGATAGGATATGGTTTTATTTGGCAAAGAAATCAGGAGCTTTATCTGTTACTCATAAAAGCATCTGAAACTTTTTTCTCTTAGACATAACTGGCCAATGTTTGGAGGTTAATTCTGAGATGAATTGCTATTTAAGTGGGAGTGTTTGAAAAGATTTCATATAATAGAATGATAGAAGAGGTATTAGATTCTCCATCTGGAGAGAAAAGTCGACCCATGCATTTGAAGTTAGCAAATGAAATTTGAGCCTCCTGAAATCCGAAATGTATAGGTGTTAAACAGTCCACCTGCTACTTGTTGTTCAACTTAGAGTGGAATAAAATCAAACACATTGGAAATTCCAATCCTGCTACAACACCATGTAAATAATATTACAGTTATGAGTATCTTGCATCGTAAAAGGAACTTATCTTTGTGTTTGTAATATCAGAGGAAGTGAAATATGCTAAATCATTAATAATCCAGACTCTCTGAGAAACATGTTTTTTTTTCTGGATAAATCATCATGCCGATAAATTATAAGAACATAAAGAACAAATTGTAGGGTCAGAGGATGTTCATTTGGCCCCAGTAAATTTTTTACTGTATTGAACCGGGTAGAAGACAGCAATACTTTGAAGAACAATAGTAATCTTGAATATAATTGTGGAAGGTATGCTTCCAGTGTTTTTAAATGAACACTGTGGATCCAAGTTATTTTTTAGGGTTGTTCCAGTAAAACATGCTTGGGGCCCAGGGAAGGCACTTTCACTGTGGAGTAGACTGTATCATTTTCATATGAACTCTTTGAATAATCAGAGTACCCTGGCATATATTTTTTAAAAACTGCCTTTCCTGGGTACCATGCATGTTTAAATGGAACAGCCCTTACTTGAATAAGCTGCTGTAAATAAAATTATTTATCACCATAGTTTTTTTTAAAAATCAAATTAAATCTTACAAAAAGCAGTGATCAGCAGCATTTATTTTGTATGTTTTATTTGTCATTATATACTTTCATATGCATATCAATACTTGTGGCTTTCAGTGTCGTTACTTGATACTATATAGCCCCTTTGCTCTTGCTATTTACATGTTTGTTTTTTTAATTTTGGGTAGCAGCTCGAGTTCTTTGAAAATATTAAGAAAATCTCCAAGTTTTGTTCAAATAGGAAATAAGGATTTTCTGAATTTGTATACTGTGTATACTGGCGTATAAGCCGACTCCAAATGCAAACAACACAAGATTCTGATATGCCGTCGCATTATGCGCCGGCATATCAGGGTCTATGTTGTTTGTTCTACTGATTAGTCCTTACAAACTGCATAGACCCAGATCTGCCGGTGCATTATGCGACAGCAGATCTGGATCTATGCAGTTGTTATCGGCTTGTATGCGAGTATATACGGTATGTAATTTTCTTCAAGACTCTTTATGCTGTTCATAAAGAAATTCTGACCAGTTTTTCTTTATCCAGTTAAAATGTTTCTTGTTATCATTTCAAATGACTGTACAACCTTTCCAGAATAATATATGTATATTATGCACAGTTGTTTCGTAGTTTATCTAGATTGTACAGATATGTACATTGCCTGTAGTGTTCAGGAGAATCAAATTTTATAACCTGTGGATATATTAAATTATGCAGATATCACATACATTATTGTTAGTAGTACAAATATATGAATTTAGTGTAGTGCCTCGAAAACTGGGTAAACTTTACATTGTACATGTATTTGATATTTATTATTGGAAGAAAAAAGGATTTAGCAAGCTGGATAAGTACCAAGACTACTGTTAATGTTTTATTGCATTCATCGTGCTTATCAAACTTAGATGTTCACATTTATATTTCAGTTTAAAAATGTACATTTCTTACCTTGTTGTAAATGTATTTACAATATTTGTTAGTGGTGTGATAATTATAAATGTCATTTAAGTTTTCAAAGAAGTGCCAAATATCTTTTGCTACTGTCAGTAATACCCATGCAGTTACATACAAAAGTCTTTTTTTCTTATGTGTATATGCTATCCTCTTGGTCCTTTCATTTTCGTATGAGCATTTGTTCAACTTATTGAGAGTTTGATTTTCTAAACTAATTATGCCAATTACAGTATTGTATATACTCGCATATAAGCCAGGTCCAAATGCAAACAACATAGACCCTGATCTGCCGCAGATCTGGGTCTCTACAGTTTGCAGTTGGTATCGGATTATACACGAGTACATACGGTAATAAAATGTTATAATGCAAAATACCAGTATACAAGAAATCTGTTCATGGAACATGGATGCCCCACCACAGTGTCTGAAATGACCTTAACGCAAACCTTAACCAAGATGTGATGGATGGACAGATGGTCAGACCATATGTCCCTGCTGGTGCCAAACCAGTTCTCATTTAAAATGCACATTATTTAATGTTTCAAAATCAGTTTTCAGTATATTTTCATCACTAAAGCAACAAAATTACTTTATCAATTTATCTGTCATAAACTAGTCATTCTTTTACAAGTAATCAGCTGTTATGTCATTTGTAAAATTATCCCAAATTTGGAACTGACATCCTCACCTGCTGGAACCATTCTTGTCATCGCACTTGATGGCATTGTGCTATATTCACTTGATGGCATTGTGCTATATTCACTTGATGGCATTGTGCTATATTATCTTGATGGCATTATGCTATATTCACTTGATGGCATTGTACTATATTCACTTGATGGCATTGTGCTATATTCACTTGATGGCATTGTGCTATATTCACTTGATGGCATTGTGCTATATTCACTTGGTGGCATTGTGCTATATTCATTTCATTTGTTTTATTTTGGAAAGAGCATTTTAAATACACACATACCTTATATTTTAAAAATGTTAGATCATTTCAAGATGCACCACTGATTCAGAAATTACATTGTGACCTGAACATATGGCTTTCCAATTTTTTCAAACTAACAGATCTCGACATGATGTACATTTAACATCCATAAAGTGAATTCATCTGTTAGACATAATTCTCCACCATTTTTAATTCCTTAATGCACGTTTTTTTAAAGTCATATGTGACATGCACCAGTAATGAAATAATTGCCCTTTATGATTTCCCTCATATAGGCTTAATACTATTGCACATGCTTGAATATGGTACGAGCTTCCCCTGGCAAAGTAATGTACATAAGATTGACACATTGCAATTCGTGTCCACAGTTTGAAGAAATACATTCACAAATCAGTCTAAATTTTGGGATATATAAAATTACTTTTACAGGTACTTTGGGTTTAGAAAATGTGGAAGTAAACAGAATTGCAAAACAGTTAATTCAATTATTTTTGTGGGTATAAATGTTTGCGGTTTGGCAAAAACTGACAATTTCATCAGCACTGAAATTGATGGATTGGGGTAAGGGTCCTATTGTCTCCACAGAAGAATCATTGTTCATTGGGTTTTTAAATTTGTGGTTTGTAGCAACCACAAAATCCATGAAAATTAGTACTCCTCAAGTAATAGTGTACTCACAGGATATGCTTTTTAAGAACCCTGACAAGAACCGCTAGGTAGGATACCAGCACCACTGTCAAGGTGGAACATAAAAAGGAGAGTTCTGGCAATCTGCCTCAGGGTATCAAGTGAATTCAGTTGTACTTTACGACTCATTAATTTTACTGCTGTTTCAAGAAATCAGTCTTTTAAAATGTTCAATAAACATGGTAATCTAACATTATGTGCGGTGATAATACATGTACATTAAACCCCACTTCAGAAAAAGACATAGTACATTATCTACCTTGAAATTTTATGAGTTTTGAATTGTTAAGTTGTTGAAGTCTACAGTGTTTCCATAAAGTACATGTATAGTCGTTTCTCGTATTCTTGCAGGTTCCATAATCTCGCGGTAAATCATATTTCCATAATAAATACAATTGTGCAACACCTTTCTGTTGTTTATTCCAGCAACATCGCAACAAGGAAGTTATCAAAGAGTTTGAACACCAAATATCAAAGAAATGTTTCGTTTTGTGGTAAATTGGTACGAAAAAATGAAAGGATAGAAAAAAACAATGAAAATTAAATCCACCCGTATACCCTCTTTCACTACTAGGCCCCTACCAAACACAAAATCAGTAAATACTTTTCCCAGTTAACAGAAAATGGTCGTCTGCTTGTCAATGAATGTTACTGATGCATCAGAATCACATGACAGCTTACTGCATCGCTCGGTCAGGTGAACAAAAGTACGGTAGAAAATAAGGACCATACTCTATTGAATCCTGCACACTTCTTTAAAGTGCTAAAACTGTTACTTTCATTTTTAAAATAAAAATAGTAATATTTCATTATTATTGCATAGGACATACGTTTTCATATCTGATGTGAAAATATTGCATAATTAGGAAATTTGTGTATTATTTAAGCATCAAACTAACAAGGGTAAACTTTTGTAACAGTATGATCAGAATCGACTTTAGAAACCTGAAACATTCAACATTCGAAGTTATACTGAACTGGCCGTCCTCAACCCAACACACACCCCAACAAATAATATATCATGTCAATGACTTGAGTATTGTGGATACTTTTTTTGACCTTTCATTCGTGTTATTACCCTTCTGAGCCACCTTAGAGACAAATATTCATTTACCGCGACATTATGGTAAACTCCCTTTAAAAATGATGGCTGTCACCTGGCATGTTGATCAGCGGAAAATGAACTCTTATCTTTTAAGGCACTAAGAATATATTTGTGCCAAATTGGAAACAGATGTTAAAGAATAAAACAACAACATAATTATAGTCAGGTGAGTCTTTTTTAATAATTTATAACAGTTCAATTCGTTAGTACCGTGAGATTACGGAACGCTGGTATACATATATTTTATCTTATGAGTAAAAATAGGTTACCTTAGTGTATATTTGTACTGTTATTTATTTCCTTTATATGATTCTACTTTTTGAACTTGCAATCAATGTATGCGTTTAATTAATAAAAGGATTATTTGTGCTATTATTGGAGATGAGAAAATCTTCATTCAAGTTTATTATTACCATTTTACACTTATACATGTTTCATTCAGGAGCATTAAAATTGATATCACCAAATTAAATATATTTTATCAATACAGCTTTCAAATACAAAAAGTAACAACTAATTTCATTCATTTTTTTTTTATGTTATTATTATTAAGCTTGCCTTGTGGTTCACATATTATGAGGTATGAGACTCCTGTTGTAACTGACATTGATGATGCAAAAAGCATGGCATTCATGTTATGATGATGTAATTTGCTTGAAAATCCTTTCATTTTCAAACCGTTTAACATATCTGTACACTCAACTTTATTTGTCACATGATTTTTTTCTCCCTAATTTTACTTACATAATTGAAAATATTTGTATCAATTACTCTGGAGAATATAAAAGTCAGCCCATCAGGTGACCACTGTTTATATTCCTAGCCTTAATTATGTACATTATTCTCGTACACAATAAAATGTCTGTGAAGGCTTACTTTTTTCAGGCTGGCTTGTTTTCTAATCAAAAATTTGTAGGAAATAGACTGTTCTTTTTTTTTTAGATACCATATGCTTATGTTTGTCTGTGGCTCGATTCTGAATTTATATCCTGAATTTGCTTCCAGGGTAGTTGAAAAAAATAGATACATGTACAATGCCTGTAATATTTAAATGAATTCATGTATATTAATGAAAAAAGTATATACATGTACAAAGTTGGTAATATGTGAATAAATTCATACATATCAAATCTGATGCAATTGCAAAAATCCTAACACAGTACAACTTCAGACAGTTGATGCGTAGCAGGCCCAAAGTTCTGGTTTGAGTTTTTGATAGTTTCAGGTTTTCCCTGGGATGCAGACACAAATGTGTTTTACACTGGGACTGAGCAAGTCATTTGAGGGATGCAAAGTATTTGAATGATTGATCAATGCATGTATGAGTGTGTCTTACACTGGGACTGAGCCAAGTATTCAAGTGACTGATGTTTGAGTTTTACTGTAGTTTCACATTGGAATAATAAAACTTGATGGCAATAAGCTAACCATGCATAAACAGCTTAAATTTCATATTCAAGAATTTTACTCTACATATAGGCATGATGCAGTAAGTTTGGATTTAAATGGTATGTTGTGGATATTTAATTGCAATTGCTGTATATATGTATAATAGAAGTTCTTCATCAGTTATTTTTACTCCACAGTCTTTTTGTGTCTTGGAAAATACTTTTGTTTAACATAAGATATCCAATATAATCATGTCTGTACCAGGTTGATTGTCATACTTAAGATGCAATAGTTCATATAATGAGAAAATACACTTTTCTATGGAATAAATAAATTTATATTTGTTTTAAAAATGACTTTTTAAAATTTGATTTTATCTTTTACACAGAGATGTCATATACAAAGTATGTGACCATAAGTGAATTCCAATGATTGCTTAGTGTTGTCCCTTAACTATCAAATCAGACTGGGTTCAGTTTTCTATGAGGACAACTGAAGTGGGATAAAACCACTTATAAGGCAAAAGTGCTCAGTTGTTGGGCAGAAATTGCAGTACACTGTTTTTAGTATTTCTTGCTTTTTTTAAACCATAAAACAATTACAAATGCATAAATTCCATCAATTTTGTTTTTGGCAGCAGAAATGCACGTTACGAAAAAAAAAGCAATTGGTATCAATGAACCATTGATTTTTTAAAAAAGAAAATCAACTTTAAGTTGAGTGATCACATTGAAAAAAGAGGTAGTTTTATTATCAGGGCAAAAGGGTACTATAGTACTGTAAGAAGGGAAGGTTGCATCTCCATGCCATTTCTTACAAGGGACAACACTGATCACCATATCTATGCAGATATTGCATTTGCTCAGATGTGCAAACATGAAAACTGTGCATAAAGCATTGGTGGACCTGAGTCGCAGCTGTTGACAGATGGGCATATGCTATATACATATCAGAAAACTAATACTGTCTCTTATCTGAATGTTCAACTAGACTCCCCATCTCTTACATGTTTGTTTACTCTCTATATCTCAAAGCATATTCTGTTCTCATCCTAGACCAGTTAAATAACAAACTGAAAATAAATATTTGCCTTCGACTTCATTCCAATAAATTAACAATTATTTTACCAAATTTAATCACAAATATGCCAGTACCACTACATATATCCGTAAATCATGTATCGTAACCCTTTTCTTACATGGCAAAGATAGGAGCTTCAAGCATCTAACAATGATCAGTCATTTTCATTGTCACTCACTGAATGGAAAGTCAGTAATAGCAAACAACCAAGAGTACTCTCAATGGATGAGAAATATAGTTACGTACAACTGTTGACCAAAATTGATAACATCTGGTTATCATTTAATTCTAATGATAAGTAGAATAATCTTATGTAAAGTCAAGATATACAACTAATTCTTGTGGAGGATTTATTTGCAAAGGCACATGGGCACACGCTATACATGAGTAAAGCATGTTTTCAGGTTTCTGTTGGACTCCACCTCACCCAGTGGCGGTGCAAAGGTTTGTGGCACCCGGGGACAAGGTTCTTTAGTGGCACCCCTACTGAGATCCCTAGGGTCAATGTTCTTTAGTGGCGCCCCTCCTTTGCCACAGAGAACAGTTTTTATGTCAGTTGCAAACCCCCCTCCTCCCCCACCCCTCCTAAATATAAGTTCTGTGAAGAATCACTCCCATTACACTAAGGTGAGGTGAAATACTATGAAACTTTAAGCTTAAAAAAAAAAAAAAATCCCGATGGCTACCCCCCCTTCGCCTGGTGCCCAGGGCAATTGTACCCCATCCCTCTTGCGCTGCCACTGACCTCACCCTCTCTTTGAATATGGGCAGCCTGAACTTCTACTGAGAAGAATTTGGTTTGTAAAGGATGACAATGTATTACAGCATTCAAATATTATAACAATAAAAAAAACGTTCTTAGTTCAAGACACAATATTTAGCTTCAAGATACAATTTCTTAACTCAAGGCACAATTTTTAGCTTCAAGACACAATTTCTTTTCTCAAGACACAATTTCTTAGCTCAAGAAAATTTTTTTAGCTTCAAGACACAATTTCAAAGGAAGTGAGTAAAATATTCTTCTTAGAGATGAGATCAAGATGTACTGATAAGCCTGTGTGTGTTTTTAGACATCAAACAAACATGTACCTAGTAGCAAATCAAGTATTAGAATAAAAATCAAACCTCAAAAGGGAAATGGATTTTATTGTCTGCAGCTTCTATACATGAATGAATAAATGTAGAAAAATGCTACTACTCTCTTAACATTCTGCCAAAATAGCGAATCTTA
Source organism: Margaritifera margaritifera (assembly GCA_029931535.1). NCBI lineage: Eukaryota > Metazoa > Mollusca > Bivalvia > Unionida > Margaritiferidae > Margaritifera > Margaritifera margaritifera. Next base: position 684,921 of record JAQPZY010001621.1, on the reverse strand, counting down.
CAAGGTTTTTAATAATAAAATTTGTTTACTAGAATAAAATGGTAGAAGCATGCAAAAAATCTATTTTTGTACTAATTTAATACCTTCTGGTACTCTCAAATATGCACCAAGTTAAAAATTTTATGGGAGCTGTTGTAGCTCAGTTGGTAGAGAATTGGGCTCATAATCCAAGGGTCATGGGTTTGACACCCACCCAGGTCAGCCTGGGTCAGCTGCCTGGGTGTATCCTTGAAAAAGGCACTTGGCTCCCATTTCCTCAGCATGATATAACCAATATGTTAAACATGGTTCTAAAACCACAAAAAAAGAAAAAGATTTTTACAGACAACCATTCAATGTAAAATTCTAGAAAGTAGTGAAATTCCAAGTTTTTTCAACCACCAAACCAAATACTGTATCTTCAAAGAAGTTTTGAGACAAAAACCATGAAAAGATTAAAGAATTCATCCAATATTTCACCTAAAAACATAGTGAGATAAGCATATTTTCCTTCAACTAGTAGTCACCCATTTTCAAGAAGAGTTAACTATTTTTGATGTTACTATCTAATGCTGTTAATGAAGTTATGCAGCATTATTTCAGATTCAAGACAGAAAGTTTTGATGTTACCATGTATTTTACAAAATCTGATTTCCAATTCTTTTCTCCCTTATTTCCCCATCACGTTGCCCTATTTAGACAGGATGGTCACTTTGCCCAAAATTCTGAGTACAGTGTGACCCCTCAATAAATATCAAGATTTCACTTTAATTCTTCACTTTTACTTCAACAGTGATCAGTGTACAATGTGGAAGAGAAAGCTTACTTTGCTGATGGGTAGTCCTAAGTGTAACGAGCGTAAATATTAGGCTTCTGGATTTTTCAAATTGTCTGATGTCGGCAATATTGCTTACTCACGCAGTAAGGAGCAAAATCGACATCTACTCAAAGATAAGAGAAAACCAACAAAGTTCTCAATACACCAAAGCGATTCCATGATATAAATTTGGCTCGAAAATGTGGTGGCATAAAAAAATTATTTGGTGACACTTTTTCAATATTGGTGACAAAATTGACTACAAGATTTTACAGGCTAGTATGAGCCCTGAATTTGCACACAAATCTCTAATACACATCACAACTGCAATTATTTTTATCTCTGTCATTTTCATCATATTGTTATCATTAACATACTACATGTATGTATATCTTTAACTTTATCATACATATTATATCATTAAACTAATGTTGAGTACAAGGGAGCCCTCAAACATCCTGGACCAACACAAGCAATGTCATGCAAATCTTGTCCAGCATGTTTCATAATACTTGTTCTAGTATGTGCATGCTACCAATACATGTATCATAATACTCCTTATCATGTGTGCATGCTACCAATACATGTATCATAATACTCCTTCTAGTGTGTGCATGCTACGAATACATGTATCATAATACTCCTTTTAGTGTGTGCATGCTACCAATACATGTATCATAATACTCCTTATCATGTGTGCATGGTACCCATACATGTAATAATTTTTTTTTTATTTCACTGATATCTGTCAAATATCTTGACTGGTGAGAGTCGATCAATGTCTTGATCATGTTTCTCATCATATCTTGTGCTTTATCTTTTTCATAATGTTGCTCTGCTCTTGTCCGGCTTTTCTTTTCCTCTGAAAAAGAAAGACACATCTTTTACTTGACTGTCTTCATATGCATGAGTGTCACATTTCAAAATTGTCATAGATATTGAATATTCTGAATGCTTGTGATTTTGTACATTTGGTTTTGATATTACAAGACAATGAAATAAAATTACATCAGGAATCCATATGACCATGTGCCTTCATAAGTCCAAAAGGAGTTATTAGCATTAGACAATTTAATATCGTTAGATACTATAAAATTTTCTCATCCTGAAGAACACTTAAATGGAGAAAAATGGCTAAAAATGTGCAGCAATATTAGTTGAGATGTCAATTAATTCAATATTAGTAAAGATGTCTTTTAATTGCCAGTGGCCTTTTCCATGTTGATGGATACTGGGAAATATGGCTGAACAACAACCTTCATCCTACAAACAAGTTTAGAGAACCATTTATGTCATATGAATTACTCAGGTCAGCTAAATTTTTTATTTTGTTTCATAGCAATGCATTTACATGTTTTCCCTAAATTAAAAATAAATTATCGTCAAATAAGATCATTAACAGAAATAAGGAATTTAAATGAAAACATGTCCACTTTGATGAAAACATTTGCTTTTATTTTGTCATACACAGATTTGATGTGGCAACCTGATTTGAAGACCAGTGCATGAGCCAGGGTACAACACTAAAATTCACTGACTGGCAAACCACTTGTCTTGCAAAAATTAAGGACATGGGACATATTTTTCTATTGATAAATCAATATGCAGTAATATTTTCTAACAATTATATATGGATACTGAGGTTTCCTATCAATGACAAAAGCAGATGTCTTACATTTGGTGTTCCTGGTGTTCCCACTACATCAATAGCCTCTAAGAGTTTAGTGGACCTGGATGGTGAGTCTGGCTCCTCTCCAGTTGTTGGACTTGTGGGAGTTATCTGGAGGTCGGAAGGTTCTGGCTTAGGAATATCTGGAATTGGCTGAAGAAAAAGGTACAACAGTTAATTAATATTATGGAGAGTTTACCTAAAAAATGTAAAATTCCTCTCAACATTATTACCGTGGAACAGGCCTTCTGGGTAATTCTAGCAACATTATTACCGTGGAACTGGCCTTCTGGGTAATTCTAGCAACATTATTACCGTGGAACTGGCCTTCTGGGTAATCTGGCCCCACTTTCATAAAACATTCGTAAACTCATACTCCAACTTAAATCTAAGAATTTTACTCAAATACCACTTCAACTTTGAGATTTTCTCAAAATGGCATTCACAAGCTAAAAACTCAACTCAACTTGACTGATTTTTGCTCAAATATTTGAGTCTGCTGTCACCCAGTCTCAACTTGGAAATCCAAGATGGAAAATGTCCCATTTTGCTGTCCACTTTGGCATTTTTTCTTTCTAAATATTTCCAAACATTGTCAGTCTCACCAAAGGAATTCTTGAGATTCAAGATATAAGAATCGATATGACAATACTGAATGCAAATTGGCAAGATTAACAACTTTGCTGAAGAAGTTCAGTTTTGAAGAGTTGAGAGGGGGAGGGGGAGGTGTGTGCTACCGATGGCTGTACAAGACAATATGCATAATGCTATTCATTTGATAAAATTTAATAACACATGTAAATAATTGTGTGTCGGTTCAGTTTCATGATACTATATGCAGTCTGTTTTGCAAAATATGAAGAAAAATGTGGAGAGAGAAAATGTACAAAAATGACAATTCAATCTTGCATGGTTTGCATACTGTTTGAAAAATAACCAAGAGCTTTCTTTCTTTCAAAAAACAGTCACTACAACCAATCAAACTATAGTAGTAAAACCTTTTAATGTAATTGCTCCCACTAACAAATTTAACTTAATTAAAATTTTTCTGGTAATATACAAACACTGACCAATTAAGTAAGATAGAAATTATTTATTTTTAAAAAAAACTTGGCTTCATTTCTACATGTAAATTGTGAAAAGTAATTCCTGTCATTTTTGCATTTGAAGATACAGGGAGAGGAAAATGCCCCGTTTATTTTTTTCTTGTCATTCTTCTTTCTCCTGATCCAACATAATCCCTCTCTCTCTCTTTCTCTCATATCGAATATTCTGTGTGTAGTAAAAAGAAATTAAAAATAATGTGAGGATCTGTGAAAGCAAGCCATCAAAGTTGCTGTAGTTTTTAATGTCAGCAAGGTTAAACGGGAAGGATTAACAGATGGGGGCATATTTACAAAAGAAAATAAGATTGAATGGTACCAAATGAGTATCTCTCAAAAATCAATATATGTATGTAGTAGTGTTTTATGTCACCTCAGCACAAAAGTGGCCATGTAGTGCAAACTAAAGGGGAAGTTCTAAAAATGCAAAATGAATTGCACAAAAATTTAGGAAGATTAACCCTTCCAAATAAATGTAAACATTAACTACAAGAAGATAGAATTAAAAAAAAAACAAAGAATTTAAAATTCTGTAAAATGTACCTAAAATAACAGATAAAAGTAACATGTAAAAACTTAAAACATGAATAAAATTTGTTGTATAAACCACATTCCCTTAAAAAGTACAAGATTTTCTCGGGTGGTACATCCTCATACAGCAGTTCATGTCAAAATATTTCTGTCTCACAGGGTGGAAATCGATACACTTGATAAAAATGTGTTCCATTGTCAGTGGACACTGGCAGGATATGCATTCCGGTCGAGGTTCACCTTTCAGGAGGTATGCATGAGTCAGGTATGTGTGTCCGATACAAGCATTAACAGCTGCTGAGGTAATCCAGGCGCATACCCCATTCTTTCTAGTACAACTTCTACAGTAAAGACAGTTTATTGTGTTCTTGGATAAAACTTTTTCTCCTTTTGAAGCTTTGAGTTTAATTTCCCCAGCCAAATTCCTAATTATTATATATTACAAGTTTTTGTTATAATGTTCTACTGTTACAATGTTTAATTGGTCATAGAGTTTATTTTGTGTGGTCTGTCAGACAAAATTAGCTCAGTTATAGAGTTTTTATCACCTGATGCACCTAAGCCAGGTAAAAAATGTGTGATAATCCCACCTCATTCATAATTGGTAATTTAGAATAATGGGCTGCTGGTTCAGTGTAATTAAAGCATGAAAAGAAATATATTTGTTTCGTACCTTTTTTAACCAATTAATTTAGAAATAACCTTTAGCTATCATTCTAAACCTGTATGTTGAATAACTGAGTACAGCTTAATAATTTCAAACAGTTTTTTCTGTGAATTTCATTCACCAATGTCACAGAACTTGGAAGTTCCGTATATACTCAAGTATAAACTGGGTCCAAATGCAAACAACATAGACCCTGATCTGCCATAGCATAATATGCTGGCAGATCAGGGTCTATGTTGTTGTATTCTACTGATTAGTCCTTACAAACTGCACAGACCCAGATCTGCCTGCGCATTATGCGACAGCAGATCTGGGTCTATGCAGTTTGCAGTTGGTATCGGATTATATGCGAGTATATACGGTAAATCTCGATCGTGTTCATTTTGAATTCTAACTGTTGTACCAGCCATTGTACCCATAGCCAGTGAGGTCCTTGACAGCACAGTAAACATTAAATTGAACCTACAAGCTCAAAGTGACATGCCTGATATTCTTTATGAGCATTTGCATGTCATTGAAAAATATATCCAAAACAAATTCTCAGATAAATAATAGAAAGATAATGATAATTCTTTCCATCTAAATAAATAAAGGGCCAATTTACTAGTTGTTGTTATTGAACAGAGACATTTTCACATAAAAGTGATTTCTATGATTCACCTGCCAATACATGTATATGTTGACACTTTCAGCGGATGGTTAAACTTGCTGGTTTATCATTCTTTATAATACACATATTGAAAAATAAAGGATGAATTTGTATATAACATTTCTCTGCTATAACGTGATAAAAATCACAGTCCCCTGTAAAAAGGTTATAAACAATCTTTACTGTATTAAGCTTCATTGTTTGTCTCAGTTCATTTCTATCCTTTTTATCCCCTCCCTCTCCTCTTCTTCGTACTTCTTCATCAACTTCCTATTCTTCTTTTTCTTATCTTCTTGTCATATACTCCAAAATCTTTGAATTTTACAATTCTTTCATTTCTTACTTTCAGATGCTATTAATATATATTTTCTTTTGGCAAATTTTCTAGGAATGTGACAGGTACAGCAAAGTTTTCTGATAACTTATTGCAGCTAAAATGCATGTGCTTGCCAAACCAAGTAAATTGTATCTTTTTTATAAAGAAATCATGGAAACAAAAATCCTAGGCTAATTACCATTAATGTCTGACTAGCGAAACGGATGGCAATATAATAATTTTTGAGAATCAGAAAATAAATAACCTAATTCTCAAATGAGAAACTACTCAAACTGAGTTTGGCAAGTTTTATTAAAGCCATGGAAGCAAATTTCTCAAATGAGCGAAATGGTCCCCCTTCCAAGCATACTTTAGATCTGATGGATGGGGGTCATTATTGGAGTAAGCCAGAGGCAGAGCATGTATAAATTAGCATTTTCACCCTAAAGCTTGCTTGAGAGGCTCTCTTTAAAGATCAATAAAATCACACGACACCTGCCATATAAGAGCCGTTGTGTCTATTCCACGTCATATTTTAAAACCCGTATTTGTTGTCTCATAAGATATAACAATCACATGGGAAACATTGTCAGTGGGAGTATTTATACATGCTCAGCCTCTGGCTTACTCCATTAATGCCCCCCCATCCATCACATCTAAAGTATGCTTGGATGGGGGTCCATTATTTTTTGTACGCCTTTGGCCTCACATGTATAAATTAGCATGTTTAAAGGACAACAAAAAACCACTAAAATCAACTACTGTCACTGCATATGTAAAACCACTTGTATACAATTTCTTATTTAATTATATACAGTAAATAATTTATTTGTTTCTTTATTATTATTATTATTATTATTATTATTATTATTATTATTATTATTATTATTATTATTATTATTATTATTATTTATAATAATTATTATTATTAAAATAAAATTATTGGATAATGTCAAATCTGTCATTTTAAGAATTTCCCAAAGGGAACATCATCTCCGATATGTAGCAGATGTCAATGATGAATGATATGAATGTTTTTTAAATAATGGATATCAATTCCCAACATTTGTAGCACCACTTTCAAGTACATATTAATAGGGTACTTGTATCCACTTGAAAGTGCAGAAAGAAAACAATCAACTAATCACATTTTCTAAGACTATGAGTTCTATCGAGATAATGTAAAAGTGTGCGTAAGACAAAGTCTTTCCTCTAAAAAATGAGGGATTTTCAAACAATATCTCTTTCCTTGCCTGCAACTTTTGAGTAAAGTTGTAAACTAAACTGAATACCAATACTTGATACATGTTTATTATAAATATTCATATAAATCAATGTTTGTGCTCTTGTTGTTGCAGAGAGTACTCAAATAACCACTGTTTTCAATTACAGCATGTTAAACTCTACATTCTGCGGAAGAAACAAATTAAAACTTAACCACATGTCCAACATCCCAAGTAAAAGCATACTTTGCTTGCTGTAGATTCATAATAACAATATATGTACCTCTAATGAACCTTGAACTTAAAGAGTTACTCTGAACACCAGTTCTGACCTAATTATTTTAGAGTTTTCATCCACATGGACTTTAAAAACCTGTATTATTTACCAATCATTACAAGATAACTAAGTATGTTATAACTGTTTCTTCAGACACATTTTAAGGACTGCTCCACCTCCCAACAGAACACCAAAAAGATCCAGTTACACCATGCAAGGTAAAACCATAATACTGCATTTTTGTGTCTTTCCCTCTTGAGTTGCAGTCGAGATCAACAGCTTTTGCAGAAAGTCTTATACTTTGGAAGTTTGTCCCAATACAACCACCAAGTTGCTGCATATTTTCTTCAGAGGGCGTGTCTCTCTGAAATCGGGAGTATAGTAAGATATTCTTGTGTCAAGGGAGCCTGGCAAGAATGAACACTACAAGCCACAATGAAAGGAAACCCAGACTGAGCTGGCCAATATAGGATTATCATAAGAGCTTTAACAGCGTGGCCACTCATGACTTTATTCATAATTTTCCCTACTAAGTGGAAAAGAGGAATTTGTATGACCCAAACTCATGCCAGCTACAGTAAAAAGCATCCCAAAATAAATGCTCCAGGTTCTGGATTCTATAAAGCAAATTTATCAATTTGAAAATTTAGATGCAAAATTTGTCAATTTAACATCCACTCTGTAGATTTTGAAAAAATTCCTAGAGTAAAAATCAGCACAAGTATTATCTACTCACGGTAAATAGATGGCCAAAAAGTATACATCTCTTTCAAGGTAGTGAGCACTATCAAGTAGATTTAGGAAGATCATTAATTTCACTGAACCGAGTGACATAATTAATTTAGGAGAATGCACATGTATTGCCATGTTAAGAGTACCAATATGTTTATTCTGAACCAGACAAAAGAGAGTTTGCAAGTTATGATAGATGGCAAGAAATTCTATATAATTAATGTGTGATAATTTGATTTTTCAACTGGCCAAGAGCCACAAACAGGTTGTTTTCGAATCTGCAGAAAGAACTCGCCACTCATCTTTGGATGCATCTGTGTAGATAACAAAATCAACTGTTATGGGTTGAAGCTTTTTATCATTGCAGTTGTTATTTTCAGATCAACATTTTGGCTCTGCCTTACTGTATCAAACAGGTTTATATATGCATCAAAATTCTGGTACTATTGAAGACCAAGAACTTTATCTCTTCCCTCTAAAGCTTGTTCAAAGGTATCATCTAGTAAACCGATAAATGATGCTCTCTGGTAGAAAGGAATGTCTTGATGGACATCTGATTGGCAATGTATATATATATATATATATATCCTTTTTTCTTTTTTTTAAACTGTTTCATTCATAAGGAAAGGCTTTGAATTGAACCAAATAAATCATAAATCCAATGAGTTAATTCCCTGAGTGAGAATAAAGTGCACCTTCTTGTACTTAACCATTAAACCCAGATACAACTTTTTCCAGCATAAAATTTTCTCCGCATAAATTGGGAAATATATTGATGTTGATGATGTCATCAAGGTAGCAGGAGCAATAAATACCCTGTTGTATGAACTTTAAATATGGAGGTTTCAAATTTTGAAAATGACCCTCTGTGCACTGGAAACCCCGAGGTTAAACAAGCAAATTTATAAAGAAATATAGTATCATATTCAATCTAATCTTGTACATTTTTATATACATTTTTGAAAATGTTCATATATTGGAACACTGAAATATGCATCTCTTATATAAATGGATATGATAAAATCATTTTTGTGTAATTATTTCCAGGCCAATTGAAATAGGCATCTTGTTCAAAAATGTTCACAAGTCACAAAGTCATCCAAAGTCTTTTGATTTATGCCCGGTCTAAATTTACCATTAGGTTTGGTACTATGAATTGATTTGAAATAACCTCTTCCTTATTATGTTACGAAGGTACTATAGTTCCTTTCCACAACATTTCATCTACTTTAATTTATATTGGAATCTTTTGTTCATCAGAAATTGTGATGCATTTTGGTATTCTGTCTTGGTTTTGAATTTTGTCAAATTTTGTCAAATTCAGTCTTGTAAATCTTTGCAAAATCAAGTTAGCAGATATTGGCCACTACCATGCCTCAAAGACATGTATATATTTAGCCATGCAGGAACTTACCTGTCACTTTTTTTTTTCCCCCTCTGGCAACGAGTTCCATTCACGTGGCCATATTGTTTGGGATTATTTTACGAGTAAAATCTGTTGAACCCTCTGCACCTGTAGAGCCTGTTAGGGCCAATATCATTGAAATTATATGCATTATCATATCACTGGAAACAAAGTCCAGTACCACATTATTTGTTTTAATTTTTTTTCTTCCCCCAATGAGGTTACAATAAGATAATAATCAACTTTGACTATAGGCAAAATTGCAGCTCTAACCAACTTTTCAATGTCACAAAGTTCTTGTCAGCAGCATATGCTTTTTGTTTAATAACCCCCCCGACCTATGGGTTAATGTTGGGATTCCATTTCATTGCCACTTTGGCCATGTTATATTTTTTTTGATCAGCCAAATCAAAGACTCTAATAAGTTGGATTTTTTTTTTCTTTTCAGTTAGCACTTTTAGTACATTATATTGAATGTATCATACCCAGGAAAAGGGAGTTAAGTGCTTGTAAAGCATGAACAAATCCATTGCATCAATTATAATCAATATCATGTGTAGAACAACTTTCCCATTACAATTTTGCATCAAATAGGCTTCATTCAGAATTCAAGCCTGGCCTATATTTTAGGCAATTCCTATGGAAGCGCTGGATTTTTAAAAACAATTATCAGGCTAAGCAGTTAACGTTTTATTCCCAAAGGTCAAATCCCAACTGGGGGTCCCGTCATATAGTTTCCATGTCACAATTATCACTCTACAACAGCATGTGCTATCAATTTTTTGGGCAAATGCCCAATAATGCACACAAAGGTGCTATATTTCCAGGGTTTAATTATTCAATGCAATAAAGTTCGGTCATACCAACATTTTTCCAGTGCTAAGCTTAAGCCAACCTTGCTATTGACAGGCCGTACACAACATTATACCTGGAAGAGTTATCTGCCTTTACAAGTGCCTTTGTCATTTGTTAATAACTGACATGACTTTAGATGTGTGCTTTGTTCTTTCTCATGGGGGATATGTCCATGTTAGCAACAGTGCCAGCAATATTCAACACTGAACTCCGCAAAGTCTGACATCTGGGAGTCAGACGGGTTGAGTGATATATAGCGTCCTTGTCAGCAGCCATGACTTCACAAGTCTATAACTGCACCAAGTCATGGTATAAATTGACCTGAATAGTGTTTGAAGGTCGGCTGCTTTAGTAAAAGTATCAACAATATAATAAACAGTATTTATTTGAAACAAAACTCAACAAAATACCGACCACGTGGTTGAAAATTTCAGTCTGTACTCAGTATACTTACTGCCTCTCGTTAGCGCAAAGTGAAATATGATGTGGATTAGACACAATGGCTCTTATATGGCAGGTGTCACGTGATTTTATTGATCTTTAAAGAGTGCCTCTCAATCAACTGTAAGGGTGAAAATGCTAATTTATACATGTGAGGCCAAAGGCTTATGAAATATAATGTGAAGGATTGAGGATGACTTTAAGTATGTTTTATGAAAGCAGGACCTGGCCCCAATTTCATAAAATTTCTCCTCTGATTTAGATTTTACATTCTCTTATTTGTAATACTCATGTTAATCTCAGGAATGGTAGAACAAATTTTAAAAAAAACTATAAAATTAAATAACTGTACACTTAGGAACCCGTTTCTTCTTGACAAAGATTTTAGAAATTCCTCAAACTTGAGGAAATCCTAAAGTTTTCCTCAGAAAAAACAAAGCTCTCAGAAAAAACAAAACTCTTTTCAGAAGAATTATAGAGGTTGTGACTTATTTTAATTCTTGGTAAATGATAAATGTTTAGTGAAAAATTAATTGTTGCCAACAGAGCAATAAGAATGATATTTTAAAATCTCAATTTAAGGAAGAAAATTTTAGATGTTTAATGAAACTGTGACTCTGTCCCCGAGTACTGCATGTCACTGCTCTAGCTGAAACTGGGTCCTTGAAAACTGCAGGTCACTGCTCATAAAGGACACAAAATTCATGAACTTTGCCTTGCAAGAGTCAAATCTGAGTATTCCAGCTCACTGCCACAATCTGATCCATACATGAGATTTTGTCCCCTAAATGACTGAATTACACAAGTATTAGTCGAGGGAAATCCAATGCAAACACATTGCTCCCTTAACATTGCAAAGTGGTTCTGCAGAATAAATATATTTTACCAATGGCTGCTTTTGATTAAAAAAAAAAAGGCAAAAAACCAAAAAACAATTAACAAGGATGTCTACCAGTACCAACTAGAAATCTGTTAATCTAACAATAATGCCCTACCACATTGTCTGAGAAACTAAATGAAATACAAAAATTAAATGAATGAACAGATGGACCAGGGTAACACTATATGTCCCTATTACATTCCTAGTGGGACATAATGATTTGTTTGTGCATATAACCAAAAAAATTATTTCAAAGTTTGATAGATTGTTAACCTGCATAACCAGTGGCAAAGGGTAAAAACACCAAACCCAAAATTGCCAAGTAAAGGTAGATATCACCATATATACATCCAAAATATAAACAATTACAGACTGGTCTCAATAGTAATACACAAACCAATCCTGTTTAAAACAGATGACTTCAACCACTGCATGTTTTGGGATAAGTGAGTTACAACTGATCTTTATCTTTACATTACCATGAAAAAATGATCCAGCGACAATGGAATCCATAGAATTTTTGTCAGTTTGTGCACACAGTGACTGAGATATTGATGGTCATCTGATGTAAGACAACAAAAACATCAGATAATATTAAGAAATCTACACTAGGTAACAAGATCATACACTCACAGAAATATGAGCAAAAGGTTAAAAAGCTCTACTTACAGTTCCAGGTGCAAGCGTTTGAAGTCTGTGTCTGAGGGTTTCCAGTTCATAGTCACATGTGGTTAAGGCCAGCTTCAGTTCATATAATAACACAATGTCTTGTCTCAATTCATTGAAGTGTGTCACTATATCCTCAGTCGGCATTGGGTTATACTCTAGAAAGATAATGGGGGTAATCCTTGTACATTCTAACCACAAAATAATGGTCAGATTAATTATTACATGATTCCTGTGAGAGATATTTCACTGAATGGCCGAACATGTAATTTGTGATAAATCATGGGGGTCCTGCATCATGATGATTCAGCTTAATCAACAACTGATGGCATGAGCAGATTTTCCCAACTGTAAATGTTGAATTGAAGAGACTAAAGTCAAAATCTGTGTTTTTGTTTTTCATAATTTTTAGTACATGCTGGGATGAAATTCCAACTTAAAATATAATGTTCCAGCCAGGAAACACATAGGTATCTTCATAGTAAATTTGTCATATACTTTAGTAATTATACAAATACATATCAAAACATTAGTCTACTGATACTGTTTTATGTAGATGAAGGGTAAGAAACTAAAAATAATACTGATGAGAGTCCAACTTTGAGACAAAAAGCATGGTCATTTATGGCTATGGTTTCCAGCAAGATTTTCTTACACTTTTAGGATCTCATAGGGATAAATACATTGAATAAATGTTAAATATTTGGTATATCAAGCAGTAAAACTAAAAACGGGATAAGACTGAGTGTAACAGCTCCTTTTACATCCACCACTGCAAACAAGCAACTGTTTTGAATGGCATTTGCTGTCTGCTCTCCCCTTATGTTTACATCATTATGCAGTAGGCCTCTTAGGTATAGGCTGTGTGTAACTATTAACAGCACATTTGCAGAGTGTTGACATACCAACTGTCTTTGCTATGTATCAGCCACATGTACAAGGGGTATTTAAAAAGTTCTATATATTTTGTTATAACTTTTTTGTTTCTTTGAACCTGTCAATAAATTTAAAGCCGATCAATAGACAAAACAACGTTGTATAAAATGATCTGCAGCTGCACGTGCAACATGCCAGACACCTGCAGATATATGCATGTGACGTAACATAGGTAAATGACAACAATGTAAAAATGACGGCGGAGAACAATTCTACTACTGAGCAAAAATCATACTGTAAAATCTCAGTGCTCTTAGGTTACTCTCCAACAGATATCAAGGCAGACTCTGTCATATCCTACAAGGATATCAAGGCAGACTTGGATAAAGTTTATGGATGTAATTCTCTGTCATATCCTACAACTGATATCAAGGCAGACTTGGAGAAAGTTTATGGATGTAATTCTCTGTCATATCCTACAACTGATATCAAGGCAGACTTGGAGAAAGTTTATGGATGTAATTCTCTGTCATATCCTACAACTGATATCAAGGCAGACTTGGAGAAAGTTTATGGATGTAATTCTCTGTCATATCCTACAACTGATATCAAGGCAGACTTGGAGAAAGTTTATGGATGTAATTCTCTGTCATATCCTACATCTGATATCAAGGCAGACTTATGGATGTAATTCTCTGTCATATCCTACAAGGATATCAAGGCAGACTTGGATAAAGTTTATGGATGTAATTCTCTGTCATATCCTACAAGGATATCAAGGCAGACTTGAATAAAGTTTATGGATGTAATTCTCTGTCATATCCTACAAGGAAGGTGACTCAAGTTCTGTAAGACTGTTGTCTGTAATTGTTGAGCTGGCTGCTGTGAATGGGGCAACTGATGAAAATGTTCAATACACAGTAGAAGATATTTCTAATATTATGGGCATTAATTCATCAGCTGTCTTTAATATACTGAAGAATCATTTGAAGCTCAGAAAGGTTTGTGCAAGATGGGTCCAGCATTTGTTGAAGGCTGATCAAAAACCGACTCAAGTTGAAATTGCAAAACAGCTACTTGCCAAATATGAAAAGAGTGATCAGAGACATCTGAATGAGATTGTCACAGGTGATGAAACATGGATTTACTTTTTTGAATCCAACTCAAGAGAAATAATAAGTTTGGATCGGAGAAAATGAGCAGAGACCACAAATCACTTGATGTATTCAGTATTTCAAGAGAGTTTTTATATGCACTATTTTTTTTATGCAAAAGGCCTGGTCATCCTGTGCATGACTGTTAGTGTCACTGGATATTATTATGCCTCCAAAGTGTTGCCAAAAGTTGTGGTACACTACTGAACCACCTGTCTGTTCACCGGTACCTGAGGTATCCATCTACTCCATGACAACATATCGGCACAAAAATCTGTCGTCATGACAGACTTCTTGAAAGAGCATGGCATCCAAACTTTGCAGTATCCTTCATACAGCCCTGATTTAGCTCCAATTGATTTTTGGCTGAATCCTGTTAACAAAGATTTCTGAGGGGCAGAAGATATGAAAGTTGTCTGGTGTGAATAATGCATCAAGGCTGTATTTGAAACTTTGATCACTAGTTTTTTTGAGAAATATGTAAAGACAGGCTTATCTAAAAGACATTTGTTGTTGCCAAATGGACTGCATCATAGAGAATTTTAACTAATGCATGCTCAGAAATACTGATGTGACAGCTATATTAATAGCTGACCTGACATGGATTTTTGATTGTTAAAACTGCATTTGCTTACCTATTTGCATATCAAAGTGACAGCAGAAAGCTGGTTATGACTAAGACCTTATATTCCAGTGTTTTTAATAGGAAAAGATATACCGGTAGCAAATTAAATTTGAAAATAAACTATTACCCAAAATAGACATTTGGCAGAGGGATGTTTTTTTCAAGGTCCAGTTTGCTGAAACTCCATTGTATTACTCAGCATGGCTAAGATGAATTCAGAATAAGTTTCTGTTTTATTTACTCTGAATCATTTTAATTTCGTAGGCATACAATTTTGTTGTTTGGTTAAAAACTACATGTTCCAGAGTACTTAATTTTATGGATATGTTACTAGTATCTGGGAAAAAAGCATAATAAAATACTGAGCAACGATGTATATATATCTCTGTAGAAGGTTATACCAACATTCAGTTCAATCCATTTTTGAGCACACATTTTTAATCCCTACTGCAGTAATAAGGATGATTATGTAAGTTATTCATTGCTAACACTAAACATAAATGCAGAGATCAGTATTCTCAAAGACCACTATCGAACATAAAGTCCTCAACAATCAGGAATTGGGTGCTAAAACAAAGCCAGTGACAACAAACCAAGCTTTTTTTTTAAAAAAACAAAGCTTCTATCTTTTTCATACAGTACATAAATAAATCGGTCAAAATTTAATTTCACTCGCTCAATTATCGCAATGTTGCGGACACAGTTGTCAAAGAGTGGGAAACGCAATGTTGCGGACACAGTTGTCAAAGAGTGGGAAACAAAGTAAAATCTACCAGCACCAGCCTGATCCTAAGGAGTCCTCTGTTTGTTGACCGACTTCTAATACTGTGTGAACTGTGTACATGACTCACTGCCCTTAGTGTGATCAGAAGGTGCTAGCATTCTCATATGTTTTCAAACCACATCACAGGGAGAGGCTGCTGTCTCATTTAAAAGAAGATGGCATCATGCCACTGTTTGGTTTGCATGCACCAATAAATTGCAACTCCTTGATTTATATGTCAACAAGTTTTACAAAGAGGAACTCAAATCACGCTTTCATGAGTTTTATTTGACCAGGTGGTTGCTTGATTAAATGAACACAAGGCCAGTGGAGATATATTCTAAGATATGGTCTTGATCAACCTGAAAACATCTACCCTTAAGCCACTAGTGGATTATCTGAACAAGTGTCACTTTGGATAGACCTAATTAAAATGGGCGTTGAGAAAGCAAGATTGATCTGCTGATTGTTTATTTAGCAGTTTGAAATGTATTAAGTAATAACAAAATGCCCTTGTGTACCTTTTGCTTGATGAGATAGTGAAAAGCACTTGTCATCAACAGAATCAAGAATGCACTGAAAACCTTTCTTCTAAATTCATTTAACAACTAATGTTTGAATCAGACATGATAACAGCTTTACTTTAATACCGGAATATCTATTCAGTATGGAACAGTGACTAACAATAGATAATACAGTGCTTTCGTGATCCATACATTATGGTGGATATTTTCACGGATAAATTGTGACTAACATTATTCAAGGATACGTGTGCTAAAAAGGTAACAAATGTGCTTGACATTTTGTTTTCTTTAACCTGAATGCTATGATGTTTCTCAGATGTTTCCAAATTTCATTGGATTGCATAAAATTTTAGTGAGTATTCTTTATTATAAATAGATATAAAAATATTTGCTTTGGGAAGTAAACGAGGACAAAAAAACGATGAATAATTTCCATTTCTTACTATAGCATCAGAAACAGTCAGTATGTAAGCACAGAGCTTTAAAGTTTATACAATTTTGCATGAATTTAAATTGAGATTAAATCAATTTTCATTGTTCCTGATCTTTCATAAACATATCACAGTATATTTCTCAGCACTATATATAGCATCAACTTGCTATTAAAACAAACAAGTAAACAAGTGTCTCGCGTAAAAAGAATTTCCATGAATTCAAGATATGACCATTTCTTATTTTTAACTGCTGCGTGTTGAAAACATCCCCTATATTTCTGAGCAAAAACAAGATTGTCAAATTATCCACTGTGGCAGTCATGTTGGATGTAAGATTAGCACCAGTTTCATTTCAGACCAACTAGACATCATTAGAAGACTTTTGATGAAAACCCCATTCAAATATGACCATCCATTCTGGAGGAATAGCAATAATAAGATTTTCAAGATGACTGCCATGGTGGCCACACTGGATGAAATGCAAACAAGATAACAGTGTTAGGGACCCCCTGGTGATAATCAAGTTAGAAATTATATGACCAGTAGAGCTAAAATATAAATGAATCATGCTGATTGCATATGGCAGGAGTTGGTGAGGTAGCGTTCAATATTAACATGGTTTATACTTCACTGTTACTTTAAATTCATGGTGACAAAAATTGGTACCAAAAGAATAATAATGAATTCACAGTATTATGAAAATGCTGCAAATATATATCTACTTACCAATACCAAGCTCCTCTAAAACTTGCTCCAAGGCCTTTGTCTTCTTTTGACCTACAGAGGCTGGTAACTTTATCTGAAAAAAAACCACAAAAAAAAACATGCATTTATTTTCTTTAGGGCTGGCTTACATGATTGTTTATATGTGTACATGTTTGAGTGTGCAGGGCGTATTCTAGGACACGCAATTGCAGGATTTCTGCTAATTCTAAAAAAAAATGCACTGAAAATCAGCAGAATGCATAAAAATAGCTCAATATATTTTCAAGCAATACCTTTATTTCTTCATTAAATCTCTCCTATATTCAAAAAATTCACCCTTTTTTTTCAATGGGAGGAAATTCCCCCACCCCATCCAAAGTTTTCAATTCTAGAATAGACCCTGTTTGCGTTACAAATATAACTGATTAGAACTTATCTAAGCAGGTCTTCACAATTAAGTTTTCAAGCCACTGGTCAACTGGGCCAGTCAACTTCCAAAATGAACCAGCCCAAACTAAATTTCAAGGACCCAGACAAAACAGAAAAATCAAAATATCAAGCTTACCGTAGTATTTTCTCATAACAACCTTAGGCTGACTTTAACCAAATATATATTGTGTTAAAAATTATTGTATTTTTCTTCTTATTTATTCCCTCATAAAAGAATATATCATAGAATTAACAAGTTCTTCTGACATCTCCATTTCATAATCAATATCTTCATCACTTTTAGAAGTGCTACTGTCTGACTCATCACTTTTGGAATTGCTACTGTCTGACTCATCACTTTTAGAATTGCTACTGTCTGACTCATAACTTTTAGAATTGCTACTGTCTGACTCATCACTACTTAATTCTTAATAGAGGTTAAATCCCAAATGACATTTTTATAAATTTTATAACCAGTATGTGCAGTTTTAAATTTTATAACCAGTATGTGTAGTTTTAAATTTTATAACCAGTATGTGCAGTTTTAAATTTTATAACCAGTATGTGTAGTTCTAAATTTTATAACCAGTATGTGTAGTTTTAAATTTTATAACCAGTATGTGTAGTTTTAAATTTTATAACCAGTATGTGTAGTTCTAAATTTTATAACCAGTATGTGTAGTTTTAAATTTTATAACCAGTATGTGTAGTTCTAAATTGTATAACCAGTATGTGTAGTTCTATATTGTATAACCAGTATGTGTAGTTCTAAATTGTATAACCAGTATGTGTAGTTCTAAATTGTATAACCAGTATGTGTAGTTCTAAATTTTATAACCAGTATGTGTAGTTCTAAATTGTATAACCAGTATGTGCAGTTCTATATTGTATAACCAGTATGTGTAGTTTTAAATTTTATAACCAGTATGTGTAGTTCTAAATTTTATAACCAGTATGTGTAGTTTTAAATTTTATAACCAGTATGTGTAGTTCAAAATTGTATAACCAGTACGTGTAGTTCTAAATTTTATAACCAGTATGTGTAGTTTTAAATTTTATAACCAGTATGTGTAGTTCTAAATTTTATAACCAGTATGTGTAGTTTTAAATTTTATAACCAGTATGTGTAGTTTTAAATTTTATAACCAGTATGTGTAGTTTTAAATTTTATAACCAGTATGTGCAGTTTTAAATTTTATAACCAGTTGTAATTGGGAAATAATACCCATACTATAATTTCCAGTCTGACACGTTTTAATTTACTCAGCCTTCAGGCGTTAATGTAGGCAGAATCAAATGACTGGATTATTTGGGTTAGACACTTAGCAGTCCAGATACAATGAAAGGACAATAGATTTTGGACAACAATTTTTGCTTCAGATATTTTGGACAATATTTTTTTTTTGCATCTGCATTTCTTTGAATATTTACTGGCCTGACGGGCCTGTGAAATTATACATTTTGCTGGCCGGAGTAAAAAAAACCACTGGCCTCGGACTTCAGACTGGCACTTATTTCAAAGACTGTCTAAGGTGTAGACAGCAGATAAACATTGATTACTGATGTACTTTTATAATACTTACATTAGAAAAGCATTAACTATCTGAAAATCAAGCCCTTCTAAGCTAAAAAACCCAACAATAACCAAGTCTTTTAGGTTTGTTAAAGCAACAAAAGTACTAAAAAGTCGTCTGCTTGTCAAGACATTTGTCAGATGAGAGTGGTTCTCCTTTGGATAAATGAATTGCCACCAATCATCAGTTACTACTGTTGCAGTTGTGCATGTTCTTCTAGGAATGTGACTATGGGGAGGGTATAATTCAAATGTCTGCTTTCACCATCGTATTTTGAATTATACTGATCAGTATCACATGGACAATAACAATTGGAAGAAATAAGAACAGAGTCACTGAAGAAAATCTACAAATGTTGTAGGTATATCAATATATAATATATAATATATTTCATGGAGAAACCAAGTTTTGGAGTAAAATGTTTTATACAATCAAACTACAGGCATACCCTCTCAAACCCTCCCCATAGTCACATTCCTAGAATTGGAATTGCTAGTGAGTGCTATGGAGGACATAGGGATGACATGCCCATTCCTGGCGAAAGATTCCCAGAACTGCACCAATGGCAACAATCACTTCTGACCCAGAGGAAGCTGTTGCAAGATATTCTGCACAAACTCTGTTGGAGTCACATATGGTACGTCTCATACAAAAAGCTCTGTCCTCAAAGATGTCAATGAGTGAATTGGAGGAAATTGGGGCTGATTTTCCATAATTCTGGCAGCCCACTGGGTACAAGTCGCCACCCTTGCCTGTGCATGGCCTTAGTGCCATTTAAACCTGGTGTGGAAATACATTCTGACTTCGCCAGCCGGGTACACTTACAAATCATATACCATATGCCTTACGCTGTCCCAGCTGTCCGGCCGACCTGTGTATGGGTTTAGCGGGCATGACTCTCTCAATTTGGACTGCAAACTGCATGTCGGTCTACAGTTCTGACAATGATGGCGGGCTATTCCCTGCTGATCACCCCTATCTGGTTGGACCAACCAAATACATTATGCTGACACAATATAGCAGACCAGCCTCACAAGTTGTGCTGCCTGTCCAACCATCTGACTCTACTGGTCATTCCAGACCAACATCCTCCAGATGGACCATATTCCATGCTGAATATGGCACCATCAGCTCTGCTAGTATACCCAGTAGGTAGGGCCCACACCATGCATGGTGACACAGCGGCATCGCCTCAGTGCAGCATGTTGTATCCTTCAACCCCACATCTCCTTCACTGCGAGAGTGTATCTGTATTATGATCAGCTAAGTATTATCGAAGAAACATATTTTATTAGAAAAATTGGTTTCTTCTTCAAATACATTACCCAATCATAATACCACAGGAAAATGGGTAAGAGGTGCAGGGAATTACATCCCCTTACTCCGGAGAGACCATCTCAGTCCCCTAAGGTATGTGAGGCAGCTTATAGATTGAGAACCCAGCTGGAGCATTGACTCTGTATGCCAAAAAACAACATTAGGAAAAGGGAAACTTTCTCCTCCTGCAAATCTAGCAAAGTCATTATGACACATCCTGAAGAATACGACCCAGGAAGGTAACCTGTTGCACTGTGGTGATAGGTCCCACCAGGTCTAATTAAGCCTTCTGGGATGAAAGATCCTGAGGTAGAATCTAGAGAAGTTGACTCTGACCTCCATCCCACAGCTTGTATAATGTCAGCTTGGAAACAATTTCGCTCAAATGCAATACTTGTCGCGACTGCCCTAACTTCATGAGCTGAAATGCGTAACAAGTTCCTTTGATTTGGGGTAAATTCTCCATATGCAGAATGGATAACCCATCTTATCTAGGATGATAGAGCCTGCACTGGGATATTATCCTTTCCCTCTTTCACTGGTAAGAACAGACGGGATCTCCCTCATCGCACCAGCTCAGTTCTTTTCAGGTATCACTTGAAAGTTCTCACCGGGTCCTGTAGACAACCTTGAAATGAAGGGTCCAGGCTAGAAACAGGTTTCACCACAAAAGACTGATTGCCTATGAGTGGAAACCTGTTCTTGGCAATGAAAGCAGGAGCCATCATAAGTGACACCGACCCATCCTGCTGGAACTTAAATAGTTCAGGTCAACCAAAAAGCATGTATTTTGCTGATTCTACCTGCTGTAGCTAATACTATTAGGAAGCAGGTCTTATAGAAGAGGTGAATTCATGAAGCTTTCAAGAACGGTTCAAACAGTGCCTTGACTACGACTATAAATTATCTATAGAAAACTTACCTGTATTTATCCGACCAAAGCGGATATTATACAGTGATATTCACTCAACACCAACTTAAATAACTGCTGCAACCCAGAGTTTCTATAGCACAAATGTTACCTGCACAATACAATAAAGATATTAATGATATGAATGCCCCAAGCCAAGAGGCTACAATAGCGACCTGTGCAGGTAAGTACAGAAGGGCCCCTATGTCTATGACAAAGTGATAATTCCACAATAGACAGAAAGACTTTGTCCATGAAAGAAAGGAGCAGGAAAAAGTTGGAAATATAGATGTAGTATACATTACTGAGAAGAAAAACTCCTCCAACTTGCTTTAATGCTGAACATCTTCCAAACTTCTTGAAGATGGTTTGTGAGGTCTTTCAACAGGAGAGAGCATGCTACTTGCCACGAGCGGAAGCAGTAACTGAGGTACACATGGCATTTAACAACAATCCACATATCAAGGGGAGATCGCACTGTCTGACTGCCACATATTTGGCCAGACAACTCCCATAGCTAAACATTTTAGCTGGGCAGGCTGGATTTGGTTGGTAGTATTCCTAAGTTATTATGATCAGGTAACATATCTGAAGAAAAAATCATGGAATGGTAGCCCTTGATTGTCATTGGAGCTAACTTCTCAAAAAGCCAGGATAAGAGTTAGCTTTTTGTGGTATGGAGGATTTTGGGGGAGAGATGTGTCTCTGCTGGCACCACTGGGTGAAAACTCTCCATTTCCCCTCATAGGCTTTTAAAGTGGAGGACCTTTATCCCAAGCAGTTTTGTCCACTACATGTTTGAATAAATGTTCCTTTCTGAAGTATTTTTTTATATGAGCAAGGCATATGGGTAAAGCATTTCTGGGCTCAGATGGAATATCTACATGCATGGTTGTTTCAGCGGGTGAGAAGGCAGAATTTTCCTGGGAATCTCCATTGTTGGAATCAAAAGGTTGTTCCATAATTTTTTCCACTTGAAAGTAGCAATCAGGATTAGTCAACACTCATATTTCCTTGCCTTCTGCAAGGCTTTGGGAATCAAAGGCATAGGGAAAAGACTTTTGGTTTTTGGTTTGCTTTTGTGTTTTACAACACAGCAACACAAGTAGGTTATTTAGTGCCAAGGCAATTGGAGTCAAATGCCTTCCCCAAGGACGCACCACAGTAGCTGACCCAGGCTGATCCAATGGTAGGATTCAAACACCAAAGTCCTTGCCTCAATTAGTCACCTCTTATGACATGCAGGAGGGCGCAGAGGATCTATTCTACATCTCTGAGCCTGCACGGCTGATTCTTCTGGGACAGTGAGTCTGCTAGAACACTGAACCAAACTGGGATGTGCTAGGCTTGAATGTGGATTTAATAATGAAATCACTTGGGAAATTCCGAATGAGGCAGAGGTCTTGTGACTTGATTACACTGTTGTATCTAGATGTTACACATGGTTCACACATCATGGGCCCAGATAATTTTTGTTCAAGGACTTTCAAGGATTTCTATAAGTGCAAAGGAGTAATTTTTACAAATGGAAATCTAATTTTCTCCATGTTACCACTGCATAAATAGATGTAAAAGTAAAAGAAATAACACATAACTAATTAGTGCATCACTACAGCAAGCAGATGCTACTCCATCATACTACCCATGTCATGTGCCATTTGATCGACCCAATGTTGTATTCCCTACAAAAATTCAAGGACTTTTGGGCAAAATTCAAGGAGTTTTTCAATAAATATTCAAGGACTTGTCAAGGATAAAACCAAATTTTCTAAATTCAAAGAATTTTCAAGGCAACCATTCAAATTCAAGGATTTTTCAAGGTTGTATTAACCATGGATGTAACTGATGACAGTAGAGTTTTTTGAAAGATAATGAATGCCCTTTCCAGATAACAGCACCTTCCACAATCAAAAGACATTCACTATGGCCTTCATCTCCAGAAGGCTGATGTGCATGGAGCACTCCTGAAGGCCAGTCATGATGTGTGTCTGTGCAGACTGTGCTTTCCAGTGGTTGATCCTGCAGTGGGATACCCACCGTAAGCCAAGAGAGGTCTTCCTGTATGTTGAGATGAGACTTCATATAGTCAGAAACTCTTATCATTTGGCCTAGATGGTAAAGTTTCAGTCACCACTGGGACAGAAGGATAATTTGCAGGGGTCTCAGGAACAAACAGTCCAAAATGAGAAAAGCCATGGCCACATTGAGATGATCCATGAGGCGAAGAAATTCATGGGCAGAAATTCGACCCTCCAAGTGGATGGAAGATACCACCAAGATGATCTTCAAGGCACATTCTTGAAGGAAACAGACTAAATTCAAGGAGGTTTTGAATCCCTTGCCCTGGTCAATGCAATGCTGGGATACAAAGAGGTCAAATTTATCTTTGTTGACAAGGAATCCAAGTCAAGCAAGAGCAAAACATGGGATTTGATGTCTTGGTACAAAGATTGCTCACCGGATGCTTTAGTATGTCATCCAAGTGGTTTGATGTCAAGGTCAAAGAGGTGGTTCTGAAGTGTGACATGACTTTTGACTCTGACCATAATTCTTGTGAAGACCCATGGATGGAAATTCATACGAAAAGGGAGTTCTCTGAACTGGTACATGGCATCCTTGTATGCAAACCTGAGGTATTTCCTGAAAGATCAGTGAATGTAAACATGAAGGCATGCATCTTGGATTTGTAGGCTGACTGCAAATTCTCCCTCCTGAAAGGTGTTCAGAACCAATATCAGCAAATATGTTGGTTGAGAGAGCTTAGATCTATGGCCAGCAAGTTTGTGTTGTGAATGATCTCTACTGACTTTTTTGCGAGGAAAATGGTTTTTTCCTGCTGCAGAACGCTGTCTTGGTACAGGTCTCTGGGGATGTCCATAGTGAAGGAAACCCTTGACAGCAAGAGAGGGTCACTGAACATGAAGAATGGCATCATTTTCTGTGGCAAGGCTGCCAGTAAGAGAAGCTGGGTTGAAACCAAACCTTCTCTTCTTGTATTTTGTCATCAATGGCCCTCAAAAACTGGGCCTCTGCCAGAGGAGCAAGTCTTGGAGTAGGGTTTCCCCATCTAGCATGCCTTACAGGAGTCCTTCAAATCTCTCTGGTCTCTCCTGGGGAATGAGGGATTGGTTCTGGGACACTGAGGCTGCAGGAGGTCGCCTCTATGATGGCCTGTCTCATGATCTCCTCTAAGTAGCCATGGAATAGGAGGTTGGAAGATTGAGTTCGAAATCTGTGGATGGCCTTATAATAGTCTTTTAGCAGTGCTGACATGTTTAGGAAAGCACCTCTTTCTGTGAGCTGGAGATAAATGGAAGCAGCTATGACAATGGAGAGTGTTGAGCTTCCATGCTGAGTACACAAGCAAGCATGAAACTGACTCCCAGGTATGTCTGTTGACGTGGTTCTCAACAGAGCCATCTAGACTACAATGTTGCAAACCAGTTACTGTGTGTCAAGAAATGGTTTTGGGTCTATTTGCATTGAGGAAGGTTCCAACATTCCCAGGCCTGCAATATCTCTATCAATGGCTGGGTCTATTTGCATTGAGGAAGGTTCCAACATTCCCAGGCCTGCAATATCTCTATCAATGGCTGGGTCTATTTGCATTGAGGAAGGTTCCAACATTCCCAGGCCTGCAATATCTCTATCAATGGCTGGGATTTCAATGTAGAAGACCAGCATGTGTGTCTTGTGAACGGCTTGGTTGAAGTTAAAAAATGAGAGTCATCCTTGCGAAAAGAAAGACCTGTTGATGCTTGAGTATTGAAGTTGCCTTTCAGAGCAGTTTAAGATGCAACTTAAAAAGTTTGTGGTAACTGTTTTAAAGAAGGCTAGATTTTCCTGGTTAAAAGATCAATGGATGCAGGAGTTCTGTAAGAGGTCACTGACAGTGCAGGAGGAGACAGAGAGAACTCTGGAGGTAGAAGCTAGAAGACCT
This sequence comes from Margaritifera margaritifera, assembly GCA_029931535.1. Taxonomy (NCBI): domain Eukaryota; kingdom Metazoa; phylum Mollusca; class Bivalvia; order Unionida; family Margaritiferidae; genus Margaritifera; species Margaritifera margaritifera. The sequence continues at coordinate 659,460 of JAQPZY010001621.1, read as the reverse complement.
CATCAATAGATGCATGGAAGGCTGAGTATTCCCTGGACATCATCAGATCAAGGAAGATGGTGTTTGTGCGCATGTGTCATCGAACTTGGAAATGTAGGGTGTCAAAGAAGCCTCCTGCAAAGGTAGTGATGACTGGCCCACATCAAATGAGGCAGGGAGTCTGTCCATGTTGGGACAATGTGATCTCCAGGCATTCGCTTTGAGTATTGTCAAAGGTCCAAAAACAGGTACTGGATGTTCAGAAATGGGAAATCACTGTAACCGGTATCAGGTCATAATGGAGATGACAGTGTGTGTATGTATGTGTGTGTGTGTGTGTGTGTGTGTGTGTGTGTGTGTGTGTGTGTGTGTGTGTGTGTGTGTGTGTGTGTGTGTGTGTGTGTGTGTGTGTGTATGCATGTATGTATGTATGAATTAGCATCTAACAGCACATCAGCACAATAATGGCTATATGATGATGATTGAAAGTAAAGTTCAAAAACTGTAAATATCAAGAATTGCACACAAAAATTTCCCCCAAACAAAATATATAATTCTGCCTAGAGGTTGAAATAGTCGAGTCTTTATTGTTTATCAAGGAAATATTTTCCCCCCATCCACCATTACAGATGGGAAATTGATGCACAAAAAGAAATTTGGTGGCGATGGCCATGAATTTAAATATCATATATCTTTCTTGGCTTTTAGAACTGCAATAAAGTTACATTGGCATAAACCTGCACTATCAGTTGCAGTACTTTGTGTTTATATATAAACATAAATGAAATTAAGCTTCTAATGAGTTTTATACTTGAATGCAGCTTCAAAATTTTTTAAGTTATTACTCCCCTTCCCCTCTTTCTCACTGTCTCTCTGACTAACACATACACAAGAACTGGGGCTGGAATTGGTGTGACCGGGCACCATATGCTGTGTGTATCATGAGTCTGGGACTGCGTATACCAGGAAAACAGATCACCATACCAAGTCCCAATAGTAGACAGCACAGGTCAAGACTGTGCTGGCGCTGGGGTGGACAACATCCAGAGCTAGCTGATGTCCAGTGCCAAAGTCCAGTACTGGGTATCGAGGGCATGATCACAATAGGTAGTACCAGGATCTACATGTAGTGATGGATTGTCCACAATTGGTCTATGTGTGCCACCATACCATATTGGCACTGGTTCAGTAGTCTGTTCAGTGCTGATATGTTCTGACTGTGACAATGTGGACGACAAATCACAAAGCCAACTGAAGTATAAAATATTTATCTACAATGATAATATAGTGAAATTTAGTAGGAAAACGGACAGAGTATACTTTCCTGTTAAGAGAAAACTTCACTGGATTGCTCAGACTGGTGAAAAGTCACAAAATGGAAGGTATTTCTAAGTCTTCTTGCAACAGTTTGCTGACCAGGCACAAGAGAAAGTAGTAACTGGCAAATTAAGGGACTTGATGACAGTTTCCCTATCCAAGGGGAGACCACCATCATTTGACTTCAATCTTGACATGCAGACAACTTTTAAGCACTTCTGTTGCTAAAACAAGCCAAAAGACCTAGTTAACATATGTTGTAGCTGGGGAGGGCTGTATTTGCGAGGTAGTGAATGTTCTGACATATTATGATCAGGTAATGTATCTGAAGAAAAAAACTTTTCTTTTCTAAAAGTTTGCAAAAAAACTCTCTTCATTATATTTATGCTTGTGTCTAATGCTTCAACATATCTGCAACAGTTTTGGAAAAATTATTATACCAAAGATCTTATATAAAAATTTTGATTTCTTTTACTTGCATTGAATGGAAAGTTCCCATAAAATTGTATAACATAACTTCCAAAGGTGCAAATTTCAGATATCAAATAGTTCAAGAAGTTCCTCTGAAGATATAAGACCAGGGATTACCTCTCACTAACACTCTGCACATAATGTTACTGGGGTCAAACTTAGGACCTGACAGGTACTTTACCACTGCATTATCCATACCCAAAGCAAAGTTTTTTAGTCTTTAATTCAAAATTTTATCACCAGGTCAAAATTTGCAATCAGCAAGCAAAAGCTACTTCTTTAATATACTTAAACACATGAGGAGGCGATTTACTTGGTATTGATACCTTTATATCATGTAATTTTAATGATGATATTTACAATCATTTTACACACACACACACACACACACACACACACACACACACATATATATATATATATATATATATATATATAAAAAATGTTGGGATAAGAATATATCACTTAGAGGCTTTGAATATTATACTCATGAGAAATTCTATGAATATAGCAGATGATTATTTTGTGATGAAATGAAAGATGAGAATTACAGAAACCAGATTTATGGTTTCACTTATTGGATACAGTTTCTTTTGAAATATGTGTTCTTATGGGCAAATGTGGCGATAAAACCCCCATGATTGTATGGAATTCTCTCCTATAATTTCTGGCAAATTTTCTAATTAGTAATTACAAGCAACCAGCTTTATTTCACAAGTAAAAGAACTTACCCTCTGACTTCTAACTGATACACCTGTCTGTTTGAAATCTGGAAACTTGATTCCCGTTGATTCTGGGGTTGCCTAGAATAAACAAAGCAAAACCAAATAAATCATTCTGCTAAGTGTGCTCTGCCAAAATCAAATAATAACAGACCCAATCAATTGGAAATCTGTTCTGCTGTTGGATACATTTTGACAAATTAATGCACAAGTTTATTAACATTTAGCATTTTATTTATAATACGTCCATCACAATGATAATTACATGGCATAGGACATAAATATACACAAATTCAACTTACTTTTCCAATATAATGGTTAGAGTTCCAGTAAAAAAAACATCTGCTGATTTACATGTGTACAATGTATGACATCCAGACTCATCAAAAGACAAAAATATATCCAGAGCAATGTTCATCTGGATAACTGATAACAAGAAACTTTCACGCAGAATTACTTTGAATTCACATTTTTTTTTAAACTAAGACAAAGTTCATGTTGGCTCAAAATGGTCCAAATATTTCATATGCATACCATCAATGGCCTGCTTTCAAGATTGTAAATAGCAATGAAATATTTTAGGGTTTCAATACAGCGGTACATTTCACATGAAAGTTTATAGGAATTATTTAAGGTTTGTGAAATTCAAATGTTTGCTACACAAATGGGAAGATCTTAGCCCAAAGGCAATAGTTACTAAAAATCAACAGATGAATTCACTGAATAAAAAGAAAACCAAAGCTTCTTATTAATTATTGAGAAAAAAAAAGCCATCAAAAGAATGGCTGATCACCTGACCAACTATATCTATTACCAATGTAAAATAAACATGATTTTGCAATTTCATGTCCAGTTACCTTGAGATCTGATCTATCACTTGCAGACTCCATAGGGTACTGCCCTCCCTCAAGTGTGATACAACAATGAAGTTGAAAAAATAGTGTGCAGAAAAATTGAGGAGAGGGGACATATTATGTAGAACTCAAAATGAAAATTTTTGCTCCAGTGACCTTGACCTTTTAACCTCCTGACCAAAGAATCAATAGGCATGTGCTTCTGTACAAGTGTAGACTACCCATAAAGTTTGATGAAAACTAAATCCAGTAAACTTGATTTATTGAGTAGAAACCCAAAAAATTACAATGTCAGATTTAGTGACCCTTACCTTATGCCTCTCAGCCATAGAATCAATAGGGACCTACCTCTGCTCAAGTGTAGTCAATGCCTACCTATGAAGTCTGATGAAAATTCAGTCAAGGAAAATCACATTTTCAGCTCCAGTGACCTTGACCTTTGACCTAGCAGCCCCAAAATCAAAAGGCTTTCTGCTACTACCCATGTGTAAGACACATATGAGAAAAAAAAACAGCAAACTAAAGTTATGCTGCAGACCACTTTATCAACAGATGAATGCACAGACAGACAGACATGCAACACTATCACTATATCCCCCTTTATCTCTAGTCTAGGGGAAAAAAAAGGAGCCAATCTAACAATGAGTTTTCTCACAATACTGATGTTTAGAGGGAGCTCAAAGTTTTATGAATGCCTGTGTTCTGTTCAGGTATACATGTACATGGGATGTACACATGCAACTCCAGTCAAATCTACAACAATGAAACTCTGGGAAGTGAAAAGACAGGCCTCTAAAGGCAGGCGCTTGTTTAATACAGGATCGCATTTTTGAAGTTTTATGGGACATTGAAAAGTAACTGATTAAAACAGGTGGTTGCTTAATACAGGCTACTTTTTAGACAAGATTGAGTGTAGACCATATCTTGCTTTTATTTTCACCTAGTTTCACCATCTGCTTCAGTGAAACCATCTTAAAAAGCATGTCTAAGACAACAAATTAATCCAGCAGCACATGAAATTCTGATATTTAACAACAGCCCACTGCACAAAATCACATGCCTCAAACCAGCAGGAACTGGCTGGATTGTGTAAAAATCTAGGTTTATACTCTTTCATCATCACATCCCATGGGCAACATTCTGATATGATCCTTTTTCACCTGTGGCTGCCTGTGACAAGATTTCTTAGTTTTTCATGAATATACATAAACATCGATCTATAAGTGATAGTGTTTGGAACAGAAACTTTGACTGGCTCATTCAAACAGCATCAAAGGTCATGTTGGGTCAACACTGCAAGAAAAGTTTACTCCAGCTTGCAGTGATTGGTTCAGTAGATTTATGCTTATTCATGACAAATGAGATCATATCGCAGGCAGCCATGGGTGATAAGAGAGCACAGTGAATTTTTGCCTGCAGCTTGCAACAATGGCAATCTTTGTGTTCATAGTATACCAAGGGGCAAATTTTAAAGAACTTAAACCTAGGACTGAAGAAGAAAAATAAAAAAAACAATGGTATGTGGGTAGGGATAAGTAGATTTTTCTTAAACAAACAAAACTTAGAGTCACATCATAATCTCACACGCTGCAGGATAAGTAGCAATTTTAAAATTGTTTAAGGCCTACTCAATTGTTGAATAAATTCATATTTCTTCTTTTAGTTATTTTTTTCGTTTAAGATATCCACATACCAGAATATCTTGAGACTTACCCCAATTTCTTTAACTTTCTGAGGATGTTGCATTTTCTTCTTGGTGTTTTTTCTGTCCACTCTTCGACTGTCTATATTGCTGTCAGCTGCTGTTATCAACTTCTGCAGGTCCTGTGTCTTCTTTTCTCGCTCTTTCTTCCTCAATTCAATTTTCTTTAGTTCTGTTATTAGATATTCTTCCTCCTCCACCTAAAATAGCATAATTTTGTTTTAGAGAAGAATACAGTAACTTAAATAAACCATTGCTACAAATCATCATGTAAGTTTCTAATAAAACAATTAAAAATAAAATATTTTGCTTTGAAGATTTCCTAACTTTGGTAGTCTGCAAAAATGTATTGTTTAATCTGCCATATTTGTAAAATTAGCCTTGAGAAGACCAAATGAGTAGCTCATCAAGGTGAAGGTCATAGTGGATTCATAAGACCAGTCCTCTTTTTCTACTGCAAATTTATCCCTAGCTCGGAGTCAGTCACTTGACTCATCAACTGGGAAAAATAAACTTGCTCCAGGTGACAAACAAAAAAAATTCAAGATTCAAATACTATAAATATTTTCTAGCTGCATTATAAATATTTGCAAGCAGCATCATATGGTCTTATCGATTACTTGCATTTGTGGCTATTCTTGAAATACCATAATGTAAACCTAACTTGAAAGATCACTATTCTGAGAGACAACCTGTCATTTATAATGAGATTCCTAATGCACAGATCAATTTTGTTCTACATGTGATGATCTCTATTTAGTGACTACTGTCTTAAAAGCTTCTTTTTTTTTGACAGAAGAGGTGGTCTCTCAAGACAGGCCTTGATGTAATTGTACTGAACAAGTACACTTATATACAGATTGACCTCTCAAAATTCAATATTCTGACCTGCTCAGGTGTTCTTTCAAACAGTTTGATAAGCTGTAGTTTCCTCTTTCTTTCATGGTCAGCATCAAACGGTCGGATCTTTGGCTCAGTTCCAGGAGGAGCTCTTACCTGAAAAAATATCACAAACTTTTTATTTTAATTTTATTAAATTACATATATTAAACTCTACCTGAAATATAGCTCATTTCAAATGATGTAATGTAGTGCTTGACAAAACACTAGAAAATACTGAGACTAATCACAGCATAGGAAATTTTATAAAAATCTAATTCTAATCATAAACACTAAAGATGCCTGAAGAATGGAGGTAAAAAGTATAAAACTGTCTGCAAGGAGGTGCAGAAACAATATATCCAATTTACTTGTAGTTTATGACACAGATACCTTTGTGAGGGTATTACAGATGTTATAGTATCTTTCTTTGAGGTCCTCTACACTCCTGTTTGGATATTTCTCACGATCCCAGCGGTCATGGATGATGATAAATCGAAGGTCAAACCGTTTACATAGGTCAAAAAGGTAGTCTGTTTCTTGGCGTGTCCAGCTGTCATCATGGAGATGTTGCTGATACTCCAGATCAGAGTAGACTGGGATGTCAACACTCTGCAAAAAGAAAGGGAAATAAATAAATGTATATATATATATATATATATATATATATATATATATATATATATATATATATATATATATATATATATATATATATATATATATATATACACACACACACACCTACAATCTTTTCTTCTTGATAAAATGGACCTGAGTTCACAGACTTCTTGATAAAACAGCCCAAATGGACCGGAGTTCACTGACTTCTTGATAAACAGCCCAAATGGACCTGATTTCAATGACTTGTTGATAAACAGCCCAAGTGCGCCTGATTTAACTGACTTTTTGACAAAACAGCCCTAATAGAACCAATTTCACTGCTTGATAAACAGACCAAATGGACCTGAGTTCACAGCCCCAATCGACTTGATTTCACAGACTTCTTGATAAACAGCCATTTTGCTGACTTCTTGATAAACAGCCCAAACAGATCTGATTTAAATGACTTCTAGATAAAACAGTCCAAAATGGACCTCATTTCATTGACTTCTTGATAAAACAGACTAATGGACATCATTTCACTGGCTTCTTAATAAACAACCTGGATGGACCTGATTTCACTGACTTCTTGAAAAAGAGCCAAAATAAACCCAAGTTCATTGACTTATTGATAAGCAGTCTAAATGGACCTGACTTCTTGATAAAAAGCCCAAATGGACCCGATTTCATTGACTTCTTGATAAACTGCCAAATTAAGCTGATTTCACCGACTTCTTGATAAAAAAGCCAAAAAAGGACCAGATTTCACCGACTTCTTGATAAACAGCCCAAATGAAGCTGATTTCACTGACTTCTTGATAAAACAGCCCAAATGGACCTGATTTCATTGACTTCTTGATAAATGAACCTGATTTCACTGACTTCATTTGGGCTGTTTACTTCTTCTTGATAAACAGCCTAAATGGACCTGACTTCTTGATAAACAGCCCAAATGGACTTAATTTCATAGACTTCTTGATAAACAGCCCAAATGGACCTGATTTCACAATCTTTTTGATAATATGGCACAAATGGACCCAATTTCACTAACTTGGTTAAATTCAGTCTTAACTATTGATATATGTGAACTCTAAACTAGTCTGGAGAAACTTTCTGCTGGTGGGTTCAAAAAAATATTGTTTAGGTTTCCAAAACTGGTCAAGGACTAAAGTATTGAGACAAAGTCTAAGGAAACACAGATAAGAAAACTTGACCCTTCAGTTTAAATGCTGACATGAATATGGATGAGAAATTTCCAGTATGAGACAATAAAACAAATACATGTAATATGACACTAACTCAATAATACACTTACTTCTTTAAAGTAATTGAAGAATTTTCTTCCTTAACCACAACTGTATAATAAGTTGGCAAAAAACCCTAGAGAATGGTCAGCAATCCATCAAAACCTGTGGGACTAGTTGCACTAATGAGATTGTGTTACACACTGCATTAAGCTAAAAGACACAAAGGGGAATAACTTGAACAAAAATTGCAGGAGCAAAGTGATTTGTCAACATGTGCATGTTCAGGTGATGAGCATAATATTTATTAAGTTCATGGCAGTCTATCAAAATCTACAGGACTAGCTGTGCTAATAAGTGTGTATTACACTTCAACAGGACTAGCTGTGCTAATAAGTGTGTATTACACTTCTACAGGACTAGCTGTGCTAATAAGTGTGTATTACACTTCTACAGGACTAGCTGTGCTAATAAGTGTGTATTACACTTCTACAGGACTAGCTGTGCTAATAAGTGTGTATTACACTTCTACATAACAAAAAGGTCAATAATTCTAATAACAAGAGTCCCTCCATGGGACTGATGCCCTAGAAATTTTCAGAAATCTAAGATAAGATCATTTCTTCTTTTTAACTCCCGAGTATTGAAACCATCTGTGATATTCTTGAGTGATAAGATTTTCATATCTGATGTAAGATCAGCACCATTGTTACTACGACCAACTCGACATCCTAATAAGTTTTTGGTGAAAACCCCAATGTCAATATGATCATTTATTCAGAAGTAGTAGTGATAACAAGATTTTCAAGATGGCCATTGTAGTGGCCATATTAGACGTAAAATCAGCACCATTTTCAATTAGGACTAACTACATATCATTAGTAGTCTCCTGGTGAAAATCCCATGTCAATATGACTTTCCATTTGGGAAGTGTATCGATACCAAGATTTTTACGATGGCTGCCATATTAGATGTCAAATCAGTACTATTTTCATTTAGGACCAACTAGACATCATAAGAAGTCTTTTAGTGAAAACCCCATGTCAACAGGACCATCCATTCTGGAGGCGTAGCGATGAGATTTTCAAGATGGCCAAGGCATCAGCCATATTGGATGTCTGAGCAGCACCATTTTCATTTAGGACCAACTAGACCTTGGAATGAATGTGTGAAAGTTCCTCCAAGTAGTTTAGAAGGAGTAGCGATAACAAACTTGTGCTAATGAACGGATGGATAAACAACAGACAACAGGCCATCCCATAAGCTCTTCTGGTATATGACCCACAGAGTTAAAAACTATCAGGAACAAAGTGATTTGTCAAAATGCACACCTTCAGGTAATGACCATAATATTTACCAAGTTTTGTGGCAATCCAGCAAAAACTGCAGGACTTGTTATGTTAACAAGTGCTAGATAGAAGGATAGAAGGTTGGAACAATGGATGAATAGAAGGATGGACATAATGATTACCCATGCCCTGGGGAAATATAGTAATCCTAGTGTCCATCCTGACTGAACCACCGTGTCTACCATTCAGGTTTTTATCTAGAAAGCAAACTACCTTATTAAATCTGGCAAATGGATAGTCCTTTCCCTCATCAGCTACCTTTCTCCAGTGGTAAAATATGGCCCCATCCTGCAGTCAGAGAAAAAATACAATGATGATGATAATGATGAAGCCTGACCAGGTGACCTGAAAGTTTGAACTTTCATCAAATTATTATATGATAAATGGTGTGAATTAACATTTGATAAATATTGCAAATTCACTATTTTCTACCAATTTTGTCATGGTTGCTATAAGCCACACAATGAAAGACCCAATGACTAATGATCCATCTGTGGAAATAATAGGACTCCTTCACCAATCAATGACTAATGATCCATCTGTGGAAATAATAGGACCCCTTCACCAATCAATGACTAATGATCCATCTGTGGAAATAATAGGACCCCTTCACCAATCAATGACTAATGATCCATCTGTGGAAATAATAGGACCCCTTCACCAATCAATGAATTCTAGTACAACAAAAGTGTAATGTTTTCAGAAACCAAGAAAACTGATACCCATGAATTAAGGCTGCAACATTTACACGTGTAAATGGCTCAGTTTAGTTTATTGCTTGTAAATGTTTACAAAATCAGTTATGTGTAAACAAACATGCACATGACTGTCAGTCATGCAGGAACTACCCCTTTAAATTAAATTATTTATTTCCAGATCTCTGCTCAAGAGGACTGTTCACTAGGTTTTTTCTGTAAACTCTTTTAAAGTATGGTTGATTTTCACATCGATAGTGGCATCACTAGGAAAAAGCCAAATTTACTGTACCGCACATTACACAAGATAACACTCTAGGTTTATTTGCTAATAATACGGACAAAAGATTCTTTAAACAACATTAGTACCTTTGCAAAACATGTTCACTAACAGAACATTTAATAAGCAACATTTAATTTTAAAGAAACACCATTTCAAGTTTGTAAGTCACAGCAGAGTTTCTTAGTCATTGTAGATCCTACAAAAGCATCCTCTGTGCATTGTCCAGGCAGTGTGTCTGACTATATTATTTATTTTTTTCATCAAGAACATATATGTAGCAGTATGAAACAATATCACAATAATCCTAATAAGGTTTTATTTTACCTAAATTGTCAGATATATTCAACTAAGAAATGTTATACAAACTGAATCCTGTCATACTATGAGGTAAAAGATGTACATTAAATGAAATAATCGCAAGATGAGTGAGGTATGGCATGCACACTGCCAATACCATATAATAAATAATTGTCCACTGTAAGCCTAATGTGCAGATCAGGGGAAAGGTTGAGTTTTTAATCAATTAACCAGCATTGTTCTGATTATTGTACACCATGTATATTTTTATAAATTTTGGTAAATGTTGTAGCCTTACCATGAATTTACTGTAGCATGCGTGTTTAATAATGTTTGATATAACTAACAGAATTTGTTCATACTATGCATGCATAGCAGTGCTTCTTGTTTTAGTGAGCCAGGCCCTAATACATACTCAACCCACACAAAAATAACCTGAAATGAAGATCTTAAAATTATCTCATTAAGTATCAGTTTCCGGCTAGGCATAAATAGTGGGCCACTATGCCCTGCCAAACTTTTTCAGCGCCCCTGTCAAATTTATGGATGCCTTTGAACACCCGTCAAATTTAAAACCGCCCCGATCATTCACTTCCGAAGTTTCATTCTGTTCCGGCACCATGCTCTTGACCGGTTTTGTCACAGCAGTTCCATTGTTTAACTCTGGTCTTTATGATTAAGACTCATATTGCTGCGCGCGCAATCACACTTCATTATTCCGCCATTGTCCTGTGCTGTATTAGAAAATGACTACCACACAGAGAGTTCATAATTCACTCACAAAGACAGAATCTAAGCAAAAGAGGAAATTTACAGAATATTTTCGGAACATGCATTTTATTTTCAATTTATTCATGAGGTCGAAATGTTTGTTTTCTTCCTATTTGATACCCGCATCTTTGCACCGACATCAAGGGCCTTTGTTCTCTTGGTAAACTTAAACTGTATCTGTTTGGGTATGTCTTACTTTAATAAGAAAACAGAATAACCTCAGCCTTTTTTGTCCATTTACTCTTTCTTTACATGTATATACAGACATAACTGTTGACGAGCAGTAGCCATAAATTTAATTTCTCTATCCTTTATTCATTTATATTTATCGTCGATTCATTGTACAATTAACACTAATTTATTCAGAATGCATGTTATATAGACCCTACATATTTTTTTTTCTCAACGTCAGTACATTGATGAAATGGAATACAAACGTTGAATTACCTCTATAATGAAATTAAGATATCTGACAATTATGAGAATGATGTTTTCACAAAAAAGTAACTCTTAATTATTTTTTTTTTAAAATATTGTTATATTATTTACATTATATGGAGAGAAAGTAATTATACTTCAAGTTTCATGGTTTTAATTTTTATGATATTAATTTTCCACCGAAGAAACCAGGACAGATGAGATGGCAACCGAGCCAAAAGCTATAGCCACTTGGTAATAATGAAGAAGAATGCTAGCTTTTACTTTCATTTTGCTTGAAATAGTGAATAATTTGTTTGACAAATAAAAGATTTTGAGCCAAAGTTACTTATTTTTTCACTTTTTTATTGGTTACTAGATGACATCCTTTCGCCCTGATGTTGACTTGGGATGCCTCCTCAAAGTTAAAAATTGCCTGACCGCGCTCAAGATGCCCTGGTCAGCACCCCTGTCATATGAAATCCTAGCTGGAACACTGAGTATAACTGACTAACATTTGTAATTTGCCACAAAACTCTACGAGATTACACTACAATTTTTTTTATAATGCTGTGCAAGCATGTCACAGAATGAATGGTCAGCTTCACAATGAGTCATTTAATGTATGAAGAAAAACCACCAAGAGGTCTAAGAAATATAAACAAATGACAAGCTTTAACCAAAATCTAAACCAAATTTTTCCATAAATTACCTTGACCCCAAGGTTTTTAACAGCAAATCAGTATATGAAAATGTTATATCATGCCTAGGCAATTGGAGTAAAATTGCTTGCCCTTGGACATACCATGCTGGCTGACCTGGTCTGGTCTGGGCAAGATTCTGACCCTCATCCTTCTGACTCCTGTTTCATAATGTGATATTCCTAGTACTAACAAGATTCATGCAAATGTTAAAGAAATACAACAACTTTAACCTAAACCTAAACACAAATATTTTATGACTGTGACCTTGACCCCAATGTCTAAGGGGCAAGAAAAATGTGTCGCACAATGAATTACCTTTGCTTATTAATGATTCATCCCAAGTATGAATAGAATCCATCAAGGGGTTTAGGAAATATAAATAAATGAAAAACGTTTACAAAAACCATATATGTAAATCTTATATGCTGTAACCTTGCCTCGACAGGGTTCATACAGCTGTTGGTAAAACAAATTCCAGACCTTTTCCAGACTTTTTCCAGACTGGATTGCAATATTTTCCAGACCCCTCTGGCACATATATTCGAAGACTGTATCACTATAAATGAGCATGTGGTATCCACATAATATAAAACAGTATCCACCAATCACAAGTGGGTGATAGGTCACATGTCTCGCCAACTACAATGAACCAGCAAGGCCATCACTAGACCAAACAGCGTCCCATGCAACGAGTGTCTTTAGCGAAATATAACACAGCAACCCAAAATTCCATACTTTTTCCAGACCTTTAGGGCAAAATCTTTATTTTCCATACTTTTTCCAGGTCTGGAAAAAGCACTCTTTTTTCCCCATACTTTTTCCAGACTTTCCAGACTTTGTACGAACCCTGCTAGAAAGTCAAAGGGGCAAGTAACTGTGTTGCAGAATTAATTGCCTTATCTTCACAAAAATTCATCCCAAACAAATCAAGGGTTTAGGAAATATATACAACTAAGAAACCAAAACCATAACTGTTGACAATACCAATGTCAACAGAATAGTGACTGCTGTGGGGTTTTTTCCCATTAATGTGGGTCTAATATTAAATGGCAGAAGAGTAACCAGCTCAACTATGTGATGAAGTGTTAATCACCATACAGTTTCATACCCATAATCTGTACATCTGTGACTATAGTGTTTACTATGAGATGCTTCCTTCACTACCAAAATTTCCCATGAAAATAACAAGGTATAATCTACATAAAATTAGTGTTTCTCTCCATTTGTTTTACTGGGAGACAAAATGGGATTCATGTTTTAATGTACCATCTGACTGTTTGGAGTTGTTAGAGATCACTTAGGAAAAGATACTAAGAATTCAGTTTTACTTGACCTGATCAACTTTTAATACAGTCTATATATGCTCAAACACTAATTACATTCGGCATTAAAACAGAATGGTTCTAACCCCCACCCCCACCCCACAGCAAAGACATATCCGCCATTAAGTCTACACAGACTTAACTCATTGACAACATGCAATCATACTGCATGTGATAACAGTTGTAAATTTGATCATACAATACCTTTCTTGCTGGGTTTGTGAAGGGCATCCACTTCCAATGCCTGACTCGACTACTGCCTATCTTGGCCTTCATGTGATAACAGTTGTAAATTTGATCATACAATACCTTTCTTGCTGGGTTTGTGAAGGGCATCCACTTCCAAGGCCTGACTCGACTACTGCCTATCTTGGCCTTCATTTGTTTGTAACCCAGGTTAGTATCTGCAGGAATCAAAGGTGGGGCATCCCTGTCAAAATATGTGATTTTGTCTAAATTGAGGCAAATCTTTGGTATGAACTGTTGAGGTATGTATAAAATTGCAACTTTGCATGGTTACAGTTGAAAAACTGCCTACTATTTTTCTTAGGGTACCAATTCTCATGGATTCTGTGGTTGATACAAGCCATGAATTTTAAGACCCATAAAACAATTATCCTTCTGCTGAAACAATAGGATCCCTTCTACAAATCCATGAATTTAAGAACTGTCAAAACCATGAAAATTGATGCCCTAAAAAATAAATGAATTCAAAGTATCTTAAAAGCTATTATTGCCAATTTTCAACTAGGTAGCCAAAAAAACTGTTTCTTGGCCCTTGAAATTATTTTTAAAAAAACATTAAAAAAACATCATGGAAAGTGTTCTCCCAAAAATGCTTGATGAAAGGTGGATGAGAGAAGGAACTCTGTCAACATGAAACTAATTTTGTCTCACCTTCTTCAGAGAAAAATGTGCAACACAATGAGCATGTTTTCATCTATCAAGAGCAACATCAACTGATTGTTAACATTTTTGTGCAAGCTCAAAACTCTAAAAAAGATGAGACACCACGTTGTGTAGAATCCTTGCTGATATCAACATATTAACTTGAATTGCATTCATCAAAATATGCCAAATATTTATATTTTGTTTCTAACTCTGATAAAACATATTAAACATCTAGAATGAAAGAGAAAACAAATTCTAAGGAATAAAGCAGAGTGACCTAATTTTAGTGAAATACTAAAAAAAAAATTGAAAATAAGCAGTGGATTACATTATTTGTTATTAATTTTTGTTTGGCTAATTTTCAGTATAGATTTCTTTTAAGGTACAGTACAGCTCACACAAGTTTTTGATTCTCCACACTTTGTAGTGGGGCAGTTATTCCTCTCCAGGCTCGTTCCGCATTGAAGCTCCATGGCAGAGGGGTAAATACCTACAAATCACCACTGTAACCTGGCAGGCACATCTTGTGCAACTCCACCATGGAGGGGGCTGATAGACATTACTGACTGACATTTGAATAGCTAATGCATGATGACCACCCATGGAAAGACTGAGACATAAGAGTGATTTTACAATTGGATAACAATTGAAGAATCAATCATCTTTATGTTGATTATATATTTGGACAATACAAAAATAATTTCAAAAGAGTCTTGTATATTCAATACATGTGTGTTTTAGAAAAGGTTGATACGCATCTATGCAATATTTCTATTTGCAGTTATTGCTGATGTCAAAAAATTATATGCCGTTTGGAAAATTTTAATGATTCCAAAACTAGTCCCCCTCTCACTCTCTGTCATAAGTAGCAATCAAAGATTTTCAGATTTTATTTTCCAATAAAGAAGGAGAAACACCTCGCACCATCAATCATAGTTTGCTCACTTGCATTTTCTTGTTTGGTATAAATTATACTATGTTCAAGACTACCAGATCTCAGTATCCAAAATCTTCTCTCTTTAGTGTTAGTCAACATCTGGTTTATTTAGTTTACTTATTTATAGGAAAGATGTGTAGCTATACAAGCTACTGTACTGTGGGTCACTGTCAATATTAAATTTTGAATTTGTTTATGTTCTTATGCAAAGAAATATGTAAAGTGCCTTAAGTAGGGACACATCATTGTAGGTGAACCTGCCAACCATCTCCAATTGCCTTGGCACCTGAAAATGACAATGATTTCTGGGGCAGGGGCAGCTAGACTGCCAGTCTGACCCTGCCTTGAATTCATATGCTAGTGTGCCATAAAACCTCAAACAAAATGAAACATACATCAAATCATGTATACTTTTCGATTATGCAAACAAACAAAGTCTGATATCCTGGATTCTTTTATGTACCTTTATCCAACATTTTAGTGAAAATAAGCGCAATTACATAGTTGTCAAACTTCAGCAATTCTGCACACAGTTCTCTCTCTCTCTCTTTCTCTCTCTCTCTCTCTCTCTCTCTCTCTCTCTCTCTCTCTCTCTCAAAGAAATGTGAGAATTCTGTAAACAATACTTTCAGCTGACTTTTAGCTGATAATGAAATCAAGCTTTCATATTCTTTTTTCGTGATGTTGCAAAAATGTGCAATCACTCCTTTAGGCCCAGACTTTGATCCTTTCATTTCGCTATTTATTCTTTCCTTCTCTCTGCTATTCTTGCCATTTAATTTTACTTCTTTTCCCAATCATGGTTAATTTCAAATAATGACATTCACTTTAAGATGTAACTTGGTGTCCTGCAGTGCATTTTTCAGCAAAAGCTCACAACCTGCTCTCTATCTCTTTCTCTTTTTCTCTCCCTCTCCATGTTGTGAATTGACCCTATGTTGTTTTCTTTAAAAAGACATCTATGTAATATATTAATATACATGTAGCTAAGAACGTCCTCACCAACAATGTGACTTTAATGTTGACTCATCTGCTTCAGACAGACATGCCTGTGAAGAGAACCATGTTTTACCAATTTGAGCATATATTTTTTTGTTAAATAGTGGCTGCATATGAAACTTCCTCATCCAATATTCCAATATACCGTATTGTTTGATTAGTTCTTTTTGGGGGGAGATACATGTATTGTTAAAATGAGTATGGGTTTACATACCTTCAGCAGTCGTACGCAGTCTTACATCACTACTCTCTCCCACAAAAGAATTTTATGATCTGATACACTGTATTTTCATTTAACATTTAGCTGAAAATGAAATTGCCAGTTCGCTATATTCCATTTTTTTTGATGTCGAGACAGTGCAAAGATACTCATTTGGCCCCCAATCTTTACTCCTTTTAATCAGTTTTTGGCAACCGCTCACAACCGCCCCCCCCTTCTCTCGCATAAGCATTTAATACATTCATTACCAAGATGCTTAATATACAATTTACTTTACTTTCATCAGGCTTCTGTCATTCTGCATTCAAGTTTTTCCTATGACTGGCAAGTTTGAGTTTCACCAGCTTTTGCATAAAAAGATGTTTGTGACTTTTATTCTAAATATATCACATTGTAACAATAAAAAAATTGCATTTACTATTCTTAAATATTTTATAATAAAGAAATGCCTATTGTTCTGATACCATAGGATTAATTGCACCCCCTCCTCCAAAATTAGATGCTTCACTCAATATAGAGTATTAATAAAGCTCGTGTGTCATTGCATTACATTAATGTTATCTAAAATTTGATTTGGAAGAATTGTTTAAAAAAATTTCCATTAATTTATAAGGGCAACAATGTTGATACCTCAGTGCCACACCATGCTCTCTCTATCGCTCAATAAAAATCTTTAGTGCATGCTTGCTGGGGTCATAAACAGTAAATCATGCCCACTTTAATGACATCATGTCCACTCCATGGTGATCGTCAGATGTGACTCCACAAGAAAGCATGGTGTGCAGAGCTATTTTCTGCGAGACACCGCAGCAACTCCATCAGAATGCATGGGGAGATGGTTGAGGGACTTTTCTTAATCCTCTCCATGCTCTCTCCACCCCCACTGTGATGCATTGAGAAACAAAAAATTGCATTAGCTGTACTAAGGCATATTTTAAAGTAAAGTATTAGTTGATGATGGGAAAATGATTTCTGTCAACCTAAAATATGTTCAGCATTTTATCAAAAGAATGTGAACAATATTTTTTTTTTAAATTTATGTATCTCAGTTAAGTATTGATGAAAAATATATGTTATCTTAATTTTGATCAATTATTACTATTTTACAATTTGATTTTCAAATAATTCAGAATACCTGTGTTTCTTCAATAGCAACACAAGTTTCTCTCTCCTTATTATGTGCATATACAACATGTACCAAATACATGAAATAGCTTATTTTCAAGCTGGCTCACTTTCAAGAGCAAAATGTCATAGAAACTGTATGGTCAATTTTCACAGTAGGCTTATTTTTAAGGTCAGTCCAATTTTGAATTTCTAGGGTATTTTAGTGATATGCACTTGGAACCATAATGGTTCAGGTCAGAAGCAGAAAGTTGGAAGAAGTCTGGAGCAGAGAGAAGAGGCAACCATCTATTTTTATCTGGCTG
Organism: Margaritifera margaritifera; assembly: GCA_029931535.1. Lineage (NCBI taxonomy): Eukaryota > Metazoa > Mollusca > Bivalvia > Unionida > Margaritiferidae > Margaritifera > Margaritifera margaritifera. The sequence continues at coordinate 641,374 of JAQPZY010001621.1, read as the reverse complement.
GACCTGTGCTACTTCAACATAATGAGCAATTATTCTTAGAAACTCCAAATTTCCTAACAAATTCTAATGATACTCTTAACTATATTAGTAGAAAATCTTGTCTGAATAGGCTTAATAAAGAATTAAGTATTTGCCTAATGAGGGTTAATTTAAATGCATATTTTCAATATATTTTTCAAATCATAAACTCAATTCATGAATAACATCTTAATATATTAATATATTTTGCACTTGAAAAATGTTTTAAAAGCAAATCTATTCATGCAGTGGAAAAGAAATAACTCTGAGCTGGTATTTTGTAATTCGGTATATCTGTTGTAAAAGCAAATGGATTACTTATTATCTGTCCAAAGAAGACCCCATAATTCTCTATGCATTCCCTCTGGTCTCTTGAAAGATACTTGTTCTTGTTTCTTTGACTTTTTCTATACAAGAAAATAAGAAAAAAGATGTCACTTAGTAAAGAGTATATTGTATAATCCATGAAGAAGTAGAAAACAATTTCTTCTTTGATAACATATAACTCTTTCAGTTTCATTTCCAAGGTGTATTCTAGAACACGCAACTGTGGGATTCACGCTATTTTCTAAAAAACTAATGCCGAACAATTTACAGCAAATAATATCTTCTTTGATAACATACAAATCTTTCAGTTCATAATTAATAATAGGCTAATCTGAATTCTGAATCAATCCACGATACATATACAGCAAAACCCTGTCAACATTTAATTTACTAAAGCAGTAGAAATTTTTTAAATGGAGATTAGGTTACAATCATGACCTTATATTAATAACAGAAAAAGAGTCTATTAAAGGGACTAACACTCTACTGTCCAAAAAGAATTTCCATTAATTGCTGATAAGATCATTTCTTCTTTTTAACTGCTGATTGTTGAAACATCTCGGATATTCTTCAGCAAGTTAATGCCAATATGACCATCCATTCAGGAAATTAGAGACAAGATTTTCAACTATGTTCATTGTGGCAGTCATATTTGAGGCCAGATCTGCACTATTTTCATCCAGGATCAACCAGGTATCATAATTATTCTGGTGAAAACCCCATGTGAATATGACGTTTTGTTTAGAAAAAAAAGAGTAGCAATAACAATATTTTCAAGATAGCACCCACGGTAGCCACAATGGATGTCAGATTGGCACGATTTTCATGTAGTACCACCTAAACATCGTAAGAAGTCTTCAGTTGAAAAACCAATGTTGATATGACTTTCCATATAGGAAGAGTAGCCATAAGATTTTCAAGATGGCCAAATTGGATATCAGATCGACACAAATTTTATTTAAGACCAACTATATACCATAAGAAGTCTTTAAATGATATGATTTTCTGTTCAGGAGGAGAAGCAATAACAAGATTTTCAAGATAACTGCTGTGTTGACCATATTGAATGTCAGATCGGCACCATTTTCATTTGGAACCAACTAAATATTATAAGAAGTCTTTTAGTGAAAATGCCATTTCGATATGACCATTCATTCAGGTGGAGTAGCAATAACAAGTTTTCAAGATGGTCACTGTAACGTCCATATTGGAATCTGGGCAGAACTGTTTTCATTTAGGACCCACCTGACATCATAAGAAGTCTTTTGGTGAAAATCTCTTGCTGATATGACCTTCCGTTCAGGAGAAGAAGCAATAGGAAGATTTTCAAGATGGCCATTGTGGCAGCCATATTGGATTTCAGATCAGCACCATTTATATTTAAGACCAACTAGACATCATAAGAAGTCTTCTGGCAAAAACTCCATCCTGAGATGACTTTCCATTCAGGAGGAGTAGCAATAAGAAGATTTTCAAAATGAGTCCCATGGTGGCCATATTGGATATCTGAACAGCACGATTTTCAGTTAGACCCTGGGATGAAAATGTGTGTGCAAAGTTTCATGGCAATGTTCCAAGTAGTTTAGGAGGAGTAGTGCTAACAAACTTATGCCAACAGACGTCAGATGTCAGACAATGGATAAGAATCCATCCCATAAGCTCTTCTGGTCTATGACCAGTATAGCTAAAAAACAGTATCTTTTATATTTGGTAATGGGATGATGACATGTTATGCTATATACATTTAACAAAGTATAAATAGCAATTTTGTACAAGAATGTTGCCTAAATAATACTGAAATCATACTTTTTGATATTTTAGTTTTGCCTGTTTTGTGTTCTCCTCCTGCAGCAAAAAAAGTACTCTGAGAAAAATGAAAACAAACAAAATTGTATGGGACAAAAATGAAATTTCCTCAAAAACAAGAAATTTCCTTTAGAAACAGTAAAATGATAAAAAAGTACCTTCTTGTAATCATTCATCAAGGCATCTTTAGTAATGAACTCTTTCTCTTTTTCAAGCTCCAGAATGTCCATGACATCACTGCCGGCTTCCATTGTGCACAGATGTAATCTGGAAAGCAAATCCTGTCATTTTAAAAGAATATTAGGTTTATTATCTTTTCATATTTTGTTTCCCCATCATTTCCTTTACTTCTTCAGAATCAGATACAATGTTCTAATTGAATTTTCATTTGAATACACATGCACACTCATCTCAAATGTTCTTCTGACCCAAGGGCGAGGGTTAAATAGAAACATTCACCAAAACTAGAGTGAAACAAGAAAATTAGACTGTGTCAGTGTTGCACCTTCAGCAAGCCCAGGGGACATCTTCACAACCCAAAGTGCCAATGTGTCTGCAAAATTTTACAAATCCTCATATCTTGATCATTGTGGAGTGACTGAGATATACAAAATGTCCCTGTGACAGCTGAACCAAGGTCCAACACTGAACCAAGGTCCAACACTGAACCAAGGTCCAACACCGCTGTATATAAATTATTTGAAGAAATGCAAAGAGTAGCAGCAGAAACAATTGCTGAATGAAACTTGACCAATTACAGAATAAGCCAATTTAAGAAAAAAATGCAAAAAAATCTATTCTCACACATAACAAGCAGTGTTAGACTATAGTGAATTCTGTACACTGGCTACAAAAAGATGGCAGTTTGCAATTAGATTATTGATATTATAATGAGCCTAAAGTCATATCGTGATCTTACCACTTTTGTTTTAAGATCATGATATTTAAGACTATTGTTATGATATAATACCAAGTGCACTGAAAACACGTGCCTCACCAAATGCCAAGGCCAAGTCTACATTCTGCAGAAAATTCCAATGTTTTTTTTCACAGACTATTACCTGTAGTCTGTTGCTATTTATATCTGACAAACAAGTACTAATTGAATTATACTAATGCTGAGGTCACATCTGATTATGGTGTCCATTCTGTATTTGTATTCTGTATTGCAGTGAATTGGAAATGGACTTGTGTGAGCAGGGAGTATCACAAATCTAAAGGATATCACTGATCAACATCTATTGCTGATGTCATAGCACAGAATCCGACAATGATAACATCATGATGGCAATATATGATAACAACACTACATTAGATGTGTTGTGTTTCTTTACTATCTTAAACCACTAAAAGGGCTTTATGTACAGATATTAAATATTAGTAATCATTTATATCATCAATCAATAAACCAATAAAATGATATATCGTACCACTCCTACCAACCAGATCGAAAAAGTTCAGAATTGTGCTGCTAGTCGTATCACTCGAGCTAGACTTTGAACAAGACTTTTGTAGACTTTGAACATTCATAGACTTTGAACAAGATTGATAATGTTTTACAACATTCTAAATCATCATTTAGCTACCGGTATTTATCCTTCAAATCTACTAATGCCAAGCAAATGCCAGAACTTGACACATAACAACCTAAACTGTTGCAGACTAATAAAAAGGCTAGCAAATATTATATTTTCACCCAAGAACAATCACTCAGCAGAACTAACTCTCATTATCCATAAAGTCAGGTGACACAGTGGACAGCTTTAAAAGCCTGGTATCAATTAATCCAACAATGTAAGGCACTGACCCAGAGAGTTTTAATAACTATCTGGGTCTAGGTCTTATGGTTAACAGTTGATTTTTTTTAGAGTCAGCATAATTACAAGAGCAATTAAACACAAGCTCTAATGAGTTTTTAAATACCAAAATTACATAAAACATAAAAAACATGAAATAAACACAACTTGCAACACATATGTACAAACACATCATAGGGTAATATGTATTTACAATAAGAAACCAATCACACAGCACCAAATTTAAAATGAAAGCAAGTTGGGCTTGTCAAAAAGAAAGTGTTATCTAATCTGCATGAAACAACCTTGAGTGAGCTGACAAAAAGCTGCATTTAAATTTTGAAGTTCTTTAAAGACACTGGTAAATTATTACCATTCAGCCCTTGCTGGGCTCCATTTGTAGCTCCCTCCACCTTATGAAGATTGTCTGCCTAACTGTATCGAAAGGTATAAAGTTTGTGTACAAAGCGCAGCACATGAGTGATAAATGTGGAACTGTACTATTTATGTTCTCCGTATTTCATTCGTTACCTATATAATTAGTGCTCACTTGTCATGCATGAACAATAATGAGTTGTCCCTTGCTCATGCAAACTGGTTAAATAATCAAGCAGTACATGTAACTTTGCGATTGTTTGACAATTAAGCTAAGCTATGGGATTAGCAACTTATAAAAAGCCTCCAATTCCATATATTTCACCCTAAAGAAAATGAGATAATTACATTGTATTTTAATCCATTTAGTTCAAAGAGTTGGTAGTCACTGGCTCTACTGATATACATCTAATGTTTTCCTTAATTGTGGCACATCTACAGTACTATGGCATGAACTAATTATGAAACCTGAAGCTACTGTTTTTACTGATTGATATAAAAAAAAGACCAGTGCCTCTCTGACTTTGTTTCTGTTTTCCAATGTTGCACCTACGATCCCAAGGGCAGGGAACAATGTGTCCCCCATCCTCCAGATTTTAGGGGACATACAACATTTAAAAGAATCAAAGGAAAATAGTATATAGTACTTAATGTACAAGTAGCACAAAAAAATTGAGATAATATTAGTCGCTTTGATAATTTTGCCACCTTAACTATGTCCTCTACACTGTCAGTGCTCGAAAAAAATCACAAGCCCCAATTCCACAAGCTCCAGCTCCAATTCCAAAAGGGCCCTATTTTTTTTACTATTATTTGTCACACAACATTGTAATTGCTGTACTTTAAATATGAAAATAAATAAACAAAATCTTATTAAATTGACTTGTGTGTTTATTCAGATCTCAAAATATTTCACGTAAAGCAATGTTTTCCTCCAGGTCCTGATGTCAATCATTGTCCAATTGTTCTATCAATGTCCTCTACTCACTGGATCAGCAGTGCTGATGTTCATTAGCATCTGAAGCGTGTCTTGCATCATACAGTTTCTATTTACACTTTTGATGTTGTTCATAGTTGCCACTTAATATGTTTAACCAGTGTTGCATTACTTACTCAAGTGTTTCTGCCAAAATCATTTTTGGGTCGGTCTTTCCATTTGATCTCACCAACCCCAAAGGACAGCTGATTTTTAATCAGACTCAAAAGCCATCATGGACCACATCTGATCCCTTTATTACTTATAACACCTCAAAAAACATCCCACATTTAGCCTAAACTCCCCAGATTGCAATAATATGGTAATCAATTAACAGCTTGTTGTGTACACATGTTAGCCTTAATCCGTTTACTCAGCCACGCAGCACTGCACTGGCCACAATGATTGCTGGAACAGTTCCGGTCCCCAGTATACTAGTTCTGCCTGGTTTCTGTAATGCGTGGAGACAATGCATAAAAAATGGGGGGGGGGCCTTTCTTTTTTTAAAAACTTTTTTTACAAAAAATCTGTTAATTTTCGAAAGCGGTAGATTTCAACTATACAACAATATGTGCGATAGATGTTAAAGCCAAGTTAGCACTAATTATAAGTAACCCAGGCAATCTGTTCCCTTTTCACAGATCAAATGCTTCACTTTGTACTCAAAGTTTACAGCTTTTGATAGAAGTATGGTAAGTAAACGATCCTCATAAGGTTAAGGTGCATACATTCATATTTTATTAGTCTTTCAAAAACTTGAAAATAAAATTCCACATTTCATCAGCGCGATTGAAGTTTTCTCAGGCAGTTTTTTTTTCTACAAGCCAGATGGGCACTTCACTTAGAATACAGGAGGGGCCCAATTTGAAATTAGAGGGTCCCCTGGCGTCGGGCTATTAGATTTCGTTAGTACTGACTGTACTATGATCTTTTTCTTGGACACCAACGTTATTGTAATAAACGTTATATAAAGTGCTCAAGTTACTCATGTAAACTGTTAGTAAACTGCTCGTTTACAACAAGCGTCCAGCGCACAACAAATAAACTTTGAATTGATGTCATCATAATGGCAAGAATTATAGAAGTATCGAAAACCGGGTAGGCGGTTGGGATACTTGTAAATAATTTCGTGTAAACTTAAAACAAACGTATGCTGTAATAAAAGTCAAGACTGTAAGTGTTATTTAAACGATCTATTTGTGCGTGAACTCGAAAACAGGTGACGAATATGTACGGTACACTCTGGTGCAAAACCTTTCTGGATAACTGACTATATTGCCAATAAAAATATAGCAGATAAGATTAATTGATAAATTCCTTGACCATAAATATCACAAATTACCTAAAGCAACGTAAAAAGTCAGATTAAAAATTATTTGATTGCTAGAATAGACTGCAACAGACCAGCGTTATACAGTGCGCATCCGTAACATGAACCGGAAGTATATAGCGAGTACAACTGCTAACAACCACCCTGGGAATCACGTACTCTATTTGGAACATAGTCGTCTTTGGATATCGATTAAAATTCAACCTTCTAACAGAGACTCTGAAGTCATCGTAGTGATACTTCTCAAATTGGTTAGTTTTTGGCGGACGAACATCCGGATAGATGTGAAAAGAACGAATCATTATAAAATGATGGGTGTTGAAAATAACACTTGACAACGTTTCAACAATCAGTGCAATATCTGCACTTTTAATTTTTAACACAGGGGATCGTATTAATGCTTACAATTTACCTATAAATCAAGCCTGTATTATTATATAGTACACATATGATTTATAGGAAAATTTAAGCAACGATACGAGCCCCTATATTCTTATATATATATATATATATATATATATATATATATATATATATATATATATATATATATATATATATATATATACAATTTTTGTATTGTAAAAGGAATAAAAACATTATAAGCCATTGGCTTTCGCTCTAATCCTTTTCCTTCTATATTGTACCTCTTGTAATCTCCAACAATAAATTTATTAAATAAAATACGTTTAAACTAACTTTGTAATGAAAAAAACTGAAGAAATCATTCGGTTTTAATGGCCTGAAACTATTGCTGTCGTTACTGTTAGTGATTACACAGCAACTAGTCATTGTGAAGTCATTAAGTTATTATGAGGTATTAACAACCACGTGCTTGAGAGCAGTTCAAAATGGCCAATATTTACATCCATATTTTTTTTCTTCTGGCAACAATCAATGAAATACCTGCCATTTTAATTTTGAATGTTATTCATGCAGATTTGTAATAAAAAAAAAACATTGAATGTTGCAGGAATAACGTTCAAAATTAAAAGTACAGGCATCGAGTGTTATTTTCAACACCTATCATTTTATAAGAATCTGTTCTTCGCACATCTAGTCGCCAAAAACTTACCATTTCGGGAAGTATCACTACAATTATCTCCAAGTTATTCGACTCACATCGGAAAGAGACGAAGATGTTCTGAATGATACTACACACACACACATACACTAGTTTGGATAAGTACCACTGCCACAACTATGTAAATTTGGTTGTAAAATGCCACCTGGAGTAGTAGTAGTAGTGTTATACGGCACCTCAGCACAAAAGTAGCTACGTAGTGCCAACAAAAGGTTAAGTTCGAAAAATGTAAAAATGAATTGCACACAAAATTAACTTAAACCCTTCCAAAAAATGTAAGATCGTACGCTTTAGTAACTACTTCATAATAATTTAGATTGCATTTGCTGCTACCTTTTCTCTACAATCACTTTAGTGCAGTATGGGAATATTTTGCCCAATACGTGGGAGGAAAAAGTATGGGATTCTTTAATTGCAGTGACGTAGCATAGGGCTAATGATCTTATAAGGTAGCACGTGGCAGACGTCACATATATACCGATGACGTCACAATGAAAAGCCTTTCAGCCTCCAACACAGGCTGGTTCTTCTTTAACTGTTTCTATTTTGACTTCAATTGGTGACAATAGGTACAAGGTAGGATCGAGTCAACATTTTTATGTATTAATGCGCAAAGTCGGTGTACTAAAGTTTAGCTGACACTGGGGTCAAAATAGCCTTCCGACAGCGATATGTTCTGACAGATTTATAAGTTGTGAGGAGCGTGTGGTGACCAGATCAAGAGTTATTTCCCTTTACAGTCAAATTAATGCGCAATTGTAGATAACAACTAGTAACTGTAATACCGCAGTCTCCCCATACGAAGGGTAATATTACTGTTTCTGTGTAAAGTTAATGGGATTTAAAATCTTCTTCTTTCTTCACATGGCTGAAGCGAAGGCAGTTATATGAAAAACAGGTGTGTGTGTCTCTCTCAACTCTAACTAATTAGGCTGCGAACCAAATCTCACGTATGTTTTCACATCCCATTGTTTCCAAAATAATAAAGTGGAAAAAACAGCTAGCATACCTCCTTTCGTCACTTCCACAGATATAGACGAAAACCAATTGTTCACTCTTAACTCGATATATATATATATATATATATATATATATATATATATATATATATATATATATATATATATATATATATATATATATATATATATATATTATCAGGATGCATCTTATAAAGTAGCAACGTTCAACCTTGCACGTTTTATTTATTTTTTTACTGTATCGTTTATCTGAATATCTACAGCAAACATCACGTAGATTCTGTATAGTAATTACGTTTTTGTGTTTTGTTCTTGTTTCGTTTGTGTAATCGTCTTTAATGGCTTTTGAGCCCTTGAAAAAGGGATCAGTTGATTCCGAAAGTGATTGGGCTGGTTTCACACCAGTTTGGCTCTGTTATTTGTCAGTTTTTCTTTTATGTCGATTTGAATATGGACATTCACCACAGATGCAGTATTGGAGCTAGGTAGGGAGCGTAAACGACTTACTAACTTATTTGGATTAAACTCGCGTGCGACCAATTTGGTCATGTGCGAGGAAAACGTAAACGACGAGTGGGTGCCAGTTTATAAAAGGGGTTAACATTCTGCTCACGTGATCTGGCGAGAAGTCACGGTACAGTTCAGTTCAAAACAAATCGAGGAAAATGGCGTCTGATGTGCATGTCCACGCTATCTTGATTGAGATAGTTTTGAATAATGTAAGGTGAAGAATGTTTGTGTTGTGTAAAATACAGGATGCACCCTCATTAACCTTTCAATCCATCCGAGGGACAACAGAAAAATCTATCAAACTGCATATGATGTGATGAGTGCGTCTAAATGGCTGCGATAACCACCGGAGCAAGCCGTCGTTGCATTATCCCTTTCCGGTTGTTCGCGCAGCGCAATAGTGCGCAACAGAGCTTTGGGTACCAGTTTATTACCTGGGCACTCTCTTTGTAGATACCCTCATTTGCATTAGAAAAGGCAGCCACGCGCTGTAGCAATGGTGGTGGTCAAGTTGTGTGTAGTTGTGAATTTATCTGCTATATATGTCATTGCAAAAGAATATTTATTTCTTTTCTAGTTTGGACTTTGGAACACTCATTAGTCCTCTGAGTAATAGAATGTTTTCTATGATTGTACTTTCACTGTGGCAATTGAAATCAAAAGATCTAAATTTCCAAATCCTATCAAGGTGAAGTATATTTTTCAAGTTTGGAACATGCTTTAATTGAGTTAGTGCTATGAGTATTAGCGGTTTTATGATTATTCTTCAAATATGGCATTTTAATTAAATATGACTGCTCTCTCTCTCTCTCTCTCTCTCTCTCTCTCTCTCTCTCTCTGCAAAATGTCATCGACAAGTTTGTTGGCTCTTACATTGTTTCCTTTTTTCAGCTTTTTGTATGACGTACTTGGAATCAGCTGTATATTTTTGAATGCTGCATGTTTTCACTTCTTTATTAATGTAATCTGTAGCCTGCTAGGACATGACCTACATTGTAATCGCCTCATGACGTTTTTGTCTCTATTTTCTCCATTAAATTCTTGCAATTTGTAAACGACTGGATCATCTAAAATTATTTGTCTGATTTTGAATATTTCCTCTGTAATGTTAGAAAAATATCCCTGTTCAACCACTGTTTGCATTTTTAAATTCTGACTTATTTAAATTTTAGCGTTTCAGTTGTATCGGTCGTCAGGTAACCGAATAGGTTGATCGATACGTTTGATATGTGTTTCTCTTTGTTTGCTTCGACTTGAGTCATGTCTATTGATCTGTGACGAGTGTTATTGTATCCCTCAATCAGCTATGGTAAAACGTCAACCCAATTTGAGTGAAATATTTCCACATTCGAATCTTGAACGTTCTGTTAGAAATTTCCACTGCAGTTAAAAACAAAATTCTGAGTAAGTTGAAAAGTATTCATTGTTTTCCTTTTCCAGAAAATCTTTTAACTTTCCTGTGGTAAAACTATTTTCCCTCATCAAACTGTATTTTTTCAGGTTTTCACTCTTTGAAGATTTCTCTCAAAAGATCGTGCATGTCGTCTCCCTTTTTTTTTTCTCTCACTTCTTTAGTCCATGAGTACTTTGAGAATATATTTATGACTGTCAAACTGTATTTATATTCATCGTTGTATTTTTCATATCATTGTATGTCAACAATGTCTCCCTGACACTGGTCATCGCCGTGATTAACATAAAGTTTTTTGTATGGAAATCTTGTTCTCGCTTGCTTGTGTAATGTGTAGGTAAATTCTTAAATTAACCATTCTTTCAATTCAGTGTATTTTATTTTACTTCATGTCCCGTTTAATTTGTTCCCACAGTTGATTGATATTTGATATTTGTGTAAACAACTGGACTTTCAGGATCCTTATAAAGATGTCTTAATTCTATTCTTTGTCGGTTATCTAAAGCGGTATTAAAACATCCAGAGAATATTATTATAAATTGCCATTAAATGTTAACAAAAAGCTGATATGACGACCGTTTAAAAAATGTGCTTTTATTTCATAAATTTTCCACGTTTCTTCAATGATATTGAACGTATGAATGATTTCACATTTATGATAAATTGTGCTATTCCTATGACTTACTCTGCTACATCTACTTCATACAGTGAATCACCATGTGCTTTTTTAATCGAAATGTGCTTTTCATAAATGATGTCTCTGTTTTTGTCGAATCGCTGCAGAAATACCATGTAAAGTTTACAAGATCATTATAGTGTACTGTAAATTTAACCGAATGAAAACTTTGATATTTTTCCACATAAAATATATTAGATATTCCTTCTTTATACTACAATGTGTTAAGATTTAAAATATGTAAGATATTCCGTCTTCATACTACAATATGTTAAGTATCTTGCTATCAGGGTTGATGCTACTTAACTCGAAGTCAATTGAAAGTAGTCTGCAAATCTGCATCTTTTCCAAAGCATTGTATGATGTATTATGTTCATATTTTATATCAATAAATCAAAATTTATATTTTATATAATGTTGTTCTTCAATAGAACTTGCCTTGACACACTTTTATTCCATCCAAACTTTAAAGAAATAGGCCTTATCTCTAGATACTGACCTTGATGTCTTCATGTTAACTCGTGAAATATAACACCTCTCTAAAAGTTGTTGAATTCAATACAATGTATGTTTGTGCTATTATTTATGGCATATACAAATTCTCAACCTGTCTGACTGGTCCAGTATTTTTGTCTTTAATTTGTGAAATAATATCCTTGAGTCTTGACGATTCAGTACTTATTTTTAATTTCAATTTTCAAATTATCCCAAGTCTTGCTTAATTCCGCATATTTTTAAAAATGTTCTCGTATCGCTACATAAAACACCTTTGCTAGCCAAGGGTCGTCTATCCACTTCATTCCACATCAACCCTTGGCATATGTAACTAACCTAAATAATATCTACCTCTCCGCTATCGGATTGGATATAGCTGAAAGAAACTGATCCAATCAGATTACTCATTCCATTTACCTAGATAGATGGTGGGAATAATTATTGCATCATGAATGTCGCCGTATTGAATATAAAACATGTGTAACGAACTCTGTCATTGGTCAATTGATTTTGCTCGCTACTGGGAGAAACTATTTCATGCTCGAGAGGGCACTTTTTTAAAACATTGTTTCATTTAACTACGTATGCCCAGAGTCGATGTGAAACGAAGTCGATCGACGACCCTTTGCTAACCAACATGTACATAAAATGGTAATAAATAAAAATATTAGTGATCCAGTATTCACACATCTATACTACTTTCTTATCTTGAGAGATGTCCATTTAAATTGTTACTAGCATGTAAAAAAAAAAAATTCCCTTGACTATCTGATGATGATCATCAGCATCATCATCATTACTGATATTTAATATATTTTATCTAATTCTCCAACTCTGGTGTTATCTTATGAAATGAACTCCCATAAATAATTAGGTCTGAAACAAACCTAATCATTTAAAACCCAAAAGATATGAACATTTTTTAAAGAAACATAAAGCACTTTGATCAAAATGGCATATAAAGTACTCCTGGGGGTACATCTTGGTCAAGAGGGCATCTAAAGTGTACTCCTGGTGGTTCACCTTGATCATGAGGACATGTTAAGTGTACTAATGGTAGTTCATCTTGATCAAGAGGGCGTGTAAAGTGTACCCCTGATGGTTCACCTTGATCAAGAGGGCATCTAAAGTGTACTCATGGTGGTACACCTTAAGCAAAAAAATCAACGTCATCATCAAAATGTACAAAAGAAATAATTATATCCCGGTAAAGTTATGCATGGAGGTACTAAGGAAGTAAGTCAAGAGCATGGTATAGCGGGATAATGGACAAGAGTTCAAATAACAACAACAACAACAACAATAATAATAATAATAATAATAATAATAATAATAATAATAGCAACAAGAAGAAAAAGAAGAACACCAATAACACATGTAAAGAGTTACGGAATATTTACTTGGGTAAATATTATCACAAAAATTGCGTACGTCTGATAAACTGATGCCTGGCTGTAGTGTTGATAAGATTGAACTAGGAAAGTTAGACTTTTTCATTTAGGCCGAACTCCCCATGAGTTTTCAGTTGAAGTATCCAGTATCGTTCCTTACGTGTGCGTTTTATATCGGTCCACCCCAGGTTAGAATCAGTCGGTAGCATCTCGAAATATTGTCTTATCCAAATAAAATTTCTCAGTAACACAATATGTATATGTATCACTCTCTCTTATTATTTATAACCGTATGATCAGACAGGTTAGAGTTTTAATAATTCGTTCAATGTAGGATTGGAACACCCGTGCCGACAGTGACGGCACCTATCGCCTATCTCTCATATATATATATGCGTCTTCTGGCACAGCACCACTTTGAAGGTTATACACCTACATCGAATCGAGTTCGGAATTAAACATAGGTTTCAAGCTCAAGGGGCAGACTATTTACTTCGAAACCAGATTTGGAAGAGTTCGGTATTAACATAATTTTTAGCTATTAACAGAGGGAAAACTAACGTGATCGTATTTTTATTTCGATAAGACAAGATTTCGGAGTAGAATTGTCCAGATGTAATAGGTTTCACTGTATATGTCAGTATACAGATCTACATGCATATATACATACATACATACTCTTGCTTGCTTTTACGCCAGCATATAAACATGGTATTGTATTATGCACGGCAGTGAGAACTCCAGGAAATATGATATTTAAATGAAAATCTGTATTCTGTAATCAGTCTTCTAAATTTGGCTGCGTGCAGTTAGCAGCCGTCTTTTTATTACAGCCTATGATCTATGCAGTTATAAATAATAAGATAGAGTGATATATATATTGTATTTGAGACTGTTACTAAGAAGTTACTGGCATTTATTATATATCTTGTGAACGTGTCTCTGTTATTTGCTGGTTAATTGTATATCATACAAGTTCCAGGTACATACCAGCAGTATTATCACAAGTGTTAGAGCGGACCTAACTAACGAGCATATAAATGTTGATCAAGCTGACTTATCCGATACTCTTCTAGAAAACATACATACACAATTACGACACGTATGTCAATGAAAGTCTATCTTTATCTGACAGGGAAAGAATATTTTCACGTTTGAGCGACTTCCTTTATATTTTGGTCTACATACCATGTCGTTTTGTTGACTCATTCCTAACGGAGATGTAACCAGTTGGAAAATATTTCAATAGCTAGAGTAATAGACGAAGCTAGATATCCAGTGAAGAAAGACATCCCATGGCGAATTAATAGCCAAAGTATGTGCTCGCACTTGCTTCGATAACCCGGTAGAGTTAGATAGGTCGATACAACGCAGATAATTAGAGCATTCTAAGTTAGATGAACGTTAAACAGATGGAAAAAGTCACAAAGAATTTCAGTAAGTATGATTATTTTATTATTTCTGTTTCAGATCATTAAATGTGCATGACTGATTCTTTACAATCATACATCTTACAACAGTCCTCTGTTATATGTAGCAATAATAATAATGATAATAATTATTTCTTTCATTCGGTAACAAATGCGTTATCCCAGAGTTACAAGTTGTTAGGAAAAAATCCATAATACAAATGGAAGGTTACATCACTGTTCAGCTCCAAATTCTTTATATTTGATACATGCAGTTAATTCTTTACAAATAGATAATCAAATTTTACGGCATATGTAAAGCTTTACATAACAATAATTAACTGTGGTATATACTTATTTCTGATATTAGTATCCATAATATACTTGGATATAATTACCTTCTTTCCTAAACTTGATATCAAACGTACATAGCTATCCCTTGTATTCATGCTTCATAGACAAGCTGGAGGGTATTAAAAATATATATGAGAAAGAACAGAACATACTTATATGAAATGGTATTCCATCTTCAACATCTTCATTGACCCTTTGACAGAGTCTATGGTTATATTCAGTACGCTTGTATTTTCCCCACATTAGCTTAGCTATAAAATCTATTTACAACACACACACACACACACACACACTGTAATCTACATATATTTCCTCTTGTATTGAATCTCTATTCGATCACGGTAGCAATTTAAAGAAAATGATTTCATCACAAACACTTAAAATAAATATGGTAGCAATATTCATTTTACATGTTTAGCCAAACACTCATCGCTACTTTATAACCATTTCAGTTATATCTCGTACGACAACTTTAAAAATCAAGTCTGTAGCATCTTCCTAACTTGTAACCAGATTGTCACAATTCTTGAGAATCGTATACACTTGAACTCATTCGAACTAATTCACTTCCAACAAAACAAGTAGAGGCTGTCTTAACTTACTGTAGAGACGCAAACCTCATAGTTTGGCACTTACGTACAACCTAAAAAAGAAAAAATGACCATTGTGATAAAAGTGTTGTACCATATATACAGATTTTAGTCAGTATGGTGGTCACTTTCTCGGCGGGTGCAAAGGTCATAGAGGGGCAACTTAGTGCAATATGGGTCCAAATTACCACTTCTCTCGTCTATTTAATATATTTATTTGATACTGTACATTATTGGATTACCTAACCACTGAAATATAACCACCATGATAAACATGCTATAAAATGGTTTTTCTCTTCATCCTATGGGATGGTTACTTGTTTTTATTATGTAAATGCTATATTAAAGACCATTAAGTGTAAATGGAATGAACTCACAGTTTAGTGTATTATACTTAAAACTAATTTTCAAGTGGTGTACATACATTTCTTTCATAAATTCACAGGTGCAGATAACCTATCCTATGGTCAAATTTGAGGTCATTGAGTGCAAACACGGGAAAATTACCATTTTTCTCGTCTATTTAATGTAAACGTACGTTATTTCACGTTATTTCAGTTTTCTCAGTTAGATTAAATGGCCATATGAAAGTCAACACCTTGCTAAATATATTGTGTCATTTATTCTTAATTCATCCGGTTGGGTGCTAATTTTTTCTTTTAGGAAACAAAAGTCACGTGTAGGTCATTACATGCAAATGATATGAAACTATAAATTTTCTATCGTCCCATAGCACTAACAAGCCGTATTTTCAAAACGGTGGATCGAATGACAAATCAGACTGTTCTGGTATCTTGAATTCACTATCAGACTTTCAGTGTCGATCCAGGTGCAAGAAAAATACAATTGACCATCTGATCAGAGTTGACTGCCTTTTCTTCCGCATTTAAATATCTCAGGGACAAATGTAAAACAAAGCAAACCTGGATTTAACACGTGGCAAATATCACGTGACAGTGTGCTGTCGAGATAGGTGAACTTGTCCACTGCCACGATGGTTTGACCATTGACTGCGATGGTAGGCTCAACGTAAGGCTTTCCTGGTGCAGGTTGGTGAATCACCTCTCTCATCTTGATACTGATTGTGAGTCACAAGCTGAAAAGCAATGGTCCATGCTGTGTTGCACGTCAGACTCAAATTTGGCATTCAGGGAACAGTCGTCAGCAAACAGAAGATCACGATCAGTCACTTCTTGTAACTTCGCATTCGCCTGTAGTCTTCTCAGATTGAAGAGCTTGCCGTCAGTCCCGTATCTAATGTCGATCCTAGTGTCATAGTCACGGAAGGCATCAGTAAGCATGGCAGAGAACATCATACTGAAGAGGGTTGGGGTCAACACACAGCCTTGCTTGACCCGATTTTCCATCCCCAAATATTAATCTTGATTATTAACCCCTGTACCCCCGCCCCAACAAAAAATAACGAATAGCAACAACAACAAAAATATTCCATCTTTGCCGTTAAAAAAAGTCCTATATCCAGTCATGTTTTTCAGAGTAAATTAAATTAAATCAGTCTCCAAGCGTGGCCATTCCTCCCTGTATACAGACGGTTAGTAAGATGGAAACAACTCTGCAGCTGCCTTGCAACACCGCAAGACACCATCTCGAGCCAGTTACTGGATAAAGCTTCCATTTTTACCTCAGAAATTACAGCCGTACTCAAATCTTTGAACTACATCCGGCCCCAAACCACACACACAACTGTACCCATTGACCTTGCTGTGACCTTATCACCCTCTGACAAAGTGACCACCACATTAAAATCAGTCCATACTCTTTGTGGAATGATTTGAGTCTAGTGCTCACTTTTTGTGTTCTGGGTTGTACAAAAGTGAAATCTCGAGCGTTATTTCTGATTTTGCACCTCACTATTAAGAACATATTTACAAAAAATTGCTATGAAATTTTCCACACATGTGCATTATAAAATTCCAACACTTCACACCCATAATGTAAAATTGGTAACACTTGTGTACCAGAATAATGAAAAACACATTAACAGGGACAGGTATATAAACACAAATTAGAAATTTTGGATTTGAAACTAAATAATGTTTTGGAACTTTGTTCTGCCAGCGTTTTATAACACATATACCAGGAATTTAATGATGAAAACACAACACTGAGATATGCATAGTAGGGAACAATCTAAAATTTTCTATTACCAAAATACCATTGATAATGTAACTACGCCAGTTATATTTTCTGCAAGTATTCTTCGTAAGAGACAGGCAATGCTATGTTGTAGAAGCTTCTAGCCTAGCCGATTGCTTTCGTTTATAGCGAAAAAAATATGTTAAAACCACAACTCATTTAATTTTAGCTTGGACTTTTACATCAGAATCATAGAATACCAATGATTTCGAGAGTAATTAAAGTAAGGAATCCTATCAGTGGTGGATCTGAAGGGTGACGGTGTTGGTGCGCCCCTCCCCCTCCTACAGATGAGCCCGAAACAACAAGAACGTTTACTAAAGTAAGTTTTCTTAACAGTTAGATAGTTAAAATTATGCCCTGGAAACGTTTAAAATGCAGGAGCTTCTGGGAGCTTCGCCCAGAGGTTCCATCCCACAGACCCCTTCCCTACTCGTGTATACCACCACCACCCACCCACCCCACCACCATCCCCCAAGCAATATTTCTGGATCCGCCCTTGCCTACATAGAGAGTTAAAGTAAGTGATATATCCCCCACACAGCGCGAAGGTTTAATGAATATGTAATCCTACCTGTAGATCTAATTCCGTCGTTATGTACTTATCCGTTCAGACACGTTGGCAAGTTTGCTCCTAGAATATTATGTGGTTAAGAAAATAAAAGGATTTCATCGTTTCAAACACGTCAGAGAAATTTGATCTGTAACTAAAACTACACAAAGTCACGAATGAGTAGCTGTGACTTCCATAGGTCTATTATTATTATTATTATTATAATTTATTTATTTATTTATTTATTTATTTATTTATTTATTTATTTATTAAAAATAATAGTTTATATGAAATAATGTATGCATATTCGTTTCATTTCTAAGATCTCTTTTAGACTTTACTTTGTAGCACTTCGTCGTGAGGAATAAAGGGTCAATAAGTACGGTGTCTTCCCCATAGCCCTTGTAAAAAAATGTTAATCTGTACACCTTGATATAATTATCCACTCAGCTTCTAGGTTAAACAAAAACCCATTGTTTTATTTTAACATTTTTTAAATATCTCTGGTTTGCTTCAGATACTAGGGTCTGAGCAACGGTCGGTAGACCCAGCCTTATTCAAATAACTGTCGCTTTGGATTGAGCCTAGCGGCGTTTGCTTTTTGTCAGATGTAAAATCGACAACTCCATGCAGCTCTGTCCTCACACCTGTTGCATATATCGCGTTTCAGAGAGAGTGCGATTCTCAATGCCCGAAACGAATTACAATAAGTGACACATGTAAATATTAAAGATTCTGCATGTATGATAAAGGGTCTACACTTGTGTGTATTGACTGTCCTGTGTATTGACTGTCCTGGTAAATGAACGCTACATAGAAATGTATTATCTGATTCATAGTGTGAATGAGGAGGACAATTGTATACAACAATGCCTTCATTAGCAGGCAACTCTGCATTGCAGTTTATTTATAGTGCTAGTTTTGGAAACATACTACATTACCATGATCAAACTGTTACTGCTGTGCAAGGGTATTCTTTTCCATCGGCACTGTAGAGTAAAACGCTACGGTCAATTCGAATCTGTAGTATGATTATACAAATCTTTATATGTATCTAAGTATTCTTCTTCAAAACATGCAGATACAGAACCAAACATGAGGAGTTTGACTTCAATTCTTCATTTTCAAAAAATGTTTATTGACAGTCCAGAAATGTGCGTTTTGTATGTTCTCGACTCAGTTTGTTTATGTTTATGCGAAGGTTTTATGTTCTAATTTGATTTTTAAAAAGAGTATCTCATATATTTATAATGACGCAAATTTTAGTATTAAGCCAGTTATTTACAGAAAATTGTATTACTCAGAGAAAAACCAAAGGAACTCCTAGCAATCTAGACTGGCACTAAGTCTTATTTGCAATATATTTTCTTTGCTCCCTAATTTTCTCCTGATGTCGTGTCTCTTACACTACCTGAAACACATCTCGTGATGTCGTGTCTAAACACATCTTAAATAAATATCTTACCTGAAACACATCTTAAATAAATATCTTACCTGTAACACCTCTTAAATAAATATCTTACCTGTAACACATCTTAAATAAATATCTTACCTGTAACACGTCTTAAATAAATATCTTGAATAAAGGCTAAAGCTAAAGAGTAATTTAAGGCCATGTATGGACACAAGAAAACTTTGATGAAAAAAGTAAGCAAAAATTATAAAATATATTGAAAAGGGGACTTGATGCAAGTCTGCTAGCAATAATGGCCTATTCTATTCAGCAGCCCACGGTCCCAATTGACCCTAATTAATCATTCCTTCAAACAATTGGCAATCCGCAGCCAGCCGCTGTTTATACAAGTTCAAATTATTGCTAATTATCGCCGATACAACACATAGGAAGAAAAGATATGTGAAGAATGCAGTAAAAGCCACTGTACGCTTTCAGATATTGGTCTAAAAGAGATCAATTCTTAATAGACCCATACATTATAGATTTAGCTTGGGTGTAAATTCAGTCAATTAATTAATAAATGAATCAATGAATCAATCGGTAAGTTA
Organism: Margaritifera margaritifera; assembly: GCA_029931535.1. Taxonomy (NCBI): domain Eukaryota; kingdom Metazoa; phylum Mollusca; class Bivalvia; order Unionida; family Margaritiferidae; genus Margaritifera; species Margaritifera margaritifera. The sequence goes on along the minus strand of JAQPZY010001621.1, from coordinate 621,132 downwards.
ATCAAACTACGAAAATATTAATGTTATCTCTATTTTTTAAATCTGAATCCAGTCCACAAGGAAGCATTCTCATTGAATGAAACTGTAATCTGACGTACTGATGGCCAGTCCAATATGTTTAAGGCACCCCTTTCCCCTCCCCTCCCCTCCCTCTCTCTCTCTCTCTCTCTCTCTCTCTCTCTCTCTCTCTCTCTCTCTCTCTCTCTCTCTCTCTCTCTCTCTCAGTGTCGTTAAGCTGTACATAAATTATAGGAATCAGTTTTAAAGAGCAGGCCCAATGTTACCTAATTCTGTTGTCTCTTTAGGACTGTGATACTTTCAACTTAGACAAGAGCACCAATTATCTATTAAAAATATGAACAAAAATAGCAAAAATGTTTGAAGAAGAACATCGTGTATTATACCACCAGTAACGTAATCAAGGTCATAAAACAAACTGCATACCGGATGAAGTCTGTGAGCACCCCCGTTGCTTTAGCAGATCGTTTGAGTTGTCTTTATAGTATCTTTAGAGTGAAATCCGACCCCCCCCCCACCCCACCCCCCAAAAAAAGAAGTAACTTGTGCGATTTCCTTGGAAAATAAGGTAAAAACAAGAACAGACTTTTCTGTAAGATTCTTGAAGCAACCAGCTTGTAGTGGCAGTAGCGTTTCGAAACAACGAGAGCGTCACCTGGCGTTTGGTCCTAAACTTAATGATTGCAAAAGGACAAAGTTTTCACTTCAGTCTGACGAGACATCACTTCAAAATACCCGGATGTGACTGTGCTCTAGAATAATGCCAGTGTAAAGATGATCTTTACGTCTAAAATATTCATTTCTCATAGAAAGTGTCATTCTTTTACAATTTTCTGAATTTATTGCAATGAGATGTCAATATTTTAATTAATTTTTATATCTGAGTATTTTCTTATGATTTGACGGAAACTCATTGTTTGTTAATATCTTAATAATGCACTCAGTTTTAATTTCACATTTTCTTTTCTGCAAGTTAGATTAAATCTACATAAGCTCTTTCAACCAAACTTTTAATTCAGATTTAGGTTCTCAAATGTAATGGCATGAGACAAAGCTGAGCTGTAATGACGTTTGGTTTGATTCAAATTTGATTTGTGTACCTTTCTAAAACTAATCATCTGATCGTGATAACATCACGACAACATTCGGCGTTGCTCGGGTTCGTGCAGAGCTTTGCGGAGATTGGTGGAGATGCTAGTAATGGTCTGGGTCTTGTCCTTGATGAACTATATCCGTCTCATAAACGAGTACAATGGGTAGAAACATCTCAAGAAAGTACATCAATTCTCGTCAGCATTTAACAAGAAAGTACATCAATTCTCGTCAGCATTTAATAAGAAAGTACATCAATTCTCGTCAGCATTTAACAAGAAAAAGTACATCAATTCTCGTCAGCATTTAACAAGAAAAAGTACATCAATTCTCGTCAGCATTTAACAAGAAAGTTCATCAATTCTCGTCAGCATTTAAACAAATTCCCATTTCACTGAATGCAAGAACCAGCTCGGTCGCTAGGTCATAGTCGTTGCTTTCCTCTAAGCAACTTTGTTTCTTACAATAACACCAATCAGTAACTACACGCTTTTTACACCCGTATTAAATACAATAACACCAATCAGTAACTACACGCTTTTTACACCCGTATTAAATACAATAACACCAATCAGTAACTACACGCTTTTTACACCCGTATTAAATACAATAACACCAATCAGTAACTACACGCTTTTTACACCCGTATTAAATACAATAACACCAATCAGTAACTACACGCTTTTTACACCCGTATTAAATACAATAACACCAATCAGTAACTACACGCTTTTTATTAAATTTAAAGAGGAGAAGCGATATTGACTACCATAAATTAAATGCAAAACGCAGCCGCGCTGTCCGACATTTTGTATGGGCAGGAAAAGTATGGATATACCTAGTAGCTAACGCGTATTAATTATGTATATATATATATATATATATATATATATATATATATATATATATATATATATATATATATATATATATATACACACACACATATACACACATATATATGTATATATATATATGTGTGTATATATATGTATATGTGTGTATATATATATATATATATATATATATATATATATATGTGTGTGTGTATATGTGTGTATATATATGTGTATATGTGTGTATATATATATATATATATATATATATATATATATATATATATATATATATATGTGTGTGTGTGTGTGTATATATATATATGTATATGTGTATATATATATATATATATATATATATATATATATATATATATATATATATATATAATAACACAAAAATGTATTTCTGCGCAAATGCAAAACAATTTCCCAACGTTTCGAGCTAAACAATATTATTGTCATGGGAAGAAACAATTTACATCCACAAAACAAATATTAAACACAAAAGCAAAGAAGAATTCTTGACTCATACGTTTTTAAATGACGGGGAAATAAAAAAACAAAGGATAAATAATAGAAGAAAGAAAGAAGACAAATTTAAAAAACGGTCAAAAACGGGTCAACTACATATCTTTGTGATGCTACCATCAGCCCAACAAAGTTGTGTAAAAACTTTCAAAGAAGTGTTTATCGTGCGTATCACGCAGCGGACCAAAGTGTTTATCGTGCGTATCACGCAGAGGACCAAAGTGTTTTGACCTAATTCCAGGCTTAGAACGCGATCATCCATTTATACCATTGCTAAAGAAAGAGGTTTTATTAGAAATCACAATGTGTACTGCAATGACATTGACACATTTTATGTCGATTGATACGCAAACGATGGATCTCAATATCACCCACAAGTATTCAGGTCTTTGAACAAGTCTAATCAGGCCCATCACCCACAGACCTGCCATGGACGCTTGTAGTAGCTCGACTCCGTGTGTAGTTATATATATATAAGAGAGAGAGAGAGAGAGAGAGAGAGAGAGAGAGAGAGAGAGAGAGAGAGAGAGGGAGTGAGAAAGAAAAAAAAATTCACTAAATTTCACATTTCGTGGGTTTACAACAAAGACGCAAAGATCGGGAACGATTCTGTGAACATATTTTCGAATCGGTTTCTTTTCAAATCATCTTTGCATTACTTCTTATTTATGTCCCTACAAAAATCTATGTAAAGTTTTTATAGCGACAAAATACAATTTGAGTCTCCCGTAAAAGGACAGAGCAATTGAGATTGGATAAATGATGTCCAAAATTAGTATTACGGACTGCAAGTGTGCCCAGCTTGGCAATGTCCTGGCAAATACTCATCGACCGATTCATTTCGCGGTTCTTCCCATTTGCTTTCCTGCGATACATTTTCCTGTTTCCACTGGAAATTAAATCTCTAACCGCACTCTCCTAAAAGTTCATGCCAGGCAAGATTTTACTTTCTTATTCTAAATAGTTTATTGACAGCTTCGTTTTTATCTAATAGTATACACATTTTATTAGCTTTTAACGATGCACATGAATAATAATGTATACCTATTTAAAACAGGACGTGACGTGGAACTATAATGAAGTAAACATTCCGTTATTCACACAAATCTTTTGCAGAAAAACCATCTGTTGATTGATCTTGTTTTTGTTTTTCTGCTCTTATTCATTTCTTCATTCATTCATTCGTTTGTTCGTCCGTTCGTCCATTCGTTCATTCATTTGTTCGTTCATTCATTCATCATTCATTCATTCATTTTCTTTAATTTTCATTTCAAACGGTTTCAAGCGAATCTGTACGCTCTATTTTCCAGTGAAAACTCCACTACACACTCAGAACAAGATGTGACAATCAACGGATTGATTTTCGGCAAGTTTTGAAAGGAGATGCGGAAATCTTGGCTGCCAATATATTTCCTGAATTATGTGATATATTACTGTATAACAACATATGGTGAGTAAAGATTTTGATCACGTCAATTGGCAACAAAATTACAAATGTGTTATTTTCATGTGTGCAATTATGTACGTGCAATTTTTTTTTTTCTAATATCATCGTCTCTACAATATATTCATTACCGTTCTTCTCCTTCAACAATAACGTCTGCCCCTGCTGCCTCTTCTTATTCTTACTGCAACTACTACGACTGATTGAGACGAGTTGGTGAACTAATAATAATAATAATAATAATAATAATAATAATAATAATAAACATTTGATTTATTAGTGTGAGATTGTAATTAAAATCGAAAAGAATCCATAAACTTCAACAATAATTTCTACACAGCGTGTCTTCCTGGATATTTTGGGCCGGACTGTGCGCACCTGTGTAACTGCCGAACAGGCAGTACGTGCGACCTGACCGGACGTTGTGAGGACGGATGCAAGATCGGCTGGAGCGGGCCCCTGTGTCAGAGAGGTAAGTTGTGTTTATACTAGGAACAGAGTCTGTCTGTCTGTCTGTGTCTGTGTGTCTGTGTGTGTGTTGGACGATGGTGGAGGGGGAGGAAATCGTTCCTTAAGATTGCAGATATTAAGTTGTAAAAAGTGAACAGTTGAACCATCTCAGCATCAAATGCAGTGACCTTTATGCAAATGCCTCTTTGTTGATATGAATTAAAACACTTCCAGTAAAACGCATTAATTGTGTATTGTTGTAAATTTGGCAAAATTCAGAGATGGACATTGCGTAAAATATTGTTTTCAATTTGGAAATCATCATGTATATTTTTTGGCAATTTACATATTGAAATTGTTTGCAATTTATAAGCTCAACACATACATATTTGTTATTGAAGAAAATGTTGCATACAACAAACCGACGTATCAGAAGAGCGATAACCTGACGGGGGCAGAGTTAGCCGTTGATGACTTCATCTCGACATGTACAATGACGCGACCAGGAGTGCCTGGATGGTGGAGCGTGGATCTTGGACAAATGTACACGATCAAGACAATGTCCTTGTTGACAAGTATGTAAAGTAAACATAGGATTTAAAGAAGTCATGGAATGATCCAAACTTTTCCTCTTATAAGCTGTTAGACCTTATCTGTAAGATGTACTCTTTGATTTTTTTCGCTTCTTTTCTTTTTCTATTTTAGGTTTCAGATTTTGTTTCTACTCAGCACAACTGTTGTCTTTTTGTCCCGATTTTGCATCTCTTAATTATGAAGTCTTTCTTTGCATTTTATTCTTTTTACTCAATTCCTTTTATTTTCTCTTATCTTATATTTGATTCGATTAGTTTGATTTGTTTTACTCTGTGCACGTTTTGAATGCACTTTTGTTTGTTTTACTAGCCTTCTATTTTTTTCTTTATAACGTAAGATATATCCTCAGTTGCATTTCTTTATAACATAAGATATATCCTCTGTTGCATTTCTTTATAACATAATATATGTCCTCCGTTGCAGTTATTTGTAGCATAAGATATGGCCTAAGTTGCATTTCTTTATAACATAATACATGGCCTCAGTTGCATTTCTTTATAACATAAGATATGGACTAAGTTGCATTTCTTTATAACATAATACATGGCCTCAGTTGCATTTCTTTATAACATAATACATGGCCTCAGTTGCATTTCTTTATAACATAATATATGGCCTCAGTTGCATTTCTTTATAACATAATACATGGCCTCAGTTGCATTTCTTGATAACATAATACATGGCCTAAGTTGCATTTCTTTATAACATAATATATGGCCTCAGTTGCATTTCTTTATAACATAAGATATGTCCTCCGTTGTAGTTATTTGTAGCATAAGATAAGGCGTAGTTTCATTTCTTTATAACATAATACATGGCTTCAGTTGCATTTCTTTATAACATAATATATGGCCTAAGTTGCATTTCTTTATAACACAATATATGGCCTCATTTGCATTTCTTTATAACATAATACATGGCCTCAGTTGCATTTCTTTATAACACAATATATGGCCTAAGTTGGATTTCTTTATAACACAATATATGGCCTAAGTTGGATTTCTTTATAACATAATACATGGCCTCAGTTGCATTTCTTTATAACATAATATATGGCCTAAGTTGGATTTCCTTATAACATAATATATGGCCTCAGTTGCATTTCTTTATAACATAAGATATGGCCTCAGTTGCATAGAAGTCCCAACTTTTAGTGCACACTCAACTCAATTTATGGAGCCTTATTTCTGCGGAACGTACAACAAATACGTTGTTTTTAGCACATGCTTTACAACATATAAGTCGTTATTGGTCGTAAGAGCGATAAAGTTTCCTTGACCACGTTTTACATTTTTTTAAACGAAATTCATGAAAGGGCAAAATTTTGAGTCGAGTACGATCTAAAGTTGTTTCTCTCTCTCTCTCTCTCTCTCTCTCTCTCTCTCTCTCTCTCTCTCTCTCTCTCTCTCTCTCTCACACACACACACACACACACACAGATATATATATATATATATATATATATATATATATATATATATATATATATATATATAACTGAATTAGTCATTTACAATTTGGCTTCACACAGTATGACTCTGCGGTTTTACAATCAGGTGATATTTATAATACCTTTTTTTTGGATTTTGATGAAGTTACAGAAAAAAGAAGGGTATTCTGTGACATGAGCTAAGCTTTCGACAAAGTCAGGCAAAGAGGATTAATCTAAAAAATAAAATATAATGGAATCGGTGGAGGTTTATTGGATCGGTTTAAAAATTATCTTACCAACAGGCGGCCAGTGCTTCTTTATACAAGGTCGTAGCTCAGCATGTCATGGCTGGTGTTCTAGAAGGATCTATACTTGGACCACTTTTCTTCTTAATTTATAATAATGATATAGTCACTGATATTCAGTCCAGTATAAGATGTTTGCTAATAATACTTCATTGAGGACTCAGCCTTAACTGCTGGAAGCTGTGATAGCTCAAATGGTAGAGCATCGGACTCGTAATCCAATGGTCGGGTGTTCAATACCCGCACAGGCAAGACCAGGTCGGCTACCTCTGTGTGTGGGAAAGGCATATAGCTGCCATTTCCTCGAAATGATATTGCTAATAATGTGTTGAAAGTGCCGTTAAAAACCAGGTAACCTAACCAGCCTTGGCTGCTGGAATCTTTAATGAAGACCTTCATAAAATTAAAACATGGACAAATCAAAGGCTTTTCAGCTTGAATTCCAACAAAGCGATTCAATGATCATGTGAAATATATCTCATCATGTATACCATTCTCTGCTTTTAATGACCCATGCAGTTATTATTCATGTAAATTCCCACAAACATGTAAGTTTAACTATTGATGAAACTATCTCTTGGCACACACATATTCTAGATATAACCACAAAAGCATGGAAAAGGATCGATATACAACGAAGTCTGATATTCAAACTTGATAGAAAATCAACAGATGTGGTAACTTGATAGAAAATCATCAGATGTGGTAACTTGATAGAAAATCATCAGATGTGGTCTATTTTTCTTTCGTAATACCACTTTTTTGAACACGGGGACATCACTTGAGAAAATTTTGCATACTTTTAAAAAGATGACATTGAAATATTACAGACTGAAGCAGGTAGAACTGTATGCGGCGCCACAAAGTCAACATCATATTTAGATATATTTGAAGAAACTAAATGAAAGATACTATCAGCTACACGGTATAAATAAATAATTATTTCTCTTTTTTATAAATAAAAAAGGTATCATGTACTTCCAAGGTTACCTGCGGACCTTGGTTCCAACAAGCGTCCAGCAGGTAATTAATAGACAACTTCGCAATGGTTCGAATCTACAAACACCGTTTGCCAGGACCAGCTTATACAAAAATTCTTTCTCATCAAAATCTGTTACAGAATGGAACCTCCTCCCATTAGAAGTTAGGGACAACTCTTCTATATATTGTTTGAAATCTAAATAATGATTTAAAACCGAGATGAACGAATTCTTTAAATTTTACATACTCGAGTACGATTGGTTCGCTTAACGCAGATCTCTTTAAAACAGTGGTTCCCAAACTTTTTTATCGCGACCCTAAATACCATCTTTTGCGACCCAAAATGCAGTACCAGTATACCTCATTTGGGTCGCGACCCGGGGTTTGGGAACCGCTGCTTTAAAAAAAAGAAAAAAAACATGTTTACTGAACAACGAATGTTCGTGTGGTATGCCAGAAACTGCTCAACACGTTCTTCTAGATTGTCCTAAATTTAGAATTGTTAGAAACCCCACAATAATAACTTTACCACGCGGATCTGCTATGTCTTCATAACAAATGGGGAATCTCGTGCTGCTGTTCGAGGAAAATGAGGATATATTCGATGCGGTCCAGAAATTCAGAACAACCACCAATATATTAATCTAGATTATTTAAATTACCACTAAGCTGCAGTCAGATTCTGATTGTTTAAATTACCACTCAACTGCAGTAAAATCCTGATCATAATGCTTTAACATATTAGGATAATATGCCACTGTGTGTTCTACATTTAGCCCTAACCCCCCCCCCTCCCGCAGCAAGAAAAATACATAACAATAGATGCATCTTTTTATATCGCTGTTTAGAATATAAAATACTCACACTGTATATTATTCGTAAATATTACAATAATGCATGCTTCCTTTTCTTTTCTTTCTTGCATTGTAGTCAAAGTGAAAATCCTGTATTTCAAGTATATTGTAGTCAAAGTGAAAATCCTGTATTTCAAGTATATTGTAGTCAAAGTGAAAATCCTGTATTTCAAGTATATTGTAGTCAAAGTGAAAATCCTGTATTTCAAGTATATTGTAGTCAAAGTGAAAATCCTGTATTTCAAGTATATTGTAGTCAAAGTGAAAATCCTGTATTTCAAGTATATTGTAGTCAAAGTGAAAATCCTGTATTTCAAGTATATTGTAGTCAAAGTGAAAATCCTGTATTTCAAGTATATTGTAGTCAAAGTGAAAATCCTGTATTTCAAGTATATTGTTAACAAGGAGAGAACACTACATAAGCAGTACCTCTTGTTGTTCATAAGTGTATGTGTGATGTACTATCTATGAATTAATGGATGATGGTATTCAATAAATGTCGTTAAATGCTTTCGTGACTGTTTTTTGCTTGTACTCCGAATTTGCAAACAAACACTGTGAATCCCTCCACCCTTACCTACACCCGACTAGTAACATAAATTGTAAGGGACAAGGACTTCCGTCCTTACAGCTTTAGCAACGTCATTGAGCTGAAAAGTTTTCGCAGCTTATATAAAGTCTCCTCCATTAGAAACATAATACATAAATTTACACAGACGGCACAAGTGATATGTAATTATTATTACCCAAAACAAATGTAATAATGCAGTGACTACAACTGTAATAATGCAGTGACTACAAATGTAATAATGGAGGCCCTACATTGAAAACGTCAAAATTCTATCCTTATAGCCAAAGAGACAATAAACTGAAAGTTATTTATGAGCACTTAAGGCTATTACAAATACTCGTACATGTTTATGTAAAGTAAAAAGACTTATTTCATTTCTTTATTCATATATTTCAGATAGATTAATGAATCTAAAAGGAGTACAAATTTACGTGGGCAGAGAGAAAAATATGTTTCAGATGACGTTATGCACGACGTTACGTGTTTACGGTCAGCAGGCGTCAGTGACATGTGACGTTCCCTTCACTGGACGTTACGTTAGAATCATTAACGTCATGGGACCTGTCATTCTTTGTGACGTTGCGGTGTACAGTAAGTACTGAAATCTATGCGAATCCCAAGGCTCATGGTGATGGTTTCAATATCAGACAAGCAAGGGTGCCTTCTCAACAAATGTGTTAGTTTAGTGAAAAAAAGCAAGCAAACAAGCGAACAAATTAACATAGGAACAAACGAAGCTAATAGTATAACGTTTGATCAGCTTCAAAACGTTCAGCTACATCTTACTCTCAGTCACCTGAATGTTAATAACCTTTGACCTTTATATTACATTCTCACCCACCCACCCTTTTTAAACTTCACTTCACGAATGTTTAAATTTGTGACTGAGTTTTTGTTTTCTTCATCGACGATCATTTCAATCGCGTTTTGGGGACCAGCTAAAATGTCCCTCCGTCAATGAGTCTGATGTACTGTTCAAAATATTAATTGAAGGGAGAATTGAGCACAGTTATAATAGAGACGCAGACATTTGTTTCCATCAGTCGTTTCCTTGCTAACCGGAACACATATTCTACTAATATAGCCTTCTAAAATAAAAATAAACATAGAACCAGTTTGTCACAGTACACTACGAGTGACAGGAAAATGAAATATTATTTCTGTGGCAAACGAAAAGGGAAATTCCCTGCAGTTCTAAGGTATTGATAAGATTCTTCCTATTTTTATATTATGCGTGTGCTAAAACTAGGCTCAAATGTTGACCATACTATGAACTAATGGGGGGGGGGGGGAGAATGAACAGCTTCCTGAAGGAGAAGAAGAAGAAGAAGAAAAAGATGATGACGATGAGGAGGAGGAGGAGGAGGATGGTGGTGATGGTGATGATGATGATAATGATGACGACAAAAGGGGGATATTAATGTATGTGTGTATATTGTTACGGCTCTATGGTCTAAAATTATGTAACAGAAAGTGAAACCAACAAAATCAAGTAAAATAAACATGCAATTTATTTTTAGACAATTAAAGTGAAAATTCAAAAGACACTTACAATAACGTGAATTAAAATCCAAATAATCCTATGTGTCCTAATCACAAGTCCAAACATATCTAATGTTCCGAATTAATTCCAATAGCCTTGAATGTCCTGATGTACCACAATGATGTAATCCAGAATGTATTTGAATGAGTTCACATAAATCCCCAAATCACGTGTTAATCCAAAAAGGAGTGAGCACTTTAGTATTCCCAATGAATATAGTAAATTATTAATTCCTCTCAAATTATATCTTATTTCAACAACACAGCTAAAATAGATTTCTTACAGACTGATCTTTTAGAATCGAAATTCTAGAATAGGAATGAGTTTGTTTACCAAAATCTGTATATAAATACACATGCCTACATGACCTATGTCACATCAGAATATGAGTAGTTTAATGAAACATTACTTTGTGTACCTGACTTTTGTCACAATAAGACATAGAAATAACAGTGCAGCTGCTAACAAAACCGGATTGAACTCAAATGCTATGTAAACATGTTGTTGACCATGATCTGACTAAAGTACAACTTACAGTCATGGACACATATTATAAATTCAATACACATAACAATATATATATATATATATATATATATATATATATATATATATATATATATATATATATATATATATATATATATATATATAACACATGACAAAAGATTTCTTCATTAACATTAACAACAAGTATGTATGTTTTGTACAGTTTGTTCGAGCTACTTCTCTGGAGAAGAATGCGAGAATCGGTGCAATTGTGTCAACAAAACGGAAATGTGTAATCCTTACACCGGCGAGTGTTCCTCAGGATGCGCAGTGGGGTGGACAGGAAAGTACTGTAACACAGGCAAGTAGAAATATTCCGTCGCCTTTTTTATTTATTTATTTATTTATTTTATTTTTGACACACATAACATGTTGCTCCATTAACCTTAAACATGTTTGACTCATAAAAGTAAACTAAGAAAGTTAATAACACTACTATACACTCACCTGTTCTACCTAGGGAGGTACATTTAGTTAGGTATGTTGGTAGGTAGGTAGGTAGGTAGATTTATGGAGGGATTAAAAGGTAAATTTAGATCACAGAAAAATAGTTCTAAACAAAGTAACTAAACTGGTATTAGATCAATTTAAGAATGATATAAATGGCATATTTATATTTCGAAGTATTATTGACTTGGAGAATAAACCATTCTCACGAGAAGCTATCTGGTAACCCACTCGCTTTGAGATTTGTTGTCCTGGTTTCGATCATCGTAGGTAGTATGTGTAAGGGTGGGCCATCGCCTATCCAAAACAGCCACACTTTGAATTTTGGGGATTGGTACTATATTCTGTGTATCCTCGTGATATGGTCTTATTATTTATGTGCATGCAGTACATGGGTGTCATGTTGACACTTTTATTATTTATGTGCATGCAGTACATGGGTGTCATATTGACACTTTTATTATTTATGTGCATGCAGTATATGGGTGCCATATTAAGACTTTTATTATTTATGTGCATGCAGTACATGGGTGTCATATTGACACTTTTATTATTTATGTGCATGCAGTACAGTGGTGTCATATTGACACTTTTATTATTTATGTTCATGCAGTACATGGATGTCATATTGACACTTTTATTATTTATGTTCATGCAGTACATGGATGTCATATTGACACTTTTATTATTTATGTTCATGCAGTACATGGATGTCATATTGACACTTTTATTATTTATGTTCATGCAGTACATGGATGTCATATTGACACTTTTATTATTTATGTTCATGCAGTACATGGATGTCATAATGACACTTTTATTATTTATGTGCATGCAGTATATGGGTGTCATATTGACACTTTTATTATTTATGTTCATGCAGTACATGGATGTCATATTGACACTTTTATTATTTATGTTCATGCAGTACAGTGGTGTCATATTGACACTTTTATTATTTATGTTCATGCAGTACAGTGGTGTCATATTGACACTTTTATTATTTATGTGCATGCAATACATGGGTGTCATATTGACACTTTTATTATTTATGTGCATGCAGTACAGTGGTGTCATATTGACACTTTTATTATTTATGTTCATGCAGTACATGGGTGTCATATTGACACTTTTATTATTTATGTTCATGCAGTACATGGATGTCATATTGACACTTTTATTATTTATGTTCATGCAGTACATGGATGTCATATTGACACTTTTATTATTTATGTTCATGCAGTACATGGATGTCATATTGACACTTTTATTATTTATGTGCATGCAGTACATGGATGTCATAATGACACTTTTATTATTTATGTTCATGCAGTACATGGGTGTCATATTGACACTTTTATTATTTATGTGCATGCAGTACATGGGTGTCATAATGACACTTTTATTATTTATGTTCATGCAGTACATGGATGTCATATTGACACTTTTATTATTTATGTTCATGCAGTACATGGATGTCATAATGACACTTTTATTATTTATGTTCATGCAGTATATGGGTGTCATATTGACACTTTTATTATTTATGTGCATGCAGTACATGGGTGTCATATTGACACTTTTATTATTTATGTGCATGCAGTACAGTGGTGTCATATTGACACTTTTATTATTTATGTGCATGCAGTACATGGATGTCATATTGACACTTTTATTATTTATGTTCATGCAGTACATGGATGTCATAATGACACTTTTATTATTTATGTTCATGCAGTATATGGGTGTCATATTGACACTTTTATTATTTATGTTCATGCAGTATATGGGTGTCATATTGACACTTTTATTATTTATGTTCATGCAGTACATGGGTGTCATATTGACACTTTTATTATTTATGTGCATGCAGTACATGGGTGTCATATTGACACTTTTATTATTTATGTGCATGCAGTACATGGATGTCATATTGACACTTTTATTATTTATGTTCATGCAGTACATGGATGTCATAATGACACTTTTATTATTTATGTTCATGCAGTATATGGGTGTCATATTGACACTTTTATTATTTATGTGCATGCAGTACATGGGTGTCATATTGACACTTTTATTATTTATGTGCATGCAGTACATGGGTGTCATATTGACACTTTTATTATTTATGTGCATGCAGTACAGTGGTGTCATATTGACACTTTTATTATTTATGTGCATGCAGTACATGGGTGTCATATTGACACTTTTATTATTTATGTGCATGCAGTACATGGGTGTCATATTGACACTTTTATTATTTATGTGCATGCAGTACATGGGTGTCATATTGACACTTTTATTATTTATGTGCATGCAATACATGGGTGTCATATTGACACTTTTATTATTTATGTGCATGCAGTACATGGATGTCATATTGACACTTTTATTATTTATGTGCATGCAGTACATGGATGTCATATTGACACTTTTATTATTTATGTGCATGCAGTATATGGGTGCCATATTAAGACTTTTAGCATTTATGCAATGTTCATTTTCTTGAACAAATAAATGTCGACCAAGAAACAGAAGCCAGATAGACTTTCTTTGTCTTGACTTTAGTGCCTATCATTGTTATATATGACCCATATTTATTTATTTATGTATTTATTTATTTATTTTAGAGTTCAAAAGGTAATATACCACTTTGGGGTTTGCATTGTGTGTACCTTATACGTCCAAATTCATATTTCATTTGATTGAATCAAGAGAATTCGGAAAATACGCCCTTTTTATACTTATTCTATGGTATATAGTGTATATAACAGTTTAAAAAATTCTGAATGTTATATCCTTTCAATGCATAATGTAAGATATCAAAGTGTTGGAGAATTCATTACTTCTCGTTTGAGATTATGTCGCAAAAGGCGAGAGCAGCAAACATAGCCTTTTGTGTATTCGTCATGTATCAACAGAATACATACATACATACATACATACATACATACATACATACATACATACATACATACATACATACATACATACATACATACATACATACATACATACACTGTCAACATACTTTGCAGAAAACATTCATGTATCCTCTCGTGGAGACGCATCGTCTGAAATGAGCTTCGAACGATTTTGGCTCCGAAATTCGTACATTTCGCTACAAATATCGAAAAGTTAACGCAGGACCACCACGATGAGAGGGTTTAATTTGCTTTTTAGCTTCCCAAATAAACCTAAGACATTTATAATCTGACGTTTCAGATCACATTATTATACCAAGTGACTCTTATTACAAAACAGCGTACCTAAGACAAGTAAAAGACTGATCATTGCTGAATGTCTGGTATTTTTTCTATACAAATTTAATTTTATATGTTTTACAGAAAATTTTAAGGAATAGTTCTAGGAAAAATTGTGGATTTAGATAAACCTTATTATTTCCATGTTTTTTCCTATTTAGAAAACGTCAGAAATGTAAGAAAAGTGCAGAATTTGTAGAATTACAGGATGTTTTGTACTTAACGGCAATGCTCTTGCATATGTCGAAAAAAAAAAGTATTTGGGTCATATGCTAAAATCCAACCGGTCAGATGATGAAGATACGATGAGACATTACAGATTTTTGTGTACTAGAACAAACATGCTTTTACGTAAATTTAGAAATTGTTCTTTGAATATCAAGATTAGATTATTCAAATCGTGTTGTTGCACAATGTACTGTGCTCCTCTATGGACAAATTTTAGTGAATGTATGAAAAGAAAACTAGTTATTGGCTATAATAATAGTCTTCGTTTACTACTAAGCCTTCCAAGATGGAATAGTGCCTCTACCATGTTTGTAAACTATAATATATTTAGTTTTGAAGAACTAATGAGAAAGTATGTGTTTTCAATGATGAAACGAATATCTAATAGTAAGAATTGTATCTTGAAATCTTTGTGGAACTATGATATTCATTTAAGTTCTTCGATTATAGATAGATGGAACAAATTACTACTTAAATGCCGTACATAATTTTATTCCTAACAATGACAGACACATTATGTAGTTGTAGATGGGTCTGTATATTTGTACATAAGACACCTATGAACTTTTATGTCTTAAAATACTTCTATATTTTATATTTTTATTTATATGTATGAACCATGCAGTCTGAAATAAAGAATTCTTATCTTATCTTATCTTATCTTAGAACAACATCAGCACGCATGCTGCCACCTATGAATATATAAGCTACACAGTTCGAACGATGATTGTATTATCCTGTTAGTAAAAAGTTTTAAAATGCAGTAATTTCTAACACTTTTCAAACTCTGAAATTACAATTATATGATACCGAAACTTGTTGTGTCCTATCTATTTAAGAGAACATGTAAAGCAAGACATGCAAGGGTACCTTCAAAATCGTGTGCTATCTATTTAAGAGAGCATGTAAGGCAAGACATGCCAGGGTACCTTCAAAATCGTGTGCTATCTATTTAAGAGAGCATGTAAGGCAAGACATGCCAGGGTACCTTCAAAATCGTGTGCTATCTATTTAAGAGAGCATGTAAGGCAAGACATGCCAGGGTACCTTCAAAATCGTGTGCTATCTATTTAAGAGAGCAAGTAAGGCAAGACATGCCAGGGTACCTTCAAAATTGTTCACGACAACGAAAATAAAACTCTACTTATACCAATAAACATTTCTTAGTGAACGTCTTCAGAATATATAATAAAATAGGTCAAATATTTGTGAACCGAAAAATATATATGATACCCGTCACAATTGTTAAAAACTTGTACTCAGAGATACATCTTAGGATAAGACTTACACGTCGATTTAATCCACGAAACATCATTTAGCGTTTCTGGTGACAAATGAAAAAGTCTAAGAAAATAATATATCTTGGACATAGAGCTGTTTTACGTTCATCAAAAATGTTTGGTGATAAAGACCGATATGGAAGTTTGGCGTTGACTCCGGTAAATTGTATAATATTTTTAAATCTCTATTTGTCAGTTGGCGTCGCTAGTGATCATTTTGTTGTGTGTAAGTCATTCAATAGTTACGTGTTTCTCGAGTCTGCGAGAAACTGTGAGAAACAGCGCTTGATCTGCTACCTACAACTCATGCCAAAAGAAAGCTTAAATAATCATACCAAAGGTTCATCAGTCTTTTCTTTTAAATCTATTGTAAGCAGACTTTCACATCTATTGTAAGCAGTCTTTTCTTTGAAATCTATTGTAAGCAGACTTTCACATCTATTGTAAGCAGTCTTTTCTTTTAAATCTATTGTAAGCAGACTTTCACATCTGCACTATAAAAAGACTCCACTATCATAGGGATTTAAATGTGTCCATAATAAATAACGTAGAAATCTTTCTTTGAAGAGCTGAAACATGTTTGTGTTTCTGTGTTACTGAGCCTGACATTGAGAACAAGTCAAGGACACTGCTCGACAGTTCATACGTTTCATTTCCCAAAGCTTTATTGGAGTCTAAAAACAGTTTCGTTTCGGAGTCGAAAAACTCCTGTGTTTTTTCTTGCGAACTCATCAAAGGTAAATCAAGAAATATAGTTCTTCATGTTCTATGATTGAATATCGGTGTCGTGTGACAGTTAAATTGCCTCAATACATTATGCCTTGCCCTGAGTTTGAGATTTTTTGTATAAGAAGGCTTTTGACATTTTAAGAATTAGAGTGGTGGGTCAGAATGTTCTTTTGCAGGATGTTCAAATGCAGGTGTAAATAAACAGCTTGGTTGATAGCAGTAGAAACATACTATTATCTTAGTCATATTTTAAATTATCAATTAAGTATCTGATTTGACATCCGTAAAAATAATTCACACTTATTTAAATGAGGAGGAGAGTTTATAAAATATTAAGTCGATAATAGTTGGTGCACATTACAGTAGATTATGTTTTATAGTAAATACTCATATGTTCTCAAGTAATTTATAATAAATATATCACTAATTACTACATTACTCAAGCAGACAACATTGCAGATTGAAGTTTGTAACGTATCTAGCAAATCATTCGAATTGCTGTGCTCATCATTCGAACTGTGAAGCTTTTAAATTATGGACAAGGAACTAAATAACAACTTCAAATCACATTTTAGATAAAGTTTGCAAACATTATGATAATCGTATGAGTCTTCTCTCTTGGAACTCTGTAGTTCTCGAAAATCTAAGAATCAGTTTTAGCTGTGTTTCCGCGTGTTTTAACGACACCAAAGATTTTGACTAAACTCCGTATAATCCTGTAAAGTTCTGGAATTATAACTTCTATATGCATGACAGAAAAATAATCACAGAAAGACATTACAAGTTCGTACCGTGCCCAATTTTATAACAAATATGACTCTTTCCCGTAAAAGTCCGTCTTGTTTAGGCAAGTCCTAGCATTGATCATTCACCGTTCGATATTCATAGAAAAATGCTATTCGAAGTTTGGAGTTCGAAGATTTTTCAAGAGTAGCAAGTCCAACTCCAGTGATGTATTACTCGGCGAAGAGAAAATTAAACATTGCTCGATTTTCCTTTTCAGAGTGTCTTTACCGTTATGGAAAAGATTGCAGAAACCGCTGCGGCCATTGTGCGGAAGGTGTGCCATGTGATATTGAAACGGGATTCTGTGCGGACGGCTGCGAACCGGGTTGGACAGGAATCCGGTGTGATCAGCGTAATGCTACTACTACTATGAATAATACTACTACTACTGCTAATACTAATAATAATAATAACAAGATCAACAATAACATTGGATGATGATGATGATGATGGTGTTGGAGGAGGAAATTTTCCTTTGAAACCAAAAATAACATGCTCATTGGCGTAACTTACTGTTCACACGGCAAAGAGAAAGATAAAAAACCAGACTCATTTGGATTAAGCCTATAAAACCTGGAAACTTCTCCACCCATTGTCAACTGGATAATCGAAGAAGAGTTGACTCCAGCGTACATATATTGTAACCAATCGGAGATCACTCATTCTCGCATATCAATTAAACGGAGTCAATAATATTTCGAGTATCCATCTTCTAGAGCTAAACGGATATGAGGTAACTGCAATATATACCAAAGTTGCGCCCACAGCTAATGATTGAACATGAGGTAAAAAAAAAGCATTTTACAAAAAAAAAAAAAAAATGCTGGAAAAGTACATGAAAGATATAAAATTCATCACAATTGTTCGAACTCCCATAATTTCTCAGCATTTTGTAGTAAAACAATTGGCAAGATTCCGATATCTGCAAATGGCAGATATAGATAGATAAATGTTGTACTGCTAAATTGATGTAAGTCACACCTTTACGGACGCTTGAACATGGCAAGGATATATCCTAGCAAGTTTTCTTCCTTGTCACATTTACATACTACGCAGAGAAAGCCAGTTTCCTTTCTTCCACCACCAATGCCTCCCGTTATGACAAAACCTTGTGACAACAAAGAGACAATCCAGAGATCTTTTTCCTGCTTTGTCGAACATGCATGTAAATAGACGCAAAATAGGTCTAATACAGGAAGAAAGGGAGTTAATTCGTTCTTACATCACGATATAGTATATTAATTTGTTCTTACGTCACGAATTAGTAACGTATTTATATCTGCGATACAGGAGCTTGCTGTTAAATAGGAAAGAAAATAGGCAGTCCCTAACGGCAAACTCTTGTGATTTGCGATGGTTGAATCAGATAATATATATATATATATATATATATATATATATATATATATATATATATATATATATATATATATATATATATATATATATATATCCTAACAGTATTCACTGCTACAGTTCAAATTCCTCACTGAGATACATATAATGTTACACATGTACAAACACGAACGCACATTCTGACATAATCCGACATGTTTCAGCTGGTTTGGCGTGAAAGATTGTGCGGTTATCAAGGATTCAGTTTGCACGTGCCACTTTAAAACGTCTGTTTGTGTCACCTATGCTCTGTGTGGGTTAAGATGGGGACAGAAAGACATGGAGGTGCATCTAGCCTCGAACAATTGGCGTAGATACACCTGTACATATGTTAAAACGAATACTAATCGGGGATTAAATCTTTGGGGGGAGGTGAACTTAGTAAAGGAAGGATGTGCTTTTAAATGTAGCACCAAAGTAATTGATAATGTAAGAATAAAGACCACACACGCTCTGCGTAGTTTAGACATTTACATGAACACTCAGGAAAGAACTGAAACCCAACGTGGTTGCCTTCAAGTTTAAGATTAGGCAAACTGTTGAACTTCGCAGACCGTGAATCCTTTCTACATAATGTGATGCCATTTCCGTCTGCACCCCTTTGCGGGCTGTGGCAAGTAGAACAGGCCTGATGAGCCTTCCATCATGTCGTAACGGGCAACTAAAACAGGAAATCTTGTTGCTGTAGGATGTGCCCCGTGACGATGTCTGGCTGAAAAGGTCTTAGACTTTGAAAATAGTACGGTTTATATTTTTTAAAAGTAAATAAAAATATTTAAAATGAACCTCAAAACATTGACTTTGTATTTTAAGGATTTTACCCTTTTTTGCCCTTGTCTTTGTTTCGAATGGCTCTTTTTGGATGACCTAAACTTACTTAGCACTCTATTGTCAGGATTTTGCTGAAATGCCATTAAAATCCAATGTATACATGTATATTTTCCATCTGCAGCCTGTGAGAACGGTACGTATGGTGAGAATTGTGTTGGTAAATGTGGACATTGCCGCCGAGATGAGGCTTGTGACAAAATATCTGGCACTTGCCGCTCGGGCTGTGAAGCAGGTTACATGGACAACAGGTGTGACATAGGTAACGTTGGATGTAGCAAATCAAATGTGACATAGTTTGATCATTTCTGAAAGTAGTATCATCAATGGTCACGTCTTTGTTACATACGGCTTTATATAAATATAATAAGTCTCGAATATGGTAAATGCAATGAAATAAAAATTGGAATAGAATGGAATGGGATGGAACAAAATTTATAATTGTAATAAATAAATGCATATGCAATAAATTGAAAGTTAAGTATGATAATTCGGTAGCAGAATTATGGACACACTGATAATAGGAAACTGTAATCAAGAAGATTCGCCACCGTGTTAACATTGCCATACGTGTAAAATGTTAATAATCAAATGTGGAATTTACATGGGATAAAATCAGATTTTGCCTATTACATCCATATTCTAACCTCATCCTACAAATATTCTTTGACCAGTTATCCTAATATCTTCTTTCTTTTCTTTATTTTCGTCATTTATCAACTCCTTAGTTGTTCATCTGTATGCTTTATATTTTCTTGGTTAAATGCTAATGTTTTAATTAAAAGACTCTTCACTTTGACTATTCAACAATTTAAAATTGCAGTCATCAAACTTCAATATCATCCGCCAGATATTCACCTATATTTAAAATTTTCGTATCTTCAAAAGAGAAAACGATTGGCTTTGGTTATAATCATTCAAAAGAGAAAACTATTAGCTTTGGTTCTAATCATTTAAAAGAGAAAACGATTGGCTTTGGTTCTAATCATTCAAAAGAGAAAACGATTGGCTTTGGTTCTAATCATTTACATTCTTTATTATACATCTTATACAAATTTGTGAAATAAAATATTTTTAAACATTAAACAACTTACGTAAGTTTATTTCTGCTCTAGGTTATCAGTGTTTTTTTTAGTTATAAATTTTGAAATATTTATAACTCAAAGTATATTTAACAGGTTTCCTTTTGGTCATCCTACATGCTATTTTTTGTTTCTCGCATATAACGTCAGATAAACTTAACTTTCTCAATAACATTCTGAAGAGTCAACGGGAATTTTGTTTGCTTGCTATAGTAAAATTCCAAATGTGTTAAAATAAAAATGTATACAGAGTAATAAAGGAACATTTTTATTATAAATAGCTTTCTTATCTTATTCTATTTTTCCAACAGTCTGTCCTGACGCGTCATATGGCGAGGACTGCGTCTTCGAGTGTGGGCACTGTGTACACGGGACAGTATGCGACAAGGTACACGGTTTTTGTCTGGCGGGATGTCACTTTGGCTGGGAGGGGGTCTTCTGCTCACAGAGTGAGTATGCACTGAGGCTTGGGTACTCCATCATAAAATAAAATCAGCATCTCTAGCAATATTTGTTATTCTAGTATTGTGAAATCTTTATATATATATATATATATATATATATATATATATATATATATATATATATATATATATATATATATTGTTATGTATGATGTTTCGATACTTTACTTTTGTTTATGATTGTAACTTGTATGGTTATTTGAAAATACAGACCTAACTTTTGTCCATGCCTGTAAGTTGTGACACAAGTCAGGTAGGCCAGTACTTTCATAGGCATTTCCCAATCGGACTTTTGTGACATATGTCATGTAGGCCAGTATTTTTCATTAGAATTACTCATATTCTAATGTTACATATGTCATGTAGGCATGTGTATTTTCATACAGATTTTGGTAAACAAATTCATTCCTGTTTTTGAATTCCGGTTCTAAAGATTAGTTTGTAAGGAATCTATTAATACATGCTTTTGGGATTTATGTGAACTCATTCAAATACAATCTGGATTACATCTTTCTGGTACATCAGGACATTCAAGGCTATTGGAATTAACTCGGAACATTCTCTTATTTTGGACTTGTGCTTAGGACATTTAGGATTATTTGGAATTTAACTTACACATTGTAAGTGTCTATTGATTTTCACTTTAATTCTCAGGAAATAAGTTGCTTGTTGATTTTACTTACATTGTTGGTTTCACTTTCTTTCTGTTACATATTTTAAGACCTAAAGTCGTAACAGAAATTGGGGACTCGTTTGGGGTATGAACTTATTTAAAACATTTCAGAGATATTCAAAATTGCCTTTGAGATTTAAATTTACTTTGTTTCGAAATTTTCATTGTCCTTGGTAAAGATTTTGATTTCACACATTTGAGAAATCTTTAGTGAAACCAGCAAGCATTCACAATGTCATCTAAGGTTGAGAACTTTGTTTCAAATCCTACCCAGGTAGGGTTAGAGTCTATGAAAACGGATGAGTTGCTCGAGCTTGCCAGACATTAGGATCTTTCGAAAGCATTAGGATCCTTAACAAAGCAAGAGATAAGAACTATTTTAAGTCAGTATTTGGTGGGAGAGGAAATTTTGGATATTAGTGCTTTGGGTTAGATTGGGAAGTCTGTATCTGGTTTGGTAGGAAATTAAGGGAATTGCTGCTAAAACACCAGATGGAAATCGGAATTAAGAAAGCTTCAGCTTCAGAGAGAAATGATGGAAATAAAAATTCTGAAATAGAAAGAAGAGAAGGAATAGCAAATTCAGAGAGAGAGAGAAAAAAAGAGGAGAGGGAAATGCAATTGCTGAGAGAGAGAGAGAGAGAGAGAGAGAGAGAGAGAGAGAGAGAGATGAGATTAGAGGCAGATGAAGAGAGAAGAAAGGGGAATATAATAAAAGAACTACAACTGGCAAGCGGAGCACTCTTCTCCTCTTACACACAATTTCAGGTTTTAATGTCACCAGATATATCTGATTGTTTCAGGTTGAAAAATAAACAACAGAAAAAACGACAGAGCTATTCAAAATGCTCTTATTTCAAAGCGGTCAAGGTCACGGTCTTGTATTGAAAGCAATACAACTGTTGGGTCAAACAAACTCCAATCTGATTCTATTTTGGAGACCTCTGAATCATTCATGTCAGAAGGTTCTTTGTCACTTATTGATGATTCTGCCAAACCTATCCCTATTAAAATATTAAGGGACACATGAGCTTCTCAGTCTTTTGTTATCAGGTACTTTGCCTTTGTCTGAGAAGTCTTCTTCTAGTGAAAGCGTTCCAATACAGGGAGTAGAGTGCGGCTTTGTACATGTTCATCTCCATTTTGTCAATTTGGCATCAGACTTAGTTTCCGGACCTGTGACTGTTGGGGCAGTGACTTCTTTACCACATCGTAACTGAGAATCCTTGTTTGGATCAAAAAGTTTCTCCTGTTGAGATTAAAATCCCTGATTTGTATCCCGCTTGTGCAGTTACCAGACCTATGGCAAAAAGAGCTCTTGAGAATGATGCTGATCAGGAAATTTTTCCTTTAGCTGACACAGTTATTGGTCAGTCTTTTGATGAGGTCACTTTCTCTCCTGATATTGATCAATCACAAGGTATTGATCACAGTGATCCTTTTTTTACAACTCATTCTTTCTATTCTAGTCAGGGTGACAAAAGACAATCACTCGTTGTCGAACAGGAACAAGATCCTGAGATCTCCTGTTTGTTTCAGAGAACTATTAGTGAAACTGAAGCCACACAAGTCCCAGATTGTTACTTTCTGATAAATGGTGTCCTTATGAGACAATGGAGACCACCCGAGGTACCTGCTGGTGACAATTGGTCAGTGAGCTATCAAATTGTCGTTCCTAAGTCATATCGACAGGAAATTCTTAGTCTAGCCCATGAAACTACCTTGGCTTGTTATTTAGGAGTCAATAAAGTTTGAAGAATATGATTCGGTCATATTGCTTTGATACAATCAAGGATTGGGATGAGGGTGTTTATTTATTGTTGTTTGCTGTTAGGGTATCAATTTAAGGGTCATTGGGTTTTAGTCCCTCTCAACTGGTTTTTGGACATACTGTCCGTGGACCAATGAAGTTACTGAAAGAGAAACTTCTTTCAAATGAAGATTCAGAGATTAATCTTCTTGACTATGTCTCTGATTTCAAATATAAGTTTGAAAGGTTTGTGAAGTAGCAGGAATTAATCTTCACTCTACTCAGTCAAAAATGAAATTAATGTATGACAGAAATATAAACGAAAGGAGTTTTCATCCTGGTGATAAAGTTCTGGCTCTCTTGCCCATACCTCAAAACCCTCTTCGGGCTTAATGTTATGGTCCTTGTACATGTGAAAAGAAAGTAAATGACTTAAATTATATCATTAACACTCCTGGGAGGCGGAAACAGAAGCGACTTTGTAACATAAATATGTTAAAGGAGTATTTTGACAGCCAACAAAAGGAAAAGGTAAGGAGTGAACTAAAACAGCTATTACATGAGTATGAGCACTTGTTTCCTGATGTTCCTACGCGAACAAATAAAATCTATCACCACGTTGACATTGTAGATTTTACACCTGTGATCATCCATACAGGATAAATCCTTTCAAACAGAAATATTTGAAAAAAGAAATTCAATATTTACTGGAGAATTATTTTATAGAACCAAGTAAAAGTAACTGGAGTTCACCAT
Source organism: Margaritifera margaritifera (assembly GCA_029931535.1). Lineage (NCBI taxonomy): Eukaryota > Metazoa > Mollusca > Bivalvia > Unionida > Margaritiferidae > Margaritifera > Margaritifera margaritifera. The sequence continues at coordinate 596,248 of JAQPZY010001621.1, read as the reverse complement.
GTATTCTTGTGCCTAAGCCAGATAATACATTCCGCATGTGTACTGACTATAGAAAAGTCAAAAGTGTCACCGAAACGGATTCGTTGTAGTGATATATATATATGTAGATTAAATTCCAGACACATTTAAAGAATGACAGCAATTTGCGATTTGACGAATAATTAGGTATTAAAGATGGAATCCTCTTGATAATGATATCATGTACGTCTTCCTTTAATAACAGGTGAAAAAACAGTTTCTCAATATCTTGAAAACTTGAGTTCCTTCTTTAATGAAACACAATTGTATTTTATTGCTTGATCAACGCTCTCTATTAATGATGCAAAATCGCATATATGTATATATATATATATATATATATATATATATATATATATATATATATATTTATATATATATATATATATATATATATATATACAGGGCCGGATTAAGGCCTTTGGGGCCCTGGGCACAGCCAACATAGGGACCCATAGCTATATATGCCTTGAACATAGATATCGGCGGATCGTTATAGGCGATGACGAAGCCGATGCAATAAAATCGTTCCAAGACCTTAGTTACAGTCCTGTTAAAAACACTGCCTGTGAAAAGCATACGATAATATACGGGGGCCCCTTGAGCCTCGGGGGCCCTGGGCACGTTGCCCACCTTGCCCAATGGATAATCCGGCCCTGTATATATATATATATATATATATATATATATATATATATATATATATATATATATATATATATATATATATATATATATATATATATATATGCCGATTAAGTGAATTTTTTTTCTCGTCTTCTTGCGTCTTAAATTAAGGTGATACGTTTACACATATACTTATTATTAGTCTTTCATAAATTTCTTATCTTATAATGTTTATTTGTTGGTTCCATGGTTAGTTACTTGCTTTTTTTGCATATCCATATTTTTTTTATGAGTAACAAAGGTTGCAATTCCCTGTGAATCAATTATTTTTGGTATTTGACGTACTTCATATAAGATATGTCTAACTGCGAGTAGCATAGATCCAAACAAGCTGATGCATAATGTGCCAGCAGATCAGGGTCTATTTTGCTTGTTTTTTAATCATAAGAACACAAAACAACAAAGACTATGATCTGCGGGCACATTATACGACAAATCTTGGTCTTTGTTGTTTACAATTTAGCACGCACGAGCATATATGGTATACTTTTCACGTATACTTTTCACGTAGCATGTCTACCTGGAAGCTATGGGAGGAATTGTCATGCGCAGTGTACTGGTTGTCAAGAGGGAATCTGTCATCCAGAGACGGGGAAATGTTCCAAAGGATGTGCACCTGGAAGATCGGGACCTAGCTGTGCTGATGGTAGGTTGTCTCCCTTAGTTAGCGTAAAAGCATGCGTACTTTTTTGCAGAGATAAATATTCATGCATTGATAAAATTAAAGTTGAACCAAATTGTAGCTTTCCAAAAACCTTGAAGGCTCCGCTATATTTAATTCCATGTTCAATATGGGGAAAAAATAAACTAAAAAAAAAGAAGATAGTGACGGGGGGGGGGGGGCTGTTGAAGTAAGTCAGGTAATCTATTTGAAGCAGAAAAAATACATTTTTGTCATGTTAGCAGGTATGGGAAAGCTGTATGTGGGATATTTTCGTTCATGTCATTGTTGGGGCTTAATTGGTTTTCCAGGGCTAATGCAGTCCCTGTATCTCAAAGAGAACATTTTACAAAGTACATGAAGTCCCATATATGAGCTTTAGCTATGATGCAACTAATTAAATGTGGTTTCCAGGCGGGCCTCAAAACATGGCCAACATAAAGTAACATAATACCTAATTGTGGTCATTTACTGATCTTAAATTAAATATTAATTGTTGTTCTAAAATTTTATACTAATATAGCTTAATCAAAGTCTATTAAATTGTGATTATCGAATGCTCTGCACCTTAAATGTCATCAAAAAACTTCCAGACGAAAATTATTAATCGCTATGGACTTTTACAGTGGTGGCAAGGTACAACACTTGGTCAAGATAAAAGCACGTCGGGTCTAATCGTCACAATATAGGGTAGAACGATTTTTTTTCAACATGTGTAGCTTTCATTATGACATCACAGCGCGTGACATTCAATCCGGTTTGTACTTGATCACATGTTTTACTTTAGTTTGTATTTGTTTTTCTATTATTTATTTTGTTAGCACGCCACAAAGTCTAGAATGATGCTATGTGATTTAATTTTGTTGTTTTTCATGCATTGGCAGATATTTATACTACTTTATTGTGGCACTAGCAACAGACAGGCGATTAAAATAATGGATGTGATTTTTTTTCAAAGCGATATGTTTCAAGGCACGTCTGATACCGTGTATACATGCATTTTTGACGGTGGACCATTTCAAGAGACTATAACTTCATTAAAGTACTTCACAACATATGTTTCTCTTTGCCACTTTATGTGTCTGGAAAATAATTCTTCAAACTGAGGTACAGAAATAATTGCAAAGATTTTTTTCTTCTATTATCTTTTTTCAATTAACTTACACGACGCAATAAGTTAAAATAGTTGCTTGAGACCTGTAATTGGACAGGTGAGTTATAACGCAAACTGTCTCGCTTGCACGTGCTTTAAACGTTATATGCTTTTTGACTTGCGATTACACTTTTTGCCAAAGTTCCCCGATGCAGATCTCGTGAATTTAATTGCAATAATAATCAAGATACATAGAACATAGATTGACATCACAGTCTCGTAAATATGCATGTCAGCACATAAGCTTAGTTAGCTTGCACAAAAATACGCATGTAATAATTTAATTCTGCACCGGTCTGCGATTGACACTTTCTTAGGCAACTGAAACTGCTGTATGAAAAATCCCGCAAGTCCCGCCAACACTGATGTGAGACAATAATTTAGTTCTGCACCTGTATTTCAGTGTGTCACTTCAGTCTGTCAGGTGCCCTTTCTTACATGGATTTTGTGTACATTTTCATAAAATGTGCTGAAATACCTTCCGAAATTAATATACCCGCCTTGACGCAGAACAAACAGCACTGGAAACTTATCATTTAAAGCCTACTTTTACGTCACTTGAGCTACGTTTCTTATCTATAGAAGATTTATAGCGAATTTTTGCACACGAAAATCTGTTAGATGAATGGTTGGCTTTTGATTATCGTACTATTATGACTTTACTTTTTATCGATAATTTTCAGATACACTGGTAAGAGGAGATGATGTTTAACATGATAATGTTTACTTTTTTTGTTAAATGAATGATCGGGATATTTCACCTAATTTTTCAGAGTGTCAAAGCGGCAGGTTTGGTGTGAACTGTGAAGGCACGTGTGGACGCTGCAAGGGCGGAGAAACGTGTGAGGCCATTACGGGGAATTGCCCAGCCGGATGTATGCTTGGATTTAGTGGCCGTCATTGTTTAACAGGTTAGTCGTGTACATTTCTTAAACTTTGACTGGTTCACAAAAATGTAACAATCTTCATGTTTATCATTCACAGTAATTACAATTTCTACAGTAACGTGCAAAATTGTAACTGTGTCAGAGCTAAACTTTCGAAAAATGTTGCATGCGCCAAAAAGCTGCGCTTACGATTACTTTTGTACACACCTACTATTCACAGTAACTATTTGAAAATAGAGCAAACACAATATTTCTGACTAGCTGATAGCATAGACACCTACTATTCACAGTAACTATTTGAAAGTAGAGCAAACACAATATTTCTGACTAGCTGATAGCATAGACACCCAAAAAAAGGACATTTCTACAATAATGTCTTGATGTGTGACAATATATGGCTTGACCCTTTCAGAAATGTAACATTTAAATATTGATTCATAATTTTCTTGACTTTCGCTATCGTATCAAACGCCGTCTCGTGTTTCTCATCCTTGAATTAGAACGTTGAATGAAGTCGAACCCGCTCATGCGCGCGGTTGATATTGCCAAAACGACAACTTGTCCCTGGTCATCACAATGCTTTATTCCGGCCACAATGTTTGCTTTGAAAATTACTTAGCAATGGATAAACTCATTAACATAACTCATTTTATCAAACAGCAACAGCAGCAACAACATAAAGCAAGGTGTATTTTATATGTCTCTGCATGTACAAAAAGCGAGACATTTTGCAAGAAACATTGCTCGTGTCATTTATTGTTTTTAAGTTCACATATTATTAGAGGTCTTTAGAATGCACACAATAGATGCTAGATGATATTAAAATTAACAAACTTAAGGCAATATGTATTTTTCCCTACACATTTTATATAGGATGTGACGAGGGATTTTACGGCCCGAACTGCACAAAAAAATGTGGATTTTGTAAGAAAGGAACAGTGTGTGATTCAGCAAGCGGATTATGCCCAGATGGTTGTATCGATGGTTACAGTGGTGACAAGTGCATGCAAGGTGACATTTTAGCTCCCTCTTTATTAGCATTAGTTTGAAACATTTATTCATCTAAGTCAAGATTTATAGTTTCATATGCAGTGTACTTAATTTTTGTTTATAAATCTTATCAACATAACTTTTGTTAATCCAGACGGAAGTTCGACCTCTTCCCCAAACAATGGCCACAAGGTCCATGGATGTGGGGTTGATGTCACTCGCGATATGAATAGAATACTTCGGGGAAGTTGTAATTCAGTCAGAGTTAATAACAGTGTCTAATCTTCACTTAAAGCTAGATCTGGAAACAAACTGGAATGTTAGGAAAGAAACCTCAGAAAAGGTTTTGAAGAATCTATACGAGAATAATATCTTAATGGATTTTAATTTTTTTTACACAAAATGTTGGGGTTTCTATTACACCCACTCCATCCCTTCTGGATATATCCATACCCGAGTTAGTAACAATAACAGGGTCATCTGGATGTTAATTATCCAAAGTTTGTGTCTTTCTGAATTCACAGAATACCCTCCGCAATGTCAGTTTGGGGTTCATAATTTATCCAGATGAAATAATCCAAACTAAATATCTACTAATTAAGTTAAACAATTGATATTCCACCATACTTAAAAAAGAGGTAAAATAAAATCTCACTAATTCGAAGGGAAGTGTTTCTTCAAAACTATGGACTGGAATACTAGTTGCCAACTTTGTTTTCAATCTAAAACCAATTAAACAATACGAGTGTATCATTCCGCACATCACGTTCTCATCGGTTAAAACAAAAATTCTAAAAATGAATGAGCGTTATCTTTTTAATACAGATCATTAACAATAATTAAGGGAAGTCACACATTAACTCTTATCGTTGACTTAGATATACCTATTAGTAATATTTGACTAATAATTGCTGCGTGTCCTTCACATAATTAGTAACTGTGCAAAGTGATACACTCCTTTCTTTCTGTATTCTTTTCTTTTTTATTCACTTTGCCTTTCGTTTCCTAAAATAAAATAAATCGAACACCTAATTTATTTATTTTATGTTGCATATTTCATCACCTAACAGGTCACGTGTTCAGCGACGATTCCGGACCTCAGGTTCGGATATTCTTAGGAGTCACCATTGGCGTTGTTGGCACCATAATGACGTTAGTGATCACATGTCTAGTTCTCATATGGCAGAGAGAAAGACTTCCGGAGAAAAACCCGCCAAAACAGCACAAGACATCTACTCCTGTTAAAGAAACCAGCAGATCTATCGGTGACACTGAATTTGGAGATGATGTTGTGGTTGTATGAAAATATCTACGCCCATTCTGATGGAACTGTGTGGTTTTTACATTTTCCTCAATGGTAGGCAGGTTCAGACCTTAATTAATCTCGTTGATTTTGACTCAGAAATGGCTGATTGCTACTTTTTGAGCAGAACACAGTAAGTCGAGGCGTGTATTGAGTTGGTAGGCAATCATTTAAGTGAAAGGTTGACCACTTAAGATGGTGTGTGTATACATGTATCTTGATTCTTGAAGTGCGTCAGTAACCATGGCAATCTTTTGGCAGTCCAGTACCGTGTTGAGATCTAAAGAAGAAGCACGACGTGCCAAATTTGAGGGATCTGAAAATTCCTGTTAGTTTTGTGATCTGAAAATTCCTGTTAGTTTTGTGATCTGTAAAAGTAACACTGGTGAAGTTTGACCGGAGCTGAGTTAAATTCATAGCAAAATTTGTTTTGTAAAGAATTAAGTTATTATACATTTGTTATCGTCAATGATTTGAATGATCCGAACATATTCTAACTTAAATAAAAAATGTACATCTTAAACAATTTGTCTTAGGACACTTTAAAAAGTCATACAGAAAAATAAGCTGCAGTTAAAGTAGTTTTCAGTGCTGGGAATACTTAAGGACTTTGTTACAAACGGAATTTAGTTATAGTCATGAAAAACAGACCAATGAACATATTTCGTGGGATTTGCCTCAACAACTCCATTTAATATCGGACTAAGTTTGTCTTACAAATGGAAATACAAGTAAAATGCACCTGGAACGTTATGGCACCGAACATAAAGCGGTGCATTTCTTATACTCGAGTCAAGTCCGATACCGTGGCTGACTCCACTACCTACTGATAATAGTGGTGTGGGCCAGGGTACCAGACTAAACTGAGGCGTGATAAAATGCATTTGGATTGTTCAGGGTTTTTCATGTGAACATTCTTGCTTGAAAATATTTTCGTGCACATGAAGGAATATGATGAGGCGAATTTTCTGACCCTTTAATGAATTATGTCAAGAAGAAAATGACCTGGTGATCGTCTGACAAAATATACGTAGGTTATTCGTAGTTTTAGCTACTTACGTGTACGTAAGTTACGTTTCATGAAAGTGTCCGTAAATGATTTTTAAGATACGTACAGGTGTGCATTTGTAAGTACCAGAACCACGCAAGAGATACAAAAATACGTTCTTTGCGCACGTCAGTTGCTAATATAATCATCATCATCATAAGGGACATGGAAGAAAAGCAAACTTTTCGGAAAAGGAAGAAGATATTCGTGTTCAAGAGGTAAACTAATATTTCGCTCCTATAAAGCAAACTGAGCAGTTCAGTAACAAACGGCAAAATAAATAAATAAATTTTAAAAAATTAAAAAAATTAAGATAATTGCGGTATTGTAGGTTATAACAGACAAGTAAGCATACTTAATGTCGTCTGCATTATTATCCTGCGAAGTATAAATACATTTCTGGTCTCATACTTTGTTGCATGTATGTCCTTAACTCGGTTTTTTAATATACTTTTCTAGTGGCTTGGTAATTTGAAATGACTGATTATACTACTCAAGACAGACAAGCTTGAGGGAGCAGTTAAGTAGTTCACCTGTAATTCCTATATTGCGTGGTAAAATGTAGAGATTATAAGTCAAAAAGCACCGAATAGCTGTAGTTTTGATTTCGGTCTAATCATTTTTATGGAGTACAGAATTCCTGTCAGATGTCGTAATTTATACTGCTAGTTTGATAACCTTCAAATTATTTCAGATTTTTAAAAAGCCAATTGAAAATAATGAGGAGAAGTGAAATTTTGAGACCCCCCCACCCCCCCAAAAAATCATTGATAAATCAAATACGTAACGGTTGCTTTTTTTGCTGATGGGTGTGTGCCTTTAACCACACGTTACAATATTTATCATTACAATTTGTCTCTTTCTATTATGCGATGAAGTCTAACATGGACAATAGATTACAAAACAGAGCTCAAGATTTCCTGAATAATTAATTTAGCCGTCTTGAATGATTTAACTTTGTTTTTGTGATCTTCTAGCTTCTTCCTTAATGGCACTTTTGCATTTTTAGACTAGTTTTTACTGGTTATCATGTATGTCGTATTTGTTGGGTAAAAATAGTTTCTTTTCTGTTAAGGATCAGACAGATTAAAGGAGGAACATGGAATAAAGTGATATATGTCTAAATCATCATCATAACACTTTCAGGTTTTGTAAAATTTAGCCACCTTTGGTAGTGGTTTACAGCAACTACGTCTTTATCTTTTTCATATCTAGGACAAACCTCTGCATTCTTTTTTTCATTTATTTACCCAGTTAGATTTCAAATTTATTTCCACTACTTGTAAGTAAAATTGTAAGTCATCTTTCAATTACCCCTTGTTCCAAATTTAAATTTATATTGATCTTAGATTATAAATTTAATTACAGTCAATTGGAAGATAACGAAGAAAGAAATCAAGATGAATCTAAGGTTAGAAAAAATCGGAGATAGGAACTTCTTAAAAGCAGAATGATCCACGTAGAGTTCAGCTTGGAAGACAGCTTGATAAATGTTCATAGAAAATGTGAAAAGCCAAACAAGAAAGTTAAAAAGAACAAAAAAGCTTGAAGGGGTCTAGAGTGTCGTAGACTTTGCAAAGCACATCACAAGATGATGAAATCACACTACGTGAAATAAATATGCACCTGGTTTTTTATTTTTGTTATATCTTGTTCATTTTGTCAAAAAGTAATGTTCTTGCTTCACACACACACACACACATAAATATTAAAAAGTATTTGATCAAGGAGATTGAACACTACAAAGATAGAAGAAAGAAAAACAAATTGGTTACAGGCAGATATGGAAACAGTTTTAGCTGTTTTAGGTGTTTCTGCAGCTGGATTATGTTTATCATAAATAGCTACTGGTATAACTGTTCCACTAACAAGTACAGCTGTTTTAGGAATTGTTTCAAAAGCTTTGAATGAGAAGAAAAAGTTCGGAAACATTTTGAAATAGTAAGAATTTCTGTCACCGAGTTGAGAACAATATCGTGGACATGATACGAAAAACGGTCAGGAAAACGAAAATCAATCATGAAGAATGTATTTTTTATCATCAACGAGTACAACTGACACCAAGAGACAAAAACTGCAATCAGGAAAATAATGAACGCAGAAGCAAAAGAAAAAAAAAAAGATATTGAAGAACCTTACAGGATATGAAGAGACAAGCTGAAAGGAGAACATTTTAATGGTGGTAGCTTGTGCATTCGTTACAACTCTTGGCTGCTCTATTTTCTCCTATACAAACGTTTCACAAACGCGAACGTACACTAAGTGTACTTGCCTTTAGGCAATCTTATTCACTAGATAAATGAACGGCACAGCCATTGTAAGGCAATAAAGTTATAATGCAATGAATGACCTCACTGAAACGGAATATATTTTTCCATTCCAATTCATAACAGAAATGGCTAACTACCTCTTTCATTGCAAAAAAATCGATTTCGTTGTTCGTTGATAAAACATTTCAAATCAACTCAAAAACAATATTTTTTTACTAGATCAGTAATAAAAAGGAAACAAGGACTGTTTTAACTTCTGACGGTTATTACAGCTTTTTAAAATGTATATAAAAAGTCACACAGAGAATGAAATAGTGACAGCGAAGAAATTATTGCTGTCCAATGTTTGACACACAATTCAAAAGTTAAAATAACTATTAGTATCAATTGCAGTGTACATAGCCAACTGCAACTCAGAATTGCTAGGATTTAGTAGCTGATACAGATAATATACTGAATCTGATAACTTTTGTGGAGTTTTGTAACCTGCAAATGCACTATAATGGTTCTTATTCGCGTTTTCTAGAATCGTTGCCTGTTGAAAAAGTTTTTCAAAGATATTTTCTTTCATAAAATGTTAATTGTCATTACAAGCAATTATAGTGAGGCACAAACAACGGATTGAATATTATTATCAGGGATGAAGATGGAAAAGTGATAGATTTTCACGGTATGCCTGTAACATATATTTTCCTTGTAATGTAAATAATATATACCATGAATATAATGATTAGAGAAAGGTCCCTTAGAGGTCGTGACTGTTGATATCCTTTTAACGTTGAGACAAAAACAGATAAAACAAAAACAAAGACGGCACTAGGTAAAACAATTGACAGTATCCATATTAGAATGCTCAACCTCAACAACAACGGCATTACCAATGTAACAGGTCCAGACGATTTACAACCGATCAAACAGAGGATAAACATTGAGACATATGGCAATGAAAGTGACGTGAGGAAGAGAAGATTTATCTGGAAGACTATAATTCTTTACAATCTGAGCTAGAACAGTTATAGAGAGCTGTGAACGATGAAATCCAACAGAATGATAAATGAATGAAAAATCTAGTAAATGATTTGGCACAAACATTATTGATATGAACAACATGATAACTGCTAATATTAATATACTCTCCGAGTTGTAGAAAGTTAATTATTTAACAGATAGAATAAAAAGATACAGGATGTTAAAAACAAAATGAATGTGAATGAAAACATAATTAGTTCAGTGAAAAGAACTGACGATTTATATAATATACATTTGAGTATTACGATGAACACGATACAATATATTACATTCGCCACGTTTACAACTAATTGCACGCCGAGGTTGAGCAATCTAAAACATACAAAAGAATATGTTTATAGAGAACTAGTTAAAAATATTGGTGTGGTGCAAGGTCGTATTGACGAAATAGACAATAGAATGAAACGAATGAGAAAAAAATGTAAATTATTTGGAACAAATGTTGACAAGAGATAAAGATGCATTAAAAGTGAAGTAGATAAAAAGACACGCATTAATTGGTAGCATTGGTGCAAATAAAACGAAATAAATGAAAAAATAGAGGCATTCAAAACTGAAATGAATACGGAAATGGGAGTGAATAATATTGCGTTTTTGATTGAATGAGAACATTGAAAGAGAAAATAGATAAATAAAACATGAGTTAAAAAGGGTGGGGGAAGAAACAACGCAAAAAAAAAAAAAAAAAAAAAAAACAAGTCCCAGAATGAATGTTGCTTTAGGTTTTGGCATTGTTCCGAGTCAGAAGTACCTGGATTGTATTACATTAATTGAATATACAAAAGATAGAATTGTAATTATTAAACCCTATATTGAAATTCCAGAAATTAAAGGGTTGTTATTTAGTTTTAAAACTGAAACATCACCATAGACATTGGTTAACAGTTATGAATTGTACTATATTTCATCACGTTTTGCTGAATAAAAGTTACACACAATAGATGCTTTGCAACAATATATTACTGAAATACAAAGATCATGATTATACACTATTTTTATCAACTTGAATATAAATACTTTAAAATCTTATCCTGATGATAAAAAAAATGGGTTTCTTCATTATATTAGAGCTAAACAACCAACGTGTTTGTTTACTCATTAAAGAGTAACAAAGAATCTGAAGATAGAACTTACAGTGTACAAGAAATACTACATACTATCTGGAAGAGAACAATCTTTTAAAAAATAACATGCAATGGATAAAATGACCTAAGAATTCCAGTTTAACATATAACAAATTGCAGCAGTATCAATATTTGTTACTCACAAATACATTACAATAAATAGCGAATGATCTCTTTGGAAGGGCACATCAGCAGTTGTGATAAGAGAATCAATAACTAATGGCCTAGCATGTACTGGAATCAACTATCTGTTCAAGTTATTTGATCCTAATAGAACTGATGAAGTAAGAATTAGACACGACATAATATCGAAAAGCACACGAGACAAACAGAAGAGTTCATTAAAGACATCAAGGATACTTGACTACTTGAACGAAAAATTTAAATAACAAGGTTTGGTGATTTGGTTTTCTTTATATGCGTCTACACATAATGATGTAAAACTCGAAAACATTGTGCTGAAAAAACCTGAAATGATTTCTACCAACTTGTTGATGATTAAGTAAATACGAATACATATTAAATGCAATTATTATGGCTGTGTGTGTGTGTGTGTGTGTGTGTGTGTTGCTTTAAAGATTTTATAAAAGGAAGACCATAGGTCCTTTTTTGTACAAGAAATGGCATCGTCCGGTAAATACTTAACTCCTAACAAGCAGTAAACAAAACACCGCCAGGTGTTAAATACCTCAGCCCAACATATCATTGCATCACATATACTCCGAGCAGCACTAAACCAGAACAAACGTTACAGATAGCAATACCAAAGTTAACTCCAGATATACTAACTGTACATGGTAGGTTCTTCGTGCCGTTTGATATGAAGGTGAAAGGAGATGCTAACAATGCAGTAGTAAACAATTTGTATAGAATGCTTGTAAAACACATCACTATATGATACGAAAGCGATAACCTTTTCAAGTTTAGTGACTACGACATTTTCATGGCATACAAAAGATATGTGGTTACCTGTTTGTGTTCGAACCAACAAGATTGAACAAGGCATCTTGCATGATAAATTGAGAACGTTGAGATCAGTTAATGCACAAAATATTATTAGTGAAGCTGTCTAGTTTGTGGTATAACGAAAATATTAAGGATATGACTTGACTTTCAGATACTCACAGATTATTGCCCGCTGTCTCCTTGTGTTCTTCAGTTACGTTTAAAATTTAGCATTACACTTGCAAAAAGCAGCTGAAGTGATAGAAGGGGAAAACCAAGATTATAAACTGAAAAACATTTTCCTTCAGAACGATAGGATTACCTATGAATCAACTGCGGAATCGGTTGATGATAAGTACAGAAATGGAATTGCTTTCTTTTTTGACTACAGCACGAGAATTAGAATCGGCAACATAATAGCTAATACAACTTTATTTAACCTCAAATTCTTTCAGAATGATTTTAAAGGGTGTTTCGATACTGTGCAAAAAGAGTTGAGAAAGTGATCCTGAAAGGTGTTACAACTCAGTAGTAGAAAAAATCTCGTTGAGAAAAAATGTTTGATACAACTTAGTTTCATTCTCATTGTTTTCAAGTGGGACAACAATTTACATAAGCCACTAAGTATTTCTCTGGTGAACAAGAAGTTAGTAACGTAAAGTTTTAGCATTTTTTACACTGACATTGGCTGTATCAGGCTTGAAATGAGAAGTGCACATGATAATAAATTAAATGGTAGCGATCTTACACAATGAATCAGTATCAGTCGATGAGAGACTAAATATTGTTGTAATACAATTCGTACATCAACCATTTGGATAGCTCAAGCACTGTAAATCAACCGTAAATTGCTTTTGTTTATTTGATGTTGTTGCTATTCATACTTACAAATACTAGTATCATTCTCCTGTCAAATGATAGATCTTGGTGATATTTTAAATATTTAGATTTATTCGAGCATGTTTTTCTCAAATTTTCCATTTATTTCCCTAATACAGAGTTCTCCATGAATTTGAAAACCATCTTTCTCGAATTCATTGTAGCTTTTTGTCTCAAACCTATATTCAGCTCGATGTACGACTTAAATCATGGTTGTTGGTCAAACAATGTTACACTATGCATCTTTTTCAGTTTCAAACCCAATTGCACGCAACTCTTTAAATTTCTCTAGTGAATTACATATTTCTCTTTGTTTTTCAATGTACATAATAATTTCGGTACAGTTTGTTTTATACCTTTGTAATAAAAAAATTTCTATGTATAGACTTTTCCTCAGCGATTTGTATTTATCCATGTTGAAAACTAAGTACTCTATTTTGTCAAAAATCAATCTTCTACTTTGCTTACTTTCTGCCAAATTTGTTTGTGTGAAGTATTTCAAGGAGAGTTTCTATCACCGTTTTTATTTCACCTCTGTTTATTAAGTTAATGGGTCTGGTTCCGGTTATTAAGTTAATGGGTCTGGTTCCGGTTATTAAGTTAATGGGTCTGGCTCCAGTTATTAAGTTAATGGGTCTGACTCCAGTTATTAAGTTAATGGGTCTGGTTCTGTGAGCAAAACATCCGTACTCAGATTGATGATTTTCTTTAATATGTTCTTTCATAAGTCTGATTTTTTAATTTAGCTGTAATTTAACAGAACCAAATTGTCGAATTTAACGAATGATAATTCTCTTAAAATACACTTCAATGTCATTGAAAACTTCAGACAAATCTTGATTATTACCACCGTAGAATAAATAGTCATTTGTATTTCTCTTCAATGAATCTCTAAGTCTTCCAATGATAATTCTACTTACATTTTCCTTATTCATACTTCTTGATTCTTTCGAATCGGAAAATGTACATGTATTAAATGGGCCTGCAATTTTTTTTCTAATTTGCTTTGCAATAGGTTGATCAAAGTTATAACTATCCATCATTGATTTATTTAACTAACAATATTTTAATATATATTTTGCTACTAATTGTGTATGTGCGTTGACTTAACAGAAATAAACAATATATCAGTATTGTTGTGTGGAAAGATAGCAAAAAGGAAATAGCCATCAGAAAAATGGCTGAACCCCCTTCTGATTGAAGCTATTTCAAAAAGTAAAACTCGTCCAGTGACCTTCGAACTTACAGCGCCCAAACTGACAGGCTTCAGCGTCTATTCATGGGTAAACTACATATGAGGTTAGATAAATTAAAAAAGACAACAGGAAACTGAAGTTATGTTGTGGAAACCACGTCAATTTTGAAATAATTGGATCAGTGGTTTTACTTAGATGAACTAATTGAGAATTTCTCAATATGTCTTTAGTAAAGAAAATATTTTGCATAAAGTATTCAACCTGTCTGTTTGTCCATCCCTCATACTTTATCTTTTAAAATTAAATTACTATGATCACATTTTCTTTATAACATGCACTTTTGTCGACTCACAACTTTTCGAAACAATGTGTGGAAATGAATGTTCAAGAATATTTTTTTAAAATATCACATTTTAATTTTTTCCACACAATGATCGATTTCACTCAGATGCACAAACTGTCGTCATTGTAAAAATAATGAGCAAAAAATAAATACTAACTAAAACTACTTGACAACACCAACAACCTTCTCTCTCTCTCTTTCTCTCTCTCTCTCTCTCCTGTTATTGTTTATATGTGGAATGTAAGATTTTACACATGTCTCTTGCTTACATATTTGCATTTGTATAACTGAGAGGAACACGTAAATTGGAAAACTTTTTTTCCAATCAGTATGCCATGTATACTTTTACCACTCGCGGCAATAAAATATGCTTAAACAAAATGGTCGATTGTCCCAATACTCAACATATTGTTCTATTTGTTAAACGAATACATAGTATGTATTAAAATGTGATATTTAATCTGAAAAAAATAACGGTGTGGAACAACGTCATGTTTTTTTTCAAGTTGTATCTTTTTAAGTGTTTATGGCATTCGCGATTTTGTACAAAATCACAACTAGTTTTTATATTGGAAATTCACGCTTACCTTTGCACTCTTTTCAAAAGGTTAAGATGTTAACTCACATAACATAGACAAAATTTAATATAAGAAAAGTCTTTAAATATTCAAATATTTGGCACATCACTTACGTGCGACTACAATATCCTTCTTACCTCTCAAAAATGACAAAAAAGAATACAATTACAGTTTGTTGGTAACTTTGGATATTTCTTAGGACAGACATATGCGTTTAATAATAATAATAATAATAATAATAATAATAATAATGAGGACTTTGTACAGCGCCTAATCTTTAGAAGCTCTAAGCGCTTTACAATATTAGTTAACACATAAGGACATATATACGGACACGATTACAAAAAACAAACACCATGAAATTTAAAAAAACATGCTGAAAATAATTAAGCTAAGAAAACATTGCTAAGTCTTAGGTCTGTCCTTGCAGTCGAAATAGGTGAGTTTTAAGAGCACTCTTGAATGAGATCACAGTGTCATTGTGTCTAAGTTCAACAGGCAAATCGTTCCAGGTAGCTGGGCCATGGTACGTAAAAGAACGTTTTGATAGTGGGAATAATGAGAATACGAGTGTCGGAAGAGGAGCATAAGTATCTAGAAGGGGTGTACACGTTGGTGAAGTCTGATCGGTAATTTAGACTGGAGGCAGTCAACGAAATGTAGCATAGAGAACAGATTTTGTGTTTGATTCTGGAGCGAACAGGTAATTAGTGGAGGGTACATAGGAGGGGGAGGAGTGGTCGGTTCTTGGTACTCTAAGGATGATCCGAGCAGCTGTTTTGAACTTAATGAAGTTTCTGTAGGAGATACTGAGACGAAAAAGATTAAAGTGAATTACAATAGTCCAGTCTAGATAGTACGAAGGAACACACAAGTGTTTTTGTGGCATCAACTGAAAGAAAATTGCGAATGGAGCTGATACGTCTCAGCTCCAGATATGCAGTCTTGCATATGTTCATGACATGTTGGTGTGTAATGAGAGGGTACTGTCGAGAGTGACACCTAGGTTTTGTACTGTTGTGCGAATTTAATGTTGGTGTTGCTGATACTTATTTTTGAGGTAAACGATGGGAATGAGAAAGTCTTTGCGTGGTGATCAGAATGGCTTCAGTGTTATCATCATTCATCTGCAGCTTGTTACATGTCATCCACGACTTCACATTGGAAATACGCCTCTCAACGCCTTGGATGTTATTATCAACTTCATTTGGAAGTACAACAAAATAAAATATAAAATTAAACATATTTTAATTCTGCACAAGGTACATATAATAAGAGACAATGGTAACAAATGTAAAATCTTTTAAACATATGGTCACACCTTTTTTTAATATAAACCGCATTTCATCAAAAAGATCAAGATTTTCTCGAGTGGTACATCATTATACAGTTTCTTCATCGAGTTCACATCAAAATACTTCTATCTCACAGGTCCGAAATGGACACACTGGATAAGAATGTCTTCCACTGTCAGTATACACTGGCATGGTATGCACTCTGGTAGAGGTTCACCCTTCAGGAGGTGTGCACGTGTCAGGTATGTGTCCGATTCACGATTGGCACAATACCACCTCATTTCTGCGATTTGTTCTATAAACCTCTCTAATAGTGGGTTTGATCTCCAGAAGTTTGTTTGTGGAGTTTGCATTCCACATATTGTGCCAAGTTGAAGTACATGCTAATTTGTTTAATATTTGAAGTCAGTATATGGAATCTTACATTCGGAAACGGGTGGATGCAGGGTAGCGTTGGCTGCTTTATCTGATCTTTCATTATCATTTATATCAATGTGACTAGACAGCCAACGGTAGAGAATACTTCTCTTCCAGATTGTATGAGCAAATCATGTTTCTATGAATATCTGGGATATTAACGGGTTGTAAAATTAAAGGCTTTGCAAGGTTTTCAGTGTGAAAATAGAATCCGAAAAGATGATATAACGTGTTTTTGAGAGGTTTAAATGTTGTTCAAAGATTTGAGTATGGCTGGAATTTCTGCTGTGAAAATTAAAGTTTTATCCGGTAACCGGCTCAAACTTGTGCCATGGGGTGTTGCTATGGCAGCTCCAACTTTGTCACCATCTTTTGAACCGTCTGTATAGAGGGACGTATGGCCACGATACGAGGCTCTGATTTCACTGAATTTACTCTGAAACGGGGGGGGGGGGGGGGGGGGAGAAAATCTGCTGAGTACTTTAGTGATTGGCATAGATCAAATATTATCTTGGGGGAGGGGTGTTTATAACCAAGGTGGTGATTTTGTAACATAGAATTTTGCAGTATTTCCAATATTGATTGATTTTTGCTGTTTCCAAGTGAGGACGAATTCGTATGCCAAAAGGTGGAATGAAGTTTACTTTCTGAACGTACAAGATTTGGTATTTGGGCCTAACGACCACATCATATGCGGGATTCGATGTATTAGAAGATAGTTTAGAAGTATACTGAAGAGCCAGTTGCGTTTAGACTGAGATAAAGTTATAGTTCGTCTGCCTCAACATAGCGCCTTTCTGAAGGGGAAGTTCTATATGCACACAGTCTAAGTCCCTGATAAACGACTGTCAAAGGACTCGAGGGTGTTTTTTGTTTTCACGCAGTAGTAAGGAAAGTGATCCAGCTCTGAAACATCACTATGGTCGAGGAACATGTGGAGTTTTTAGTTTTCACACAAAAGTACGGAAAGTGGTCCAGCTCTGAAATATCACTATGGTCTAGGGATACGGGGGTACAGAGTATGTAAGTAAAGAGAGGGCTGGCATTTGAATTAATCAGTCGTTTTTCATTTTATTTATTGTGCGAGGGTGACAGCCTACGCCAAAATAAGTCCTTATTATATTAAATTTAACAAATGGTCCAGCTCTCATTCTCGACACTAAATAACCAAATTGTGCTGCTAACATCAATCTCATTACTTACCTACTCTAGGAATTACGT
Source organism: Margaritifera margaritifera (assembly GCA_029931535.1). Classification (NCBI taxonomy): domain Eukaryota; kingdom Metazoa; phylum Mollusca; class Bivalvia; order Unionida; family Margaritiferidae; genus Margaritifera; species Margaritifera margaritifera. The sequence goes on along the minus strand of JAQPZY010001621.1, from coordinate 578,204 downwards.
CAAACATTTAAAGTACAGGTATTTCATTGATGGTGAGACTTAGTGAAATGCTATTTTCAACGCCTATCATTTATTACGAGGATATATTCTTCGTATCTAGTCGAATATTTGTCCGCCAAAAACTAACCAATTAGGAATTATCTTTACAATTACCTCTGAGTCTAGTCTCGGAATGCCCAAATTGTATCTGCATATAGAGTTTATAGATATTAATCTGGGAAAAATACCGTAAAAACAACGCGCCTTGCTGATTGTTTACATCAAGCTGATACATTTTGATTCCATCCCTTGCGCAACAACAATTAGAATATCCTCGGCCTTTTCCGTTAAGTCGAAATTGATCTTGCTACATTCTTTCTAACCGATATATACAGGGATTTACAAATCCACTTGCCTGACTCTCGGGACAAGCTCAAATTCGGTTCGGGCAAGCTCAAGTTTGCAATGCAGTTGCTCGCGGGTAAGTCCAAAAAAATGAGAGAGAAGTACAAGATACAAGAAATTTTATTTAACGTGGGTGGTCTGGGTAAAATACATAAAACACTAGCTCTGTGCGAGCTATTTTACTGACAAGAGGTCGTGTTCAGTTCCTAATGCTTTATGTTCTGCAAGTTTTATACCCTGCGATCTCGCCACGGTACATATATCAGTACCTTTATTTAGCGTAGCACATTCTTCTTGTACTTAACTGTCCACATTTTCTTTCATCTATTGTGTGTGTCATTTCTATCTTGTGGTAAATGTCAAGGTTAGTCTCGCATTTTCTCGCGCAGATGTGATAATGTGAATACTTACTCTTTAAAGCAAGCTTTGACAAATAAGGAATAAATATTTATATTTTAACTTATCTGTTACATTTTTATCGTAATATTTGTACGTATCCGGGATTCGCCGACTTTCAGGTCCAAAGTTAGCCTCGGACAGTTTGTCAGATTGCCGACTCTAAACACTCGGTTTTTCTAACATTGTTTTGATGCATGTCGCCGATTTTATGGTGAGTAGGTGTTAATTGGTAATAATATAACTCGTGAGTTTTCTTTGTCAGGTGTGTTTGGAAATAAAAGCACTCGTCTCTAACAATTAACTATCAGGAGGATTTCGTTCAAAGCGTGGTTGATGTTACGAAAATGTAGCACCTACAAGCATTTATGATCTGTTGTTTACGTGATAATTACAGGAGACCGATACATACTTACTTATTGGCAAACAATTAAATGGAAAAAAAAAAGTTTTCTCAAATCATTTTCAAAAGTCGGATTCCCAAATATTTTGATGCATGTAACCGATTTCAAGGTGACTAGATGATAATTGCTAAGTAAATGGAAAAAATAAGTGTTCACAAATTCTTCAATTGTGAGTTTAAATAAATCATTACAAACAGTCTAGCCCCTCCCACCCTCTCTCTCTCTCTCTCTCTCTCTCTCTCTTACTTACAAATCTAACTATTCGCAAACCCTTTTCTACCTATTTATTTATTTGTCTATATACATGTATATGTCTGCTTTAGCTCTTCTAACTATATCTGTATTTCAACTCTTTATAATTTTCTACACATCTATCTACATCTATTATTTACATGTATATTTCTTGATGACCTTAATTATCGGTATATGGTTTTAAGGTGCCAACACAGATAAAAAGAAAACAAAAGTTTCAATAAATATAACGCGATTTCCCCAAGATATACCATATTATATTTTATCTTATTGTTTTGCTCATGTTGGGATACTGTGTTTGGGGAAAGCTCAAATTTTCCAAAGGAAAGTTCAATTTTCTAGTCAGCTTGCCTTGGGCAAGCTGACTTTTATATAATTTTTAAATCCCTGTGTATATATATATATATATATATATATATATATATATATATATATATAAATATATATATATATATATATATGTTGCAACAGAAAAGGCGGAGAATGTTCCTATTGTGATTTTGTCTAGTTCTGCCGCTATATTGTGCCATGTGAACAAAAGTGGTTTCGAATATAGTTCTCAGTGGAAGCGAATTACACCCGAGCATTCGCAACTTCGAGGTCAACGCTACAGATCATACCTCGAATGTATGCCGATAGCTGCCATTTGGATCACCTTGGCTATTTACCAAGCAAAGATAGACTGAGAAGTTGCGATTGCATCGAACTATTTTATACATTCGCAACTTCTCTGTCTATGCTACGGTCAAACTAATCGTAGAAATAGTCGAAATGGTCCGAATAGACTGCGGTTTCTTTCTTTGCGAAGAAATTTCCAGCAAACAGAATGGATGATTTTTCTGTGGTCTAAGACGCTCGTCTGTACAGATTACTCACACATCTCACCTCTGTCCGCGTGTGAGTTCGAGTCTCGGCTCGAATAACGTGGGCATATGAGAAAATTTGCCAGTAGCTTCCCGTGTGTCGGTGGTTCTACCCGAGGTCTTCTCAGGTTCTTCCTCCACCAAATATACTGGCCACCATGTTTAGCCTATCCTGTGATGAAAAATGGCCTTAAACCCCAGAAAACAAAACAAACATGATTTTTCTGTAAATTAACCCGCCGACATACATTTGAGCATATCTTTATCTCGCAGAAATAGCCGAGGTTGTCTGAATGACATTAGAGGTTTCTTTCTTGACTTGAAGGAAAAGGCCGAGGATATTCCGATTGACAATCTGAGAAGGCATTCGGACCTACCTCGGTTATTTCTGCGAGACACAAATACGCCTCGGATGTATGTCGGCGCAGTAATTTACAGAAAAAAATCATACATTTTGTTCGCCGTAAATTTCTCCGGTTATTTCTACGATTGCATTGACTGTAAGATAGGCCGAGAATTTACGAATGAAAAAAATAGTTCGGTCATTCCTAACTTCTCTGCTAATCCTTGTTTCGTAAATAGCCGAAGTGGTCCCAATGGCAGCTATCACATTAAGAACATCGCTAGGCCATTTCAGTCATGTAGTTAAATAACCTCCGAAGTAGTTGTAGGAATACACATAAAGTTTATGTGTTTGTTGATTCGCAACAGCTATGTTACAACAGCAAAGGCCAAGAATGTTGCGATTGTGATTTTGTCTACTTCCGCCGCCATATTGTTACGTGTAAACGAAAGTAGTTCAGAATATAGTTCTCAATGGCGATGAATTATACACCTAAGGTTTCTTTTTAGACTTGACGGAAAATGCCGAGGATGTTCTGATTGCTATTGACATACAATTGAGGTATGATCAGTGCAATTGACCGAGAAGTTGCGAATGCCTGGGCAGGCTGCCGCTGTTTTGGATTATCTTCGCTTATCGCCTACAGGCATGTGCGACACTTTTCTTTATACATCCATTGCATATACATGGAGGCCGGGTGATCTGGGGTGACACTGTGAAGTCTCGTTCAACCAGACTCTCGCGTGCCTACGGAAGATCTTTGCAACACGAGAAGCCACACGAGAGCATCGTTGAACGAGACTTGAGACTATGTTGTAGAGAACTGAGACAAGGAACTAGCCTACGGGAAGTTTTCGATGACCACTTCATGACATTTCTGGTGTCTGTAAGACCGCAGATTGCTGTCATCTGCCGTCTTTGAAGAAAATACGAAACTTGCGTATTTGTATGCTCATCATGAACTGCGCCAGATGCGTTTCCCAAACATTTTATTCAGACTGGCCGTTATAGGAATAACATCACTGTTGTGCACATAACGTCACTGACTAGCTCATTGGGAAACAGAGGTTTTACTAGTTACCGACTTACCGGCCAATTTTGGCCCAGCAAAAGCGAATGAGACTCTTCTATTCGGAACGTTTTGTTTTTTCTTTCCTGTGCGAATAGAATAACTTGGACTCTCAGTATGATAGGGGACCAGTCTACATGTTTTTTTTTCTAGCATGCAAGGTAAAAGGCTGAGGATTCTCCGAGTGGAACATTTGTGGGTCATTGTTTACTTCCGGTGTTCAAAGGAGGATACTTGCACTTGAAATTGAGTAATATTTGGTTATATTTTAAATGGAAAGATCTGCCGAAACAGGTGATAATGAAAAATCTCCACTTCTTTCATCAGCAAGTGATCAGGAGAGTGCTCATACAAGGTGAACTTTTGAGTATTCACATTTTATTACACTAAAATAGTTCACATCTGTACAACATCTGTTTATGCAATGGATCACAGTGATCTTGTGACTCACTTGACGCTTGCGTGCTCAAATTTATTCGAAGATTATGTAATTTATCACGCTGTTTTTATCATTACTAATTTGGTTGTCCACTGCTATCCCCATGTGTTGAATCGGTTTTTTGTATCGTTATCACGCGGAAAAATCCCTGTTTGCAAAAGAAATATTAAAATAAAATAAAAACATTAAAAACGGCCAAATTGTGAGAAAAAAATTGCTTATCTTCTTACTACTAGTAAAGATTATTAAGTGGTCGGTGGATTATTGTTTTGAAAATGATTAGTACAGTTGGGTGTGGTAACATTGAGTGTCAAGTAATATTGGATAATAAAAATCTGCATCTTTAAGGTTATCTTATATTGCTGTTTCACAGGCACTTGCCTCTGTCCATATGTAAAAATGCAAACAGCTCCACTTTTCTTTCAGAGGGAAGGAGAGCTCTTTGCAATTTGTACATATACATATACTTATGAACAGCGACAAGTGCCTATGTGCTGCTCTTATGCTTTGGGAGCACCTGCACTGTCGTAAGATTGTGATTCCAACATTATGCATATTATTTGTGCTTTGTCTTTGTTTAAAAGAGTATCTGTGAATGCTGTTTGTATACATATTATGGTACAGTTTTGTAAATCTGACAGGTATTAAGCCCGTAAAAAATGTAATACATATCAGTGATCTCCCCAGAAATATTCGATAACATCGGGGTAAGTGCGTTAGGGTCATAACATGTTTTAAAAAGCACGCGTTAATGTCATAGAAGTGAAACAAATTAATATCAATGAAATAAAAAAGAAGTGTATATATTTACATAGCATTCTTTATTTACCTAGGTTATAACAAGGTTTAATATCTATCTCATTTGTTTCTTAATTTAAATAAATGATATACCTCTTTTCTTCTTTTTGCCATATATACTAACTGCCACATCAAAATTAAAGTCTTTAAAGGATTGTCCTTCAGTACTGATTGTCATCAGGTAGTTCAGTACCCTCTGTGTCAACCTGTTCCTTAAAACACTCTTAATTCTATTCATTGAGGAGAATGAACTTTCACAATCTGAAAGAAAAAATAAATGGAACATAAAATTTATTAATGGACGTACAAAAAAGAGACAAAACTACCTGAATCCTAATTAAGTGAATTACCTAGGACAAATTCTTCAAGAGTCAAGACAGTGATGTGTTTTCAAATAATCATCACAGAATAAAATAATAATATTCCTTTCCATTAAGAACAATATATCAAAGTGTTTGTTTTTGTTTAATTTCTTCACTGAATCAATGTCAGAGAGCTTAAATATTGTTCAAAAGTTTTAATTAAATTAAAAATGACTTTACTGAATAATGAGTAAGCATATGGATGAAACTATTTAAGTTATATTTATGAAGGAATACTTTTTTATTTGTATCTTTTCAAAAGAGGTAAAACTGGAAGATAAAGATTGTTCCGTTTATTACTTGGATAGACAGAAAAGAGAAATGAGAAATTAATGGGCAGCACCCACTTAAGTTAAGGTTTACTGACAAAACTATATTTCTCTTGCTCTGAGTAAACTATGTAAACATAATAACAAATTGTGAATAAAATGCAACTTTCATTCCATGGTTAAGTGAGTGAGTAATTATCCTGGATTATCTTAATAAAATACTCCAGAAGAGGTAAGAACAGGTGTCATTTGAGTAATAGGGCTTTGAATTAGGTGACAGGATGTTTGTTTAACAGATTAATTTTATAAGGGTAGTGGGAAACATCAAAGTGTAGCGGCACAAGAGCATAGAGTAGTGGCAGGTTCTAAAGCATCGGGGGTTATCGGAGTTTTAAAGGATAGCATAGTGGACCCACTACGGTAAAAGGCCCTGGGGAGAACACTGCATATCCCAGTCAAATGTATGGATTGGATTTGAATTAAGCATATATTTCATTAAATCTTTCCCAGTTGGACAGTTCATATTACCAAGATTAAACATGTATTTACATGTTTGTATTGACCATGGGTGGCTACAGTTTACATTTTAACTAGTACAAGTTTGTTGAATTAGTTATTACTAGTCGAGTTTCAAGTTCTAAATTGGGAGATCAGATCTTTTCTGTAGCCTGTTGGACTGACTCCTAAATAGTTACAAAGTGAAGGATGTGAAGTATCGGTTGTGAATGAACATAAAATAATGAAAAGAATACTACTATTGGCAGCTACTCAGACATCTCAGTAGTAGGATTACATCCAGGACTCCTGTGCCTCCACCACCAGTTTCTGGTCCTGGAATGACAGTTTTCAAACTGGTTCTTCAGTTTCCTATATACTGAACTCCTCTAGTCCTGCACAATCTTTTAAAATACATACAGAGACATAACTGTTCTACCCATAACAGATTTAGATTAGGGCACACCTTGCATGTTACTTTTCCTTTTATCCCCAGAACACATACCATATATATATTTCATCTTATAAGTGGGGTACAACTACAAACTGCACAGACCCAGATCTCCCATTGCATAATGCACTGGCAGATCTGGGTCTGTGCACTTTGTTAGGAGTAATCGGTAGAATAAACAACATAAACCCTGATCTGCCAGCGCATTATGTGACAATAGTTCAGGGTCTATGTTGTTTGCAGTTGGACTTTACTTATAAGCAAGTATATACGGTATTATTCCTTGTGCTTTATTCTCAGGAATATTGTTATACATTCTCTCTGTCTGTCAGTACCTTATCTCAGCTAACTCTGTCTAAAATGCTAGGAGGATAATCAGCAAACTTAGCAAATAATTTACCCAAAGATGCAGGAGGAGTTAACAAAATGTTTGGCTCCCTCCTATAGAGATCAAAAGTAAAAGGTACATGTACAAAAATGTAAGTTATAGTGTCAGTTTTTTAATAACAGAAAGACACATATGTAAAGCGATTTTGGGAATAATAATATCACTTTTGTCTTTGTATAGTCTTGGCCTGCTCAAACTGTATCTGCATAGAAAATTTGGAGATATTAGTTGTTTGAAAACATGACCACAGCTGCATTGTTTACATCAAGTGGATACGCTTTGATTTCAACCCTTAAGTAAGCGTTGTCAACATTGAGACTATGGTGTCATAATGTGAATGACATCAGAAATGATGTTTGGCCAATATGCAACTTACTAAGAGTGGTTTTACAAAAAATGTTCTGGCTAATAAAAAAAGTATGCTTTTGTTTACTTTAAAGGTGTGTTTGTGCATGCTTTGTTTTCATTACAGATTTAGTGAACACTCACATTGCCACCTAGCATTGCAGAATTTGTGATGCCTCATTTTTATTTCACTTCATTTTTTCCCCAGACCCTGGTATAGCTTCCCATTGTGTAGCAATGAAAGCTAAAACAGGTTGGGTGACCCTAGCTAATCCTTGAATATCATACACCTAACTATGAACTTCATAGACCATATATGCCATTAAATAATTAGCTGTTAGATCAGGGTCTTCACTATTATTGATGGTACTAACAATCTCAAGAAAAAAGCATAGATCTTGATCTTTGTGTTACTTGTTTATATTGGAAATGACCATCACATAAGTCAAAGTTTCATAAAACATTCAATAAACAATATAAATATTTGATTAGCAACCCGTGCAACACAGACTTTCTCTTTGCAATAGATCCAGGTTTATCGATGAGGTGGCATGTTGACAAAATAAGATTTATTACTTCACTAGATAGTTCAGGCATGTGTAACTTACGACCTGCGATATGGTTAAATACAGTTACATTTACATCATACGGGTACATTTAAAATTTGCTATCCAGCCTGCACCCGGAGGAAGTTGCACATACGTGAGATAGCTCATGTAATGTGTAATTTACATAAATTTAGTAGTCATTTGATAGAATCCCACAGCTCTCAGTAATGAGGGGTGCCACATCTTGGTCCCCCAATTTTCAGTCCTGGACCCGCAGTCTTCAAAGGATGTCCGTTCTGCAGACACATTGTTTTTTTCACAGGACCTATGGAAAACACGTATAGACATATTTTGACAATAAAATGTTGGACTCTCATATTTCAGTGTGGGATCCCCAGTTTGATATTCTGGACACCCAGTATCAGCAGGCTGGGGGTCCTGGACTCCAAGTTTCAAACTCCTGTAGACAGCTCAGTTTCCCCCCTCCACCCCAATCCCCTTCTGACCTTGACGTAAGGATCATAACACACAACCTGGTCCTTCTGTTTTTACTGTATGTTTGAAATTTGGTAAGAAAATATTCAAATATGCCACTGTAACTGCAAGTTTTAGCTCTCTTGGCTTATGGTATGGCCCTGTGTGTTGTCCATCGTGCAACAGTCCGTCAAAAATTGCTTGTTACCACTCTTTAGTGTATAATTCTGATCTGATTTCAATCAAACTTGGAATGTGGGTTTATATCATCAATTTCTCAGAGGAGTTTGTTAATGAGTGAGATCAAAGCATATTAATGATGTGATCTTGCACCTGATTGGCTAACCTTGTTACCATTCTGGAGACCATATTTCTTTTTCAATTTTGATCAAACTTGGATTATATGTTTTTATTATTAAGATCTCAGATTTGTTCCATTGTTACGGAATTATGTATCATTTTGTTTTTAAATAATGGTATAGTTTTATGATCTCTGCATAATAGTCTAACAGCTGTCGTCTTGCAGAAAGTACATATACGGTACATGTGACCAAATACATTGGCCACTGGGAAAATCAATATTTCGCTTGAAGCATTAGTCATGTCACGTGATCCAGCGCGTGAGGGTTTGAACTTTTGAACTTCTGACCTGGATTTCATAATCCAAAGAATGATTCATTTTGTTGACCAGAAATTAAAGTTTAAAATCACAATTCTGATGTGGTTGTTTGAGACGTAGAATAATTGGGTTTTTATTTGATTTGCACAGTCAGAGGAAATAAATAAGATGTAATCGCAGCGTTCGTCATTCTTACATAGTTTGTCAGCTTGAGAGGTCATAACGAGATTGGTTCATTTTGTGTGGTATTCTGCTTCAGAAATATACAGTACATTTTGGGTTTAGGATTTAGTACTGCTACTTCAACTTTAAGAATTATTCAGCTCCGTTGGAATTAGCGGAAACATTTCTAGAACTTGTGTGATATTCCATATTCACAAGGATTACTTGGAATTAATAACACTTGAATATAACTGATTCTTGTTGGCACTCCAGCACATTGGAGATTTCATTCGGAACGTTCTTCATTCAGAATATTTGGATTAACTTCTGGATTTGTGAACTTTAGAACAATTTAGGACTTTTAAGGATATTCTATACTGTAAGTTATTTTTAATTCTTTCACTTTGATTGTTTGTTGAAATATTTTAATATTTTAGGAAATTAGATATTTGTGTTTTAAATCTTAAAAGCTTGTTTGAGTCTTTTCTTTTGTTACATTTACCCTTAGTCATAACACCATAAAGAGCGAGATCCACGTATATTAATGAGGGGATCTTGCATCTGTTTGACTGAGCTTGTTACCACTCTGGAGACCATATTTCTGATTTGATTTAATCAAACTTGGATATATGCTTATATCATTAAGATCTTGGATGAATTTGATAATGGGCAAGATCCATGCATACTAATGAGGTGATCTTGCATTTGATTTTCTAAGCTTGTTACCCCTCTGAAAGCCATATTTCTGATCCGATTTTGTTCAAATTTGCAACATAGGTTTATATCATCAAGATCTTGGATGGATTCGATCATGAGCAAGGTCAATGCATATTAATGAGATAATATTGGATCTGATTGGCTGAGCTTGTTACCACCCAGGAAGCCATATTTCTGATCCAATTTTGATCAAACTTAGAATATATGCTCATATCATTAAGATCTTAGTCAGTTAATGAGCGAGATCGACGTATACTAATGAGGTGATATTGCATCTGATTGGCTGAGCTTGTTACCCCTCAGGATGCCATATTTCTGATGTGATTTTGATCCATCTTGAAATATTGGCTTAGATCATCAAGATCTTGGATGGGTTTGATAATGAGCAAGATCCATACATATTAATGATGTATTATTTCATCAGATTGACTGGGCTTGTTACCACCCTGGAAGTCACATTTGTGATCAAGCATTGATCAAACTTGGAATATATGCTTCTATCATCAAGATCTTGGACCGTTTCAGTAATGAGTGTAATTGATGCATATGAATGAGGTGATCTTGCATCAGATTGTCTATACATGTTACTACTCTTGAAGCCGTATTTGTGATCTGTTTGGTTTATTGTCATCAAGATCTTGGATGACTTAAGTTATGAGCAAGAGACCAGGTTTATTAATTATGCCTTCATCTTTAGAAAGATTTTTTCAGGTTATAATAAAATAGGCAAAATCAACAATATATAAAGTTTGGGAGATAGTTTATATAGGATGTGTTCTTACACTACTACATAAGCCTGCTGGTTGAAATGATCAACTGTAAAGTTATGTGAGCCATGTCAGTGATATCAGGCCTCTTGTTGTATATTTGACATTGACCCCCTCCCTGGGACCCCAGGGGAAATGCCCAAAAATATACCCCTCTTTCAGATAGTTATTACATGGGCAACCTTTGTACCAAGTTTGGTGAATTTCCATCTAGTGGTTTAGGAGGAGTTGTGGTTATGGACAGACGGAGGGTATCACAATATCCCTCTGCTAAAAACATTCTCTAAGCACTATCATGTGTCAAGCAATGAAGTTCCATTCTGTTTTTTTTTTTTTTTTTGTAATGGGCATTTATTGACCAATATTCTTTAATTATATCATGTCATGGGTGGTTATTTTGTACTCCTTTTATTAAAACTTGTTTGGCGTAATTTTAAAAATCTTTTATTAGCAACCTGTGCAACACAGACATTTTCTTTGCAGTAGATCCAGGTTTACAGGTGAGGCAGTATGTGGATAAAAAAAAATGTATTGCTTCACTAGATAACTCATGTGATGTGTAATTGACATGGATTTAGTAGTCATGTGATGTCTGGAAATGTAAGGGCAAGCATAAAAAAGACTACCTTGACATTATAAGATTGAGATCATTTTAACTGAAAGAAATTGTGAGTTTGAAGAGGCAACCATTGCTTGACTTAACTGTACTCCCTTTGAGTATAAAATCACACCTTGCTATTAGATGTGTGGTTGTGTGTGTTAAAGAGTGCTACTGTACAAAGCAGAATTTTCGTGAGGAAAATATTGTCTCCAGTTTAGCAAGACAACTAAAGTTGATAAAATGTTTTGCTCAAAATAGTTATACAATTTGCATATTCATAATATTGCCAATGAGCAAACTGTGAAAATTGAATGTGGCAAAAATGCTGAAGTCACTTAATTCACAAATACTTAATGTTGCCTAATGTATTAAATTTGGAAAAAATTAATTTTTCTTAAATATTGTCATTTAAAGTATTTTGAATGTTGAAAAAAGTCTTATTCTAAAAATGGAAAGTTTGATGTGGCACAAATAAGGCTGATCACGTACTACTTCATGTGACCACAAAAGTCATTTGTCACTTTTATGAAATGTGATATATTGATGGTTACATGTTGAAATTATAGTTGCATCATCAGTGGCATTGCAAACCTGGACAAATTATAGAACATTAATGCAGGTTGTTAGTCAGCTGTTTCTGTTGGGGCAATACATGGACTCAGAATTCATTCATGAAAGGCTTATGATGCTCAAACACTTATTTTATACACTGGTGTTATAAGATTGAATAAGTATTGTATGTACTCTGGCATACTCTGTTTACTTCACTCTGGTACAGATACTTTAACTAGCTTGTATGATGTTTAAGTTGTATTACATTATACAGTGGATCTTGAGATATCCAAGCCATGACAAAACTGGTGATACCGTCTATACTGGAAGTTTTGTTGAGTCTCAGTTTTATTTTGTCTTTCAGTATATTTTTGGGTGGGACTGTGTAAAATTTACATCTAAATATGGATATTGACCATATTTATACACTAAACCACAATTTATGACCCATTTTATTGCATGTTTCTTAAGTTCCAGTGTACATTTGCATTGAGACATACTAGTTTTGGGTTGCAACAGGTGTACCAAAATTAGGACTCAAATTGCTAATTCATCATACCGTATAAACTCGCATATAAACTGGGTCAAAATGCAAATAACATAGACCATGATCTGCCATTGCATAATGCGCTGGCAGATCAGGGTCTGTGTTGTTTGTTCTACTGATTAGCCCTTAAAAAATGCTTAGACCCAGATCTGCCAGCGCATTATGCAACGGCAGATCTGGGTCTATGCAGTTTGCAGTTGGTATTGGCTTATACACGAGTATATATGGTAATTCTTGTAGGAATCATTTAAGAACATTCTCAATACATGTATTAGGGAAAAGTTTACAACTTAAAGTTCCATCAAACTACACTAAAAAGCTACATGTAGCATAGTCAAAAAGGACCACAAAGTTTTCTCCTTTGTGTATATATGTATAGGGGTTATCAGCACATCAGCACAATCCTGGTTAAATAGTGCCAAGTAAGTTTTGGTATCCCAGTTAGGCATACAAAACATAAATAATGGCAAAACAAAGTAAAATCCTTAAAATACAAAGTCATATATAAACTGCATTCTTTTTAAAAGTCCAAGACATTCTCAGCTGGAACATTATCACCTCTTACAACATGTGCAACGGTGCATCGGCCTATTCTACATCCCCCAGCCCACATGAGGTTCTCCATTGTGGACAGGTATCCCTTATATAGAGGTTAAAGATGTAAGTGACACAGTGGTCCCTCATGATAACACTATTCAGGGGAGTCATACAATTTTACAATGTCTTATAAGTGAGGTTGCCTTATACTGAGGTACATGTACTTCTAATATAAAAAATACATTTGTACCCAAAATGGGACCAATTATCTCACCCATGTTATATGAGGGACCATGCTGTACTGAGGCACTTTTCATATCAAACTACATTTATCCCCAAAATGGGGTCTATGACCTCACCCATGTTATAGGAAGGACCATGCTGTACTGAAACACTTTTAATATCAAAGCTACATTTATCCCCATGTGGGACCATGCTGTACAGAGATACTATATATTGAGGGACCACAGTATCATGAAAAGAGGTTCAGAAATGTTTTTTACAAGCATGTGTCATTAATATGGAGGTGTCTGTTCTGGAGTATAAGACACACTTTCACCCCTTTTGCAAGAAAAAAGTGGCTTTATAAAAGGTGAGGCCTCTCATGAGGGGAGCAAAATGTTAATGTCAGACAATGTGGCTTCTGATCAGGGAATGGTCTTTCTTGATAGGTGACTCTTGAAAGGGGCAATACTGTATTCCTCACAGCTGTTACACTTACCCCACTGCCCCATCCTGTTAAGGAGGCAGCTGTTGTTCTTATGCCCCTGCCATTTATCCCAGTGCCCCATCCTGTTAGAGAGACTGATGTTGTTCTTTTGCTCCTGCCATTTACCCCACTGACCCATTCTGTTAGGGAGGCTGCTGTTGTTCATATGCCCATACCATTTACCCCACTGCCCCATCCTGTTCGGAAGGCTGCTGTTGCTCGTATTCCCCTACCATTTACCTAACTACCCCATCCTGTTAGGGAGGCTGCTGTTGTTCGTATGCCCCTACCATTTACCCCACTGTCCCATCCTGTTAGTGAGGCTGCTGTTGTTTGTATTCCCCTACCATTTACCCCACTGTCCCATCCTGTTAGGGAGGCTGCTGTTGTTCGTATGCCCCTACCATTTACCCCACTGTCCCATCCTGTTAAGGAGGCTACTGTTGTTCTTCTACCCATGCCATATCTATAGAGGGGCCCTACTGATTATTGCTGTTAAATGTTACTGTTCATTCTCTCCATTCTTCATCAGAATTAAGCCTTTCTTATGGACTATTTTTAAGAAGTTTTGACAAAAATATTTATGAAGAGAACCTTGAAGTTATTTGCAGATTTCTCAGACTTTTGTCTGAAAATTAGGTCATCCTAATAGAAATGCAGAAACTATAAAAAAAACTTATTTATTGTCCTGCACCTTTCTTTTATAGAGTCTCTAAACAACAGTAGAGAAGTGATTTAGATCTACTAAGCTCTCTTGTTCTCATTGCATGTAATATTTTTAATTTTAGCTAATACAGTATCAATGAAAATATAGAGCTTTTTAAATAATACATCAATTTTGTTGGGACAAAAGTACAACAGCCATTAAAATCTAATTTTAGTAAATTGTTTTCAAAGCACACACCATCACTGATTTTTGTTTAAAATAACCATTGCTTTTAACAATATTTTATCCTCAAAGAGATACATAGAAAGTACAATTATACCATTGTTTACTTCATAAAACCATGGAAAAATGAAAATATGAACAAGGGAAAGTATATTTGTCCTTTTATCTATTTTTTTACAATCATTCCAGTAATTTGTTGTTTTATATTTCATTTTCAAGAATCTGAGGAGATAATATTTCATTCAGACTTAATTAAGCTTGAATGTTAAAATCGTCACAATGAAAATCAGTTTTCAACTAAGGCTTTCTGTTAGCAAAAATCAAGATTATCTTGTACCAGTACATGTATATACTACCAATAAAAAGACAACCAAGCCCAATGGAAATGACAACAGAATTTGTTTGTGGCTTGCAACGATGTATATTTTGCTCCAGACATATTTTGGAAAAAGAAAAAAATAGCAGTAAATACAACTCATTGAAAGATTTGCAACTGTAAAAATGGAAAATATTTAAAGTTTCTGCTATAGAACAGGATAACGTAATAATTAATGTTTCTATCTTTTATCCTGTGGGCTCAACATCTTTAAAGTCATTAGTGATTTTTTATTGTTCTAATAAAATTCTTTACTAGCAAATATGAAGCATTTGTTAGATAATAATTAGCAATTTTCATACTCTTTATGTTGCATTTAAGTTGACATACCATTTACTGTGTTGCATGGTCATTTTTCACACATCAGTTCACAAACCAATTTTTTTGTTCATTTGCATTGAGCTTGGTTGTCTTTTTATTGGTAATATGTACTGGTACAACATACTCTTGATTTTTGTGGACAGAAAGCCTTAGCGGTGCTAAAAAAATCCAATAGTCTGAGCTCTGTGCCCCTCGAATTTCAGACCAGGCCCCTCCTGTATTCTAAGTGAAGTGCCCATCAGGCTTGTTGATAAAAAATAAATCTAATTTGCCTGAGAAAACTTTGATCGCACTGATGAAATGCAGAATGTTATTTTCAAGTTGTTGAAAGACTAGTAAATTATTAATATTTATCCCCATGTATGCCCTTACCCTTATGAAGACAGTGCACTTACCGTACTTCTATCAAAAGCTGTAAACTTTGTGTACAAAGTGAAGCAAGTGAAAGTGGAACAGATTGCCTGGGTTACCTATCACTTGGCTTTAACATACATGTGATTCTACCGGCGGTAGGATAAAAATACAGTTTTTAAGAGCGTCTATCGAACATACCATTTTATGGTTGAAATATACCGCTTTTTAAAATAAACAGATTTTTAAAAGAAATTGGAAAAAGAAAGAAAAAAAATCCTATTTTTATGTGTTCTATCCATGCATTATAGAAACCAGCCAGTTTTCTGGGGACCGGAACTGTTCCAGCAGTCTATGTGACTGGTGCAATGATGTGTGCGCGTAATCGGACTAAGGCTAACATGTGTACACAACAAGCTGTTAATTGATTACCTTATTGTTGTAATCTGGAGAGTTTAGGCCAAATGCATGATGTTTTTTGAGTCTTTGATTTTTTAAGTAATAAAGGGATCAAAGGTGATCCATGATGGCTTTTGAGTCTTTGATTAAAATTCAGCCATCCTTTGGCGGAGGTGAGATAAAAAGGAAAGACTTGGCAAAAATTTATTTTGGCAGAAACACTTGAATAAGTAATGCAACACTGGTTAAACATATTAAGTGGCACGAAAGAACAACATCAAAAGTGTAAATAGAAACTGTGTAAAGCAAGACACGTTTCAGATGCTAATGAACATCAACACTGCTGATCCAATGAGTAAGGAGGACATTAATAGAGCAATTAAACAATGGCCGACATCAAGACCTGGAGGAAAACATTGCTTTACATGAAATATTTTGAGATCTGAATAAACACACAAGTCAATTTAATATGATTGTGTTTATTTCTTTTCCTATTTAAAGTACAGCAATTGCAACGTTGCGTGACAAATAATAGTAAAAATATAGGGATCATTTGGCCACATTGAATTGGAGTCAGGGCTTGTGGAATATGAGTCGAGGCTTGTGGAATATGAGTCAGGGCTTGTGGAATATGAGTCATGGCTCGTGGAATATGAGTCAGGGTTTGTGGTTTGTTTAAAGTCACTAGCCCTGGGCCTGTGTCTGATAATTTTTTCTTTTGAGCACTACTTAGTTGAAAACTGATTTTCATTGTGATGATTTTAACATTCAAGCTTTATTAACTCTGAATGAAATATTAGCTCCTCAAATTCTTGAAAATGATGTATAAAACAACAAATTACTGGAATTATTGCAATCAGATGAGAATAGAGTAGAGCAATACAACTAGCAATCAATTGCTATTCAATAATTTTTCCACTAGCATATTCCATACATATTATGATTTTATGAAGCAAAATGCTAGTTTGCTAGTGTTAATTTTAAGTCCTGCAGTTTTACATTTGTTTCAAGTGCCTTTTTTAAATAATTTTTTTATAATTATGACATTTTATTTCATAAACATCAATAGATTCAAGTTTGCTTCTCATGATTCATTAAATATATAAATTCTTTTTATGACATGTCTAATGTCAAAACAGAATAAAAGCATAATTACCATGAAAATGAATCAGATTTTTATTATAAAAAAAAATTTTGGATAACTATTTTTTCACTAATTTGTTTTATTTTCATACCAGAAATATGGAAGTTTATTTTTTTAAAAATCCTGTTTGGTAATAATTTTTCACTCAAGAATGCAAAAACTATTATTTAATAAATCAACCTAATGAGGAGATATTTTTTTTCTATTTCTGCTTTAGAGGACACAATAACATACATTCTCAGTTAAAATTTGAGTATACTTTTTTCATTGTCACTGTTTATACCCAACATTCTGTAGCAGATTTTAACAAGGAACTCTCAACAATCTGTAGAAATATGAAACAAAATATCTGCATTTTGTTTAAAGTATAAAATTCAAGCAAAGAAAATGTTTCTATTATTACAAATCAAAGAAATAATGAAAAGTTGAATTTGAACGTGCTTACCATTTTGCCACTGAAATCCGAAATTGAAATATAGAAATTCTGTGTTTGCCACTAAATTTTATTAACAAAACCTAACCTGTCTGCACTTTTGAAATTTAATATAAAGGAAACTACTTGTCATATTATTTGACATTTGGAAAATGTTGAGTCATTTATCATGTGCCTTGTATACCAGCATATTTCATTACTTCATAGATCAAGTCTTTGATCATGGATATAATTGTTAGGTTTGATGACTAACTGTAAATTGTCATTTTCAATAGCTTGCAAGCTTCCCAGTTTTCAGTAGATATTTTTCCTCATTACATCACTGCAACAGCCAATCAGCTGGTTTTGGTTTTTCATCCTGTTTTACTTTCAACATCAATGACCATTGTAGACTATCACTAGTTTTCATTTGGAAAAGCTTTAATTGCATTTTCTCTGTTTAAGTAATTGTAGCTTCTATGGACAGGACTTGACTGTTTCTTTTTCTTCCTGCCTTGCGCTTTTCTTTCTTTCTCTGTCCCTTTCCTTCAATTCTTCATCTCTGGATTTGTCTAACTTTTGTTTTGCCCTCCAGGCTTTCACTTTCAGGGCATTTTTTCTTCTTTTCATTACATCGTCTGTTTCTGTTATTTCCTTCTCGATATATCCACCAGCTTCATGGTTTCCAAATAGTTTGGATGATCTTAAATCCATACTGGATACTGTTGAGGAAAAACAACAACCTGAATTAAAAATCTGTAACATTATCAAACTGAAGTTGTGCCTTAAGATAGTGCTTCTGCATTACCAGTTATTAATATCATTAACCTGTGTCATGTGTAACCAAGAGGTTATTACTTGCACTTTCATTTGCAAATATTTGTGTCTACTTATTAATATAATACCAACCATGTCAAGCTTTTTAATAGACTTCTCAGGATTTGTAGGAATTAAAACATTTTACTCATCAAAACCCTTTTGCAGAAAAGAAATCTTGTTTAGGTAGGGCTTTTATGTCAGTATCACCATTTAATACATATGTGTATTATAGTATGAACATTTAAAACATACATGTTTACAATGCATAGTGTCCGTAACCTTTTTGTATCATATTAACATCATCAATATGTACACATATTTGAAACCCTTTAGTGTCAGTTAGTTTGTGCATATATTGAAAACAGTCATATATTAGTCTGAAGGAAAGATTGAAAGTGTACTAAATGGGGATAAATAGGACATAATTACTTTTATTCTAACTTTTCATTAAATTTCGCTATTTTTAATTCAATAATCAAACAAAATTTAATTTTAGCAAAAAGTATTGACTTAAGTATTTAAGATATGTATGATAAAGGACAGTTTAACACAAAAAGTGCTGCATTCGAGCATAATAATGACATAAAACATTGATATCTCATTTGCCTAATATAGGTTATGGACTCTACAGAAAATATTGGTACAGTATTTCACTTTCATACTTACCATTATTTCAACTTTGACAGATAATTTCTTGTCAGTAATGATGTTGGGGAATCCCTCCATGCTTCTAAGTGACTCGGTTGAAGCCAAGGCTGCTGGAATGTACTACTTGGATGCAAATACAAAGGACTTATTTTTCTTTTTTTGCAGAGAAACAATTAATGATGCAATATTGCATAAGGAAATTGTTGCATCATCCTGTAACATGGAATATTTTCAGCCAAAGATGATGCAATACTAATGATATGGAAAGTTTTAGTTTGATATGGTAAAGTTTTGAAAAATGGCTCCAGAACAATTACATATATTTTCAGGTTACGGACACTACAGTTTTTTGTAGTGTCTGTAACCATGTTTTGTCCATCAGGAAATTTGTAATGAAAAATATATCCATGACTTGTATATTTTTGAAACCATACCCACAGTATGTATAACCAAAATTAATAAAACTGTTGTGAGTGTCTTCAAAATAGGAAATCTTTGAGTGGTTATGGACTCTACACATTTTTCCGTACCAGGTTTTATTTCGGTGGATACTCCGTAAAAAAAAATTAACACTCCAATTTGACATTTCTTTGGTTTCTGCAGCATTTATAACTATAGTTTAACTTTTATATATGAAATTCAGTAAAATAATATGAAATCTTTCCTAATAATTACAGACATAACTAGAAGAGGGTAACAAGAATATAAAAAAGCATAACGAAGTACAGGATCCACATTTTTATTGATATATCCACCAATTTTCTACGTTTACTTTCGACAAATACATTAAAAAAATTTTGATGAAATTTTCTGTAAGAATACTGACAACACTCTGTTCTACTAATATAAGGAAATACTAATATTCTTTGTTGAAAAATGAAATATTTTTCAGTGCAACAGCATAACGGTAAAAAATGACCATTTTGGGGGTGTATTCACATGTGATGGAAAAAAATGTAATTTTCGAAAAGAACTGAAACTTGGGAAACACCTACAGCATGCACCCCCATATGTTTCTGGACATTAAGATTGTATTTTAGGCCACAACTGTGGCTTCTACGCTGATATAACATGTAAAAGTTGCAAAAAGGCCAAATACTGTGATTAACCCGTTATAATATACTGGATAGAAGGTATTAAAAAAATTCAGCATGTTTTTATAAGACATGGGGATTGTGTTATACTGCCAGTCCATGTGTGCATGTATTTGTGCATACATGTGTAATGATGTGCATTTCCTCCTTCATCCTTTAAGATAGCAGGAATTTTTCTTCTATAGAATGACAAGAAATGGGGCCATGGCCTATCTGTTTGGAAAAGAAAAATTGATTAAATTGAATAAAAATTTCTTGAGTAAATTACTAAAATTGTTAATTCTGTATGAATTTTAAATATTTTTGATCGAGACAAGGATCAATAATCTGCCACTGAGGAACCCAAAGTTAAAAAACAACCCCCTGATAGTTACATTGTACTTCAACTTTAACAACATGATTGGGAATGTCTTCATATCCATACAACACTCTCTGGGAACATATTTTCTCTATTATTCTATCAAGAGATTCTTTCATCCAGATTTTTAACTTATCTGTAAGAAAGAGATTGGAACAAAAGTGTCTGGATTAATGGGTTTTCACTGTATTAGGCTGAATATTTTTTATTGCAATGACAGGCCATTCTGAATCAAAGGAAATCAAAATTAAGATGAGAAAGGCTTTATGGTACACATGTATCTCAAAGGCTGATGCAATTTTGTCATTAATTTACAGCCGAAGTCTGTCACCCTCCTCTGAGACAAGGCAAACAAGCAGCCCAGATGCAAGAAGAAATGGTGGACATGTTTTAAGGTAGGTGTCAGGTGTGCATGTGATGACTGACTGTGATTGTTTGACCACATTGAAACTTTATTTAAGTTTTGGTTTTGGAAATATATATGTTGACAAGCATGACTGTCTGTATTTAAGGTTTCCATGTAAATTTGAAAATCTTGTCAATTCTACAGTTGATTTTCTACTTGCTGTTTGGGATTTTGCTAGCTCACTCTCATACCCCAAAATAACTAAAATTTCTCCACTGCTAAAAATTCCTGTTATAAGGGATAGTAATTTTCTGAGGCATGTTCCTTTAAGGTATGTTCCTTCCATTATTTTATTACACTGAAACCTACCTTTGCAGATACCTCCATATAACTGCTTATTAAAAACATAATTTTATGGTCTATGGAGTGTTTCAGCAGACATGTTCCACAGTATCAGGTTAAGCATTTACCATATATACCTATGTAAAATGTGTGTCAGCTGCTAACAGTATAGACCCATGGGCCAGTTTTACTGTGTGTCAGCTGCTAACAGCATAGACCCATGGGCCAGTTTCACTAAACACCTCAACATTTCCTAGTCAAACTGTGATCACTGGCAGACTGGTCGATCTGTTTTTTAGTAATATTGTAAGGGATGGGTCACCTGATCTAAAGGCAGATCCAGATTTTTGGCCCAGATTGTCATTGATTGAGATTTTTTAATATCTTTCTTATCGCTAGGTTGGTAACAATGATTTTTTTTTCACAGAGCATTCAGCATGCATCAGGGATTGAAATACATTCATAACATCTTGAATTTTTTTCCTTAAAGGAGTCTTGCCTTATCTCTGAGGAAATTTTGAAGATTTTATCAAATTGGAGGAATTTTTCAATTCTTTTTAAAGATTTAAAATGTTTCCATATGTAAATTTTAAAACTAAAAAGTGATTTTTCATAATTTACACTGTCTCTACCTCTGACAAAAATATTGTTATTGTCTGAAGTATCATAAGCAAGATGTTTTAAAATCTCAATTTGAGGAGAAATTTCAAGAATTTTAGAGAAAACCAGGGCCAGATCAGCTGTTACTTAATTTGTGCACATGTGTGGGTTATGCGGTACAAAACTTTATTGGATACAAAAACTAAGGATGAAGGAGGATGTATTTATAAGGGCCAAGGGCCAAAATTGGCCCACCTCAGGATCTTTTCATCTTTTTAACGATATAGTAAATCTGTCTTGAAAGACCACTGCTGTGAGAGACCACCTGTCTTGAGAGACCAGCTTCTTAAAGCACAGATTGACTAATTATATAGTGTTATTGCCTGTAATGGGAGATCACCTGTCTTGAGAGATCATAATACTTTGGCAAAAGGGGTGGTCTTTCAAGACAGGTTTTACTGTATATTTAAGCTGTAACAACAGTGCATATAAGAAAGTGTTAGTGTCCTATTATTAAGCATGTCTGCATTCTCCAAATAAAATCGACAGCTATTAATTATCTCATGCAGTCAAAACCCTATATTTGCAATCCTCTGCATGATATTTCCTGTAATTTCTTAAGGTGCATTCATCCATGAACAATCTGACTTTGATAAGGAGAACTTCAATTTAGAAGGTCAACTTTAGTTTCTACACTGCTTTCCTCAATGGAGATTTTTGTAACTTTGTCAGTAGATAATCAGTTACCTCATTTTTGCAATATATTCATGAGATATGATCACAGTTTAATCTATGTATAATAGTAGCAATTTTACTTTTTTTTTTTGTTGCAGTATATACCTCACATTGGGTTAACTCCACATAAAATTATATTGGAATATTCATGAACTTTGTAAAACTTGGACTTGTACAACCATGAGATTATTCATTAAATCACATTGAATTACCTTTGTTATCTTTTAAATAAAATTGCATGAAAAATTTCTTGTTGCTATTAAATAATGGAAGTAAGTCAGAGCAAATGCAAATATACCTCTTTTCATGAAAATTCCAGATTTTTTGACAAAGGGATCCATTCACAGTACAGCCACACACCTGGCATCTGTCTAAGTCTTATACATGCCTTCTCTTCATCATGGAGCTGCTTGCCCATGGGGCCTGTTGATTTGTTGAGATAATAAATCAAACACTATGTGAATGGGTTAAACAAAAGATTGTTTTGGGGGACAAAGATACAGTTTTTTGGTGGGTTATAATTTTTTCTAACTAAACTTTTAAACGATCTTAACACTGCCTTGTCATATTGATTACACTTTCATTTGTGTGAATATATTAATTACAAGGATGCAGTATATATATATATATATATATATATATATACATACACACACATATATATATATATATACACACACACATATATATATATATATATATATATATATATATATATATATATATATATATATAATAATAATAATAAAGTTAATTGTTTAGAAATACTCAAATTTAAATTGTTTGATGTAAACAAAAGTGTTCTATTAAATAATCAGAATTTGTACATCGTCAGTGTTTCCCCTAGGGTCGCAAGCTTGAGAGTAAAAAATCCCCTTGGTGTCTAAACTTGGGGTCAGATTGAGTAAAAAACAAACCTTGTTGTCAGAACTGTGGGTCCGATTAAAAATCTGGGGGGTCTCTGATGCACAAGTGAGAGTAAAGGGAAACACTGATCATTTTTGTGGTCTTTACATCAACTGGTTATTGAAATATATAAAGCTATAGTATATGAATTATTTATTATGATATTGTAGCTTATTTTTATACTCCTGCCATATTAAAGGTGGGGTGTATTATGTTAAGATGTTGTCCATCAGTCCATCAATCTTTTATCAATTTTGTTTCCACACAATAACTTGAGTTGTCCATGATCTATAGTTACCAAACTTTGCAGATGGCTTCCACTTTGGGTAAGGAAGAACCCATGGTTTGTACAAGTTTGAAAAGTTCTTGAATTTGAGGGTTTGCCATGAAAACTCCTTGAATTAAAAAAAATTGTTTTATCCTTGAAAAGAACTTGAATTTGTTGAAAAACTCCTTTAATTTTTCCCCAAAACTTCTGGAATTCATCAGAGGGAATACACAAACTTTAAAACTGAATGAAATATAAATCAATTTTTAAATAATAGTTTTAAATAAGTTATGTATTTTTCAAAAATAATGAATAAATAAATAAAATTGTATAGAATTAGGTGAATCAAATTTTAAACACTACACTGGTAGTTATCGGATGGAGTGGCATCCCTTTGCTGTAGTTGTGCACCAATTAATTGTGTTTTTTCTTCTACTATTTTGTAATTATTTATGCAATGAAAAGTAACATATGAACAAACTACAGTTTCTGTAGGAAAAAATATTACTTTGAAACTTGGAAGTCCTTGAAAAGTCCTTGAAAAACAACTCTCTGGGACTGTATAAACCATGGAATGCTATCGATTTTTGGGTCAAAAGGTCAAAGCTCAAGGTCACTGCAACTGAAAGGAAAAAAATGGTTTCCACAAAATAATTAAAGTTTTCCACTATCTACAGTTACCTAACTTTGTGGATGGCTTGCACTTGAGGTAAGAAAGAATGCTTTCGATTTCAGGGTTAAAATGTCAAAGAGAAAGGTTGCTAACTAATAGAACAAAAATGGGTGTTGCATAATAACACAAATTCTATATCACATACCTGGACCAAACTTTGTGGATAGCTTGCAGTTGGAATAAGGAAGAAGCCAATTGATTTTGGGGTCAGAAGGTCAAAGGCCAATGTAACTATGACTGAAAGAAGAAAAATAATTTCCACACAATAACATTATTTCTACATCACATACCTAGACCAGATTTTGTGGATAGCTTGCACTTAGTTTAAGGAAGAATTCTCTACATTTTGTGGTAAAAAGGTCAAAATCCAAGGTCACTGTGACTGAAAGAAAATGGTTTCCTGCACACTAACATTAATTATGCATCACATACCTGGACCAAATATGGTGGGTAGCTTGCACCTGGTGCAAAGAAGAAGCCTGTCAATTTTGGGGTCAAATGATCAAAGGTCAAGATCACAGTGACTAAAAGAAGAAAAATGGTTTCTGCACAAAAGCATTACTTTCACATCACAAACCTGGACCAAACTTTGTGAATGTCTAACACTTGGGGTAAGGAAGAAGCCTATTGTTTTGGGGGTCAAAAGGTTAAAGGTCAAGGTCACTGTGACTAAAAGAAGAGAGTGTTTTCTGCACAAAATTTAAGTTCTCGACTTTGTACCTTCACCAAAGTGTGTTGATGGCTTGGACATCAGGTAAGAAAGAAGCCTATTGATTTTGGGGTCAAAAGATCAAAGGTCAAGGTCACTGATTGAAAGAAGAAAAATGTTTTTTTCATAATAACTTTAGTTTTAGATCACATACCCTGACCAAAAGTAGTAGTAGTTGTAGAGATAGTTACAAAATGATTAAGTATATTATTCACAGAAGACAATTGGTGATCACATTTGTTCTGAGAAAACTGCAGCATTTTTTACCATTTATCATTATTTTCAAGAATCAACTCCTGTATTTCACATTTGAGTTGAGCAGATTCGTTAATTGTTTGTTATTGGCTACTCAGCATACTTGTTTTCATCTTTAAGTCCTCCCCATACCAATGAGTTCATCAGTCCAGAGAACTTCAGTAAAACCTGTCTATAAGGGGCACTCAAGGTACTGTACCTGGATACACTGTAGATACTCTGTAGGTATGCTTTATATGGAAGAGTATCCATAATGACATTATGTGCTGTTTCATGTATACATGTGCATATAGATTAATCCCTAACCAGTGGACATTTCCCATTAAGACTTGCCGGCATTTAGTCATCTGTAGGAAACTTATTCAATTTAAATTCAATGCAAACAAGTTGAAAGGTACTTATAACAGATCTTTTATGAGTAAGTCCACATTTTTCAGTTTGTTATATAGTAGAATGTTTTTTATATGCATTGAAGTCGGACAAAAACTAGTGTCTTCTGTCCACCATGAACAGGTATTCTTTATACAAAGGACAATCTTATAAGAATTTCCAGAGATTCATGAGTGCATCCTGTATGAATGGGTATCTTTATATGTAAGGTACCATATATACTCGCGTATAAGCTAATACCAACTGCAAACTGCATAGACCCAGATCTGCCGGCGCATAATACGCAGGCAGATCTGGGTCTATGCAGTTTGTAAGGACTATTCAGTAGAACAAACAACATACACCTTGATATTCAGGCGCATTATGAGATGGCAGATCAGGGTCTATGTTGTTTGCATTTGGACCCGGGTTATACACAAGTATATATGGTAGGCTAACTGTATAATAAATTTGCCATAAAAGAAAGTTGAATTTTACTTTCCACAGGCAGCCATTGAGTTATCACTCCATCAGTAGTGGTTATTCTGTGCAGAGTGACAATGAAGATGGCTCTTTGCAGACATCAGCTGTCATCAGCAGATACAAGTACTATAATCGGCTGGCTCCACATCAAGAGAGTTCCCTGGTGGGTACATACAAAACTAAATTATGTACAGTGTTCCCACCCCCTTTATTTTAGTTTAATTTCAACACTTGAAATGTGTATACATAATACAAAGAGAAAACAGGAACCTACAAAATTATTGCAATATTTACACATTACCAACATGATAATCTATCTTTGTTTGCTTTTCTATAATGTTTTTTTCAAAATAAAGATGTAGTGATAAAGAGAAAACTAACTAATGTCATACTTTGCAGATGGAAGAAAAAGAGGGGGACTTCCCTTTATATAAGCCTTGATAAACATACAAAACAGCATATGTATATTGTATCTTGTTCCAAGTCAAGGAAAAGAATGAGTTTGATGTAGCATAGGGACTATATCAAAGCGAGTCCTACCCCTGACCCAGAATAAAATACCAATGCAGTTTTTTATTTATTACATACCCTCTCTTTCACACTTTCCAGATATTTTTAGCTACGAAAATACCTATATACAGTCATATGTGTGTAATGTCTTCGAACTTCTACACCAGTAATGCTAGACACATGAAACTTGGGTCTATGTTATGTTTTGGAATAAATTTTATCTAAATTTCAAATAACTCCCAAATAGTGTGTCTCATATGTCTGAGAATTGGTATATTGTGATTCAGCACATTTTAGACTGTGACCCCAGAGTAACGCACCAACATCTTTCCTTACCCCAAATGATTTAGCCCACGGGTCATAACAAAGCAATTGCTGAGATCCTACCCCTTAACCATATCAACACTTACTGGGCATGAAACAAACAATTGGTAAATACAGCTGGTATTGGCTCCAGGGTCCATCCCTACCCCTTGATACATAAAACCCAGGGTCAGAACTTGAAACTATTGAGATCCCCACTTTATTACCATATATTTACTTACTGGACATGAAATGACAAATTTCTACATGCAACTGACATTGATTGCAGGGTCCATTCTCCCCCCTTCCAGCAGATCTCTAGACAAGTAGATTATTTGCATATTTAATGCAAACAAATTAACTAAAAATGCACAAGAAATTTTTAATGCATTCAAATTACACAAAACAATTTAATTTGAAGCAGTCAATCTAAAGTTGTCAGCGTATTCCTCCTCCCATAAGCACATTCCATGTTTTATAATGGCGCTTTTGATCAGTATATATATACCAGTACTCTGTTATAATAACCATGTATACACTCTAAGGGCATAAAAAGACAAACTCATACATGCAACTGACATTGGCCACAGGGTCCATCCTTACCCCCAGGGAACTTAGCCCTTGGATCATACCTTGAAAACTATCAATATCCCCACCCTTAGCCGTGTACATACTTGCTTGGCATAAAAGGACAAATGCACTTACCCAACTGGCATTTTCCCCTGGGGCATTCCTTACCCGCAGGGACCTACCCAAGAGGCTCAGACTCCAGCGGAGGTTAAAGCGGGGAATCTTGCTGTTTGATATGCTCCAAGATTTCAGTTTATAGCATCAGTGTTTTGCTTTACAGTGGTCAAAGAAAGACATTTGCATGTTAAGCTAGGTTTAAGGTGGTCTGCTGTTCCAAAATTAACGCTTATTGCACAGCTCAAAATGATGTGAACATTACATTATGAAGTCATGAATATGATGTCACTTTTTATCTCGGTGTATTATTGTACTATGAAGTCTGGGAGAGGCACCTAAAATGATATGGTTGCAACTTTTGTCTTTTATTACTTAATAAAGGGGACAAATTCTTACACAATTTTATTAAACACAATAACAGTGCAGTGACAGAAAAATGGTAAAGTAAACAAAAAGTATACAATATCTTTGGAAATCTGCCATACTCCAATATTTTACAATCGATCATCCTTAACCGCCTTATAATGTGTCAGTAAATCGTAGTATATTTTACAATCGATCATCCTTAACCGCCTTATAACGTGTCAGTAAATCGTAGTATATTTTACAATCAATCATCCTTAACTGCCTTATAATGTGTCAGTAAATCATAGTATATTTTACAATCGATCATCCTTAACCGCCTTATAATGTGTCAGTAAATCATAGTATATTTTACAATCGATCATCCCTAACCACCTTATAATGTGTTACTTAATAAGATGTTAAAACAGTGTAGATCCTGATCTACAAGCCCATTATGCAGTTTCAGAGCTAAAAAAATCACAGGGCCCCTCTAAATCTAGATAAGGTCCCTCCTGTATTCTAAGTGAGTTGCCTGTTGGGCTTGTCCAAGAAAAAGTGTTATCTAATTTTGCCTGCAAGAAACCTTGAGCCTACTGATGAAATGTGACATTTTAATTTTGAAGTTCTTGAAAGGCACATGTAAATTATTAATACTAAGCCCCTGCAGGGGCTCCATTGGTAGGTCCCTCCACCTTAAGGAGATTGTCTGCTTAACTGTATCAAAAGTTATAAGCGTTGTGTACAAAGTAAGCACATTGACCTATGAATGGGGAACAGTAATATTTCTGTTCTCAGTATTTCATTGGTGACCTATAATTAGCGCTCACTTTTACTGCATGAATAATTAGAAGCTGTTGCTTTATCACACTGACTTGGTAATTCATTGCTGGGAAATGTATCGAGTGGTACCTATGGGATTGTTTGACAATTAAACTAAGCGTTTTTCACCCTAAAGGATCTGAGATCATTAAATTATATTTTATTCCATTTAGTTCAAAGAGTTGGTAGCCTTTGATGCTTTTGATACAGAGTGAGTGTTTTCTGTAATTGTGACACATCCACAGTACTATCACATGAACTAATTACAAAACTTGAAGCTACTGTTTGTACTGATTGATATATAAAAAAAGATCAATGCCTCTCCTACTTCATTTCTGTTTTCAACTATGATTGAGAGTCATGGAGATTTTTTGCAGCATTCAGAAAACGAAACTAATCCAAGGTCCTTGAATACTCATCCCTGCAGATCATTATGAAATACACAGATGGAAAATTGACCTGAATTCATACAGAGATCGCAAGAGCCGAGATGTATGACACAATTATTCAGAATTCCACACCTGAGCATGCAGAAATTGTGAAATTGCTGGAAATCTCATTAGTTGTGAGCCCTTCTACAGCACAATGTGAACGAGGGTTTAATCTCATGAATAAAATCACAAGTATATGGAACCAATCACTTAATTTTCTGGGAGAGGGTGGGTGTTTCAGAATAATAATAAAAAATTATCGGGGAAAGCATAGCTGTCATAACATGATGTGTCACGCAAAGAAACACGATTGTTTACTTGCAAACCCCCTGACACAGTCATGTTTCGAAAAACATGATTTTCAGTAATCTTCCGGGGAAAAAAACACCACCTCAGTATATGCCTATAACATGTAGTATGTATAAATGGTAAACAGTCCTGCTCAGAGCTTATTTAAAATTATCCTTGGGGCAGTTTATTCAGCTAATTGTCATAGAGGCAATTAAAAAACTAGGTGGTCAGGTATAAACAACCACCATTTCCCAAATTACATAATTGGCTGACAATAGCTAGAGTGATGTGTTAAGTCCTTTGAAGACTGCTGTGGGGGAGCCCATTAGGCTAATTTGCATAGGTAAAGTTCACAAAGTGGAACATCCCAATTTGTTTGAAGTTATAGGTAAATCAAAGAGATGCATGTTGAAGAACAAAAGTTATTACAAATCAATGCCTTGAAAGAGTATGTTTAAACCATGTGTATTAAAGATTATTGGCAAGTTTGTGAACAGTGGCAATGTTTCTTTGAAGTTGGATTTTACTTCATATATAAAATGCAAAACATGATTATTTCATCAGTTGGAATAGTGTTCAAGTGTGATTCATTTTTGAAGGCAAAATGTAAAAATGCATTTTCTGTGATTCAGGAAATAATGAGCTATCAGCAAAGCAAGCAAAACCCAGTAAAAATTAAATTTCAGAATTCCTGGTTGACAGAGTTTGACTTTGTGAAGGACAGCAGCAAGAGGGAGCATTATATTCTTTGCACATGCAGCAAACACCATATCAACATTAGTCATTCTGGAGTGTATGACATCTGTTGACGTAGAAGCACCACTTGTATGTAACATTATGACAAACCAAAACATATTTGACAAGCTGAATTTAATATTCAGATTAGTTCTCTTTATTGTTATTCGTTATCTTGTTAAAATGCCAACTATTAATTGACCCATACTTTTCAGGATGATTTTAGCCACGAAATAGATTGAAAGACCATAATAAGCACACGCTTAAAGAAATTGCATTAACACCTGTACTGGACTGAGGCGTTTATTACTGCTGTATTACTTGTAAGACCCTCATTAAGCTTTTAAAAATTAAGTTCTCTCCCCCCCCACCACCACACACACATGAAATGGTCAGACCCAAATTCAGCAAGAACAACTCAGTTCTGACCAGGATTTGCTCAGAGAATCCAGCAGAGAAGTTTGAACAATAGTACCATCCAGTCTCTAATGAGTGCAAAGATGAACACAAATTACACTTGCATTACCTTCAAACCCCCCTACTGAACTATTGAGAGCAGCAAAGACTGCCTCTAATTAAGCCTATATTTTGCCATCTAATGGATTTTAAAGACAGAAACTTGGTGTAATAGGTTTTTATCTAATGTCAGT
Organism: Margaritifera margaritifera; assembly: GCA_029931535.1. Taxonomy (NCBI): domain Eukaryota; kingdom Metazoa; phylum Mollusca; class Bivalvia; order Unionida; family Margaritiferidae; genus Margaritifera; species Margaritifera margaritifera. Next base: position 547,445 of record JAQPZY010001621.1, on the reverse strand, counting down.
GTGGTTGTGATTATATGAGTGTTTGCACATATGTGTGTGGTGATGATATTTGACAATACTAAGTCTACCAACTATATTTTCTTTGCAAGTGTATTAAATGCTTTAAAGAAAACAGAAAAGTTATTTTCTTTTATTCAGATTTATATTTCCAGTCATTTTCTCTAGGCTCATATGAAAAGATAGCTTATTCTCAATCGGACGATGTCACTTTTTTTGCATCATGTGCACTGACCCCCATGGGACCTCAAAACATACTTTTTGAGTCTAATAAACCCCCCAACATTGTCTGGAAATTTGGCAGGTTCGGGCAAGTGATATTTTTAAACCCACTTGCCCTAGGCCTGTGTCTGATAAAAAACTTTCTTTGAGCACTGCAGTTTGGTGCATGGTTATACACTGGTAAACACTTTAAATAGTATGGTATATTTAGTGACAAAATATATCGGGTAATTTTTGCACATGGTGAATTTATATGAATTTATTAGAGAAAAGGGTAAATAAAATTTGGGCATTTACAAATTTGAGGGATCTTGGTTTATATATCTTTAAAAAAAATCAACATGTGTACATCTTCCATTGTATTTTGTTTCTCACTGGCTTGCACTTTGATAGCCAGCTTTCATTATTGATATGTAAATATTCAATTAAAAGTGGAAATACAGTTTGTAAGCCTGCTCTATTTTCCCATAGTGTTTATGCCTAACTGATTGAGGCTGGAAAAGCTGGTTAACTTCATTTTACAGTGGATGTTTTTATTCGATGAACTAAAAACAGGTCAGTTTTCTCAAAATTGGCATTGCATTAAATATACCCAATATATGGTGCATGATCTTTTAGATATTTTAGTACATGATTATATTCTAATGGGGGACAACACTCTGTCATAACACTATTGAGGAATGTCACCCGCTTTGATTTATACCTTGGCAGCTGTATAAATTTAGAGTTTTATTTTTAAACCTAGTCTGTTTTGCAATAATAATATCTTTAGTTCAGTGAGGCATGTAAAGAAGGCCTCAAAAATGAGTGTCGTATATAACAACCAAACTGTGTGACGTGGTATGAAGCTATTCATTTGCTCTTACTATCCATAGATCTACACATGGAAGTCATTGCCTTTTGAATACTACATTACATGCACATCAGTAAACACTAATGTACTATTTTTTGAACCAAAAACACATGATCAGCCATTGTGTCTGTTATCATATAGCATACTGGTCGCACATTATATACACTGAAACTGACAATCCATGTTACATAAAGAACAACACTGTTACATAAAGAACATGTGCTGCTTATAAAGTGCAAAGAGCCAGGAATGAGAACTCAACCTATGTCTTAGGTATACACTTCCTACCAACCCAGTAAAGAGTGTTTGAGGAGGGGAACTGATACAGCATTATTCGACTTGGCTCTCGTTATTTTGAATATATTTACTTCTTGAAAATTAAAATCTCAATTATGTGGTGTATCAGTGTCTATATTTCTTCTTTTTTTTAATAGGTAACAAGTCTGGCTATTTTACATGAATGCTAATTTCAAATGAAATTTATAAAATGAGCCTTGGCAAGCAAAAGATTGAGATTATTCAAGAAGTTTTATGCATTTAATTTGAATTTATCACAAATACCAGGTTCTATTTATCACATTATGAAACACTCACATTTTTTCACTAAATTGGAATTTATATTTTCATTGCCGGAAATCAAGTCAGATGTTGTTAATATTATATGCTTATTTGTTTCGATGTCATGCTGTAATGCAATTAGATGTATACATATGATGTCATATGTGATACATGTGTATTTCACATCTTATCAAGGGTTCTTTTGAATACTCTCATATTTTTTTTACTCAGCCTATTGTCTTTGTCTTGATTACTATCAATGAATTCCATTTTCATGCCAAGTAAGCGTATGTATACTTTTAGGGTTTTTGCTGTGAATAGTTTCAAAGTTATGGCCCAGGGGACCAGTCCATTGGGTGTAGGGATAGACCCAATGGCCTATGCTGTTTCCATAAATTATTTTACCTTTTCATGCCAATAAAGTGTATATATCATTAAAGGGTGGGGATTTCAAAGGTGTCCAAGAATTGATTCCAGGGGAGGGGTCTCAGGGAGGTAGAGACAGACCCAGAAATTTATGTTGACTGTGTCAATTAATTCCCCTTCTAATGACAAGTAAGTTTATATACATGTATACTTTAATGGTGTGGCTATGAATAGTGTCTAAGTTATGTGGCCAGTCCAAGGGGTCAATGCTGGTTGCATAAATAACTTGACATTTTCATGACAAGATAGTGTACATAATGTTGTAGGGTGGAGATCTAAATGGTTTCCAAGTTTTGACCCAGAGTCTGGGCCCTAGAGGGTAAAGTTTGACATAGGGGCATGGCCCAGGGTTCAAAGTTGGTTTGAAAAGAAAGTTAACTGTCTACTTATGCAATATTCCACAGATAAATCTAAAAGATAAAATCAAATCATCATAGCAAATATGCATTTAATTCTGTCAAAATAAGTAGAAATTAGGGGGTGACCTTTGACCTGCCTTCCCCATCTCTCCCATGGGGTGGGATTAAACAATTTATTCCCACTCCCTAAACATTAAGTGCAGCCAGTTTCATCGAATTCCTACCCAAAATGTTAGAGTTATGGGCTTGAGTTGATGCCACTTTTACCAATATGGACAACTTCGGTATTGCTCTGTTTCACATTTTTCTCAGAAAAAGGTGAGACAGAAATTTGGAACAGGACAAAAACAGCATCATATGATATCAAGAATGTCATGTAATGAAATAAATAAGATTTAATTTGTCATTGAGGTTTCCATAGTTCCCATTTTTGGCACTGGATTTGCTCTTCCAAAGAACATTCACTGCTCATGTGCAGGTTCAATATTAGTGTTATAAGAGTTGTATTATTTCAAGTAGACTCTGAATTTATTAACAGATATCAGTAATTATTGAGCATTAATTAAGTTTCCTGCTTCCTATATATCAGATTTTCAATACCATAACTGAACTGTTAAATTACGCTCTGTTAAGTTTTAACAAGTAAGCTTTGCACATCATTATCATTTAAATATTTACATATTTTTTTGTAATTTTTTGGAGAACTTTTCAATTTAGTCATAATTCCCTCTGACCCTTTCTACCTCTCATTGGCAATATTGTCCAAATAATCTACACTGAGTGTGAAGGGTTAGACAAAAATTGGACTAATTTCAGTCTTCAGGCAAATGCAAAATTTCCAAAGCAGTAATGTAGTAAATACCAGGTATATGTCTGGCATTGCTATTCTGTGTGGATTATTATCAAGTCTACTGTAATTCTAATGTTATAATGATTTCAAAATTTTGTATTAGATGTCCCCTGTTTCTCTGTTGTCAGATCTTTCACCAACTGGTATGCCCTTTTACTGTCATTCTGGTTCAGACTTTTCTCGACTTCCTTGTATTGGTCCTCTAACCAGCTTTCTTTTGCTTTCTTTATGCTCTTTTTAATCCTGTTGTTAATCTCCCTGTATTTTTTTTGCTCCTTCATGGTCTCCTCACTTACTCTTCAGTTTTCTCCTCACATCGCAGAGGTCGAGGATATCTGCTGTGACCCAAGGCTTCTTTATTCTACGATGCTTGCCAAGGATCTCTCTTGCTGTGTCTATTACTGCCTTGTTGAAGGTGATGATCAAGGAGTCTAGAATTATTTCTTCATGTCCCAGAATCATGAGTGGTGCAAATTTGCCGCCTATTGATGCTTCAAATGCTTGTGCCACGCTTGGATCTTTAAGTTTTTCAAGGTCGAACCTGATCCTAACTGGTCTGGCTAATTGGTCTTCCTCAGACGAAGTTTGATAGTCATCATAAGCAAGTCATGGTTGCTTCCTACAGTATACGCATCATGTTTTTATGAAAAAACACGTCGTGGGTGTGGAGCTTAATCCTTTTCACGCTGTGTCGTCGTGGACAGGATATCGTGGTCGTCGTGGATTGTCCACGTCATGGACGGATTAAGTTTTATTGCCCATTTGAAAGTCGCAGCAATATAATTATGTAATAGTGGATGCCCACTACCACGCGTGGAACTTACCTATCGGGTCAGCTACAGCACACAGTGCAGAATGCTCTTTTTAATTTGTACGCAATGCCATATAATATTCAAAGACTCGCTCACTAAAACGCATTCACATACGTGTATTGAAAGAGATGAAAGATAAATTGCCGAGAAAAGAGTCACGAATGATGCTTCACAAATTATACAAAGTTTAATTATCTTTATTTTAATGAGGGGGTGGGTGAGATTCTGTTTTAAACAAACAAAGGGTAAAATAAATCACACGTAAATACATGTATTAGTGGGTTTCATTCCGTTATTAAAATAAAAGAATACGAGAAATGTTGTGATTTTGTTTTTAATTACCCCAGTCACTTTTAAATGGTCTGCTTAAAATGTTCCCACACAATGAAATATACACGGTGCTATGCAATATACAACCTCTACTATTCCAGCCTGTTTAGTACTTGCGACTCAAATATACATGTCCATGCGACACATTTTCTCAGGAACAAGACACGTGTTTATTTTTACCGTAGACCTACTGTTTTTACTCTGACTCTTTGAAGAACGTAATGCTGCATTCTATGACCAACAGCTTTAAAAAATATACTTAAGATTGCTGGTTTGGTCATCTGACGAGTTTAATATTACCAAATGGACGGGTGAAAGCGATAAAAAGTGTGTAATCACGATTAATTTGCTTCAATTGGCGAAACTTTTAAAATTTCTGGTGTATTAATTAATTTATCATTCAGTAAGATTTATTTTGTGCTTTGGAATTACTTCTTTCTCCCATTGTTTAACTTGTACTGTATTACACGCAAGCTGAACATATCATATCTATCAATAATGCCTTGTACATCACCCAAAATTGCTACTCCACGTGTTTGCCAAGACTATAAAATCTATCTCTATTATTGCACTGATTGCTGTAAACACGTGGCTTCTTATTTTTCGTTAACTACTCCAACCTGTAGGTGGAAAAGTTTTGGCTTCAGAGGTTGTAAATCCCAATTATTTCCTGTTAATTTTGAACCGTTCATATTAATTCTAAGGTGGTCGCGAATATTGTCAGGTCCACCTTGATTATTGCAGTAATGCTCTCTCATTGGACTTTCAGTCTATTAAATTTCTGAAGCATTAAGTTCGTACATGGTTAATTATGACCAGATTCGACAATAGATAAGAAGAAAAAAAGACAAAGCAGGTGAATAACCCAATGAATTAAGGTCGAACCTGATCCTAACTGGTCTTGGCTTATTGGTCTTCCTCAGACGAAGTTTGATAGTCATCATAAGCAAGTCATGGTCGCTTCCTACAGTTGTGTATATCAGCTCCTGGGAAGCTACGTGTTCTGGCAATGTTTACGCTAGACCGGAAGCGCTTTCTCACCAAGATGTAATCAATCTGGTTGTGATGTTTTCCATCTGGGCTGTGCCAAGTCCATCTTCTGGATAATTTGTGCGGCCAAGGGTGTTCGTTAGCACTAGGTTATTGTATGTGGCGAAGTCCAGGAGCTTGAGACCTCTCTCATTGGTCTGCTTGTTACAGTATGGACCACAGACTTCTCGCCAGTCTGCTTGTGCGTCTTCTCCTACCTTAACATTCCAGTCTCCTTGAATAACCAGAATATCCTTCTTGGGTGTCTGGTCTATGAGAGTTTGAAGCTGGTTGTAGAACTCATCCAGTTCCTCATCATCATGGTCAGATGTTGGGGCATAGACCTGTATGATAGTGATGTTAAAGTGAGATGCCCTCACGCGGATTGTAATCATCCTGTTAGACACTGGTCGACAACCCATGACAGCACAGTGTATCTGTCTAAATAATAAAATCAACTGTTATGGGTTGAAGCTTTTTAACATTGCATTTTTTATTTTTAGATCAACATTTTGGCTCTGCCTTATTGTATCAGACAGGTTTATATGTGTATCAAAATTCTGGTACAATTTAAGACTAAGAACTTTATCTCTTCCCGCTAAAGCTTGTTCAAAGGTATCATCTAGTAAACCAATAAAAGATTCTCTCTGGTGGAAAACAATGTCTTGATGGACATCTGATTGGCAGTGTACATACCCCAGTATATATTTTTTTTATTTCATCCATAAGGAAAGGTTTTGAATTGACTGAATCAATGAGAAATCTAACAAGTTAATTCCCTGAGACAGAATAAAGTCTACCCTGTTGTACTTAACCATAAAATCCAGATACAACATTTTCCAGCATAAAATGTTTATTTTTTCGGCATAAATTGAGGAATATGTTGATGTTGATGATGTCAACAAGGTAGCAGGAGCAACAAATACCCCGTTGTATGAACTATAAATATGGTGGTTTCAAATTTTGGCAATGACCCTCTGTGCGCTGGAAATCGCAAGGTTAGACAAACAAATTTATAAAGTATTATAGTATCACATTCCACCTCAACTTGTACATTTTTATATACATTTGAAAATGTTCATATATTGGAACACTGAAATATTTAGATCAATGGATATGATAAAATCATTATCGTGTAATTATTTCCAGACCAACTAAAAAACCATCTTGTTTAAAAATGTTCACGAGTCACAAAGTTATTCAAAGTCTTTTGATTTATGGCTGGTCTGAATTTACCAATTTACCATTAGATTTTGGTACTATGAACCGATTTGAAATAACCTCTTCCTTATTATGTTATGAAGGTTCTATAGTTCCTTTCCACAACATTTTATCTACATGTACTTTAATTTATACTGGAATCTTTTGTTCATCACAAATTGTGATGTATTTTGGTATTCTGTTTTGCACATCACGTCATCAATTTTTTGGGCAAATACCCAATAATGCATGCAAAGGTGCTATATTTCCAGGGTTCAATTTATTCAATTCAATAAAGTTCAGTTGTTCCGACATTTTTCTGGTTGCTAAGCTTAAGCCAACCTTGCAAACTGACAGGCCTTACACAACATTATGCTTGGAAGAGTTATCTGCCTTTACAAGTGCCTTTGTTGTTTGTCAACAACTGACTTGACTTGACTTTGGATGCGTGCTTTGTTCCTTTTCATGGAAAGTTACATCCATGTTATAGCGACAGTGCCTGCAATATTGAACCCTGCAAAGTCTGACATCTCGAAGTCAGATGGGTTGAGTAATGGTATAGTGTCCTTGTCGGCAGCCATTTCTAATTTCTATAACTTCACACAGGCTTGATATAAATTGACCTGAACAGCGTTCGAAGGTCGGCTGCTTTAGTAAAAGTATCAACAATATAATAAACAGTAGCAACAATGTAATATACAGCAAGTTTATAATTTATTTATTTGAAACAAAACTGTGCGCAGACAGACATTCCCACATTTCGACGCAGTAATTATTTCTCATGGTTGAGATGGTATAGGGGTTGGTGCTATCAGGCAAGGCGATGGGTGTCATAACCCATGGATCCGGGTTTGAATCTCAGTAGAGTATGAATAAAATTCTCAAACCTGTATGATAATAATATTTATTCGTATTTAAAAATTCTGTTATTGTTACCATATCAAGCATTCTCCGGTAGAATCCAGGGATAGCACTTTCCGCTCTGCTTGGTGTATATTTGTAATTCTCTATAATAACTTCTGTATACCTTGATTTCTGTAGTAGGATTCCAGATGGACTGTGTATACAGATAAGAATTAATTACTGGGTTGACATGCGGGTATGTCTGCTGCGCACGAATGTCTATACCACCAACTTTGTATCATCATTTTTTGATGTGTGCATTGTTGAGATGGTATAGGGGTTGGTCCTAACAGGCAAGGCGATGGGTGCCATAACCAGCAGATCTGGGTTTGAATCCCCGTAGAGTACAAATTTAAATTCTCCAACCTGTATGATAATATTATTTATTTGTATTTAAAAATTTTGTTAATGTTATCAAGCATTCTCCTGTAGAATCCAAGGATAGCACTTTCCGCTTTGTTTGGTGTGTATTTGTAATTCTCTCTCTCTCTCTCTCTCTCTCTCTCTCTCTCTCTCTCTCTCTCTCTCTCTCTCTATATATATATATATATATATATATATATATATATATATATATATATATATATATATATATCAGAAAGAAATACATCCTTCACCTATTTAATAGGTCAGTTAAAATTTCCTTTGCTTTTTAAATGCAGCATGCATTCTCTAAATTTTGTGCTGTTGTTACCTTTATTTTTTTGTTTTCCTGTTGAAGAGGCATCAAAGTGCCAAGGGACTGACAGGGTCTGTGAGACAGGTTTAATACCTCAATTCATTTTCAAAACATCAGCTTTATGGAATATAGTGTAAATCACCATTTTTGAATTGGTACCATTATTTTGTGGATTTTGTGGCTGCTACAAACCAAGAATTTAAAGACCGAAAGAATAATAACCCTTCTATGGAAACAATAGGCCCTTTTCCCAATCCACTAATTTAAGCACTGATGAAAATGTAATTTTTTGCAAAACTACAAAAATTGATACCCACAAAAATTCATTCATTTGTTGTACTACATACTATTCCTGTTTTATTCATTTGTAGTACTACATACTATTCCTGTACATTATTTCATTTTTGTACAAAGAGTGAAGACATCCATTGTTTTTTGAATTACAAATCAAAGCAAATTTAAATTTTGTGCAAGTGATATTCATGGCTTCTTAATAATAAGCAATTGAAAAAGAGGATTTTAACTTTCAGTCTTGACTGAGTTACAACATAGAATACTGGTATACGTGTTAAAACAGGCTGCATTTAGTAATAAAATTTAGTCATACACATTTATATGGGATAATATACAAAGCCATGGGGCAATTATTTTTTTTACTGGGTTCACGTGTTAACATATTTGAAACATGTGACTCACATGATGATCAGGATAATGCTAGCATGCTCCAGTTACTATCCAGTTCAGATTTATTAGCTTGCTGAGCAAAATTTTTGATATACAATTTTTGTTGGGTTTGTTCTTAATGCGTGGAAGATTTTCCTGCCTGGTCAGACATATTGTAATGGACAGTGAGGAATTGGAATATTTACTTAAAAAAGCGTAAGTTAGCATAGGGATGCAAGTTGCAGCTTTTCTGTTAATTCTTTTGCAAGATAAGGCAGATAACTGTAAATATAATTTTTCAATGAAGTTTGAGATTTACGTTTAATGCAGCAATTTCAAACTATGAGTAAAATAAATTATTTACATGTATGAATAAAAGAGGTAATGTTAGCATATTTATTGGAAGGTTATTTTTTTTTAAGCACAAATACAAGCACTTTTAGATGTATATAGCTGAGAAATTACAGGAAGAATTCCATTGGAATGAGGGGCCCTGAGTGGTCTTAGGCACTCACCTTTACAAATCACTGACGTGTCCATTCTGTCCACATGGGTTTGAGTCTCCGCTTGGCCAACATGGGTATGTGAGAAAGCCTGCCAGTAGCTTGCTGTGGGTTGGTGGTTCTTCCCGGGGTTTTCCTGGTTCTTCCTCCACCAAATATACTGGTCACCATGTATAGCCTATCATGTCCTGAAAAATGGCATTAAACCCACAAAAACCAAAACCATTGGAATAAATGGAAATTTCCTATAGGTAAAATCTGAGACATAAATGAAATCACAGCAATATGCATAGTTATCCAAATAAAATCAAAATTTTTACAGAAATAAATAAAATATATTGGAATAATATAATCAGCACACATACAAAAAAACATACTTTTTGTCCATATAAGTTAATATTGCTATATATGGTATTGATTGACATGTACCAATATATATATAATTTCTCAGGCTGTGTGATAATGTATGATATTTAAAAGCACATCATCATCACCTACATTACAGTGTATATATATATATATATATATATATATATATATATATATATATATATATATATATATATATATATATATATATATATATATATATTAGCAGGTTTAAAAAAAGAGAAGTTTAAAGGGAAATATAAAAATATTAGTTTGTTCTTAGATCAGAAGATATTTTGATTAGTTCATATAATTGGAAGGTTCAGGCAAATGGCATGTTAATAATTTATAATAAATCATCATCTGTCATTGTGAAATATCCACAGATCTGGTGCAAGTGGTATACATGTATTTGGAACATGAAGTTTCCATTTGTTGTGGGATAAACATTAAATAAATAAATACTATCTTGCTTTATAGTCTTTACAAATAAAATACTATAAACTTTCTTTTATTTGCATCTGTTCTACTAAATGTAATGGTTTTCTTACATTGGTCAATCAGTATAAAGTCCCTCAGTATACTGCTGCCTTCTTATACCCTAAGTATGACCATGGATATTATTCAGTTGGCTATAAAGTCCCTCAGAATACTGTTTCCCTCTTGTACCCTAAGTATGACCATGGATACCATTCAGTTGGCTATAAAGTCCATCAGAATACTGTTTTCCTCTTGTACTCTAAGCATGACCATGAATATCATTCAGTTGGCTATAAAGTCCCTCAGAATACTGCTGCCCTCTTGTACTCTAAATATGACCATGGATACCATTCATTTGGCTATAAAGTCCCTCAGAATACTGTTTCCCTCTTGTACCCTAATTATGACCATGGATACCATTCAGTTGGCTATAAAGTCCCTCAGAATACTGTTTCCCTCTTGTACCCTAAGTATGACCATGGATACCATTCAGTTGGCTATAAAGTCCCTCAGAATACTGTTTCCCTCTTGTCCTTTAAGTATGACCATGGATACCATTCAGTTGGATATAAAGTCCCTCAGAATACTGCTGCCCTCTTGTACTCTAAATATGACCATGGATACCATTCATTTGGCTATAAAGTCCCTCAGAATACTGCTGCCCTCTTGTCCTCTAAGTATGACCATGGATACCATTCAATTGGCTATAAAGTCCCTCAGAATACTGCTGCCCTCTTGCACCCCGAGTATGAACATGGATCCCATTCAGTTGGCTATAAAGTCCCTCAGAATACTGTTTTCCTCTTGTACTCTAAGCATGACCATGGATACCATTCAGTTGGCTATAAAGTCCCTCAGAATACTGTTTCCCTCTTGTCCTTTAAGTATGACCATGGATACCATTCAGTTGGCTATAAAGTCCCTCAGAATACAGTTTCCCTCTTGTCCTCTAAGTATGACCATGGATACCATTCAGTTGGCTATAAAGTCCCTCAGAATACTGCTGCACTCTTGTCCTCTAAGTATGACCATGGATACCATTCATTTGGCTATAAAGTCCCTCAGAATACTGTTTCCCTCTTGTACTCTAATTATGACCATGGATACCATTCAGTTGGCTATAAAGTCCCTCAGAATACTGTTTCCCTCTTGTCCTTTAAGTATGACCATGGATACCATTCAGTTGGCTATAAAGTCCCTCAGAATACTGCTGCCCTCTTGTACTCTAACTATGACCATGGATAGTATTCAGTTGGCTATAAAGTCCCTCAGAATACTGCTGCCCTCTTGTACCCCGAGTATGAACATGGATCCCATTCAGTTGGTTCAATTTTGTTTATCATTGATAATTAATTTATTTCACTTCATTTTTGGTCTTAGCTACTGAGGACCATATATTAATGTGATTTTACATCATTAAATACCCTAATTTTGTGTTTATATACACTATTATGACACCATTTTGTTGGATCATACCTCAGTATAAGGTGACTTCACTTAACACGGGTCACTTTAATGGCTCCAGTGAACAGTGTAATGAAGGGATAGTATTGTATTTTGTTGCTATGAAAATTTGCTGATCTGACTCGTAAAGCTATTCATGTCAGTTTCATTTTACAGATTGATTATATGTGCAATTTTCAAGACAATAAATAGTATGCAATAAAAAGTAGTTTCACAACATTTCACAATTCAGTTGTGTCTGCAAAGTCAGATTTTATGCTAGTGAAATTGTTTCAATTGACAAGATGTATTTGATTATGTAAATACAAATATATTGCAAATAAAATATAAGTGAAAGGCAATATAATTAAGTTGGATTATGATTGTGATGAAACTAAAGAAAGCTGCAGCTTGTGTTCCTAAATAATTGTAATATCTATCAAATACCAATCACTGAATCTAATAACAAAAATCTGGAAACAAAATCAGAATGGACTCAGTTAATAATAAAATCTTATTAACTAGTTCTTTTCATTATCCTCTTCTTTCTCTTTTCAGTTTTTGTATGTTACACACCAAGACGCACCTTTTTCTTCTTCAAATACGTTACCCAATCATAATACCTTAGGAGAACTACTACCACCTCGCAAATCCAGCCCTCCCAAGCTAAAAGCTTTTTAGCTAAAAGATAAAAGTTATCTGCCCACATAGGTGGCAGTTAGCTAGAATTATCTCCCCTTGGTACAGGGATTGGCGCTAAATAAGATGCATACATAAGTTACTAATTCCGCTTGTGCAGTGTAGCATGCTCTTGACTCAACAGAGAGGCCTCACAATACCAGTACAAGACTTTGGAAGTTTTCTACAAGAGAGCAAGTTGGAAGAATTTTTCTCTACTAAGGGAAGTATACTCAATCTATATATTTCCGACTTTTCTTTCTTGCTTTGATGACAAGTTCATGTCTTTGTATCACTTTGTTGTCCGCACACACATAGGTGCTTGCATACTGTACCTGCACTGGTCACCAGGGCATTCCACACATGGCTATAGCCTTCCTTTGCAGGTATGGTGTGTAATCCAGAAAACTTATTAATATTGCTGTATAATTTCTGCATGGCAGATACATACTGGTAAGTTTTCTATGTTCACCTAATCTTAGCATCCACCTCATGGTTAGGTAACGTGATGCTATACTGATTGCCAGTATAAGCTGTCATTTGGCCTTACCTACAGGTAACAATATAGTATATTGATATTATTGCATCCACTATGTAAATATCATAAGCGATGCTGAAAACATAATTGGTGCTGAGATTGTGTGTGCTATACAACCCACTTGCTGTATAGTTTCCACCAGGTGCGGATACGTACAGGTAAGTTTTCTACATAGTTATCATAGTGTCCTCTTCATAAGCACTAGAGCCGACGCTTTGATGATTTTCCTGTTTAGGCAGTCAATCTACCTTTCCTACAGGTAACTTAAATTCAAGTAATATTGCCAAACATCCACTTCGTAAGTATTAATAGCGATGTTTTAATATTATACCTGTATTTACACTCATTTACAGGTAAGGTTATAGTGTTTTGCTCTGCATGTGCATGCTACGGGTCATTAAGCAGGACATGTGCGAGTCTGCACCTGTTATTGTCTGCACTATTTTGTCGTACAGATTAGACCATGGGCAAGACTGGATGTAAATTGTGTAAACGTTGGAAACAAGCAAAGGACAACCACCCTACTTGTTTTGTTTGCTCTGACTGTCTACCTACAAACACTTGTAACACGTGTGCAGCATGGACAGAATCTCAATGGGCTGCAACAGTAGGGGCACCTAAAGTGAAGGCACTGAAGCACCCCTTAAAGGATGATGATGCAATAAGTATCCACATGGACGTTGCCGTGCTACAAGATTTACTTGCAGAGACTCCACTCTGTTCATCAGCTACGAAGCATCACAAGCCAGTACGCACTGCTACTGCTCCAGCTCCTCCTTCACCTTTGCAGCACGATAAGCCTTTCTTTCCCATACCAATAGGCATAGTATCAGGGCTCAATGCCATATTGCCTGATGTACAATGAAATCGAGAGAAGAACAGAATATCTTCCACTTCACATTCAATGACTGGTTACGAGGATCAGATATCCCATACCCCATCTCAGAGTTATGAACCGGACAACATCAGGCTACCAGAATGACTTCTGTCCAGTCTACCGAACCATCACAAGGGCACGCATAGGGATCGGGCTATCATGCATAGTGCCTCTAGGCACTCTCTGTGCATGATGCCCAGCCTAGTGCCTCAGTACCCAAAGAATGCCGCTGCACTGCCTTCTCAAGCCTTTGGCACTAAAAGGGAACCTTCACTTAGCGACCGCCTGGAAGTCACTGTATCTCATTTGGGGCATTCTGCAAGCATGGTCAGCTCTGGCCCTTGACATTCATCTCCTGCCCCATTGCAGGTGTTACAAGAGACGTCAACGTCACCACCTTAGTCCACTAATGACGAAACTGGTTCCATATCCCGCTCGTCTCGGTTAGATCTCACTATGATGCATGAGGACTCGGCCTTTAGGGCTTCAATTGAGGAAGTTTTCTGCCTCAGTTCTGTCCTCTTCCTCCCTCATCATCAACTACCTGATCCAAAGTCCCGGTATCTGTGGACCTCTTGACCAAAAAGGCTGAACTGACTTTCCACCTACTGCCACAGTCTGGTAGAGTTTCTGACCTGTTTGGCTGCTTACATCGCCAATTAAAAGACCCAAGTGTCAACTGCCTCTTTTTCATGTAAAGACGCCTTCCCTCAAATTTCAGCCAGCAATTCTACAAGACACACACACCAGCTTTCCATATAGATACCTCAGCAGTCAACCGCAACATTGCTGCAGTGTGGATGACTAAGCCATACTCCATACGCATGGACTGGAAGCATTTCAATGACACCCAACAATTGGTATGTAACATTGTGGCCATGGGCTCTATGTTGGACCTGGTATCCATGTTGATCTTCAAACAAGCGGAACTCAGCTTATCATCATCTGCTCTGATTCCTATGGATCATGCGTGGGAATCTGTGTCCAGAATGGCCTGCATCTTAAATAGAGCTGCTCATCATACTTTTACCACTGCTGTCACAGCAGCTATGAACCTACAACTGGTGGAATGAGATGCTGTGTTCTCGACCTTCACCTTTCTCAAAGACCACCATAAGGCAAAGCTTTGCTCACAACTTTTGTCCTTGAGCCTCCTGTTTAATGGCCAGATCAACAACATTAACCGGCAAGCCACCAAGGAGACAACTTTCCCACAGCGGGGAGACTTTTCAGGACATCAGAAGGATCCCCAGAAACCCCCTAGGACACAAGCCACTGGGAAGCAGTATTACCAACCATATCCCTGATGGCAGACACAGTCCTCCCAAACAAAAGGGGACAAGAGGCAGAGAGAAGGCAATCATTTTTGCAAGTGTTTCTCTCCACAACAGCCTCCCTACAACAAAAAATGAGGTTGTACTCATGCCGCCCTTTTTCCACACATCCCAGTCGGTGGAAGGCTCCAATTCTTCGCTGCCGAATGGGACAATATACGCCACGATCACCTATGGAACTGGCAAGTGGTTTTGGAGGGACTTAAGATTGCCTTCAGCACACCTCCCCCTCTGTCCAGGGTTCCTTCAGCTACAAACTTCCCCAACGACCCATTCAAAGTCACCACTATGCAGCAAGAAATCAATGACCTCCGAAAAAGGGAGTTAGAAATCGTTCATAATACATATTCTCCGGGATTTTATTTGAGGTGTTCCTTTTCCCAAGGCCAAAAACATGCTTCATCCCATCATCAACCTATCCGCACTCAATCTGTTCATTTGCACCCCTTAGTTCACAATGAATACACCACGTTGGGTTCTCAATGCCATCATTTGGAGGGAGACTACGCAATCAGTGTGGACTTAAAAGATGCGTATCTTCATGTCCCTATTCACACGGCTTCCAGGAAGTTCCTGAGATTTGCCTGCAAAGACACTGTTTACTAGTTTCAAGCACTCCCATTTGAACTCAACATCAGCCCCAGGGTTTTCACACAATTGATGGATTGGGTAATGGCCCATGTCCGGATCACCTATATGGTGGCAACATCAAACTACCTGGATGACATCCTACAAAAACATTAGGTAAGTCATATGTTGGAGCAAGACATGATATCCCTGGTTACTCTCCTTCTCAACCTTGGCTCACATGGCTGAATAAGACACCGTTTGAACTGCTCTTGTGAGCCTCATTGGTTCATCTCTCATACGAGACCTGCTTCCTCATCATATTGGCGATGGCAGGCCACATCAGCGGAATAGATGCACTGTCAGTCGACCCCAACTACTTACAGTTCAGACAAGATGGGTTGTATCACTCATGACGGCTCTTGCTTTAATTGCCAAGAACAGACTACCATTCATGGGCAACCAAACCTTTGTAATGAAATCTCTGGCTATTTTAGACACTTCATCTCAAGGTCATCTACAGGACCCAGTACGGGTTCTGAAGTGGTACCTGAAAGGACCGAGCCGGTCCGTCGAAGGAGATCACGCCACTCTTTACCCTTCAGAGAGGGAAAGGATGACATATGAGCACAGGCACTTTCATCCTTGATTGATAGGATTATTTGTTCCGCATATCGGGGAAATAACTCCAACTCATATGAGTCTATTACTTATTTCGGCTCACGAAGTTAAGGCAGTTGCCACAAGCATTGCATTTGAGCAAAACTGTTCCCTGACTGACATCATTCATGCCATGGGATGGAGGTCCGAGTCCACTTTCTCCAGCTTTTATTTCCAAGATCTTTCATCCCAAAAGATTCAGCTCAACTTGGTAGGACCTTTAGCTGTGGTGCAACAGGTTACCTTCCTGGGTCAGTTGACAGCTTCATAGGAAGTGGTTTCATGACTTCTGCTCTATTTGCTGGGTGAAAAAAAATTTCCCTTTGAAGCCTCTCCCTGACATTCGGAGTCTATTCTACAGTTGGGTCATCTAGAAGCTGTCTCACATACCTTAGGGTACTGGAGATGGCCTCTCCAGGTTAAGGGGATGTAACTCCCTGCACCTCTTACCTATTCTCCTAAGGTATTATGTTCGGGTAACGTATTTAAAGAAGAAACAAATTTTCCTAGGTAAAATATGTTTCTTCAATAATACTTACGCGATCATAATACACATACACCCTCTCAGAGAGCATGCTTCCCGCTCCAGTAGTAACTGAAGTATGCATGAGATTTAGTGTCAATCCCTGTACCAAGGGGAGATCACTCTAGCTAACTGCCACCTAGGTGGGCAGATAACTTTTAGCTTTGGGTGGCTGGATTTGCGAGGTAGTAGTAGTTCTCCTATGGTATCATGATCGGGTAAGTATTATGAAAAAAGCATATTTTACTTAGAAAAAATGGTTTTCCATCACCAAAATGTAAATGGAGTTAATTGTTTGAATAATATGTCACTATTTTAAACAGTCTTATGGGCAAAAATTAATTTCTCTGAATTAGCTTGTTAAATTATAATAGAATTATTATCTCCATAATGATACTGATGATTGGTATTTGGTAGTCATCACAATGGTGGGATAAATGTTCCAACTTCCTCACATCCATTGGATGAAAGGTAATAATATTATATTATTATAGCTTAATAGATGAAAATTTTTAAATAATTACTATTCATTCTTTTTCATTGGTACCATTTTTTGGTGGATTTCAAAGTTGCAACAATCCACAATTTAAAAGCCCCATATGAACAATGATCTGTCTGTTAAGACAGTAAGACCCCGTTTTCTGTTACTGGCATATATCCATGAACTAAAGTGCCAATCAAAAGGTCATTTTTTGTGAAATCACACAAATGTATAACCACAAAAATACCATATATTTATTGATCTGGGGGAAGTTTCTGCATGGTTTAATTTTCACAGTTTTCATAACTTAGTTACAAACCTCATAATAATAAAAAATAAAACATTGGAGGTCTTAGAACTGAAAAATCATGAAAGATAAACATGCAGATTTTTACAAACAATAACCCTTGCAGAATGAAATATAATATTGGAAGAGCTGAAAAATCATGAAAGATAAACATGCAGATTTTTACAAATAAAATAATTTGCAAAGATTTAGGAATGTTATAAATTTCACTATAAAGTGTATCTTAAATTGAATTCATAGTATTTAAGTCTGTCATCTTCTAGAATGTTATTTAAACAGTACTCTCTCACCATAAGGTACCTCAATTTAAGGCAGCCCCTTAATATGTATGGTCACAGATCCCATTTTATTTTTTAATAGTAATATTATGTATAAAATACCTTAATATACGGTGACCTCACCAATAAGGTGGTCCACTTTTATGTCTTCCATGAACAGCGTTATAGTGGGGGAGTACTGTAATTCTTTGTCATTGCAAATGTTTCTAAAAGCTTTACAAAATCTAGTCAGAATACATTTCATTATATGAAGCCTTGAACATTGAGGCATACTTGAAAGAAAAAAAGATACCACAGTAGAGTTGTTACAGTTTATATATTCTAACTTGATGCATCGGTCTTTTCATAGCCAGTATTAAGTAATCAAATTTAAATCAGGATTATAGTTTATGTTATGTGTTTGTGAATTGTGTATGTGTATTGGAGTTTTTGTGCACAGATTATACAAAACTACAATTTGGGTCTTCTCATAATAAAGGGAATTCTTTTGGTAGAAAGTGAAAAAGAGGAGCTTTAAAAAATTGTTTATTGCTGAGAAATTGGTTTGGGAATATAAATGACATTGTTTTCAATAATCAAAATTTTGGACCTGGTTTCAGCAAGTAAATAGAACAGCTGTGATGATACAGTGATAAAAATTGGGAATATGTATATTTTTTTATTAGACAATACATTATATTAGTATTCCAATGCTGGCATGTTACGTACAATACAGTATAAAATCTACATGCACATGTAATAATAAAATAAAATTGACACTTTTGAAATACAGTAATTTTTTGTATCCTTTCTCATTTTTAATCCATAACAATCAAATTCCAAAATAAAAATGAATTTATCCTAAAACTGAAAAGTTGGAAGGTCAACATATTTGAGAGTTAAAGTATATATGTGAATATTGTACAAAAATAACAGAAAATAAAGCAAATTTTATTCAAAATATGTTCTATACTTATTTATAGCCTAATAGTTTTATGCACATTTATATCAATATTTAAGAATTTCTCTTGATGACCAATGTGTTTAAAAGGTCCTTACTATTTTTAATAGAATGTACATTAAACTGAAATTACAGTAAGAACTTCATCCGTTCCATTTAAACCATCAGGTATTGGTAGTAAAATAATACATCCTTTATAAGCAGCTAATTAGGTTGAAATGTTGATAAATAGTTTTAGTTCTACTGGTCATAGACCAGAAGAGCTTGTGGGATGACCTGTTGTTTGTTGTCTGTCATCATTTGATGTCTGTCCATCCATTAGCAGAAATTTGTTATTGCTACTCCTCCCAAACTACTTGGAGGATTGCCATAAAACTTAACACACATTCATCCCAAGGTCTAGTTATTCCTAAATGAAAATGGTGCTGCTCAGACATTCAGCAAGGCCTCCACAGCAGCCATCTTGAAAATCTTGTTATTGTGTCTCCTCCTGAATGGATGGTCATATTGACATGAGGTTTTCATCAGAAGACTTCTTATGATGTCTGGTTGGTCCTAAATGGAAGGGGCTCCGGGTGGCTGATTGGTCTAATGTGCTCACCTTTACAGATCACTTGCACATATCACCTCTGTCCATGTGAGTTCGAGTCGGCTTGACCAACATGGGTATGTGAGGAAGCTTGCCAGTAGCTTCCCATGGGTCAGTGGTTCTTCCTGGGTTCTTCCTCCACCATGTATAACCTATCATGTGCCGAAAAATGGTGTTAAACTCCACAAAACCAAACCAGTCATAAATGAAAATGGTTCCGCTCAGACATCTTGAAAATCTTGTTACTTGTATTGCAAATCCTCCTGAATGGATAGTCATATCAACATCAGGTTTTCATTAAAAGACTTTGTATGATGTCTAGTTGGTTCTAAATGAAAATGGTGCTGATTTGAAATTCAGTATGGCCACCATAGCAGCCATCTTGAAAATCTTGTTATTACTACATGTACTCATCCTGAACAGAAAGTCATATCAACATGGGGTTTTAACTAGAAGGTTTCTTATGATGTCTAGTTTGTTCTTAATGAAAATGGTTCCACTCGGACATCCAGTATGGCCACCACAGTGCCATCATGAAAATCTTTATTACTACTCATTAATCGATGGTCGTATCAACATGGCTTTGATACTAAAAGACTTCTTATGATATCTGGTTGGTCCTAAAAATAAAAAATGGTGCCAATCTGACATCCAATATGAAATGATGTAAAATTCAGACAGAAAACAACTGATCTCCTGAAAATCTTAGGATGATTCTTGGTCTTACAAAGGAATACATGTACTTAATACATCAACATATGCTTGTAAATAACGAAAAAAATGGAATTTTGGATTCCTGGAAATTTTTTTTGGCCGATAGATCATCAGTCCCTTCAAGGGACTTTTGTATATATACATGTATGTACACGTCTTGATTTTTAAAGTCCTTAATTATGGCAGTTTGAATTTTGAATGTCAAGGTTGTATCCTTGCATTCATCATAATGTGAACTCTGTTATGTGGAATATTTCATTCTTCTTTCTTTCTTGCAAGATACTTTTTACAATACACTGGCAGTATGTGTTAACTTGAAGTTATTAATTTACGTAATAAGTATCACTGCTAATTATAAATAGCTTGTTTATGTTTGTGAATTAATGAAACTAAATGAGTAATTTTGAAAAATGTTTATTTAGTAATGATTATGTTAATGAGGGGGATATATGAGAATCATATCTGAGTAAGTGTCTGGTTAAGTCTATACTAAGTACAGTACCTACCTCCATATATGTATACATTTCAGCTGTAGGCAAATGTTTTTATAAACAATTATCATCACCATTTACTAATAGAAATAAACATGTATATTAATTAACAATTTAAAAATATATATATTTCATAAAATAAAGCTCCTAATTTTCATAATGCATTATTTTTATTATTTTAATTTTAAGGATTTTTTAGGTATAATAAAAAATGTGAAAATATATAAAAATGCCTTGGTTTTGATCATATATGAGTCGATGATGATACAGTGTAAGCTTAACAAATTTTATAATAATAATAAGAAGAAGAAGAAGAAGAAGAAAATTAGAATAATAATCTACAACTTTGATAATACTTCGTGTATGTGAAAATTTCAGTTTTTAGCAAATACATTGGCAGTTTTTGTCATCAACACCTACATAAATAATGAAAATTGTTTTGAATATATCTATTGATTTCTGATGAATTTGTATAATAAAGTAACAATTTTCAAATTACTTACTGTGCATGTTTTAAAATAAGGGCATATTTTTCCCTTTTATTTTTTTTTAATTTTTGGAAAATGTTAGAACTAAACTTTGCAAATATTGAATGCAGATTATGCCTTATTTACCTTCTATGTATGTGTTGTCCAAGGTTTACACTCCTTCACCCAAAATGGACTTTTCCAGGAACTGGAAAACGACCATGAGCAGTCTCTTTGTTTACAGTGAAAACTTTTCTATGGTTTGAAATGTGAACAAGATGACAGTATTAGGGACACCCTGGTGACAGTAGGGTTAGAAATTAGAAATTATTGAATGAAATGACTAAGTTTTGTACATTTGTTATATACTTGAGGCTTTTCATTTTTAAAATTGAAAGGGGGATGTAAACTACCAATAGGGTTGGTGAAGACTGTAATGATTTGTTTGTAGGTGGGTTGCTAGCTTGGTTGCCTGGTAGTATAGTGTGGATGTTTATGATTGTCCTGTGTGGACCATATTCATCCCTGTGTGGATACTATTCAGTCCTATGCAGACTAGCATTATTCCCAGTGTGGGTACTGTCCACTCAGTGTGGACCCTCTACAGTTACTTACTCAGCATTCTATGACGACTTGCACATTGAACAAGTTATAAGCCATGGAACATACCATTAGAAGTAGAATTGTTGCTATTTTTCTTCTTCAAACTGACAGATACCTCAATCTACATTAGTGTTTTTCTTTTTATTTCAGCAAATGCCAGACCATGTTGTCCCTGTAATATTTACTGTTTCTCGTCTTCCCCTCAGTGCACCGGGTCAGCAGAGCAGCTTTATCACAGTGTAAGTGTATAAATGAAGTAGAAGTTTGGTGGAATCAATTGCAGGTTTGCACAGATCTGAGGAGACACTCTTTTTAAACATGGGCAAGTCTAAGGTTTTGTAGACAGGAGGCTTAGGCTGAAAACTACTCGTGTATAAGTTGATACCAACTGCAAACTGCATAGACCCAGATCTACCATCACATAATGGACCAGGCAGATCTGGGTCTTTGCAGTTTGTAAGGACTAAACAGTAGAACAAACAATACAGACCCTGATCTGCTGGTGCATTATGTGACAGCAGATCAGGGTCTATGTTGTTTGCATTTCAACTGGGGTTATACGCGAGTATATAAAGTATACAATACTCCCTCATTAAAATGTTGTCCATGGGAGCCATATGGTATACAATACTCCCTCATTAAAATGTTGTCCATGGGAGCCATATGGTATACAATACTCCCTCATTAAAATGTTGTCCATGGGAGCCATATGGTATACAATACTCCCTCATTAAAATGTTGTCCATGGGAGCCATATGGTATACTGCCTTATAGTAAGACTGTCTTATAATAAAGGAAATGATACATATGATTTTACAAGTATTTTATTTAGTGGGATCCATGACCATACCCACCTTATAACAGCAACCATGCTATCATTAAAGTCCTAATATTGAGAGAAGACTGTATGTAAACAAGAATTCATCCTTATTATATTACAAAATTGATTTTCATAGAAGTACATAATATGTATCGTCTATACTTGTGTATAAGCCTGGTCCGAATGCAAACAACATAGACCCTGATCTGCTGTCGCATAATGTGCCAGCAGATCAGGGTCTGTGTTGTTTGTTCTACTGTTTAGTCCTTACAAACTGCATAGACCCAGATCTGCTGGCGCATTATGTGATGTTAGATCTGGGTCAATGCAATTTGCATTTGGTATCGGCTTATATGCGAGTATATACGGTATACAAACATCTGACAATAGCACTGTGTCTCTTACCTGCAACATTTGAACATGCAGAAAAGCTATTAATCCATTTTCCTGATGATTCCATGCTTTATTTGCATTGTTACATTTTGATAGAACCCAAATATATCATCAGATAATTGCGGATCTATACATTATATGTATTTGTGTGCAACATCTGCCAACTTGCAAACAGTATTGACTTCAGTCTGCATTGAATAATTTGATAGCAGATCAGGTGTTATGAAGTTATGTGCCATGTATGATTTAAGGCAAACAGTGCAAACCCAAAAACTTTCTTTATTATATTAATCTCAGTTTCACATTATGTGTCAAATTAACATTCTTGTCATTTGACGAATGCTGTGGAAGATTGATCCATGAGATAGAAAGAAAAAATATATGTTTTAAAGGGATATAAATCTGCACTGAACTGACAGATATTTGTTGCTATTAATTGTTTTATGACTTTCATGAAGTATACTTATGCTTGTTAAACAGGATGATTATTTTGGGCTGAAAACTATTTACTGTTATAAGACTTTCATATATACTTAAGAAAAAAAATAGCAGGGCAAAATATCATGTACCACTATTTCTCAACTGTTCTAATTTTTGCTCATGTAAAAATGTTGGGCTCTTAAACTAATTTACAGCAATTTTCTCATCTCAGATTTTCCCTATGGAACACCATGATGGGCACTTCTCTACTCAGCATGCCCTGGGCCATTAAACAGGTAAGACTTTTTTCCATCAGGAAATTCAGCATTTTAAAATGTAAGTTTTCTTTGAATCAGCAGCAGGTTTGAATAACATGATTCAACCTTTAAGGCACAGGTGACTTGAAGAAGCTGGAATACCTGAAGAAAACCACTATTGTCACTATGATGGTTGTTAGTTTGATAAATATATGTATAGGATCTTTAATTTTTGCTTATTGGATGTAAAATTTATAATAGTATTTGAATGATTTAATATGCTATAACCAGTTTTTTTTATTGGCATATTGCTTTACTCTTATTCCATGAGTTTCTCAAATTTGATGTTTGTTGAATACAAGTTTTGAGATTCTGTTTATCCATAAATACAATTCTTTTTACAACAACCATATTTGATTTCCAGCCATTTTTGTTGTACTAATGAATCTGTCATTGTAAATGCCTTTAATGTAAAAGGGAGGGTTACATCCCATGTCTTGAATGTAAAAGTAAGGGTTACATTCCGTGTCTTTAATGTAAAAGTTAGGGTTACATTCCATGTCTTTAATGTAAAGGTGAGGGTTACATCCCATATCTGGAATATAAAAGGGAGGGTTACATCTGATGCCTTTAATGTAAAAGTGAGGATTACATCCCATCAGTTATATTGTTGTTTTAATTCATATTAAATAGAGACTGACTGGGTAAGTAGAGTATTGCTTTTTTAATTTGCATTGAATCTAGCTCCACACAAATACTCATTCATAATATTTGTTATACAAGATTATTGTTCTTGTTTTCAGAGTTTTTCTATTACAGCAATGTCTAAGAAACAAAGTGTTGGGAAATGTCGGCACAAGAAAGTCCCCTGGGACACCCACCCCACCTGCCTGGCAGACGGTTGTCCTTTTTGTTGTTGCTGGTCAGATGAGGTCTCGGACCTTGCTGAAAGCAGATGGACATATAAGGGGAGGAAGAAAGGGCATTTTTTTTCGTCTTTAGAGTATTCAGGTTTCTCCATCTCTGAGTCCCTTGGGTCTCAGAGGAGAATTCTTAGTTCTTCGGGGAAGAAAGGTACATAGAGGTCCCAATAGTATATGGGATCAATCTCATCGAGGACTTATAAGGCCCATCCCAAAGAAGGATATAAACGTGTGGAGATTGAGTAGTGTTCTCCGATGAGGGAGGAGCAGCACCCTCTACAATTCCACAGGGCAGAGAGCAAGTCACACTCCACCATGAGGGAGAAGCAGCACCCTCTTCTGGACCACAGTTTGGTGATGGCTGAGAGTGAGTTGCTCCCCCCCCCCCCTTCTTCAGTCAGGGAGCATCAACTCAACATCCTCTCAAAACCCAAAGTCCATTAGTAGTGACAGGATTGAGCCACCCTGCAATTTGACCGGTAAATGACAAAGGGTCACCAGGCACCATTCACTGGTCTATGAGAATGTATGGGTCACTGGTCATTGGAGCCCCTTGGTAGTGGGATAGGGATTGGGTCGAAACCCTCCCCCCTCCTTTCGCCAGGCTTCCGTTGAATCCCACTAGGGACTGTGAGTCAGTGTACAGTTGCCAGACTAGGGAAGGGGATTGGATTGGTATCCCCCCCTTTCCTATTATCCCACTCAATCCCTATGGGATGTGGGGTCATCCAGTGCATGGAAGTGATTGATCCTTCCTTTTTATGCAGCCATGGACTTCAGGGCCTTGGTCCCATACTAGAGAGGTTGATGTTACGGTCCATAGGCTGACATCACCCTCTCACATAGTGGAGACTAAAAGGAGGGAGGGGGCAGGCCCTTTTCTCCCAAACGCCTTAGGAAGGTCAAGAGTCACTGTCACGGAATTGTATAAATCCCTTTTATTAAATACATGTACTCGGGTTTCATTTTTCAGTATAACAACGATGCCCGAGAGTGAGTTATGTATATTGTACAATATTTCGAAACAGTGAGTTCGGTTCATCCCATGCCGCACATGCGAAGTGCTTTCGATGGGAAAATGCACCAAGCGTACGGACGATGTAGAGCTGCATCGTCCGTGTATAAATTCCTCACCGTAAGACTAAATCTTTACATTACGGAACGTCTTGTCAGTGAGCAGTCTACTTAAGGACTTGCACGTCTTCAGCTGTAGAGGTACGTAAATAGTTTATTAATTTATAGCGTATATTTTCTATGAAGCTTCGGCTTGCATAGTACAATGCAAATATTCTTGTTTGTATACTTTCTATTCTTGTTTGTTCTTAATAAGAGCTTTATATTAGCAATATAAAGTGACGTTTTTAGGAAACGTTTAGTACCATAAGATTCTTATCGGACACGTGTAGGTTCACTTTTGAACTTGTTCATTGCTTTGTAATGTCGTGCCGATAATGTAATTTGCATAACTTACCGTATATAACGTCATTATGTGTTATCGTATATGCCCGTGTCAATCATACTACACGGTGTTAGATTTATTTTCAGCTGATCATGATCGGAGTCGACGAGGTCCCAGTTATGGAGGGGACAATGGAAGTCGACTGTGGCAGCTGTAGAACTGGCCAGGGCAGCCGTGGGGCTGAATGGACGGTGTGTTGCTTGGGTGCCGGGTGGTTGGGCATTGTTGACCCATTGGTGGGCGTGGATCGCTCGATTGACCAGTGCGACCAGCAGTGACGGAGTGTCTTTGAGTCACTCCATATATGTAATCTTTTAGCCGTGGGCTAATTTTGGGGTTTTGTGATACCCAGTGGTTCGGGAGTGTATGATATATATTTTTGCTATATGAGTAAAAATACATCATTTTGCTATCTGAGCAAAACACATCATTCCTTTCTCATGTTTCATTATTTGAGGGTATATATTTTTGCTATATGAGTAAAAATACATCATTTTACTGTCTGAGCAAAACACATCATTCCTTTCTCATGTTTCATTATTTGAAGGTATATATTTTTGCTATATGAGTAAAAATACATCCTTTTGCTATCTGAGCAAAACACATCATTCCTTTCTCATGTTTCATTATTTGAGGGTATATATTTTTGCTATATGAGTAAAAATACATCCTTTTGATATCTGAGCAAAACACATCATTCCTTTCTCATGTTTCATTATTTGAGGGTATATATTTTTGCTATATGAGTAAAAATACATCATTTTGCTATCTGAGCAAAACACATCATTCCTTTCTCATGTTTCATTATTTGAGGGTATATATTTTTGCTATATGAGTAAAAATACATCATTTTGCTATCTGAGCAAAACACATCATTCCTTTCTCATGTTTCATTATTTGAGGGTATACATTTTTGCTATATGAGTAAAATACATCATTTTTGCTATCTGAGTAAAACACATCATTCTTTTCGTCGTCTGAGATTACGATAAATCATTAGCCTTTGTCATTGCACTGTGTATTTATTTATTTGTGTTCATATTTGGGTTACTGTATTAGGTTCGTGCGGATTATGTTAATTTGTCCAATATTTGGACCCTATACACGCACGTATTAATCATAACCCTTCTTCCCATTCAAGTCATTCATCAATAAACATTGCATTTTTATCACCATCAACAGTGTTCTGTTATAAATTTGAAATCCAACCCGGTTATCTTGTTACAGTCACTCTCGCCCTCATGCTGAATCTGCCACCAGGGACAGTCCCCTCACTCTGCATGAGGAGTTATGGGACAAGGTTTCCCTAATCCCTAATTCTCCCCCACAACAGAGAGATACTGGGCAACAAAAGTCCTGCCTCCCAGTTGCGAGAGTCGGACAAAGACATCCTGTCAGTTCTTGTGGATTCTTGCGAGTTTGACATGCAGCAGGCTGAGGTGGCACCTCCTTCCTTCTAGTCCACTGCCTCTCTCCAACCATTGTCCTAGATGGTGGATCAGGAAGAGATCTGGTCCTTTGATAAGGCGGTCAATGAAGTTTACCATCTTCTACCTCGGGATTTGTGTCGCAAGCCTTTAGGCTTATAGGACAATAAAACTGTCCAGTTTCGAGAGACTCTCCCGGGGCGATCTACTGCCCAGATCTGTTGCTCAACACTTGGCCATGGTCAATGAACTTTCTCAGAAGTTTAGTAGGGGCCAGGAGTTTGCTAGCCTTCCACCAAACTGGCAAATTCACTAGTGGTCTGTGTCCTTGATAAAATATGAGGACTACTGGGTATGCATCAGTGATGCAAGGTCAACTTCCAGAAACTTCTGGAAAGACACCCTATAGGAGGAGGAATTCTCATGATATGCATGAGAGTAATTTCTGTCCTGGAAAGAGGAAGCTATGCACGAGCAATAGGTAAGTATTGTATATACTCGCGTATAAGCCAGGTCCAAATGTAAACAACATAGACCCTGATCTGCCGGCGCATTATGCGACAGCAGATCAGGGTCTATGTTGTTTGTTCTACTGATTAGTCCTTACAAACTGCAAAGACCCATATCTGCAGGCGCATTATGTGATGGCAGATCTGGGTTTATGCAGTTTGCAGTTGGTATGGGATTATATGTGAGTATATATGGTATAACAATATTAAAATTAGTTTTACTATAGCTGTACATGTATTATCATT
Organism: Margaritifera margaritifera; assembly: GCA_029931535.1. Taxonomy (NCBI): domain Eukaryota; kingdom Metazoa; phylum Mollusca; class Bivalvia; order Unionida; family Margaritiferidae; genus Margaritifera; species Margaritifera margaritifera. Next base: position 519,268 of record JAQPZY010001621.1, on the reverse strand, counting down.
TTCCTTTAAATTTGTAAAAAACATTTTTAAAAATGTATATTTGCACATAGCTAAGGGTTCAAGCAGTTAAAAAAAAAATGACTAGAAAACTTATAGGTTTGCATGCATTTTATTGTGCTACTCCTAATTGAATATCTATCCCTAAGTAATTACATAGACGAGTATAGGAAAAGGTGCCCTGCCACTAATTGCCCATAAGATAATAGCTGAGGTTAAAGGTCATAGTCTCCTCATATCAAATACACAAAGAAAGGGAGGTGTTGGTGAATGAATGTTTTCAGGATGACACAGTTATTGAGATCACACCATTTTTCCACTACTGAAATACTGAGTGGCAGATTTATGACAGGTTGTAATTGGTTGCCGATTTCCCACAGTCTCATATACTTTTCATTGACTTTATCATTTTCTTTCACACGACTGTTATTGCAATTAATAAAATTGTATAAGAATTTTTCCTTTTCATCATTTGATAAGGACAGAAGTTGCAACCATGTCATTTTACATCAAAATCTCTTGATATTTCATAGTGCTACGAAACACCTTGGTAAATAGTGACATCATATCAGTAATGTGTCGTAATTTAATGATCAAGTCATTTCGAGCTGTGCAGTAAGCTTGGATTTCACAAAAAGCTGAAACTTGTAATTCATTATTGTAATAACATTTCTGTCCACATGTACATTGAGAATGACCCACTCCCCTTGACCATAACTCACCCCCTCACCCCCAACTATTGCTCCAGTCCCAAACCGCCCACCCCTTCAAGTCTGAGAAATCTCCCATGACTGTCTAGAAGTTGGTAAGTATGAAACAGGTTCATAGCTTCTACATCTCAAAGCATGGAACAATATGGACCACATATGGGAAATGGTTGATAAAGAGATGTTAAATTCTCAAGAAAATGAGAGAAAGGAAAATATAGAAATACTTATGTATTAGAAGAAGCTGTTGAAAGGGTGTTGACAATTATGTTGTTAGACTTTATTTCCATTTCACAGATTTTAAGGTCCATTAAACTGAAGACAGCTATCACAAGCCATCAGGTTCTAACAGGGTTGTTGATATATACTAAATCACTAATATGAATATTTACTTTATGATCAGTATTTTATATTACACGTATTCAACCAATGAAGAACAGTAAAATAAGAATGAAAGAGATGGCAATAAAAATACAACATATAGTATACACTTGTAGATTTGTCACACACAATAGAAAATTAACATTTAGCATTATGATCTTTACTAGGCATTGCTTGCAAGCCTTACTTTCATTCAGTAGTCAGAAGTACTCAGTTTAGATTAGGAAGCATTTACTATTTCTTCTAGGCCTTGTCATGACATAATTACAAAGTTTTGTGTGGTCAAGTACTTATTGAACTGGCTGAACATTGTTCTCACAAATAATGTAATATTTATGTTTCCTTTCTTCTCTAAACACTAAACATGTGATATACCTATTTTCTGTGTACCACTCACTATTGTCCTTTATCATCATCCACTTACACTTAATCATTACTGATTGTTTCAGACCAGTCATTTGTGAAAACTTTGTATATGATATATATATAATTCATGTATATCTGCATCAATATTGATTTCAAGACAGAGAGATTCATATATGTGCTTAGCACTTGCTTTCCAATGACAGGATAATTTCTTTATAAGGTTTATTCAGTGATTAAGCAAAGAAATATAGTTTAAACTAACCTTTTACTATTACAGGCTGGTTTCATAAATGGCATTGCATTGCTGGTTTTCATGGCAGGCCTCATGTTTTACACCTCTTACAGGATCCTCATGTGTGTACAGGGGTTGAGTAAGTAGCATAATATGATTCCGCCCTACTTTTCTGTCTGATTTTCCCAGTTTTCCCCTCTTTTTATCTTACTTATTAAAATAAAATAGCCGTCCTCTATTCCTACTTTTTCACAGTGCTTAAAATCCAGTAATATTGAAATGGGTTTTGTACTAAAAGACTTCTTATGATGCCTAGTTGATTTTTAATGAAAATGCTGCATATGGCCATTATGGCATCCATCTTGAAAATTTTATCTTAACTCCTTCTGATTAGTTGGTCATATCAACATGGGGTTTTCATTAAAGACTTCTTATCCTGTCTAGTTGGTCCTAAATGAAAATGGTGCTCATTGGACATGCTCTTGGGCATCCAGTATGGTTGCCATGGCTGCCAGTTTGAAAATCTTGTTATCACTATTCATCCTGAAAGAATGGTTGTATCAACATGGAGTTCTCACAGAAAGACTTCATATGATGTCTAGTTGGTCCTAAATGAAAATGGTACCGATCTGATATCCAAAATATGGCCACCATGGCAGTCATTTTTAAAATCTTGTTATAGCTACTCCACCTGAATGGATGATCATATTCACATTGGGTTTTCACTTAAGCACTTCCTCTGATGTCAAGTTGCTCCTTAATTAAAATGGTGCCCCTCAGACATTCATTATGGCCCCCACGGTGTCCATCTGGAACATCTTGTTATCATTACTCCTCCTGAATGGATCGTCATATCGACATGGGTTTTTGTTTAAAGACTTATGTTGTCTACTTGGTACTTAATGAAAATGGTGCCAATCTTATCTCCAATTGCTACCAAATCTTATTATCTCCACTTACTGGATTTTATCAGTTAACCCAGTTTGTGGATATATCTGAAGAATACCTTGAATTATATCACTTCAGTAACTTGTATTTTGTAAAAGAAATATTACTTATAGCTTTAAAGGTCAGTTGTGGAGAAAATTTTCAAAATGCCAATTTTTCATGCTTTATGTAGAACGTTATGCATAGATTGTAAATCCATTTCCCTGGTAAAATTTACTCCAACTGAATTCCCAAAAATAATGAAGAGTTAGATTGTTCAAAATTGCTGACTGCATTACCTCCCCTTTTTAAGGCTTGGTTCGAACAATACGACCAGCTACTAATGTAGAAGTTTACTGATTGCATGACCAGGTATTAACGTAGAAGTTTACTGATTGCTCGATCAGCTACTAATGTAGAAGTTTTATCGTTGCACGGTCATTTCAAGTAAAAATGAGGGATTTTGTACAGTATACGGTCATGAATTGTGATGAAAAAAAGAAAAAGGGCTATTCTTTTCCTTTTCTAAATTCCTAAATGAAGAAAGATGCTGAAAATATTGATCTGCCGATTTTACTATGTTAGACTGGGAAATATTATGAAGAGCTTTCCAAGAAGGTCCTACTGCTTGTTCTGTTTTTTTCCAAGCATATTACAAATGATCAGATCATCATAAGTTCTTCTAAACATATTGAAAAAAGGAATTAAGCAGATCATTTAGGCAATCATCAGGAGAAGATTAGAGCTGACATTCAAGCAAGTGAGAGTGAGAGAGAAAAGAAGAATATTGAAATAATAAGTCATTCCCTTTCATATGGAACAGAAATTTGAACTGCAATCATATATCTTCATTAAACCATTTACTTTATAAATTTATCATGGAGAAATAAGAGCAGCAAATATCCAGTAGAACATAGCAAAACATTATGTTACAAGATAAAAGGTTACAGTTAAATGTGGTGGGGTCCCCCATACACAATTTCAAAGAACTGCAGTTTATTTTTGAAGAGTTGTTGTCGATAATATTGACTGATAAAAAGAGATGTGATGTATTTATTTTCTCAGTGTGGCTTATATAATATATAAGTTAGAAAATTTTCCAAGATCGCACTCTGCATTTGAATGCACAGTAGTTTTGTAATTCTATGCAGTACTGGTCATAATTTGTTTTATCTTGATCTATCAATGACCATACTGACTGTAACTGTACTTAATTTTAGCCATTTCACTGTCCATTTCACAACCTATTGCAGATTCCCTGCACTATAATATATACATTAGCAAGTTATTTGTTCAACTGATTTGTCACTTCCGCATACACATCAAGGGCAAGTAATACCTGTGCCAACTTCTGTGAGGTTCAGAAACATACTATCTTAGATTCCTGGAAATTCTTTTTGGTCAGTAGAGTGTCAGTCCTTTTTAGGGACTCTTGTTATTCAAACATATTACAACATGTATTTCATCAATGGTGAAAATAGTGAAGATCTGATCTCCATCATGGTCACTGTGTTGGTTGATTGGTTTAATGGCACTTTTAACATTATTGGCTATATCATGCCAATGAAATGGGAGCTAAGTGCCTTTCCCAAGAACATACCTAGGCAGCTGACTCAGGTTGACCTGGGTGGGTATCAAACCTGTGACCCTTGGATTATGAGTCCAATGCTCTACCAACTGAGCTACTACAGCTCCTTGCCACTTTGGTGGACATCTTGAAAATTGTATTATTTGCTACTCATTCTAAAAAGCTTGTCTTCTTACAATATGAAATTGGTCCTAAATGATCAAGATCTGACCACCATAACATGTACTAAAGGATTTTTACCAGACTTTGTATTTAGTTGCACTTCAACAAACCTCTTGAAATTAAGTCAGCACTCTGACATTGATTTCAAGGTCAAAGGTTGTGGCTTAGGTTTCTGTATGTACTGGCTTGTGCACATCATAGTACAAGCAAGTATGAATGGATTTTTATCAAACCAGGGTTGTGGATTTGTCTGATGATTTCCTTGATTGAGTGCCATTTCAGTGGTCATAACTTGAGCTTTTGAACTATAATGGCTTGTGAATATCACAATTCAAACAAATAGTAATTTTAAATTTTAACCAAGCTTACTTTTGGGGACCTTTTGATGGTATCTGGGGTAAATTCAGTGATCTACTATCCATGACATCAGGTTCAAGGTCAAAGGTCATGACTTAGACTTTTGTACTGCACTTATCTTGTGAACATGTTAACTCAAACATATAAGAAAATATTTTTTTGACTAATTCGCTATGTTGGACTTTCTTAAGAATATCTCATATGGTTTCAATACTTGGCAGTTAGAAAGAATACAAAGAGGGAAGAAACGTTCTTGTTGATTCCCACCTTTTCTTTTTGGCCAGTTGAGCATCAGTCCCTTGGAGGGACTCTTGTTGCAATATACCAAAGTAATATATTACTTTGTCCTCCAGGCAGGAAGGTAGGTTTCTGCTGTATGTTTTTAAAAGTTTATAAAATGAACTTTGGAAAGATGAATTGTGAGTTTGTAACCATCTGTATAATATAACTGGTTGCTTGTGTTGATATATGTGACCAGATTTTATGGGTTTTTTCAGGTCTAGATGGGCAGTTAGTAGAATTTTCTGATGTCTGCAGGCGTTTCCTTGGGCGTGGTGCTGAGGGTGTTGCTATTCTGTCATCACTCCTAGTCCTGTTGGGAGGAATAATCATCTACTGGATTCTAATGTCTAATTTCTTATACAACATAGTCAGTTTTATATATCGTAAGTTTCCTACTGCAAAAAGTTTGGACAATTTAGTTATGAAGTAATGCATTATGTGAACATTTGGTTTGGTTTATTAAGTGTCATTTTTATTGGCCTGCCTTAAGGTGGAGCATATTATGTTATGATGTTGTCCATCTGTCCATCCATCTGACTGTCACCAGTGTTTTTTCTGCACAATAACTCAAGTTCTCTACCATCTGCTGTTACCAAACTTTGTGGATGGCTTGCACTTGAGGTATTAAAGAAGCCTATTGATTGCAGGACTCTGTGACTGAAAGAAAAAAAATGGTTTCTGCACAATAATTTGAGGTCTCCACCATCTAGTTATCAAACTTTGTGGATGGCTTGCACTTGGGGTAAGGAAGCATTTTTTCGATTTTGAGGTCAAAAGGTCAATGGTCAGTGTCACTGTGACAGAAAGAAGAAAAATGGTTTCCACACAATAACTCACCCATCATCTTCAGTTACCAAACTGTGTGAATGGCTTGCACTTAGGGTTGGGAAGAAACCTATTGATTGTGGGGTCAAAAGGTCAAAGTTCAGTGTTACTTTTATACAAGACAATGCTTTCTACACAATAACATTAGCTCTACATCACATACTTGGACCAAACTTTGTGGATTGCATGCACTTTGGGTAAGGAAAAATCCTATTGATTTGGGGCGGTAAGGTCAAATGAAAGGGTCACTGTGACTGAAAGAAGAAAAAAGGTTTTGACACAATAACATTAGATCTGCATCACCAACCTGGACCAAACTTTGTGGATGGCTTACACTTGGGGTAAGGAAAAATCCTATTGATTTTGGGTGAAAAGGTCAAAGGTCAGAGTCACTGTGACTGAAAGAAGAAAAGTGGTTTCTGCACAAAAATTTCAGTTATCTACATAGAGGACTATTACACATGGTGTGGGCATATAATGTGCCATTCATGGTACACTTTTTCTGTAGTTTCATGATTTTATTAGTTCAAAACAAATTTGATCATTGTGTACAGCAGTCAAGAAGAAATCTAAAAGTAATATGCATACAAAATGAAAAAGATGTGATTGCATATACCTGTCATGGATGCAGAACTTCCTGCATGTTAGAATTTTTTGCTGAACTTCTTCTGTTGAAAAATAACACTCTCTAAAATTATGATCTTATCAATAGCTTTTCATTTCATTAGCTTGAATACTCAAAGAAAAGAGAAAGCTTATGCAGTCATCCCAACATTTGCATCAGCATTGATGATAACTGAATGGTCCCTGCATTATATAGAGCACTACACCATCCTTGTGTAATTCCTCTATTGTGAGTTTTCATTTTGTGAAGCACACTGAGTGTTTAGGACAATAAATTTGTATTCAGATGTAGTGCAATTTTACAGTTGGTTATCATCAGTAGAATAAAACCTCATAAAAGAAATTTCTACAAATGAAATTCTTCCTGTCATAGCAAAGACATTTTTTCCCTCATCTTTCATTGTACAATTGTTTTTCTAATAATATTACAGGTTATGCCACTGATGGTGCATCAGATTCAAAGGATGATAATGGTAATTGTTTTTCTAATAATATTACAGGTTATGCCACTGATGGTGCATCAGATTCAAAGGATGATAATGGTAAGTTGTATTTCAGAAATGATTGATTTGTCCTTCCTCTTACAACTAGGTCATAATTTAATTGAGCCAGATCTAATGTTTATGCATAAAATAAAAAAATATTCCGTTAAGTGATGTGTTCTCACACAAAGACCCTTCACTCTTTACTTGAGGAAAAATGATTTGTGTAACTGGTACAGTAAACAACTTTTTACTGTAATCATTTACAGTAAATATAGTAATATTTAATACTTTTGCATCTTAGACTTTTCTTGAATGCTGTTAATTCACCTATATGTGGCAAACAATTTGAATGATTGGCATTATGTATATTATAATGTACATGTATTTTTGTTGCTGCATACCATATATTTTTTATTTTTATATGCCTGCCATAAGGCAGTGCATATTATGTTATGATGTCCATCCATCCGTTACCAATTTAATTTCTGCACAATAACTCGAGTTCATCTACTATTATCAAAATTTGCGGATAGCTTGCCCTTGAGGCAAAGAAAAAGCTGTCTATTTTGGGGTCAAAAGGTCAAAGGTTAAGGTCATTGTGACTGAAAGCAGACAAATGGTTTCTGCACAATAACTTGAGTTTTCCATCATCTGTGGTTACAAATTTTGTGGATGTCTTGCACTTAGGTTAAGGAAAAAACATATTACTTTTGGAGTCAAAAGGTCAAAGGCCATGGCCACTGTGACTGAAAGAAGAAAAATGGTTTCTGCACAGTAACATTAGTGCTACATCACAGACTTGGACCAAGCTTTGTGGATGGCTTGCACTTAGGGTAAGGAAGAGGCCTATCGATTGTGGGATCAAAGATCAAGGTCACTGTGAGTAAAAAATGAAAAATGGTTTCTGCACACAAATTTCAGTTATCTGCATAGGAGACTATTAAACATGGGGAGTGCGTATTATGTGACATGCATGGTACTCTTATTTTCAAATTTACCCCATTAAATTCACCAATATTTTGTATGTATGTATGTATGTATGTATGTATGTATGTATGTATGTATGTATGTATGTATGTATGTATGTATGTATGTATGTATGTATGTATGTATGTAGAGATACATGTATCCTTAAGTATTAATGGAAACTTGCATAAATTTACTGGAAAAAAAAGGATAGATAAATAGAATAATAGACAGATGGAAAGAAACAGATTTAGAACAATGGTTGTATATGCATATGAATGTCTATACCAATATTTTTACTGGTTTGCTTCACTATTTTTATCCTTCTCTTTTTCTCTCTTTCCTTTTTTAGTTATAAAAAAAAACCTCAGACCGGTTCTTTGTATATTGTTAAATTATGCAAATATCAAAATGTTATAAAAGTTTTAGGATTACCTTATATTAAAAAGTAATTATGCAGTCGCATATATATGTAACAGTAATGATACAATCTATTATACTTTAGTTTCTTTGTAAATGGTGAATCCAACACATCTCAACTTTGAAACCATGACTTCTCTGGGGCAATAAATTAAAAAAAAAGAAACAGAAAAAATTATATTGTAACATGCAGTAATGTATTTTACCCAGATAATTTGTGGACTTGATAGAAAACAAAGGTAGAGAAAGAAAGTATGATATTTTTTGGTGGGGATGAGGAATAAGGTCTGTATTTTACTGCATGGGAAAGTTTGTTACGCTGATGTTTCAGTACTCTGAAATGTCAGATTTATGTTTCATAACTGAATCAATAAAAAAAGGCTATTACTGTGTACAGAACCTGTTGCCATAACAAGAGTACAAAATTTATTCCCCCTGTGGTGTCAATGCCTGTGGCCTAGTGGTCATGAGAGTTGATTTTTAACAAATAGTTCCAACCCGGCCATCATGGATTTGAGCCCACATAGAGGCAGAGATTTTATCAAAACCTTTGTGGTGTAAATGCCTAAGGCCTAGTGGTATTTAACAAATACAGTCAAACCTGTCCTAGTGGTCACCTGTGTTCAGCAGTCATTCTAATTTCCCCCTGGCAAATTTCCTATATAAATGCCCTGTATTTAACAGTCACCTGCTTTCAGCGGTCTGCAGCCAGGTGTTTCTTAACCAAACCATGGTTTCACCCTGCCTTAAGCGGTCACTTGAGCGTATCAGCAGTGACCACTTCAAATATGCAAATTAAACAATTCTTTTTTTAGATGAGCAAGGCATTGTTTAGATAAAGGTATATCACATGAATCGATGTTTAAGCATTTCATATCTCGATTGTACTTACTGTACTCCAATCATGCTGTCAGTCAAACTCAAAGGTGTCAACATGTCGGCTTTGAAAGCAAAACGGTTTTGTCCTTACATGAGAGAATCGAAGCAATTCGTTTCCTGGATAGTGGACAAAGTAGTTGTGTAGTTGCAGCAGAAATGGTAGTCAGGTGAACTCAGATCCAAGGGATTATTAAGCGTAAGCGAGATATTATGGCCAATTTTGAGAACAATGTTAATCCTGAGTGTAAGAGATTATGTACAGTCACACCAAATGAGTAGAGATACATGTACACTGCACTTGTGATATCCCTTACTGTTTATATGCTACTAACAATAGCCACAGGAAGCTTCTTTTCATTCCCTAATCATCAAAGATCTTGCACAAAAGCCGACTGTCTTTTGATCTCGGTGAGTTTGAGTAACTGCTTAATCCATCAGTTGTTTGAAGTGTGAACATCTGTTTTCATGCCTAATTATACCAGCTGGTCTAGCAAAAAGTGAGTCCTATGTTTGACAATCGCAGGTTAGCTGTCAATTAGTAATTTTATTTAGATGTCATTTCTACTGATAAGTGATGATTTAATTTACATGTTGGATTACAGTGGAACATTTTATTTTATTTATTTTGTTATTGTTCATTTTGCTAAATAGCTAAGCTAAATATATGTATCTTGATAGCATACTACTACTGTTACTAATAATGCTAATGCTATTCGGTGCATAGTACATGTATTTGTCATGAACTTAGTTTGAGAACTGAACCTGCCTTCAGAGGTCACCTGTCTTCAAAGGCCACTTTGGTCCTTTCCCATGGGTGACCGCTGAATACAGGTTTGACAGTAGCTCCAATCCTGGCAGTCACATGTTTGAGCCCACGCAGAGGCAGAGATTTTATCAAAGCCTTATTGAAAATTGAGTTCCAAGATCCACAACAACAATAAGAACCCTTGGTTCTCTTAAACTTGCTAGGTAGCAAGTAACAAGTTTTCACTTCATACTCCAAGCAAAATTCTGTATGTACAGATATTATTGAAATAACTGGGTAACATAGAAAACTAATCATCTGCCATCGTACATTTGTTACAAACTTGCCAGCACAGATATTTAACTCAGATTTATACCTCAGAATTAAAAAATCTCACCTTAAAATAAATTTGATAAATATACAGCTCTCATACATTATATTGCCCTTCATAATGTGCAATTCTGTTTATAACATGGTAACCCTATGGATGACCCAGTGCCCACAATTGTAAAATTTAAAAAAAATACAAAACAAAAACTCTAGAATTTTCAAAATCCATAGGCTCAAACATTTATGTCCAAATCATTGTACTTCAATTGGACATCACCAGAACATGTTTGTACAATCTGCCTTTGTCTTTAATTAGCTACTATTATATTCAGTCAGTGTCAGATATTGTGTTCCTATCAGGCTGTAGCACACCTGAAATTACCTATGTCTCTAATGGCCCACTTTTGTATAGCCCAAGCTGAGTAGGTAACAGGAGACAGGACAGTCGAAATTGTCTCTAGAACTACAAGTCATTCCAGCAGGGTAGCCACTGAAGCTCTGTAGACACACCTAGCTGAGCATGCAGATACATCTAAGTCATTCAGTCACTAATCCTTCCTTTGATCTATTGCTGTCTAGGTGTCAATAAACAATGTCCTACAATAGGCTTGCTTGTTTTATTTGTCATGCAAAACTAGTGATTTGCGTGCGCCAATGCAGCCCAAAGTGCATTATCCAATCACCCGACACAAAGCAATGGTCACTGATAATGCTTATTTACATAATGTACCCAGTAATAAGGTCTGTTAAAACTATTACATGTCAATTACTGTATATACTCGCGAATAAGCCAATACCAACTGCAAACTGCTTAGATTCAGATCTGCAATCTGGGTCTATGCAGTTTATAGGGACTAATCAATAGAACAGACAACATAGACCCTGATCTGCTGGCACATTATGTGACAGCAGATCAGGATCTATGTTGTTTGCATTTGGACTCGGTTTATAAACGAGTATATATGGTAACTGTGAAATTAGTTAGATTCAAGAGTGAATTCAGATAGTGGTAACTCTGTTTCCTTATTACCTAATATCAAAATCATATAGATTTATGACTGAATTAAGACAATAGTTTCTTATCACTTAATATAAAAATCAGTTGGAGGATGTTGCAGAGGCTATGGTTGTGTTAAGAGAACGTTTGTGTTGAAAACATGTCAGAAGTTGAAATTTAACACTAGAGCAGCTAGGTCCAAATGTAATCAGTTTATCCCAATTTTTTCAGATGCTCTTTGTCGTGGACAGACAGGGGGTGGTGGAAGTAACCACAGTGTTAGTAATTCCAGCAATTCCCAGTTCGCATCATTCAGTTCATTCATGTCATCAGGAAGTTTATGGCTGCAAGATACATACCAAGATGGCCACCAGCAACATCCCCTGTTTGCTAAAATCTGGGATGAATATTACACTGTACCTTTCTTCCTCATTTTGATACTAGTACCACTCATCAACTTCAAGTCTCCTACATTTTTTACCAAGTTCAATGCTTTAGGTTAGTATACATCTCTGTAAACTTGTAAAAGCATATTTGAGTATTGTGATCTATAAAGGACTGTCATGCCTGCATAACACCCCTTTAATCCAAAGAGATTTTTCCCTCATTCCAAAAATAAAGTAAGACTTGATTTTAGTAGACATTTAAGGGACTGTCTTATTCTATCCATAATGAGCAGGTGTCTGATGATTCAAACCAATACAATATACAGTAATGGAAATGGTATCTTGGAAATCTGTAATAGTCTTTTGTCTGTCAAAACCAGGTATCTGTTAGTGCATTTTTTACTGTAGACCACCAACCAGCACTTAAAATACAGTTGAATCTTCTTAATCCAAACAGGATTGGGGGTGGGGGTTGAAATGTTTAAAAACAATGTAATTGAGATTTCTTATCACAGGAATGAGTATAAATGAATTTTAAGTTGGAGAACAAAAGTGCCTATAAACATATAATTTAAATAATTGTGTTTAAAATAATATAGAGCCTACTGTACATTCATCTTATTTTACTTGGATTATGCTTTTCAAGATTCATAATTAAAATAAAAACAGTATAATTTATTCTGTAAGTAAATAAATGCTTGTAATTACTATGGGTCATCTCTTCTTGTACTGCCATTGTTATTATTATTATTAACATTATTATTGTTTTAATTATTAATATTATTAATATTATTATTATTATTATTATTATTATTTCCCTTCAGGGGCAGTGTTAGGCTTGTCCATCTGTACAATACATACATACATCCTGAAATTATTTTGTGTGTAACCATTGACTGTTTTAAAACTTTGCAGACCATATTGACAGAGGTGAACATGTGCATGTGGTTTTCTTGTCACACTCCAATGCATTTTTTTCTAGAGTTATGCCCCATTTTGATGTATATCATACTCTATATTATAATTTTTGTACATGTATGTGTAACTAGTCCCACAGCTTTTGAGGAATTGCACAGAAACTTGGCCGACATTACTGACATCAGACGAACATGTACAAATTCTCTCCTTTCGGTTTGATGCATTGTTTTAGACTTATGCCCCATTTTTGGTGTTAAATGTGTGTGTGAGTGTGTGTGTGTGTGTGGAGAGAGAGAGAGAGAGAGAGGTTTTTTTTCTTCCTACATTAATAGATATATTTCATTATGTGGTACAAAAATATGATATTTTAATGAGTGTCAACTTGAAGCCATGAGTTAAAATGTATCCTATTTTGTACCACAAGATGGAATATATATGGAATTTATGCAGGATAAAAAATTATTTTTATTTTATACCAGAGTTACTCTAGAATTGAAGATTAAACTCACTCTTTAGCACCCCCCCCCCCCCACCCGTTCATAAATTTACATCAAATTCAATCGTTTTACATAGGCTGATCATACAAATATCTGCAATTTAAGAGAACAATAGGTTTGGGATGACCTAATTTGTTGCAATATAGTACAGTTTTAACATTTTGTAAACTATGCAGTGGTAGGTGTGAGTCTATACCATATGCAGTTGGATTCATTTAAGTATATAATTATGGCAAGCTGTTGGCAGCTTGGTATGTTTGTCATATACAGGTGAATACATGTACCATATACTTTCTACATGTTACATTCTTTTCTCAAGGCACTCTGTGTGTGTGTGTGTGTGTGTGTGTGTGTGTGTGCATGCGCGCATGCATGCATGCATGCATGTGTGTGTGTGTGTGCATTTCATACACAGGTGAATACCATAAACTTTCTATATGAATTTTACATTTTTTTCTCCAGGCACAGTGTCTGTAGCATACCTGATTTGTTTTGTGGCAATTAACGTGTACAGATGGGGATTTCACCTAGACTTTACAGCCAAGCCACCAAGTCCTCAATACATTCCACGTAAGTTTCCTATTGACTAAAATACATAATTCAGCTAACCATGTCACTAAAAGACCATGTGACAAATATATGACACTATTCAACTAAATATCCTATTTACTTGATTTAGACATGATTTCATGCGAATGCAAAGTTGAAAAACCCTTGGGTAGAATTAAAAAGTCTTCAACTGTGATTGGGATGTAGGATAGACCATGTTACCATTGAAGTCACCTGCTCTCAAAAATAAAACTCCATAACCATCAATATGTACACATTGTTGAACTTTTCAGAAAATATCAAAACAGAATCAGTAATGGATCAGCATGGCAAAGTTGATATCTGTATGATTATATATGAAAATATGTGTTGCTTTTCTAAATTTTTCACTGAAAATAGTTCTAAAATATTCCTTTCATACTGTATTTAGAGGCAAATAATTTGTTAACTTTCATGGGATTTGTATCAGATTGACTACCGACAACATAACAAAATGCTGAACAGATGACCACAAAAAATCAATATTTTTGCAGAGTTTAAAGGAACATTCCCTGCTCTTACTGGAATTGCTGCTCTGGCATATTTTGTACAGAACTGTGTGGTATCCATCATGAGAAATCAAAAATATCCAGAGAATAATGTAAGTAATATCACAGTCCTTGATGTAAGTAATATTACAGTACTTGATGTAAGTAATATTACAGTACTTGATGTAAGTAATATTACAGTACTTGATGTAAGTAATATTACAGTACTTGATGTAAGTAATATCACAGTCCTTGATGTAAGTAATATTACAGTCCTTGATGTAAGTAATATTACAGTCCTTGATGTAAGTAATATTACAGTACTTGATGTAAGTAATATCACAGTACTTGATGTAAGTAATATTACAGTACTTGATGTAAGTAATATCACAGTACTTGATGTAAGTAATATTACAGTCCTTGATGTAAGTAATATTACAGTCCTTGATGTAAGTAATATTACAGTACTTGATGTAAGTAATATTACAGTCCTTGATGTAAGTAATATTACAGTCCTTGATGTAAGTAATATTACAGTCCTTGACGTGAGTAATATCACAGTCCTTGATGTAAGTAATATTACAGTACTTGATGTAAGTAATATTACAGTACTTGATGTAAGTAATATTACTGTACTTGATGTAAGTAATATTACAGTCCTTGATGTAAGTAATATTACAGTACTTGATGTAAGTAATATCACAGTACTTGATGTAAGTAATATTACAGTCCTTGATGTAAGTAATATTACAGTACTTGATGTAAGTAATATTACAGTCCTTGTTGTAAGTAATATTACAGTCCTTGATGTAAGTAATATTACAGTCCTTGATGTAAGTAATATTACAGTCCTTGATGTAAGTAATATTACAGTCCTTGATGTAAGTAATATTACAGTACTTGATAAAACAAGTAATTAATGGCCCGAATATGTACATGAACTGTTTTATTCTAGCAAAGAATGAATATGGTAATTCACCAACAGTTGGTCATCCGTGCAAAGTTTTTTGTCTCATCTGCATGAAAATGGGGAGATATAGGCATTCACATGGAACTCGGCATACAGTTTCATCATGAGGTCAGCTATCTTTAAAAAATGTTGTCGCTACTCCTTCTGAAGGGATGGTTGTATTGACATGGGATGTTGACTAAGATGCTTCTGACACTTTGTTGTGGTTCCCTAAATGCAAATGGTGCTGATCTAATTTTAACAATGGCTGCAAACTTGGTCATCTAAAAAACTTTGTTATCCTCACTCTTTCTGATTGGATGGTCATATTTACATTAATTTTTGACTGCTTATTTGACATGTAGAACTTTGATCCTAATTAATCGATAATGGCTTGTGAATACCGTAACTTTGACAAATGGGATTAAATTTTGATCAAACTTATTTTTTTTGGTATATCACAGTACCACTGCAAATGAGTTTGATGATCTACCTCAGGGTTAAGGTAAAAAGTCGCTTCCTGGATTTTTATACTTCACTGAGCTTGTGAACACAGTTACGTGTATGTATACAAAAGTAATTTTGACCAGATGTTTTATTTAGTTGCATTTCAATGCACAATGGTCATGACTCGTTTTTTTTTATCAGTAATGACTTCTGCACATGATAACACAAACAAGTGTAAATGGAGTTTTATCATACCTCATTTATGGATATATCTGAAGAAAACCTTGAATGGGTGCCAGTTTATTGTTCTTTTTTAACTATAATGGCTTGTGAATACAACAATGCAAACAATTGTAATTATGGATTTTAACCAAACTTAGCATGTGGGGATATCTTGAAAGTATCTAAGACGAGTTCATTGATCTTTTATCCATGATATCAAATTCAAGGTCAAAGGTCATGATTACCGGTAAGAATTTTGTACTGCACTTATCTTGTGAACATGTTAACTCAAACATAAAAGTTTGTGGTTTAACACCATTTTTCAGCCCATGATAGGCTGGCTTTACATGGCAAGCTATACAAGGCAGCCAGTAAATTTTCTGGAGGAAGAACCTGGGAAGGACCACCGACCCATGGGAAGCTACTGGCATGCTTTCTCACACACCCATGTTGGCTGAGCCGAGACTCAAACCCACGTGGACAGAGGTGAGATGTCAGTGATCTCTAAAGGCTAGTGGCTTAGACCACTTGGCCACCAAGGGCTCCTTAAACATAAAATATTTTTTTTGCCTAATTTGGTATGTTGGCATTTCTCAGAAATGTTTATGTGGTTTCAACATTCACCAGTTAAAAAGACAAAAAGGAGGGAAGATGCAAGCTTTTTGTGGATTTCTGTTAATTCTTTTTGGCTATGTAGAGTGTCTGTCCCATTGACAGACTATTGCTTTTGTTTTCGGTAGAATACTTTTTAATTGTACCCCTAAAAACAGTATTTTTTAAGAATATTTGCTCATAATAAACACTGTAGTTTTAGATGAAAGTATTATATACATTTTTGCTCCAGGTGCGGGACCTGATAATTGCCTATGTTTTGGTAGCCCTGACGTATGTGTACATGGGTTTCATGTTCTATGCGGCTTACCCATTTGACAAGAACTGTATAGAAGATGTGAGTAGTGTGACATTAACAACCATTCTTGTGTTATTTGCATAAATTTGTGTCTGATAAGTATATACAGTAGAATGTTATTTATCTGGATGTTGATTATCCACATTGTTTACTCATATGTACCACCACAATCTCCAATGCAAAATTAAATTCCCAGTTAATTAAAACTGAATATCCAGATGTTCTGGACAAAAGCATTGTCTCCTAATGAATAATAGATTCAGAATTAGTAGAAGTTCTTCTTTCCACCAACATATTTCATTAATCTCAGTCATATGTACATCAAATTGCAATCTGTCATGATTTACATGTATATTTGTGTATAGGAAGCAAATGTATCTCTGCAAAATTGATAGTATTTTTTTCTTGAATGATTTTAGTAGTATAAGAAAAACAGCAAGAAATATGAGATCTTACACAAATAGTCAAGTCAGTTGAAATTTATTTTAAAATATATGAACAATTTCTATTTTTTGCAAACTTTTTGGGAAACAAATTTAATATAGCAAAGAGTTGTGTAGCATAAAATGTATAGGTAGTCCCGACCTATGTGTACATGGGTTCCATGTTTTATGCAGCCTAGTCTGTGCACTTTTTTGAAACAAATTAAATAATATTGATTGTTTTTTCCAAACTTCAGCAAGCAAAATATTAAAATTGTTGAAAGAGTTTCATTAAACGATTAGCAAAAGATGTAAATTACCAACTTGTTTTAAAGTTTATTTGATGAGCTCAAATGTAAGATTTTATTTATCACATGATGAAAATCTCAAATTTTACTGAAGAAAACTAAAAATTGGTAAAGTGAAATGACACATAGATTTGGATGCATTGGACATGACACCATAGCATTTATGACATCATGACATTATTTGTAATATATCTTGATTTTTTTGCTAGCTAAATATCAGTAAGATGAAATGAGTCAGATAAATATCATATCAGTAATAACATATGATAATAAATCATTATATGCCAACCAGAAATTCATGGAAGTTTTGTTGTGAATATCCTCAATACATTAAATTAACTCTACTCCCTGTGCCATTGTCAACAGACTGATACCAATTTGTAATTATATGGAGAATATTCTGAGGGGAAAGTTTTTTAATTATTTTTTTTTCTTTCAGAATCTCCTAAATAACCTGAAGGATACCAACATAATTGCTTTCATAGCCCGCATAGGACTGTTTTTCCAAATGATGTGTGTCTTTCCATTACTTTCCTTCATATTCCGAGTCCAGTTTATGCACTCCTTTTTTGGCACTATATGGCCTGGGTAAGATAGACTTTTCTGAGATTGTGCAATTTTTAAGCAAAAGACATGTCAGAAAATATGTACTGGTGGTAACAACAGTTGATTAAGAAATATTTGCATATTGTTGTTATTATTATTATTATTATTATTATTATTATTATTATGCCTCTACTGCTATAGAGGCCGGAGTATATAGTAATCCTTGTGTCTGTTCATCCATCTCACCTTCTGTTTAGCATGCAAGCTTGTTAGTGCAACTAGTCCCGCAGTTTTTGATGGATTGCTGTGAAACTTATGCAAGATAATTTTATGCCTATATCAACAAATGACTTTTCTCCCTAGCACAACTAGTTCTACAATTTTTCATTGATTACCTTGAAACTTAGTAAATATTCTGGTCATCATCTGAAGATGTGCACAGATCATTTTGTCAATTATATATTATCTATGATTTGTAAGCGGACATTAAATATTGCTAGAACAAGGAACTGACTAACATAGAGATTATATTATAGAGAAATTCGTGAGTTGTAATGAAATAAACTGTGATCCTGTGAAAATTTAAGAAATTGAAATGACTAATGCTGCACATATGGTCCATATGGTCATCAATAGATCAAGAGAAGAAAAAAAAAAGAAAACAAATGACAATTATTGGAAAGAATTATGAAAATACTCAGTATTCAAACATAGAAAAGCATGATCTAAGCTTAATTTCAGATTTTTATATTAACTTTTATATTATATAAGCAACATTGAAAAAATAAGTACATCAGATCCCTATCTTTAGTCCAAAAAATGTACAGTGAGTCTTTGAAAATACACTGCAATCTTTTTACATGGAACATGGTACATGGGGGCCACCAGCCCCCGATAAATGTAACCACTTATCTCCTAACATAGTATTTCACTGTGTTCTACTTGATATTTGCTGCTTTTATTTCTCAACCATAAGTCTATAAAGTAAAGGTTTAAAGAAGATATTTGTTTGCAGTTAAAATTTCTGTACCCTATAAAAGGAGAAGATTTCTTGTTTTTCTTCTCTCTCTCTCTCTCACTCTCACTAGCTTACTCATTTTCTCCTGATGATGGCCCAAATGATATATTTTAAACCTTTTTCAACACTTAGAAGGATTTGTGATGATTTGATTACTTGTAAAATACATGAGAAAAAAAAAGAATGGGCAGTAGAGACTACTCAGAAAGGTCATCATGATACTTCCCAGTTTGACACATTATATAATCGGTAGATCCCTATTTTCTGCCTCTTTCTTCATTTAAATATTTAAAAAAAAGGAAAACAATATCCTCTTTCTGTTTTTGATCACATTTTGTGATCGTATACTGCACAAAATCATTTTTTCTTGAAATGACCTTGCAGTTAGTACACTTCTACATCAGTGGCTGGTCAGCTTGTTCTAGAATGATATCAAACATAACTGCAACCTGAGCCTTGGTCAAGTGAGGTAATACAGTAGTATATTTTGGACCAACTTACTCTTCAGTAATTTCAACTGTAAATTTCAGGAACTTGGAGTAAATTTTACAAGAGAAATGGATTTTTAATCTGTACATAATGTTCTACAAAAACCATGAAAAATGAACAGTTTGAAGATTTTCTTCATAATTGGTCTTCATTGCAGTGTATGACACAATGAATCTTCTTAATCCGAATAGGACTTGGGGAAGAGGTGGAAATGAGTTACAAAAATGTAATTGAGATTCAGATTTAAAAAAAAAAAATTCAATTTTTTTTTCTTCTCAGATATGCACATCTTCAGATGGGTGACACAATCTCATTAGTGGAACTAGTCCTGTAGTTTATTATGGCTTACCATGAAACTTGGTAAATATTATGGTCATCACCTGTAGATGTGTATATCTTCAAATAATTGTGTTTGTGCAATTTTTATGAGTTATTGCCTCACTGACTTGCAGTTGAATGGAGTGTATGACTGAATCTTCTGAATCCAACTAGTCTCACAGATTGTAATGGATCAGAAATATTATCACCATCATCAGAAGATGTGCATATCAACAAATCAATGTGCTCCTGCGATTTTTATTAGAGTTATTACTCTTTTTTACTTGGCGCCTGATGTAGTGCATGACAGAATCTTGTGAACACAACTTGTACCTGTTTTGTACGGATTGCCATGAAACCAGTAAATATTATGGTCATCGTCTAAAGATGCACATACCAACAAATCATTTTGCCCTAACAATTTTTGTTAGAGTTATTGCCCTTTTTATATGCCCAGAATGAGGCAGAGCATATTCTGTTATGATGTTGTTTGTCCATCAATCTGTCCATCTGTTACCAATTTAGTTTCAGCACAGTAACTTATGATGTCTTGGTCCTAAAATGAAAATGGTGCTGATCTGAGGTCTAATATGGCTGCCACAGTGGTCAGCTTGAAAATTATGTTATCACTGCTTCACCTAAATGAATGGTCTTATCAGCATTGGGTTTTCAGTAAAATATTTCTTATAATGTTTTGTTGATCCTAAATTAAATTGGTGCTGATCTGAAATCCAGTATGTGACCATCTTGAAAATCTTGTTTTTGCTGCTCCTCTTTAATGGAAAGTCATTTGGACATGGGGTTTTCATCAATTGAGTTCTTATGGTGTCTAGTTGGTCCTTAATGAAAATGACTAACCTTCAATATGGCCACCATGGTGGCTATCTTGAAAATATTGTTATCTGTACTCCTCCCAAATGGATAGCTATATCAGCATGGGGCTTTCACCAATAGACTTCTTATGATACCTAGTTGGCCCTAAATGAAAATGGTGCCAGTCATACATCCAATATGGCTGACACAATGGCTGTCTTGAAAATTTTGTTTTCACTACTCCCCCTGAATGGATGATCATTATGACGTGGGTTTTTTACCAAAAAACTTCTAATGATGTCTTCTTTGTCCTAAATGAAAATGGTGCCAATCTGACATCCAGTATGTCCACCACAGCAGCTAATTTGAAAACCTTGTTATCGCTGAAAAATATCAGAGATGGTTTCAACACTCAGCAGTTAAAATGAAGATATCTTGAATTTCTGGAAATTCTTTTTGCCCAATAGAACGTAAGGTCCTTCAAGAGACCCTTTTTTAGCTGGATAAGAAAACATCCAATGGCTTCCAAACAAACACTCATGGTGCTTTGTTACAGTGACCGACTTAATAAAGGGCATTCATTAATGATATAGTTTAAGGATTATGTGTTGTAAATGCCATTGTCCCACTGTTAATGAACAGCAGTAGATATTGTAATTGCAACAAGGGATTATATGCATCAATTATTATGTTTTTCACTGCTGAAGATGACAATAGAAGGGTGGATCGAAGTATAAGAGTAGATTCACATTAACAAAACAATTACTGATTCAAAATAAGATTAGCAAAGGTCTTTCTGCATAAATAAAATTTGATGATTATTTCTTTTATTTCTTAATCTCCTGTTTTACTATTCAATGCCTCAGTTTAAAACTTAGCCGAAGTTAACACATATATACTGGTACTTAGCAAACAATATACTGGTTGTTTGAAATATCTAAATCATAAATTTGAATTGTGAACTTTTCTTCTTAAATGAGATGGTGGTTCTTTTATTTCTTAATCTCCTGTTTCATTATTTGATACCTCAATTAAAATTTACCCAAAGTTAATCACCATTTATAACATATACTTAGCAAACAATACATTGGTTATTGGACGTTTCTAAATCATACATCGATATATTTTCGAAGCCGTTTAAAACATGAAATTCTCATTTTGATTCAATAATAACACATCAAAATACAAGGTCAAAAACAACAAAACAATGCTTTAATTTGTATATGATTTTAATCTATTATTCTTTTCGTAAAAAATTTTACAATGTTTTTGATCATTTTTGCAAACATAAATCTTCTAAGTACAGTAAAGTCCCGCTATAGCATGACGGTTGGGGTCCACAAAACAAGATCATGCTATGTCCCGAACCATGCTATAACCAACCTAGACAAAACCAAGTCATTGAACTGAAGAAAATGATGCAAGCACCAAAATAAAGGGGGGGGGGGGAATTGTGGGCACAAAAAAACGTGCTTCATTGGCACAGTTACCATCTTAAATCAATGCATATTAAACGAGAAATACACATGCAGTGATAACAGAGATTGCACATATATTATTTTACTTTTTTCAGAGAACCATGCATTCATGTCTATTGTATAGCATATAGAAAGGATCAACACGTGTACTCACCAACTGATCTCATGACGTGTGTAGGAGTGAGTCCATAATAATTCCATCAAAAATATGCACACACAAGTATAATATCAATGTCTGATAAAGTTCTGAAATCCTACATTGTTGTCTTCTAGTCATCGTAAATCTCGTCCGACTCCGATTCCTCGGCTCTAATGTCATATGCGGGTGCTTATGCAGAGACTGAGCTTGGGCTCTGCAAGTAACACTTTGATCATAAAGTCAAAAATCTATTAAAGGATACAACTGAACACATGTCAATTGTGCGGCAAGATCATAGGGAGTTCAAATAACCACCCTCTGTTACTTGGCAGTGAACAAGTATCAAACTCGCGGCTTGATCAAAGGGTTGTCACATGGGAAAACAAAGAGTGTGGTGCCTTTACAAGCTAAGGAATTAAGGTCAAAGTATATGCACAGGAAGTTGTAGAACTCTACTTGGCACTGAACAAGTATTAGATTTGTGGCTCGATCAAAAGGATTGTCAACTTGAAAACAAAGTGAGTGCCTTTACAAGCCAAAGGCTTATCAGCCCATGTGCACTGGTAGATAACTTGGGAAATATCACTTGGGAATTAAATCTGGCTTGTGGAAACACGGGACTTAATCCTGTCCATTGCTTCAAGCTTCTCTTTAACAGTAAAAGCTTTACGTTTCCGTGTACTGTTATCCATTGTAAATAACTACTAATTAAAACTCTGACACCTATTTGTTTGAACGACTACAGCAAGAATAATTGTTAATCAAAAAGGGGTCATTTTTATAGGGAATCGACAACATTGTGCACTGGTCAACTGATTGCGTGGCAATTGTCTAACAACACCGCCAAGCCACATGTGCGTGTTTGCAACTTTCATTTTTTTTATGTTTATAAATCATTGTCGGATGGTTTGAAGAACCTTTAGCTTTGAGATTGACTTTGATGATTATTAATGCCTTGAATTAATTGATTTATAAATTCAGGTGAGAATCTTTTATCAACCACCGCATTGTTTGGTGCTTGGCTGTGTAGGCAGTTGAATGAGCAAACATATGTCGGCTATAGTTTGAGCAATGATTGTACGCAGAATGTATTGAAGACAAACACAAAGAAGACTTAATGACTTTATTGTTCATGTATCAAAAATAATAAGATTAACACTTTTCAGCTTTAAAATGAGCTGACATCTTTCAAAAATAAACTAAGATCAAAGTACAGTGATTGACTACTGACACATTTGAAATGACCATTCACAAATAGAAATGTTCAGCATCTTTATTCATATAAAGACAGATGCAATCATAAGACACTTTTTCTTCAAGAATACAACACATCTTGCCAAATTATTAAGTCAAACTCTTGTTTATTTTGGCACAAAACTTGGCAGTAGTTCAAGAAATTGGCGAAATTATTGTAAAATTTCGGGAGCCACACCACGATCGTATTTTATCCGAATTCATACACGAT
Organism: Margaritifera margaritifera; assembly: GCA_029931535.1. Lineage (NCBI taxonomy): Eukaryota > Metazoa > Mollusca > Bivalvia > Unionida > Margaritiferidae > Margaritifera > Margaritifera margaritifera. The sequence continues at coordinate 495,597 of JAQPZY010001621.1, read as the reverse complement.
CTCTTCCCCAAAATGATAATTAATTTTTTACACATTATTTTTCGTACTTTGAAAAAAATATTCTTTTTTTTATGTACGAAAAAATATATGAAATTTCGGGAGCCATGCCACAATCGTGTTATATGCAAATTCGTGTTATAACGAAGCGTGCTATAGCAGGGCTTTACTGTAGAACGTTTTTGTATTAAACAATTTAAAGGATTTTATGAAAAATACAGAGTCCTATGTACGAATAAATATAATACATTTAATTAATTATGATTTTTATGGATAGATGGTGTACAAAAAATTGCAGAATATTTTCCTGATCTTTGATAATGTTGTTTATTTGAGTCTTTCCAACATCAGATTTTTTAGGCAAGGATCCTAGAACTCTCCTCCTTTTTGTTGAGTCGAATTACTTTAAAGTTTTCTTTCCTTAACAACATTTTGCACTTTTTGCAACAACTTATTCAACTATACCACTGTCAAACTAATTTGAAGTTTTTAAGTGAAAGCTCTGTGTTTAAAAAGGAAGTGATCTTGTCACATGATTGACTGGTCATAGTCTGGTACACTGAACTGCATGTTTCCTTTTTCTACATGTGAAAAGCCAAAAAAGCTATCATACCATTTTTAATTCACGCTAACTTGTACTGAACAAAACTGTGCTTCTCAACTGTTAATGTGTATAATCTTGATAGTAGCTAGTAATTATCAGAGTGACATAACCTGACATCTAAGTAAAACACAGCAGTAAGGATAATCAGATTCCTTACCTCTCTGAGTGGATTAAAGTTAGGAACTTTATTGGTATGTTGAAGCAAATGTCATTGTGTACAGTTTAGAAATCAACTAATATTCATGAAATTTCCATAAAAAAAAAACAATATGTGTCTGCTCATGAGTGGTAAATTTGACATTTTTTGCACTAATATGCTCGCTGGCATTGGAAGGGTGGCCATCCTAGAGGGGTACTTTTGAACACAAAATCATTAATGCCAGGAGATTCTGGCTGTACAAAGTGGGTGGCCACTAGTCGGGGGGGGGGGAGGGCTGTTCAAGAGGGGGACCACTGTACAATAAATGTTATTGTAGAAAAGATTTCATATTCCTCATTACAATTTGTAGAATTTTTAAAAAGATGAATGGATTTAATATCGGAAATGCCCACTCTTATAATTGAAAGTTGATAAATTATGTTTTGTTGTATTTTAATTGGTTTGAAAATATCTGCTATAAGAGATTTTATTTAATACTTTTGCTGGATGTCCAGCATTTTTTTAAGCTGACCTCTAGCATTTCATTTCTCAGCTTATAATATGCAAGTTACTTTGTTACTCTGGTATATTTTGCAGGGTTAGTTGCATATATCTTTTAAATGAGTATTGGCTAATGTTATCCTAAATACTGATACTATGTAAGTGTGAAAACTAGGAATGCATTGAATCTAGTCCTCTCCATCTGTCTGTCTGTCTCCTAGTCTTCCCATAGGTTACCTGTGCAATTGCATTACTACAGTCCTGGTCATGATGGTATGGTAATGTCATTTTGGTCTAAAGAGTAAGGCACAAACAAATCTTTTTATAATACACAAGGACAGATGCTACACTCTGATCTTAGCCCAAAAGGCTGAGAACAATTTTGTAATATATAAAATTAGTTGATCATATTCAACATTTTAGTAGCATAAATAATTCAGCTTGATTCATATATTCCACTGATCTCCATTTCAACCCAATATGAATTAGCAGGGAAGATTGTTTTCATATAGATGCTTACTAGAGAGACATTTTGTATAGTTTTAGTGTGCAAAAACAAGTAACAATAATTTTCAGAAATTTCAGCATAGTAATTCATTAGGAAATCTTTATTTAAGAATTATACATAGTACAGTAAAATTTGTATTTCGCAGACACCTAGAGGACTTACTCATTCTGGCTGTTATAAACAGGTGTTTCCTTATTCAAGACTCATTCTGTCTGTTATAAACAGGTGTTCCCTTATTCAAGACTGTTACTGTATAGAATAAACAAAATGGAACTATGGAAATCTATCCTCTATGGACAGTAAACTGTTGTTCAAAGAATGTCTGTTAAACAGGCTTTACTGCTCTTGTTTAAGTTGACAGAAATCCTCTTGTCATGGAATGAAAATCTCTGAGAAACAAACTCTATCAAAAATAAGCTTTAATATGTATATACTTCTGCATTAAAACATAAAATATCCAGACTCATCAGAAGGCATGTACTTTGTCCATACATATAATTGATTGTCTGGATAAACAATCATGATATATAAAAAAAAAACGTTAAATCCTGAAGACACTATTAGTCTGGATGGGTAAAAAGTCTGTATGATCTAAGTTCTGGAGACAATCAATTAGTCTGGATGGGTGAAAAGTGTGTATGATCTGCAGTAAGTCCTGGAGATCATCTATTGGTCTGGATGGGTGAAAAGTGTGTATGATCTAAGCCCTGGAGACACTCTATTAGTCTGATGGTTGAAAAGTCTGCATGATCTAAACCCTGGAGACACTCTATTAGTATATGGATGGTTGAAAAGTCTGTATGATCTAAGTCCTGAACACACTCTATTATTATATGGATGGTTGAAAAGTCTGCATGATCTAAGCCCTGGAGACACTCTATTAGTATATGGATGGTTGAAAAGTCTGTATGATCTAAGTCCTGGAGACACTCTATTAGTCTGATGGTTGAAACGTCTATATGATCTAAGCCCTGGAGACACTCTATTAGTATATGGATGGTTGAAAAGTCTGCATGATCTAAGTCCTGGAGACACTCTATTAGTATATGGATGGTTGAAAAGTCTGCATGATCTAAGCCCTGGAGACACTATTAGTATATGGATGGTTGAAAAATCTGTATGATCTAAGTCCTGAACACACTCTATTAGTATATGGATGGTTGAAAAGTCTGCATGATCTAAGCCCTGGAGACACTCTATTAGTATATGGATGATTGAAAAGTCTGTATGATCTAAGCCCTGGAGACACTCTATTAGTCTGATGGTTGAAAAGTCTGCATGATCTATGTCCTGGAGACACTCTATTAGTATATGGATGATTGAAAAGTCTGTATGATCTAAGCCCTGGAGACACTCTATTAGTCTGATGGTTGAAAAGTCTGCATGATCTATGTCCTGGAGACACTCTATTAGTATATGGATGGTTGAAAAGTCTGTATGATCTAAGGCCTGGAGACACTCTATTGGTGGCGCTCTCCAGTTTCGTACTTTGCATAGGGTTAGAAATTTAAAGAAAAAGAATTACCCAGGGTTTCCTCACTGGCTGTTCTGGCTATTTAAAAAAGACCTTGTATATCTTAGGCATTGTTAAAAGAACTTTGAATTCCCTTTATTTTGGTGTATGATTGATGGGTGAAATTTGGGTTATAGAGTATACAGCTTGGTCTTACTTAAGATGTGCACCTCTCAAAAAACTGCTAGCTCCGCTTAGTCATTTTCACTTCCTGGACTTCAAAGGTAAAAAAAAAAAAAAGAGCCGATAACTTTTTTACTTTTTAGATATTTTGTAATTTATTCATAGTACTTTCAGAGGCTGGTATTGTCTGCTCTGGCAAAATTCGTTTCCCTATTTTAATAACTCCTGAAAATAGTGCACTTTTGACTAATTCAGGCTGATTTTTCGAGTACTTTAGAGCGGCTATTTTGTCTGCCGTGTGCTTAGATCATGTCCAGTGTCCACAAGTACAATATATAAAGACATTTCAGCCACAGTACATGAAAGTAACATGGAGGTATGCCAACATTCTCTCCATTGTGCATGTTGCAAATGCAAAATACTTCATCTTACACCTGTCACTCTCTCAGAAGCATGTATTATCTGTAGAGCGCCCCCATTAGTATATGGATGGTTGAAAAGTCTGTATGATCTAAGCCCTGGAGACACTCTATTAGTATATGGATGGTTGAAAAATCTGTATGATTTAAGCCCTGGAGACACTCTATTAGTATATGGATGGTTGAAAAGTCTGTATGATCTAAGTCCTGGAAACACTCTATTAGTATATGGATGGTTGAAAAATCTGTATGATTTAAGCCCTGGAGACACTCTATTAGTATATGGATGGTTGAAAAGTCTGTATGATCTAAGCCCTGAACACACTCTATTAGTATATGGATGGTTGAAAAATCTGTATGATCTAAGCCCTGGAGACACTCTATTAGTATATGGATGGTTGAAAAATCTGTATGATTTAAGCCCTGGAGACACTCTATTAGTATATGGATGGTTGAAAAGTCTGTATGATCTAAGTCCTGGAAACACTCTATTAGTCTGATGGTTGAAAAGTCTGTATGATCTAAGCCCAGAACACACTCTTATTAGTATATGGATGGGTGAAAAGTCTGTATGATCTACAAATTTATTTCATACTCATTTAATCTTACATGATTGATCTTGCATTTAATACTGATGTTCAACCTGTATGGGAAGAATATCAACAGGGGGACATCAATGAGAACATTCCAATCTGGAACTGTTTTGGTGTTCTCATTGATGTCCCTTTGTTGATTTTCTTAATTGTACCATCAATTCCTATCTGCTTTGAATTCCATGCACATTGTGTAGCAAAATATATTTGGAAGTGTAAAAGATAGGGTATGTAATAAATACAAAATCACATTCATGTTTTGTTGCAAGTTGGGGAAAAGCACTCTTTTGGTATGGCATATAAATACGTATGGGCGGAACGGTCTTTACATATCCATATACCATATTAAACTCGTTCTTTCTGCTGATTCAGAACAAAATGCTTATGTAGTTTTGTGTACATGTATGTATAATCTATGTTTTACTATATTGTGATACAGATAAATACTGCAATGGATATCATTTCATTTTTGATGGATTGAATTTGCAAAAAGATTTTATTTATTTGAAAATTTCTGTCTTTTCAGACTGAAGTACGTGCTTCTATTAAACCTGGTCCTTGTGGCTATATCAGTCGTGTTTGCTATTTTTCTACCTCATATAGGAAAAATTATAGGGTAGGAGTGCTTTTTTATCAAATTATTTTTAGTATTTTTGAAAGACTGAAGGTTCTAGTTGACCTAAAATATCATTTTTAAAACAATCCATTGAAATTTCATAGTTTGTTCTCATCCCAATATCATATTTTCATTCACAACATATAACAAAATAGTCTGCATCCAGATTGGCTCTTGCAGAATACATCAGCAGATTTCTTTATTTTTCATATAAATTTAGATTTCTACATTATCTTGCTTAAAATATTTCTGATAATATTGGAATTTTTATCAGAGGCAGATAAAGTAAAAAGTATGGAAAATAACACTTTTGTTTTTAATTGTACACATGGGAGAGTTTTTATTATAAAAAATGAGTTTAGGAATTCCTCAAATTTTCCTCAGAAATAAAACAAGATTATTTACATGAAAATTTGTTCATGTTATGACTGTATTCTCATCCTTGATACCTGCTTAATGTTCAGTGAAAAATTCATTGTAGTTGCAGACCAAGCAATAAGACAGATATGTTTTTTTTTAAAAATCTCCATTTGAAGTAGAAAATTGTTTGTTTTACATACCAGGAATGTTTAGTGAAACTGAGATGAAGTGTACATTGTTTGTTTTACCTATGTTATGGGGTTTAATGCCACTTTTCAGCACATGATAGGCTATACATGGCATAGAACATGATTTGCTGGTGAATTATGTGACAGCAGGTCCAGTGTTGCATCTAGAGTCAATATCTGTGTAATTAACACATGTTTGTGACACTCTGATGCAATATCTTTATTCACTTTTCATTGACTTTATCATTTTCTTTCACAGGACTGTTATTGTGATTATTAAAATCATATATGCATTTTTCTTTTTTATTATTTAATAAGAGACAAAAGTCACAACCATGTTATTTTATGTTCATTGTCTCCAAGAGTTCATAGCACTTCGATACATTTGGGCATAAAGTGATGGCATGTTTATGAACAAATTTGACAGAGAGCTTTTCAATTTTGTGCATGCTGTAAAATCATAAATATTCAGTTTTCATGGTTGGGGAATAAATGGATGATTTCATGGGGATAACATTTTGTGGGTTACACTGTTTACCTTAATACTCAATATACAATACTATTTTTCATGTTTTATTTAATCCTTACCCACAAAAAAGGAAATTAAATTTTCAATGAATATTTCTGGTTTTAGAGTATAGTGTTTATCTACCTTCAGAAACAGTCACTGTTACTTAATATTGAAAAAAATGTTCAACAACTTTTTCTCAAAAACAACTGAACCAAATTGTGACAGAAATCATCATACTAACCATTTGCCTATTTGACCAATGTCAGCTAGATGAGTGCTTTCAGGTTCACTTGTTCCATCAGTTGTAAATGTTAATGTAACCATTATATTTCATTGGAGTGGATCACAAAATCTGCAGTTCATAATGAAATAAATAACTGAAGTAAGGAAAGCTACTCCAAATTATTGGGATTTTATCAAATATTTGGAGAACATGACTCTTGGGCATCTTAAACATTTCATAAGTAGAGGATCTTACATTAGTGTTCCTAAAAAATGAAATTTATTAAATAAATATGACAAAAAAATGTAATGCCACAAGCAGTTTGCAGTGATTTTCATTCTTTTCCATTTGTTTCATAGATATCTTGAGTACTGAACACAAGTTTGACAGAGTAGACCCTACTCTACCAGCCTGTTATATGACAGCAGATCTGGCTCTGTGTTGTTCATCCTGCTAATAATTTCATGTTATGTGACGGCATTGTTCATTCTGCTATTTATATTTCTTATGAAGAGTAGACCTGCTCTGCTAGCCTTTTATGTCACAGCAGATTGGGGTCTGTGCTGTTCATTCAGTCAATTATGTAAAGTGAACAGGGTAAACCCTGATCTGCCAGCCTGTTATGTGACAGCAGATCAGGGTATGTGTTGTTCACTATGTTAATTATACCAAGTGAATAGAGTAGACCCACTGCTCATTATGTGACAGCAGATCAGGGTCTGTATTGTTCATTCTGCTGACTATTTCAAGTGAACAGAGTAGACCCTGATCTCCCAGCCTGTTATGTGACAGCATTGTTCATTCTGCTATTTATATTTCTTATGAAGAGTAGACCTGCTCTGCTAGCCGTTTATGTCACAGCAGATCGGGGTCTGTGCTGTTCATTCAGTCAATTATGTAAAGTGAACAGAGTAGATCCTGATCTGCCAGCCTGTTATGTGACAGCAGATCAGTGTCTGTATTGTTCATTTTGTTGATTATTTTGGGGGGACATAGTAAAACCTGCTCTGCCAGCCTGTTATGTGACAGCAGATTGGGGTCTGTGTTGTTCATTTTGTTAATTATTTCAAGTGAACAGAGTAGACCCTGATCTGCCAGCCTGTTATGTGACAGCAGATTGGGGTCTGTGTTGTTCATTCTGTTAATTATTTAGAGGGAACAGAGTTGACCCTGATCTGCCAGCCTCTTATGTGACAGCAGATCTGAGTTTACACTGCTCATAGTTGAGCACACATTGTGCATGAGCAAATTCAGTACTTTCGACTGTTCACTAGTCCACAGAGAAATTCTTTAGTGTCTGTTACCTTTTTTTTTCCAGATTTGTAGGGGCATTCTGTGGGTTGTGTTATGCAGTTGCACTGCCTTGCCTTGTGTACATGAAGATTCGTCATGAAGAGAAAACCCTTACCTGGCCAGTACTGGTGTTCCACTCGGTACTCATTTTGATTGGCCTTGCAAACTTTATAGGACAGTTTATTATTCTTGGAGAGAGTTGAAGAAAATGTGTGATTCCTATTAGTGCATGTATAAATGGCTATGATGTCTCAACATGCTTAATTGTTTCATAACTACATTAAACAAGTATAAATGATACACATACATGTATATACTCTGCATGTACATGTATATTCATTCATTAACATGGTACTGAAATTAAAACTTAAGTGCATGGATGAATTATTAAAATGTTCCAGCAGTCAGCATGCATTATCACTCCACATATAGAAATAAACTTCATTAATATAATGATGATAATAGAATGTTGACATAACTCGTGTAGAGTGTTCATGTTAACAAATCTGATTCTTTGTCTTTCATTATGAATATTGTTTCATCTTATGTATAATGCATTGTTTTGGTTTTACTCCATTACATCAATATAGAGTCAAGCTTTTTTGCCATAATTTTGTTTATGAAAATAAACTATAAATATTAAAGTCCATTTCAGAATGACAATGCATCTTTTTTTCCCCATTATAGTGCGCTGGAAAGAAAAAAAATGACAAACTTATGCCCATTGTTTATCAAAACCAACGATGTCAGTTGTGAAATAAATAGTACAGACCATTTCACATCATTGCAATCATCTTGGCTAGTATTAGAAATTGTCTCTCTCATTAGAATCCTTTCATTCATGTACCATATATACACGCGTAAAAGTTGGATCTAACTGCAAACTGCATAGACCCTGATCTGCCATCGTATAATGCACCAGCAAATCTGTGCCTATGCATGATTTTGTTAGGACTAATTAGTAAAACAAACAACATAGACCTTGATCTGCCAGCGCATTATGTGATGGCAGATCAGAGTCTGTGTTGATTGCAGCTGTACCCGACTTATAGGCAAGTATATATGGTAAATGACCAGGGTTTACAAAGATTACATTGACTTTAGGCACAAGCATGGTGGCAAGTTGGAATAGTCATTTCAGAAGGTGGAGTGAGCACGCTCCTCATGTCATTTGATTTGGTTGTACATGTCACTTTAGTTTACATTTTATGATTTAGATTTTTCATGGTAGATGGCAGCACTCAATTTGTAACCAAAACATCTTTGCTGATGGGCTTTTTTATCCAAAATGGCTGTGATCAGTTATCATTATTTGATCCATCCTGAAACATAAAAGTCACTATGGATAGAAATATAAAATGTGCTTTTTCTTTTAACTAATATATGCCTAAAAAATACATTTCTGAATGTATGCTTTTTAACATTCATATTCTTCTATTTTACACTTTGTTTTCACTATTTTTCATTTATCAAATGAATTTATATAGTATTAAAGGCATGATGTCATGTTAATGACCATTATGTCATCAGTCTGACACAATCTGTCTGCTTGGGATGGCTCAATTTAATCTCAAACACTGTCAGAGTGTTGTATTGTTATATTGTATTAAAATCATGATATCATGTTGATGACCATTATGTCATCAGCCTGATACAACCTGTCTGCTTGAAATGGCTTAATTTAATCTCCTGCACTGTCAGACTGTTGTGTTGTTATACTAAAACAAGCTCCCCTTGGTCAGTACTTTACAAATAAAATCAAAAACTTGTATATCTGGTTTATTTCTCAAATATCTTCTGATAAACAAATATATTGTTGAGAGATGCTGGCAACAGATAATTCACACAACAAATATTTATGTAGCCTCCCAATTGAAAAGAAACCTTACAAACCTTAATAAATGTTTACTAACTCACTCTTAATTTATTAGATTACTTCTTTACTACAAAAGGATATGGGTGATTTTTCTATCAAGCTCTTATAATTGGTCCAATAATTTATTTAGGTATAAATATCACTGATAAATGCACTTTGGGGATGTGGGGAATAGTAAAACAATGCATATGGATTTTGATGTGAACTCTTCTACTTGTGAAGTTGTTTTACATTATGCAAACTGTTTCAGGCTCATTTGATGTTGAATAAAAGTCAAGTTTGTGTGGATTTGCAGCGCTTTCAGTTATTTTTAAAAAATGGCAGTCAGGAACTTCTGGGTTGGATATTTGGAAGTCCCATCCCTGTGTGCAGACATACAGACAGACAGAAAGATAGATGGTAGGTGGGTAGGTTAGATGAAAAAAAAAGTTGGAGAGAGTTTTTAAAGACAAATTAGACATAGATTGATTGAAGATAAATTGGTAAATATATGGAAGGAAGCAGTGGAGGTGCTTAATGCTTGTTGTGTTGTGTGCATACGTGTAAAAGAAAAGAAAAGTCATGAAAGATCAACATAGCAAAAATTGTTTTTGGTTCAGGATGGCTAAATTAGTACATGAGCAAGTCCCAAGTGTGACCAAAAAATTTAGAATGGAGTAGTTTGAACCATTTTTAGTGTCTAGTCCATCATAAATCCAAATAAATTATCAGGACTATTGTGTAGAGAATCATTCATTTAACAGTAATTTTTGTTTTAGGTCAAATATTACCACTGATAGCCACTCAGCAGCTGTTCTAACAGTCATTGAAATTGACAGTGTTTCTTTAGTTTATCTGTGTTTTAGTTTGCAAGTTGTCTTCATGCATTAGAGAATTTAAACATAAAAAGGTTATCTAAGTGGTAACTGAAGTACTTTACTACAGCTGACTTTGCCATCTGAATCTTGTAGTAGAAACCATGTGGCAAATGTTTCTCACCGGGCTTATGAAAGGAGTCAAGGATGCCAAATCTAGAATGTGCAACCATCTACCCTTGACGGTTTCACTTTGGACATTGTATCTTAATAGCTATGTAGAAAAAAATCATTAACCAGATGTTGAAACCTTTTGGGATGCAAAGTCCTTTATTGTTTTTGCATACTGTCATGGTTATAAATATTATTGGGATTATCCTGGCGGCCGATTTCACCCTGTTGGATCAAACATTGGATGTTCTGCAATCTATTACTTGGAGCTCTGACATGTGCCATTAGTTTAGTATCAGCTATTACAATTTGATCTTATGTTTGAATCCTTTTTTGGTACACGTTAGAACAAACGACATTTGTAATCAAGAGATTACATGGATCATTGTCACTTTTTTATATTTAAATGTGGTTTCCTTAGTTTGGCTCTCATTGTCTCAACATGTAGCCATCATAGAGAGAGCACACTAAGCCTTTTTTTCTCCATTTTAATCGTGTTTTGGGTAAAAAAGCTTAAAGGTGTTCTGATTGTTGACCCCACTGGCTGGAACTTTTTCAAGGGAAGCACGTTTATTTTCCTGTTTTATACGTAGAAATAATTTTTCAGTGTATTTTGTACGACTATAGAAAAAAAACGTTTGTTTGAAGTTCATGTTGCTGTTGTATTGTGACTGTAGTGTTATATTATCAATTTTTATATTTCCATTACTACAATATTTATATATAATTTTATTTTTTCTCTGAGGAGTCTAAAAAAAGTTTTGGGTTGTCATTATGAAAATATAACCTCAGGGTCAAATTGTATGTACATTGTTTTGGATTTAATTTTTGCCATTCTTATCACTGACCCCATTCCATCATAGATTTTCCATGATTCAAAAATAGAAATATCAGAGGGAACACAGTTTCTCAAAATTAAATTATTTCATACATTGTTAGAGTGTAAGATTATGAGACTGAATTAGTTTGTTACAGAATTTGGTGAGAAGGGAGTTTTTGAATATTGTAATGCTGTTTGTGTCATTTACATGTGCAGAATCCACATGCTGTATATTTTACTTATTACTTGTGCAGCCATTTTTATGCATTGATTGTGTTTAATTCATAATTATATTTTATAATTAAACTATGCTTTACATTACTTTACATTATTTTATCTGCAGCTTAAGAACTTTATGAAATAAATCCAAACTATATAACTGTGTAAATAATTTGCAGGTAAATTTTCATGTTGCTGCCTAATATCACATAAACATGTTTATACCACATATAGTTGTTTTCATATAAGTATGTTAATGCCTGACATTAAAAGCATAATATGTATCATATGAAGTATTTTTAATATGAACAAGTTAATAGTTATTATCATGAAGTATCTGGGTTTTTTTTATTATCACACAATAAACTTCCTAAATTCTGAAGATAGTTTTACTTGATTTTTGGAACCTTGTTGCAAAGAAACGGGAGACATAATATTCACATTTCCATTCATCTGTTCATCTGTCTGCTCTTCTATCTATCTCACGTTTGTTTCTGCTCTGTAAATTTTAAGCTGTTTAAGATCAATACATGAAACTTGGTATACTTGTATATCATCACTGGAAGGTGTGTCCTATCTGCAAGGTAAAGGTCACATATCAGTATTTTAAGGGTTCTGATACACTTTCCTTTTTTGACTTCAGAGTTATTTGAGGTAGGTGGATAAAAATGTATATACCTATCATCACTTGAGTCTGTGCTGCGTACCACAATTGGGATCGCATTTTCTTCTCTGATCTATAACATTAGAACTGTTTGAGATAAGTAGATGAAACTTGATAGACATATATTACCACTAGAAAGTGTGTTGCATACTGCATTTGGGGTTCTATCTTCAATGTCAAAATGTGTTGGTTTTTGGTTTCTGCTTATGATTCAGAGCTGTTTGAGGTACAGTGACGAACCTTGGTGCACTTATTTTGGTCACTTTGATGGCATGTTATATACCACATTCAAGGTTGTATCTTCAAGATCAAAGTCACTGATAGTTTTTTCTCCATTTCTATGTAACCACTGCAATAGCAGACCGTCTTTTTATTTTACAACAATTTAGAATAATTATGCCAAAACTATTTGAGATAGACAAAGTACAATTTTAAAGACATTATTTGTATCCACATGCAGATGATCTGATTAGATTTTCAGGCTATTTTCAGCAGATTTTTTAATTTTTTACCTGTTTGAACTTATTGAACTTGGTCTTTTTTATGACAAAAAACTTGTTTGCATGATTAAGCAAAAGACAACCTGAGGTAGATAAATGAAATTTGATAAGCATACAGTAGGACCCCGCTATAGCACGCTTCGTTATAGCACAAATTTGGATATAACACGATCGTGGCATGGCTCCCAAAATTTCATCTATTTTTTCGTACATGAATTTTTTTTTTTTTCAAAGTACGAAAAATAATGTGTAAAAATTAATTATCACTTCGAGGAAGAGATCGTGTATGAATTCGGATATAATAAAATGGTGGCATGGCTACCGAAATTTTACAATAATTTCGCCAATTTCTTGAACTACTGCCAAGTTTTGTGCCAAAATAAACAAGAGTTTGATTTAATAATTTGGCAACCTGTATTGAATAAAGATGCTGAACATTTCTATTTGTGAATGTTCATTTCAAATGTGTCAGTAGTCAATCACTGCACTTTGATCTTAGTTTATTTTTGAAAGATTTCAGCTCATTTTTAAGCTGATAAGAGTTAATCTTATTATTACTGATACTTGAACAATAAAGTCATTAAGTCTTCTTTGTGTTTGTCTTCAATACATTCTGTCTACAATCGTTGCTCAAACAATAGCTGACATATGTTTGCTCATTCAACTGCCTACACAGCCAAGCACCAAACAATGCAGTGGTTGATAAAAGATTCACACCTGAATTTATAAATCAATTAATTTAAGTCATTGACAATCATCAAAGTCGATCTCAGAGCTAAAGGTTGTTCAAAACATGCGGCAATGATTTATAAAACATCAAAAAAACGAAAGCCGCCAACGCGCAAATCGTGGCTTGGCGGTGTTGTTAGACAATCGCCACGCAATCAGTTGACCAGTGAATAATATTGTACATTCCCTATTAAAATGACCACATTGTTGATTAACCATTATTCTTGCTGTAGTCATTCAAACAAATAGGTGTCAGAGTTTTAATTAGTAGTTATTTACAATGGATAACAGTACACGGAAACGTAAAGCTTTTACTGTTAAAGAGAAGCTTGAAGCCATGGACAGGATTAAGTCCGGTGTTTCCACAAGTCAGATTTAATTCCCAAGTGATATTTCCAAAGTTATCTGCCAGTGCACGTAGACCAATAAGCCTTTGGCTTGTAAAAGTGCTCACTTTGTTTTCAAGTTGTTTTCCCATGTGAGAACCCTTTGATCAAGTCACGTTTGATACTTGTTCAGTGCCAAGTAACAGAGGGTGGTTATTTGAACTCCCTGTGATCTTGCCGCACAATTGACACGTGTCCAGTTGCAACCTTTAATAGATTTCTGACTTTATGATCAAAGTGTTACTTGCAGAGCCCAAGCTCAGTCTCTGCATAAGCACCTGCATACAACAGTAAAACTGAGGAATCGGAGTCGGACGTGATTTATGATGACTAGACGACGATTTACAATTACTAGACGACGATGTAGGATTTCAGAACTTTATCAGACATTGATATTATACTTTTGTGTGTATATTTTCGATGGAATTATTATGGACTCACTCCTATGCATGCCATGAGATCGATTGGTGAGTGCACGTGTTGATCCTTTAACTATTCATGCTATGCAATAGACATGTACATATAAACATATAAATGTACCAATGCATGGTTCTCTGAATGAAGTAAAATATTATATGTGCAATCTCTGTTTTCACTGCATGTGTATTTCTCGTTTAATATGCATTGATTTAAGATAGTAACTGTGCCAACGAAGCACGTTGTTTTGAGCCCACAATTTTACCCCCCCCCCCATTTTTTTGGTGCATGCATCATTTTCTTCAGCTAAATACTTGGTTTTGTCTAGGTTGGTTATAGCACAGTTCGGGACATAGCACAATCTCGTTTTTTGGACCCCGACCATCGTGTTATAGCGGGGTCCTCCTGTATTTGTATCCAAATGTAAATTAACTCCATAGATTTTCTGACCATTACAGCAATTGAAAAAAAAAAAATTATAATTATAAATTGTTTTTTTTGGACTTGGACTTTTTCTTACAAAAATCTTCTTAGAATTATTAATCAAAAACCATTTGCAGATGATTAGATTTTTATTTTATTATAGCAATTTTTAACATTTTTCAAATTTTGTTTAATTGTTTCGACATTTTTGGTGTGCAGTGAGGATAGACGTGTTTTGCAAACAGATCTAGTTCAAATCTTTTGATCTAACATCCTTTGAGATAGAGCCATGAAACTTGATTGCTTTCACTGTATTCAGAGGAACTCAATAGCTATGTTGCAAAGATCAGAGTTTATCACTGTACAGTTTTAATGACCGTACCTCAGTAGGTGTGGGACAATATGTGTATTAATTTACTTTTCTTTGTCTTGCCTCTGTTGGCATATAGTGAAAACTGGGTATCAACATCTGGTAGAAACAGCAATGCCAATGATGGTGTTAGTGTCATCAATAATAATGTTAAATTTTGTGCTAAACATATATCCATAGCTCAATTTGCAAATTATAGTGTTTCAAGAAACGCATGAAGAATATTGGTTCTTTATGCCTAATATTCTTCATATTGCTATTTCCTCTTGCTGCTTTGCTTTTGTCAAAAAGTATTAACTAGAAATGTGCCCATATGACATGAATATCTCTGCCAATATAATGCATTTGAAGGGCACAGTTCAAAATTGAAGGGCAAAGTTTTAAGTCAAAAGGGGCCATAACTCCATTAAATTTAGTCTGATAATGGTGACAATCAAACGTGACCTAGGTGTTGTTAATGTGAAGATTGATATCATCTTTGGTTTCAACCCATGAAGGTCTTCAATAGTTCTTAAACAAAAACAAAATATTCAACAGATAGGTCAGGAAGGGAAAAGACATGGCAGGATGGACAAACATTGGTAAAATGATATATCCCCTCTAGAGATATGGGTCAGGAAGGGAAAGGACATGGCAGGATGGATAGAGAATGGTTAAAATGATATATCCCCTCTAGATATATGGGTCAGGAAGGGAAAGGACATGGCAGGATGGACAGACAATGGAAACATTTAGATAATAAATAAATGGACTGCAGTTGTCCTTTTAGAATAATTGGGTGTAACATAAGCTTCTTGTTCAATTCTCTATACCATATGTACTCCTGCACAACTCAGATCCAACTGCAAACTACACAGACCCAGATCTGCCATTACATAATGCACCGGCAGATCTGGGTCTATGCTGTTTGTTAGGAGTAATCAATACAGCAAACAACACTGACCCTGATCTTCCAGCACCCCATGCATTGGCATATCAGGGTCTATGTTGCCTGCAGTTGGACCAGACTTATAAGTGAGTATATATGGTATCTCTTTGATGGGATATATTTTATATATTTTATGTACTTTCTATGATGATGCTTGAAATAAATAGTTTAAACCAATTTTGTGTAACGTAAAATGCTTAGCCTTGGCACTGTGTTCATATTGATAACCAACTTCTTAGATTTCAAACTGATGCAATTTTAAAAGTTTGCAGCACAAGTAAATAAATTCCACAAATTCTACTCGAAGGACTTTAAAAAAACCAACATAAAGCATTTTATTTTAAATTTAATATGTACTTAAGTTGATATTATGGTTTTAATATACAATTAAAATATCGGTAATTAAATATGGTTGTCACATTAAAGTTAGCCTTTTATGGTTTTCACTTTTCATTATCACCTTGAAAAAACCAAGTGCTAACTTTATCTCAATAAATTTAAATAACTTTATATAAATAAATGTAATCCGTTAAAGATTGCACTACCCACCAGGAAAGTCTTATTAACTTTAATTCTTTTGTAGTTTTACCAGGTCACAATCATAATCTGTTAAGATTGTAGCTGAGAGATCTATTTTCTTAGCAGGTTGCAAATAATTATCATCGCTGAACACCTCAAAACTCTTGACTTCTTTGATTCATAATTAATCACCAAGAATTATGTAAATGTAAATAATTTCAATAATATTGACTTGCAGGCTTCTATATACTTATGCATTCAATTGATATTTTCCACATAGACATGGACACAGTCAAATTTTATTTTGAGTTGGAATTGCATTTACATTATAAGTAACATTAGCTCCTTGGAGCTATTTTAACAACTATAAACAATTATATAACAATTAACTTAAACAATGAGACACACATACGTACATGTTAATTTTTCTTTTAACTAGTTATTACAAATCATGTTTCTTTTCTTAACATACATATCCTCCCCACCCCCATTTATAATTTCTATTTATATTGTTACAACTTGAAGTCTTAAAAAATATTTAACAGAAAGAAAGTGAAATCAACACTGTAAGTAATATCAACAAGCAATTTATTTCCCTACAATACAAAGTGAAATTCAAGAGATACTTACAATCTTGTGAATCAAAATTCCAAATAATCCTAAATGTCCTAATCACAAGTCCAAAAATATAGAATGCTCTGAATGAGTTCCAATAGTATTTAATGTCCTGATATAACACAATAATACAATCTAGAATGTCTTTAATGAGTTCAGAAAAGTCCAAAGTAGTACAATAATTCAAAAGTCAATGAGTGCTTTTGTAATTCCAATGAATATCTGAAATAAATAATTTCTCTCAAATTATATCTGATTTAAACAGCACAGTGTAAAATCTGATCACAAATGGATTTCCACAGACTGATCTAAAACAGGAATGAATTATTTGTTTACCAAATCCCTGTTTATACACATTTTCACTTGACCTATATTCTAACAGGATGTTAAGCTATCCAATGAAAAAAACTTAGTCTAACTGCAAGAATCGTATTGAACTCAAATGCTTGTAAACATTCTGTTTACAAGTGACCAGAATCTAAAGCACAACTTACCTTCATGGACAAGATTTAAACACACATCATAGATTGAATATACATAACAATGTATTTTTTAAAATTTCAATGCAGAGAAATAAAATAACATGAATATATTCTACTATACAATTACATCCAGTGTCAAACTATACATGTGATATGGCTGACCAATTACATCCAGTGTCAAACTGTACATGTGAAATGGCTGACCAATTACATCCAGTGTCAAACTGTACATGTGAAATGGCTGACCAATACATATTTATGATACCATTTTACATGTATACAGATTTTAAATATACAAGAACAAAGGAGTTGGACAGACTATGTACATACGTACAGAATGCATATATATACAATTAGTATTAATACATTGGAAGCATAAATATCACAAGTAACTGATGGCTATAGTACAAGAAAACTACTGAATTAAAAGCAACTTAAAGCTATAAGCAAGAAAATAGATATAAGACTAAAATATGTACAAAATCTGTACACCACTAGATTCTGACAAGTGTAGAGTCAAACTATTGGCTGTGCTAATACTGCTATACATGATAATATCACACTCAAATATTGCAGAGCTGCTGAGACTAGAAAACGACAAAATGATTATGCAAACAAAAATAGAACTATGAATTTTTTTTTCAGCTATATATTTATTTAGTGTAACTATATCAAATAAAATCTATGTACAGTTTCATGCAAAAATATTAACATACTAAATATACTTTGGCTGTCCTGGGTTCCATCTCAAGGGAGCCTGGCAGGTGAAAGCAAGCATAGATGCAGAACTGTAGAGAAACAGATAATTTCTAGGTGAACCTGGGGGGAGACCGATAGGGTTTTATCATACCCTACTGTACCTGGATGAGCCCGTGAGTTTTTTATCATTCTAATGTACCTGGGGGGAGCCTGTCTGGTTTAGATCATACAGTAATGTATCTAGGGAGAGCCTGGCAAGTTTCGATCATAAGTAATGTATGTGGTGGGAGCCCGGCAGGTAGAATAAGCAGTGTTTCAAGCTTGATTAATTACCACAGAAATGTAGCTACCTACAAGAAATGCTTATTATAATGAGACTGATTATTTTCTGGATTGGGATCAAATTTTAATGAATTTAATTAAAGGCCAAAATTAGCATATAAGTAGCTGATATTGAGTATGAAAGCCCATACAGGCATACTGAGTATGAAAGCCCATACAGGCATACTGAGTATGAAAGTCCATACAGGCATACTGAGTATGAAAGCCCATACAGGCATACTGAGTATGAAAGCCCATACAGGCATACTGAGTATGAAAGCCCATACAGGCATACTGAGTATGAAAGCCCATACAGGCATATTGAGTATGAAAGCCCATACAGGCATATTGAGTAACCCCAATGATAGCCCATACAGGCATACTGAGTATGAAAGCCCATACAGGCATACTGAGTAGCCCCAATATGTCACAGCAAGACAAATTTGACATACTTCTCAAAGAAATGCATGTAATATAGAAAACAGTATAGGTGCTTAATATAAATACATGTAGTAACAACTTTAAGTCACAGAACCACCGCTGTATTAGTGTAATGTGCTACACCAGAAATGAAAGGTTAAATATAATAATGAGACGTAAGTATAATAATAAGTATGAGTGAATTTTTGAGGTAAAGGCACACTTCCTAGAAACAGGATTAGCAGTGGTGCAGCCATTGAATAAGATACATGTATGCTGCTGCCCCTAACTCCATATGCACACACTGACATGCATATGCACCCACATGGATGCACACACTGACATGCATATGCACCCACATGGATGCACACACTGACATGCATACGCACCCACATGCATGCACACATATTGTAGAATAAATAAACTGAAACAACAGGACCGATGATGAAATGGTGGGTGGGTAAATCGAAAAAATTAAGCACCAGTAAATAGTGACCGCTTGTAACAAAGGAATGCTGCTCATGTCAGCCTCAACTGACCACTGGTCATTACTGAACATGTGACAACTTAATATTCATGGTAGCTCATTAAAACTACAGATCTATTATCAGACACAGTTTGATTGACACTTTAGTTGAATGATGAAGTAATGCCATTGCATCTTCTGCCCTGCCTGTATCAATGAATACTTTAGTAAACTTAGTCTATACATTAAAGCAGAATAACTCTCAAAGTAGTAAAAATGTACATAAACTACAATTACATCAATTAACATTATATATATATATATATATATATATATATATATATATATATATATATATATATGTCAGGTAGGTTTTGGACAGATGGGCTCAAAGTAGCTTAACATCAGAAGATGTATATGGGTATACGGTAACATTTTAGAAGATCTCGAGTTGTAAGGAAAGTTATTATAAAACTTGTTTGGTCATAGATCAATGAATGCATTAATTATACATTTTTTAGAGCAATGAAAAATAGAATGTATCCATTACTAGTGATATGTATTCACATATCGATAGGAAAAGAAAACTTCAGAACAGAAAATTCAGAAGTGGATCTGGCAAAAACAAAATATTCTTTAGTATGAGATCAGCCTAAAAGTCTTTAAATTCTTGAATAAAAACCTAACTTTTTAAACTTTTTTTTTATGTTGGGAAAACAAATAATATTTGTTTTATTTCTATATGTGTTGTAATAAAAAAAATGGAGTCAATTGCAGTTGACGGTATAACTACAGTTAGGTTTGGTGTCAGTTGACGGTATAACTACAGTTAGGTTTGGCGTCAGTTGACGGTATAACTACAGTTAGGTTTGGTGTCAGTTATTACATATATCACATATATTTGTCGATTCTTGTTAGCAGTAGAATTTCCATATATTTGTGTTTAGATAAAAAAATCTGCGAGACATCTTCCTTTAAACAAATTTGTAAAAAAATGAGAAAATTAAATTAGCTTTCTGTTATGCCCACCATAGTTTTACTTCATTGCGGAAACTGTATTCATTTCACACACAAACATAATATAATTGTTCAGCATGGATAATAGTATTTGACCTTCATGATAAAGTTAAAACTTCTTGATTATATTTTATTCTTTGAAGAATGAATATTATTTTTATTTGGATAAATGATTCTGCCAAGAGATTTGTATGTAATACATTCTATGTCTTTTTAATCTTTTCCTCCTTTGTAAGACTATTTTTGGTCACCATAGCAACCAAAGTAAATTATAGAATTATTTATCATTTTCTGTACAAGTAGTATTGGTTCCGAATAATAATAATAATGACTTTATTTAAAGAGGGTAACACAATTAGCTGAAGAACTAATCTACCTCGAGTCCCTCATACAAAGGAACATATTTATATACAAACAGACACACATACATGCACACACATAGGCATACATATACAACAGTATATTCACATTCTTTCCTTTCTCTCCCCCCCCCCCCCCCCACGGACACTCATTCATACATATGAAGCCACATAGTCAATATACATGCAATATGCAATTAGTGCGAAATAGATGGGTAGTATTTTTAATGATGCCCAGAGGCATTCATAAATACAAATACAGTTGTTTTCATTCTCAATTTCACTACGTTTATGAAGCCACTGGATATATTGAGATTGGAAGAAGGAAATAGAGTGGACATTTCTAATCTCTACTGGAATACTATTCCAGAGCAAAGTTCCCAAGTATTGGAAACTTCTTTTGAATAATTCCTCATTTGGTTTGGGAATTTTATACTGTTTGGTAGACATGGATCTATGGTGGGGAGTGTTACCAGGTGGCCTATACTGGAATAGTGACTGTAAATAGACAGGAGCACCGTTATTGGATATCTTGTACATTAACTTAGCTTTTCTCAAATGGATCTGGTCTTTTAATAGGTAATATTTTAAGTTTTCCCTGTTTTCTGTTTGGACTGATATTAGCCTGAATGCTCTTTTTTTGAAGACGTGCTAGCTTTGCTATATTTTTATAATTTGAATTACCCCATTTTGTATTACTGTAATCTAAATAGAGTTGTATGTAACTGTTATAAAATTCTTTCCTGTGCATTTCTGGGGGAAAATGTCTTATCCTACTGAATAGCCATAAACTTGAATTAATTTTTTTACTGACATATTTTATATGCTCAGTCCATGATAGATCATTATATACAAAAACACCAAGTACTCTATCATGACAGACCATATATTATTATATACAAAAACACCAAGTACTCTGTCATGACAGACCATAGATTATTATATACAAAAACACCAAGTACTCTATCATGACAGACCATAGATTATTATATACAAAAACACCAAGTACTCTATCATGACAGACCATAGATTATTATATACAAAAACACCAAGTACTCTATCATGACAGACCATTTGCAAATTTATATCCTTCCATATTAGACATAGTGAATCACTATCAAGATTTGTTCTTTTTTGCCGTGTTGCAATAATTAATATTTTAGTTTTACCAGTATTAATTACCATGTCAATGCTTGTGCACCAGTTGTCCAGTTTGTTTAGGGCAGCCTGTAAAGAAATTTCCAATTCATGTTTTGTGTTTTGGATTTCTGATAATGTCGTGTCATCTGCATGGAGATCTGTAGATGAAATTGAGTCCCTCCAAAAAGTGGTAGGTCATTAATAAATAATAGAAATAGTAATGGACCTAGAATTGAGCCTTGTGGGACTCCATATAAAATTGTTCCAGGTTCAGACAGAATGTAATTTATACAAATATATTGTGTTCTCTGATTTAAGAATGTGCAGTTTTCCATATTTTGGGGACAGATGAGGTTGCAATACTTAAATTGATTATAAATGTTATGCTTTCTGAAATAGCTGAGGTAGATGTTTTTACGAGTCATGGACCAATCTGATCAAGTCCTGTAGCTTTTTTAGTATCAAGTTCAAAGAGACATGTTTGAACGAGGTTCTTTGATATTGCTGGGATCGAGAAACATACCTCCCTAAGGATTTTGCTGGTACAGAACTTTTTCAATTCATTAAAATTGTTTTCTATCATTGGTTCCATTAATTTTGTGGTAATGTTGATGAAAATTCATTGAAAACATTTGCAATATCAATGTAATCAGTGACAGTGGTGCCCTTACCAGGAGCAAGTGAATTTTATTGGTCTGGTTTTTGTGTTCCCCCAATGAGTTCATTGAAAAGTTTCCAAATAGAATTTGAGTTGCTCTTTTTGTTTTCAAGCATTGATTGATAATAATTTGTTTTTGCATTTTTAATCATACTTAATATTTTATTTCTCCATACTTTATTTTTGTGCATGGTTTCCCATAGCCTTGAATTGGTCTAGTGTTTTCATGGCATCAAAGATTTCAGTTGTAAGCCAATTCAGTTGGATTTCATGCTTTATCCGATGTACTTTCAGTGGTGCATGTTTACAGACTACATCCAAAAATGTCAGTCCACACTCACAAAGCTTCATCTACATCATCAGAATTTTATATTCCAAGGAACTTTATTCAGGTCATCAAGAAATTATTCTTCATTACAATTTTTGAACTATCTATAAGTGATAGTTTTTTGTGTATTGTTCCTATTTGTCTTACATTTTACATTTCTTGTAAGAAAAATAGGATAGTGGTCACTAAAACCAATATTGGGCACTTTAATATTTGCCATATTGTCTGGTAGGTTGGTATAAATGTAGTCAATTAAAGTGCTTGATATTTCTATTGCCCTTGTGTGTTCATTTACAAGCTGGACAAGGCCTAATGATTCAATAAATTTCACCCCATTGTTCCTTATCTGAGTATTGAGTAAGTCCTTATCTTCATTGCCTAGTATATACATTTCTTTCTACTGCGCAAAAACATTTTCTATTTGTTTTTAAAAAAAAGTTATAATTTCAAATTACTCTGGAGGAAGATGGCCTGTAAATGAAACCAACTAGGAATGATTCTGCATTATTTTGAGAAATTTCCACCCAAATACTCTCAATTTCTTGTCACACCAAATCAGTTCGTCTTTCTACATTTACATCTTCTCTAATGTATGCAACAAGACCTCCCCCTGCTGTCTCTGTTTCCCTTCGTAATGGTTTATTGAAGCTTTGACAGTGAAACAGAATATCATTGTGGTTATTATTTAATTTGCTTTCAGTGAGTCTGAAAACATGTATATTATCCTCTTTGGAAGACAACATTAACTTAATCTGGTCTATTTTTCCCACTACACCTTGTACATTTAAGTGACCTATGTTAAAACCTTTTTTATTTAGTTTCATATCAATTATATGTATGTCATCATGCAAAGGGCACTCAATGAGATTGTCTCTGTACTACATTTATCATCATGACATCATGTTTCCATATTTAAATATTCATATATATTAGAGTCTGCAAAGTCACATATAGAACGTAAATATCCTTTAACTTTTGCATTACAGTAGTGTCCATTGAATAGGTAGAGTCCATAGTCTTACTAGGTACATTTGGATTTAGAGTATTCGCTATAAATGAAGCATTGGCATTCTCCTCTTTGCCAGCTTCCTAGAATGTATAATACACTGATTCACAGAGTTTCTGTTTGTGTCCAAACTGATGGCAACTGTAGCACTCAGTTTGTTTTCCATGATGGCATACCTGTGTCACATGACCAGTCTCACCAAAGCAGTGATAATATTCTTTATTATCGTGCCTGAAAATGGTGGCATACATGTTAATATTCATCAGAAGTTGAGCGGTTCCCTTTCTACTAAAATGAATTTTGTCTCCGTGGTACAGTCTCTGATTGACATCTTGATTCTCAAGAAAGAAAGATGTGTCTTGTGGAATGTACTGTAGGTTGAAGTCTTCACATAGGTCATTATCAGATCATTGATTAGTTTCACCCTGGTGTCCACATGAGGAGATAGTCCTAATATCATTATTTTACATGTATCTGGGCTGCATGACCTAGCAGCATACAGTAAACTTTCAAAATCTGTTCTAATTTGATAGAGTGTCCGCCCATCACTAGCGTCATTTCCACCTACAAAAATAATAATTTGCTTGTATTTGTTTAGGTCTGTATTCATTATTCCATCCGTGATATTGTTGATTTTTGCATCTCAAAGAGTCTGTACATCTGTTTTAAGAAATCTCCTTTGTACAATGCTTTTCACCATTGAGGAACCAATTATAAGAGTTCTATCTTGTCTGGCTTGTAATTTACTCTGTTTGGTTCTGGTTTGTATTGCAGACACATCTCTTTGAGGAAGGGGTGATGATTTTGATGTCTCAGATGTGTGATCTAGGGGAGCTGGTGTTGACACATTTGTCTGAGCTGTGGGTAAACCTGTTGCTGGTGTTGGCAACAGACTTGTCAGAGCGAAGGGCAGTGTGTGTACTCTTGTTGTTGCAGGTGTCACACATGTCAGAGATGGGGGTACACTTGTTTGCAATGCAGGCATATTTTGTGCATCAGTTGTCACCCGTATGGTCATTAACTATAAATAACTGAATAGTCATATTTCATGTGGAGACAATCAGTGGTTAATTGAACACTACAGAAATATTAGCAAGAACTAAATATCATAACATTCTGAAATGTATCGACAAGTTAGAAAATAAAACTTTAATTATCCAGCTTAAACCTAGAAATAATGAACTGTGGATATAAGTGTTAGGAAGACAAAAAAGTCTCACAATCCATATACAGATTTTGGATAATTAAATTTGTTGGAAGGGTATAAATTATATTCGATTTTTTCATCATATATTTGTCCACTTCTATCAACCTATTTTGTTGCTAAGGTAACCATGAATACACATCAATTTCAGACCTGCCAACCTAAAAAGACCTTTTTAGTAAAGCAGTCAATATTTTTTCATAATTTAAGATCAATTTTCAGTAAGGTGAAATGAAGTCTCATGTACTGCTATTGTCAACTTGGAAACCATGCATTTGAAAAGTTTAGAAGTGTGGTCTGATGCAGGAAGTGTGGTCTGATTCAGTGATGGCAACATTATATTCAACTAAAACATTTGTAAAGTACACTTTGGTATTAATGACCCCCCAATTCAGTTTAAAAAACTGCAGTTCTAAACCCCATGGACTTCAATGACTTCCTTCTAGGTCTCTCAACTCAACACAATCTTTACATTTTTTCCTTTAATTCACATGGCAGAGAAAATCATTCTTGTCAGTTAGCAATACTCCAATCAACATGATATGATATAGAATAAATGTAGTTATTACCTTTTTTTTTTCCAAGCATGGCCAAGTATCTGAATATTCCTTTTATACTTCTGTGCTGATTGTTTGGACTTTTTAAAAGGCTGATTGTCCCCTTTGCCTTCGACGTGTTTATGTTTGTTGAATGAAATTTCCAGATTAAAGCGTCTGAGATGCCCCCTGTAAAGTTAGTCTGGTTCCCTGACCAAGTCTACTGAATCTAATAAGAAAACCTGGATTCAGACCAAATCCGGACAAGCCAGTATCCAATTTTTGTTGCTATTGTTGTTTAAGTCAGTAATTTAAGGTTCATTTCAGTAAGCCTTATGGTAAAATCATACAGGTTGTAAGGTCTGCAATTTCACTGCCTATTTTGTGTTCACTATCTGCATGCATGTATGCATCACTCTGCAGAATTTCACCACAATCAGACCATAAAAACTAGTTTTCAGCAGTTACATGGATTTGGCTCAAAACAGTTTGTGTTTTTCAGAAACAACTCGGCATACACAGATAGGGCAGTTAGAAACAAATTAGCATTGGTAACAAAGTCATGCAAAAACAACCCAGCACTGCCTGGTTAAAGTGTAATCCAACCTGTATTTACCCATATATAAATCACACTTCACTGTGAAACAGCATAGACCCTAATCTACTTCACTGTGAAACAGCATAGACCCTAATCTACTTCACTGTGAAACATCATAGACCCTAATCTACTTCACTGTGAAACAGCATAGACCCTAATCTACTTCACTGTGAAACAGCATAGACCCTAATCTACTTCACTGTGAAACAGCATAGACCCTAATCTACTTCACTGTGAAACAGCATAGACCCTAATCTACTTCTCGATAATGTGTGGGTATATCATAAAACTTTCAGCTTGAATTTGAAATTGAGTTTTCACTCTCAACCAATCAAAAGTGGCATTACAAAAGTAAAGTCCTTGGTTATTAGCTAAAACAAACTTGAGCTCAGAAGCTTTATGATTTTCAGACCATGTTCTATGCTGTTCACTTGAAATCCTAAGAAGAAAAAAGCACAGACCCTGGTCGGCAAACCTATAAAGTGTTGGCATATTTGGGTTCATGCTATTTTTGTAGTTGGGTGTGCAATGTATACAAATAAAAATGGTACATTATGTGCTGCATCACATATAAATGACTGTAAATTTCCCTTTTTTGGTCTCATTCAAGGTTTTATCATATCATGGTACACTTTCCACAAGAAAATGTATTGTTGAGAAGAAAAAAAAACAGAGCAGAGACTTTGTAACAAAACTTTAATTTCACAGTATTTTTTCACTCTGAAAATATATTCTTGTAGATAGACAGACATCTTTACACATTTAAAGTTTGCAAAAGCAAGATACTATCATGAATAACAAATCAAATTTTTCTAACTATGACTTACTAAGTGTTGAAAATTAAATTTTGGATAAAGCATTGAACATATACAAACAAAATATCACAGCTATAATGTAATGTTAAATGTCTTCAAGATGCTTTAAAAACTATGTTACAATATATTAATAAAATGCATAAATACTGAGCATTTATTACATGATGCAATTGAACTTTGAACTAATAATATTGCAATTTATCAATTTCAAGCAATATAAAGTAAAATACAGAATAAATTAGTACACAGTATCAATACTTCAATATATTGAAAATTTCAAGTCAGATGAGTATCTATAGATGTATCATTAGAAGAAATGCATTTCATCAAGTTAATGTCTTGTATTAATATTCTTGTCATATGTGTCTAAGTTAAATTACTTTGATGGTATGTAACTAGATGGAAAATATTTTATGTTGTGCAATCATCTTTCAATATCTGAATTTCCTTGCAAGTTTAACGCTTCTTAAAACTTTTTTACAAATATTTAAAAAAAATAATCATGCAATATTTGTTTCTTCTCATAACGATTTGATATGTCCATGTGATTAGATCCTCAAGAACTCTTGAGATTACATTAAGGTATTAATTCTAAATTAGGATATATTATGGTATCACTTTGCAGGAAGTGGTTCTTCATCATCCTTCAGTCCAAGTTCCCGCAAGAAAGCTGCTTCTGCTTCTAAGTATTGGTTGTATTCTTGCCTCATACGGTGCTCAATTTCCTCTTCTGTCAGCATAACGTTTGGAGCAATCTGAAAGTGACAAGACATTGTAGCAAAACCCCTTTTAAAGAGCAACTCTATATCAGGCACATTTCTATAATAAATACTTCTACAACTCTATATCAGGCACATTTCTATAATAAATACTTCTACAACTCTATATCAGGCACATTTCTATAATAAATACTTCTACAACTCTATATCAGGCACATTTCTATAATAAATACTTCTACAACTCTATATCAGGCACATTTCTATAATAAATACTTCTACAACTCTATATCAGGCACATTTCTATAATAAATACTCCTACAAATGAAAAGAAAACACCGTTACAAATGTTTTGTTTTTGAATAAAGCCACTTGCTTACTGTGAGTAGTGAACAACACACAGATAGAACATTGTTCTTTAACTTATGTGAACTTCCCTTGTGCACCTCACCATTAATTTGTTGTCTGATCACAACAGTTGGAACTTAATTTCAATGATTACATGAGGATTTCTTTTTTACAGCTGCTGAGTCACCTATTTTGTGATGTCTAATGGATCAGGAGATTTCTCTATATGAGAAAATCATCCATAAAGAACAAGATTACTGTGTCCTTGATATGACTCTGTCACCAGACCATCATTCATAAAAAGGATTTGCTATATATGTATCAGAATTATGACTCCTTGGTTGCATATCAATGTCTTTTCTCAGTTGTTGATTGACGCCTCCATGATCCCAGTTCTCTTTAACCACTAAGCTCTA
The DNA here is from genome assembly GCA_029931535.1 of Margaritifera margaritifera. Lineage (NCBI taxonomy): Eukaryota > Metazoa > Mollusca > Bivalvia > Unionida > Margaritiferidae > Margaritifera > Margaritifera margaritifera. The sequence continues at coordinate 467,049 of JAQPZY010001621.1, read as the reverse complement.
CTTCTATAATGAGTAGTAGTAGCAGTAGAAGTAGTATTTGTATGGTTTAATAGCACATCAACACAACACTGGCTATGAGGTGCCAATTACCGTATATACTCGTGTATAATCTGATACCAACTGCAAACTGCATAGACCCAGATCAGTCAAACTAACAACATAGACCCTGATCTGCTGGCACATTATGCAGTGACAGATCAGGGTCTATGTTGTTTGTATTTGGACCCAGCTTATACGCGAGTATATATGGTAATAGTAAAGCTCTAATATGTTAATGTAAAAAATTGCAAAAAAAATAACATATAGGAAGATAAAGCTTTCAACAGAAATATACATTAGATACTAAATGATAAAAGTTAAAAGGAAAAGAAGCTAAAATTCTCTAAAAGGTACATAAAATAAAAGAAAAAGGTATAGTGCAACCAACTTACAATGAAGTACATAATATATAATTTGACTACTGCTTAATGAAATGGGATCCATGATCATACCTGCATTACAACAGAATGGTGTCATAATAAATGGCCTGAGAGAGAGAGAGAGAGAGAGAGAGAGAGAGAGAGAGAGAGAGAGAGAGAGAGAGAGAGAGAGAGAGAGAGAGAGAGAGTTTGGTGACATCTGACCACTGACATTTGTAAAATTGTTGTGTTAGCCAACTTCTACAGTCAAAGAAATATTTGGACCTTGATTTTATTCTTTGTAAATATTATATTTTAGATGAAATTGTTACCATATTTTTTTATGTACAATATACATCCAACTGCAAATAGTGTACATGTGTTGGAACAACAGTTTACACTGTTTGTTCTTGACTTCAAGCTGATCATGTGACAGTAGATCTGGATCTTAACACTTACTGCTGTTAGGTGCATATATTACAGGGAAACCCCACTATAATGTGCTCATTATAACACAAATTGAGATATAACATGGTTGCATCAAGGCTCCCAAACTTTTGTCCTTGAGGTCCTTTATTCCCTGACACAACTCAATACATCAAGCAAGCTGAGAAACAGATTAAACAAATTCATTTAAATTTCAGAAACCTATAGCGTACAGATCATAAATAATGTTTTTACACAGCAATGAATAATTTTCATCGAGCATGTGGCAATCTTGATCCCCATTATTATATAAAATGACAGGTAATAAAATTATTACTATATATGTTTGACTGGCATTCTGTTTGTCCAAAACCCCACCTGACACTCATTCATTGAATTCTCAATCATTCTCACAATACCACAGTTCAGTACATAATGCAGTAGGCAGTTTATCTCGATACTGCAGTTCAGTACATAATGTGGTAGGCAATTTCTCTCTATACTGTAGTACCACAGTTCAGTACATAATGTGGTAGACAGTTTCTCTCTATACTGTAGTACCACAGTTCAGTACATAATGTGGTAGGCAATTTCTCTCTATACTGTAGTACCACAGTTCAGTACATAATGTGGTAGGCAATTTCTCTCTATACTGTAGTACCACAGTTCAGTACATAATGTGGTAGGCAATTTCTCTCTATACTGTAGTACCACAGTTCAGTACATAATGTGGTAGGCAATTTCTCTCTATACTGTAGTACCACAGTTCAGTACATAATGTGGTAGGCAATTTCTCTCTATACTGTAGTACCACAGTTCAGTACATAATGTGGTAGGCAATTTCTCTCTATACTGTAGTACCACAGTTCAGTACATAATGTGGTAGACAGTTTCTCTCTATACTGTAGTACCACAGTTCAGTACATAATGTGGTAGGCAATTTCTCTCTATACTGTAGTACCACAGTTCAGTACATAATGTGGTAGACAGTTTCTCTCTATACTGTAATTCAATACAGAATGCAGTAGGCAGTTTCTCTCTATAATAGAGTTCAGTATAAAATGCAGTGGGCAGATTCTCTCTTAACCGCAGTTAGGTACATAATGTGGTACTGTAGGCAGTTTCTCTCTATACTGCAGTCCCACAGTTTGGTACATAATGTGGCAGGCAGTTTCTCTCTGTACTGCAGTTCAATAAAGAATGCAGTAGACAGTTTCTCTCTGTACTGCAGTTCAATAAAGAATGCAGTAGACAGTTTCTCTCTGTACTGCAGTTCAGTACAGAATGCAGTAGACAGTTTCTCTCTGTACTGCAGTTCAGTACAGAATGCAGTAGACAGTTTCTCTCTGTACTGCAGTTCAGTACAGAATGCAGTAGACAGTTTCTCTCTGTACTGCAGTTCAGTACAGAATGCAGTAGACAGTTTCTCTCTGTACTGCAGTTCAGTACAGAATGCAGTAGACAGTTTCTCTCTATACTGCAGTTCAATAAAGAATGCAGTAGACAGTTTCTCTCTGTACTGCAGTTCAGTACAGAATGCAGTAGACAGTTTCTCTCTGTACTGCAGTTCAGTACAGAATGCAGTAGACAGTTTCTCTCTGTACTGCAGTTCAGTACAGAATGCAGTAGACAGTTTCTCTCTGTACCACAGTTTGGTATATAATGTGGCAGGTAGCTTCTCTCTGTACTGCAGTTCAATACACAATGTGGTAGACAATTTCTCTGCACTGCAGTTCAATACACAATGTGGTAGACAATTTCTCTACACTGCAGTTCAATACACAATGTGGTAGACAATTTCTCTACACTGCAGTTCAATACACAATGTGGTAGACAATTTCTCTACACTGCAGTTCAATACACAATGTGGTAGACAATTTCTCTACACTGCAGTTTGGTACATAATGTGATAGACAGTTTCTCTCTATACCATAGTTCAATACATAATGTGGTGGACAGTTTTTCTCAACACTGCAGTTTGGTACATAATGCGGTAGTCGATTTCTCTCTATACTGCAGTTCAGTACATAACATGGTTGACAGTTATGGAGCACAGATTAGCAACATGTACAACAAGGTTTGTGTCTGTGATTCTGAATGATGAGGCTTTTAATCTGTAACAATTAATTCTGCTGACTAAACTGAAACGAAACGAAGGTTCAAAATAAAGATGAGTACAGCTGAAATTTCACTATAAAAGCATATTGTATTTGCTCTTGTATGATTCATACCACACTGTGAATATTATGGACCCAGATCTGCTGTATACTGCACACTGCACCTGAAGATCAGGGTCTAAACACTGTTCTCATGGAATCCTAAGTAGAAAGAACACCACTGATCCTATTCTGTCAATACATTTTGTGATGGCAGCTCCAAGTCTCTGCTCTTCACCGTTGGACACTAGGGCTCCAAGTTTTTTTCAGACACAGACACAGAGCAAGTGGCTTTTTAAACAATTATTTGTACTGATTCAGATTTCACTTGTCCCCAAGGGCCATATTAATTCTCATTATTTTGAAACACTGTAAGCAACAGCAGTATAATTTTAGAAATACAAAAATACTTTTTACTGACTCACATTTTCTATGTCTATTTGTCTCTCAAAATAGTGTATACATTACAATGTACTTTAGCAAAATTATTTGACTTTGTTTACTAAAACATTTAATTCCATTTCTCTTAAAGCAATGTTTTTTTTTAGAACCTGTCAATTAGTACTCAGTACCAAAATAGTTTATAGTTTACAGTGTACTTCAGCAACAATTATGTGTGACTTTGTTTGCTTTAATTTTTATTCCATTTCACTTGAAGTAGTTTTTATATTTTTTATATTTTAATCAGTATGATTTTTGTCTTTAGAAAAACAACAGCTCTAAGTGTTGTAACTAGTTTACATCACAGTACAGTGGATGCATAACAATTACAGAAGATACACAGGCTATGTATCAATGGAATTCGGTTCTAGCAACTCTGTAATATAATAGATTAAAATAACGATCACTGTTCATTAAAAGATGAAAAATATGTCATGGGCACTTTGAAAAGGTTGCTAAACCCTTCCCTTAGCTTAACTGACAAACAATAGCTTGGATATAGGTTATGTTTAGCCACATATATATTATACTGTGTGAGCAAGAGACATGAAATACATCAGCTCATTATTATTCATGGAGAAGTGAGCTATAATTATAGCCAACCAATGAAATACAGAAAACAAAAATAGTAGTGTTCTCTTTTCACGTGTCATGTGCTTGACTTTGTACACAAAATTTATAGCTTTATATACAAGTATAGAAACAATCTTTTTTTGGGTGAAGCACCTCAGCGTGGATCTGAAAATTAACCCTTAAAGTGCTTGTCATGAGGTAAGTTGTGACGCCAGTAAAGGTCTCTTAGCATTTGTCGCAACAATGTCGTTTTTCAGGTAGGCAACTGTTTACACATCTGGGTACTTTTGCTGGACATGAATGGTTGTTAAACTAAATTTGATTGGTACATTTGGCCCTGAAACAAGCATTCTGTCATAGTTTTAACCTTGCATTCATCAAGAAAGTTTTACAAATGCTTGTTTAAAATACAGGCTACCTAGAAAACCCAAAATGGCTGACTCCCAATATGGTTTGTCTTCAGAATGTGGGTGGGAGGGGGAGGGGAGCATCAGGCTACTGGGCACACATTGTACACTAACAAAAGCAGTAACTTACTCCAGCTTTCTTCTTCTGTTCTGCCTCCAGCTCTCTCTTCTCCAGCTCACGGAAATCCCATCTTGCCACAACAAAGACTCGCCTCTTGACTTCCCTCTCAAAGTAGTTGGCAACACCAGTAAGCTATAATACAAGTTATACAATGAGATATATTAAAATTCTACTATGATCAGTCTTATGGAACTCACCTTATAAATTCTTTGACACAAGTCCCTCAAATAAACTGGCCAAAAAGAATTAGTAGGAATCATGAGAAGTCTGTTTCTTCCCTCCTTTTATTCTTGTTAGCTGATGAGTATTGAAAGCATGATATATTCTTGAGAAACTCCTACATATCAAATTAGTTTTTAAAAAAATATATATTTTCTTATATGTTTGAGTTAACGTGTTCACAAGATAGGTGCAGTAAAAACATTTCACTCATGACCTTTGGCCTGAAACCTGATGTCATTGATAGAAGATTACTGAACTCATCTCAGATGTCAAGATAGCCCCACAAGCTAAATATGGTTAAAATAATTACTATTTATTTGAACTGTTGTATTCACAAGCCATTATAGTTAAACCTGGTTATGACCACTGAACATGCACTCTCTCAAGTTAATCTTCAGATAAATCTACAAAACAGGTTTGATAAAAATCCATTCATACTCATGCAAATGCCATTACAGATAAAAACCTTTGACCTTGAAATCATGTCAGAGTGCTGACAACTGTCATTTATCCAATTTTTTGGACATTGAAAAATAATTACTTTTCTCACATTCCTTAGTTTACATTCCAACTTGTATGTTCTTTCTCTCAGCTTAAAAACATGTATTTGCGGTTCAGAAATTTTACTAACTATTGAAAATTATTACAAATTTTGAAAATATGGGGTCTGAAAAATTGGAAGGTCCAGATAGATGGATTAATGAGAGCATCAACTTGTTCAGTGAAATGCAATAAAATACAAATTCTGGCCACAATCCATTACTAAATGTATGTATTTGAGAACTGATCTAGATCAGTCCTCAAATACATACATTTAGTAATGGATTGAAGATCTTCATTTAGGACAAAGTTTATGCTATAATAAGTCCTTCTGCGAAACTTCCATGACAATATGACAAGGTCTTCAGAATCAGTAGCATTAACACAGTTTTCAAGATGTCCACTACAATGGCTATATGTTAAAGATCAGATTTGCACTATTTTCATTTAGGACAAACTACATATTGCAAATATTGTTTACTAAAAGCCTGAAGTCAATACAACCATCCATTCAAGAAGAGTAGCTATAACAACAATCTCTATCAGATCTTGACCATTTTCATTTAGGAACAACCACATATTGCAGTAAGTGTTTGAATAAAAATCCCAAGTCAGTACAACCATCCATTCAAGAAAAGTAGCTATAACAACATTCTTAAGATAGTCAACATAGCTGTGATCTTGGATATCAGATCAGCACCATTTTCATTTATGAGCTACAACATATCATAAGTGTTTCAGTGAAAATCCCATAACAATTCAACTGCCATTCAAGTGGAGCAGTGATAATAACATTTTCAAGATGTCCACTGAGACAGTCATGTGGAGGTCAGAACAGTACCACTTCTATTAACAACCAACTGCATAGTGTAAGAGTGTTCTAATGAATACCCCATGTTGATATGACCATCCATTGAGGATAAGTAGCAATAAGATTTTCAAGATGGCCACCATGGTAGCCATGTTGTAGATCAGATCAGCATTATTTTCAAATATGACCAACTACTTACCATAAGAGGTGTTGTAATGAAAACATGCATGCTAATATGACCATATGTTCAGAAGGTGTCATAATAACTAGAAGGTCAGACCAGTATACTGTAAGTAGTATTTTGTTGAAAACCAAATATTAACTAGATCTGTCAGTCAGTGAGAGCTTATGAAATACCCCCACAAGATTATGAAATAAATCAGTGTACATATAATTTTCAGAATATGGGGAGATGACTCCAAAAGTACTAATCTGACACATGTTACATGGGACACAAACTCTGGTCATGATACAAATATATACAAAGTTTCATAAAAACATCTCAGAAGGTCCTGGAGATATTAACTAGACGAGAGTGTTACACCCAGAGTGATGCACAATTTGTGAGACAAATGGTGATAACTCTTATAATGCTGATCAGACAGACTCCATTTATTAACAGACACAGTGTCAAGTCATAATACAAAAGCATACCATGTTTCATGAAGATATTTCAAAAGTTCAGGAGATATTAAGTAAATAAAAGTGTGATGGACAGACAAGCTGACTCCAGTACATCTGCCCGTATAACATGATTTTCAAGCTGCAGCCATGTTGGAGGTCAGATTGGCATCATTTTCATTTCAGACCAACTACATATCATAAGTAGTTTTTAGTAATAAAAAAAACCCATGTCAATACGACTATACATTCTTCTGAAGTGGTAACAATATGTTCAAGATGACCACCATGACAGTCATATGTAGGTCAGATCAGCACCATTTTCATTTTGAATCAACTACATTTTGTACAAGTGTTTTATTGAAAACACCATGTCAATATGGCTGTCCAGAGAATTCAGATTGGCACCATTTTCATTTAAGAACAACTACAAATAGTAAAAAGAGTTTTATTGAAAAGACCATGTCATTGTGACCATTCCTTCACATGATGGCCATACTGGATATAAGATTGGTACCATTTTCATTTAAGACAAACTAACAACCATTAGAAGACTTCTGGTGAAACCCAATGTTGATATGACCATCCATTCAGGAGAATTAGTGACAGGATTTTTAATATGTTCCTTGTGGCAGTCATACTTGACATCAGATCTGCACCAGGAGGAGTAGTAATAACAAGATTTTCAAGATGGCTGCCATAGTGGCCATACTGGATTTCACATCAGCACTATTTTCATTTAGTGTGAACTAGACATCATAAGAAATCTTCTGGTGAAAACCCGATGCTAATATGACTTACCATGTAGGAGGAGTAGTGATAAGATTTTTAAGATGGCCAATGTGCTGGCCATATTGGATATCAGATCAGCACAATTTGCATTTAATACCAACTAGATCCCATAAGGAGTCTTATAGTGAAAACCTCATGCTGACATTAATTTCCATTTAGGAGGTGTGGTAATAACAAGATTTTCAAGATATCTGCTGTGATGGCCTTACTGGATGTCAGATCGGCACTATTTTCACTTAGTTCAACTAGGTATCAAAGAAGTCATGCAGTGAAAACCCCATAATGAAATGTCCATCCATTCAGGTAGAGTATTGATTAAAAAAGTTTCAAGATGGCCACTATGGCAGCCATATTGGATGTCTATGAGTAACCATTTTCATTTATGACCAACTAGACATCATAAGAAGTCTTCTGATGACAACCTCACACTGATATGACTTTCCATTCAGATGGAGCCATGATAAAAAGATTTTCACGCTGGCTGCCATGGTGGCCATATTGGATGTCAGGTTGGTTCCACTTTCATTTAGGAGCAACCCAATATCACAAGAAGTCTTCCACTGAAAACCCCATGTTGATATGACCATCCATTCTGGAGGAGTAGTGATAACAAGAATTTCAAAATGGCTGCTGTGGTGGCCACACTGGATGTCTGAGCAGTACCATTTTCATTTAGGACCAACTAGACCTTGGGATGAATGTGTGTGTAAAGTTTCATGGCAATCCTCCAAGTAGTTTAGGAGGAGTAAGCGATAACAAACTTGTGATTACGGATGGACAAACAACAGGTCATCCCATAAGCTCTCTCGATCTATCACCAGTAGAGCTAAAAAAAAAGCATATTTATGACAAATGTGCCTCTCCATGGATAATGTTTGTCAATACAAAAAGTGCTAAAAATGTGACTCTCTCTCTTTTGCAAATGTGGTTCAAAGCTGGCATACCTCATTAGGTGTAGAGTGTTTTAGGCTCCATGGAATCTCCAGTATGTGAAGAGTACCTGCTGAATCTCCAACAGCAAGAAGATGTTGTTTGTCTGAAGTTGGTAATTTAAATTAGGCTAGTTTACTTTGATTAAACTGGAGAAATGAAATGGAATTCAATTCAATTTAATCAAATAAATGAAACAAAATTCAAATCAATTCAATTTAATTATATTAAATGAAATTCAATGAGATAAAATTAAATTAAACTGGGCTCAAACTAAACGGTGCTAAGATGTTGTACAAATTTCACTCTGATTAATACAGGTTTTATCAGATACTTTTGAAAGCAATTAAATTTTGAGTTCTTCTCGAGATAACTGCAGCTTCAAACTTTAGATACAATTTGTGGCCAAAGCTCTACCTGTATGCCTTGCCATCTTTCTGGGTGTGTTACTCATCTCTTGTATCAGTATATAGTTTACAGGTCCAGCCCCCAAAACCCTTATATATGCTGGGCAAGTCTTACAGTAACAATATTTTGACCAATTGCAAAATAATTCTGTCAGACATTCATAATTATGAACATAAATCTTATTCATTTTCTTATATTTAACTTCACAACTGTAAAATCTAATAATTTCAAACCCTTTATCTGACAAAACAAGCATGGAATGGCAAATCTTGGTATGAAAGGCATTCAACTGCCTTAAGAGAATTGGTCATAATTGCTCTCTAATCCTGGTTTTGTGCTTCCACACCGACAAAGCAGATTAAGGTATAAACTGCTGCACCCATCCCATCTATACTGATATGCATAAGCTTGAAATGGAGTCTTCACTTTACATTGTTGACATTGCTGTTAAAATAAATACCATTGCAACTTTGTTTCAAATACAAGTAATAACACAGAGAAAATCGGAAAGCAAAATTCAATCAAGCAAACAAAGCACCTAATCAAAGTTTTGCTAAAAGGTTGTTCATAGCCAATGAAATAAGTTTGTTAGGGTTAATGCCCACTGATTAAGTATTTAATAATTAATAAGATAATAGAAAAGACCAGGGAGAGTATGACAATGTATGTTAGTCTCAGGAATAACACAGCACTATCGTTTTCCCCTGAGTTATCATTGATCTTATGTATACACAACAAGTATTAACTATCATAAATAAGAGAAAGAGAGATGATTGGGATGAAAATCTTAATCCAAGAAGGCAAGAAGTTTAAACAGCAAACTGTTGGACCAGTTTTCATGGCTGAGATATAGCAAAACATTAAATGTGATGTTGTATGAGTTATGTCCAAGAAGAATTTTCTCAGTCCAGGTCTTTCAAACTTGGAAAGTCAGCCCTTGTCAACAATGTGAAATGTTACTCTGTTCAATAAAGTGTCAGACTTGGCAGAAGAAGCTATGACAATGCTAATTCAAAACATCTATTCTTCTAATTTACAAGTATCAGTCCCTGAATAAGCTCAGTCAGCCTAATGAATTTTAATTTACTTACGGGAAATGTTTTGACATCATTAGAGAGAAGACATAAAGTCTTCAGTGGATCTTGCTTGTATATCTTTTATCAACAACTGACGAATCCCAAAAAGAGTTTGAAACAGTTGTTGTTAAAAAAAAAAAAAACAACATAAAAAGACAGCTTTCAAATATTACAAAATCTAATTTTGTGCAATGCATGTAATTCTTACAACGTATCAATACATGTGCCTTTTCTATGTCGATTGCACTAATTCCAAACCACTTTTAGTATCATTGGCCAGAAGTTTGACTTTCTAGAGAGAAAACAGTCCACAGGGATGTAGTGATCTCAACTTCCAGCTTTTCAATTCAAAAATATAAAAGATACTGCAATTACATAGTTGCTTATGAATTTTTTTAAATAATGTTTTAGTTCCATAATAGACTGAAATAATTGTAAGTCCATACAACTAAACAGTTGGTGGAAATTTCAATATAGTCATGGTAGTCCACCCTCCTCCCCCCACCAGTGTCTACATAAAATATAAAATGTCCGACAGCATGTCAAAAAATTTCTGAACCTCTGGTAAAGGTGTTATGCCTGAATATGACAGCAAAGAAATGATCTAACTCTCCTCACCAATCAAGAAACAACTTACGCGAAATTGGCCAGGGATAAATTGTGGTGATGGATGTAGGTGAGACACTCTGTGTGAGTGAGGGTTCATGGGTCTTGTCAAGGAGGTCCCATACATCCACACTGCCATCCATCTTGGCAATGAAGAAGACCCCAGGCCGGGAGGGAGACCAGTGTCCTGTCATGAAGCGGATTGAGTTGGCACATGACTGGAGAATTGGTCCACTCTGAAGAGTTAGAAACATTATGTGAATGTTAAGGGAAAGATTTTGATTGATGGGAAAGAGGTATTGGAATTTTGTTGACCAAAAAAAAAAGAAAAAAAAAAAGAAAAAACATAAGCTACCTTATTTGCTTGTATGTGAATTTAGGTCCATGGTGTTTGTAGTTGGGTAGGCATTATATGCAAGCAGAAACATTACACAGATCTCACAATGTTTGATATTTCATTCAAATCTGTCAGCTATCCAATGTACATACAGGTATATGTTGGGTTCAGTCAATATATTTATGTCCCATACAAAACAAAGTATATGGGTTTTAGATACATCCACAAAGATACATCTTTGAAACTAAAATGTCTGTAAGCTAAAAGCTTATGTATATCACCATCTCATCACTTCAACACACAAAATGTATAATCCACAGATTACATAATAAATTATCATGGTGCAATCTAATTAATAAAGTGGTCCTACTGTGTTTTATACATGTATCTATATCCTTAACCTTACAATAATGTCATCACAGAGTAATGTTCTAGGGAAAAATTATTATGATACTCATATTTTGGACAATCTTTCAAATCCATCAATAAACAAAAGTCCCTCGAAGGGACTGATGCTCTACTGGCAGAAAAGATTAGGACCAATTAGACATCATAAGAAGTCTTTCACTGAAAACCCTATGTTGATATGACCTTCCATTCAGATGGAGTAGCAATAATAAGATTTTCAATTTGGATGTCCAAGTGGCACCATTTTCATTTAGGACCAACTAGAACTTAGGATGAATGTGTGGGTACAGTTTCATGGCAATCCTTCAAGTAATTTACAAGTAGCAATAACAAATGTGGTAACTGAAAGACGATGGACAACAGGCCATCCTATAAACTCCTCCTGTCTATGACCAGTAGAGCTAAAACTTTTTGCTACTTTTACAGAAGTCAGTGAAAAACAGTCATGTACCAGTAAAAAAGCAGAAGGCAAAATACCACCAACAAGCTGTGTCAGGCATTCAAGGTGTTGAAATACTCACTGGTGACTGAGATTCATTCACTCAGTGCTGGGTTTATATTGTTCATTTTAAATTTAACAAAACATATTCAAGTTTCTGTTTTTGATGTTAACTGATTCAGTGGAGAAGGATAAAAATGAATGTTTCTTATTATAATTATTTCACTATCCTAAATCAACAGAAATGAGAATTATGTGTTCCCTTTCAGATATTGGGAGTTAGTTATGTTCACATTTTGATACAGATTATAGCATTTAAATGCACTGTGAATTCATGTTAATTGCCTGACTGCACTTTGACATGTTGATTGTGCCAGGGATTGGTTGTTTGAAGCCTTTCACCTTTGACTGTAAGAGCTGGATCAGGTTTTATAAAAAAAATTAAAAGACTGCTGGGAAAAGGGCAGTTGTTTGTAGAAGAAAGTTATAAAAGAAAGAAAGGCAACATTTATCCCCTGAAACAAATTTGAATCACAATATCTTACAAAATTCTATGTGTATATGCTAAACAATTAATACCTTATTGTATACTAATACATGATTAATGCAACACATAAGCCTTTAGTATGTTCTTCTGTTTTGTTTTTTCTATATTCTAAACTATGAAATTGTTTCTCAACTCACATTCAACTCTGTCAGCAAGCATTATATATTACAATATTAACAAATATATACCATGTTATTGTTTTCACTTTAAACCCCATGCCATGGAAAACATTCAATATCAGCTCTCAAAAGAGATATTAATTTTCAGGATACAGCTAGCACCAAATTCAATCATACACACAAATACAATTATCAACACAAATACCACATGGTTACTCCACACAAATGAATGAAATCCCACAACATTTATGATAAATCCACTCAATCAGAGATCCTGTTGCCAGAACAATCATTACTTTTGTCACAATTAGACTTATAGAAGAGGAAGAAACTTACCTCAATGGTTATTTTTTACATAGTTAATTTTTTAAAATTTTTCCACCTCTAGTCCTTCCATACAAAATTTCATTAATATTTAAAAATTTACAGGCATTATTACACAGGTTTGTTTGGCCCCTTAATCTGTAAAAATTAAGACTTAAAAAATTAAATCATCCCTTTTTACTGTATTTTGATAAAAATTTACAGCAGTAAAAATAACCTGTTAAACAGTAAGTTTATCCATACATCAACTTCCCAATATTTTTACATAGGTTTCATTTCTTTATCATTTTTCTGTCAGTTTTACTTTTATTGTTGTAATGGAACTGATCATATAATTACCCAATTACCTTGATTATTTGTCTCAGAAATAATGGGCATGATAAAGAATACTCAAAATCAATTATAAAAAGTATACAATTACGGTAGAAGCAGATGAATAGTTAAAAAAATTAGTCAATTTTTGAACTTACGTATGGTAAAAAATTCTGCATGATATTTTTTCAATGGATGTCAGTAGTTACTCAATGTTAAAATTCAACCTGAATACAGACTGTTAGAAATTGGCTCTGTAGCCATTATAAAATTACAATTTTGTGTGTTGGTAATAATCTTTTTTACTCAACAACTGCTTAAAAAAAGACATCTGTCAGGCTGGAAAGACTGTAGCATTACCAAGAAGTCTTTGATACTTAAATTGGGCAAGAAGAAATCCAAAATGGAGAAAATTTGTATCTGAATTGTTGAGTGAGAAAATGTTCTGATCTTTGAGATAAATTAGTTCCATGTGACAAGATCTTTTTTAGTTATAAACATTTTTGGAAATTTTAAATCTTGTACCAGCAATTTTTATTACTGATGATTACCAAACATACATGAAGATAAGACAAATTATTTTTTAAAATTAAAAATTCTGTGATTTAATCTATCTGGAAACTGAATTGCATATCAGTCAATGACCCAGACAGCTTATTTAAGAACAAAAACAGGCATGGGAGCGAGTTATCTATGAGTATATATGGTAAATGTGAGCAAATGCATCATGGAAACAATGAAAGTCATTCCATTAATAACTGAAGGACCCAGATTTAGATAAGGTCACCATCATTACAAATTCAATGTCTATTAGTGTAAAATTTCCAATATGCAACCGTTACTTCACTTCTATGCAACCGTTACTTCACTTCCATGACTTATTAGTGTTAGGAAAAACTCCAACAACACAAACCAAAATCCCGTTAGAACCCTTAAGATTCTACCCATTCCATATTTCTACCTTTAATGCTTCATTCTCTGCAGGGTCAAATGTAAAATCCTATAAAACAAATCTGTCTATGAAATAATGTCTAGCAATATATGTACCATTAAAGGTAAGAATTCACAAATGACACTAATCTACTTACAGTCAATTTTTTATTTTTAGTGAAACATTAAAAATAATAAAAGAAAACTTACCATTAGCAACAGAGATGCACCATAATGACAAATAAATTGATAGAAAGCTTCTTATTTTTTTCAGAAGATATATAACTGTAAAGAATTGGACAAGATAGCCTTAGCTATTATGTTTTCCTAATTCTGATATATCTACCATATATACTCGTGTATAATTCAGGTCTAAATGCAAACAACATAGACCCTGATCTGCCGTCACATAATGCGCTGGCAGATCAGGGTCTATGTTGTTTGTTCTACTGATTATTCCTTACAAACTGCATAGACCCAAATCTGCCGGTGCATTATGCGATGGCAGATCTGGGTCTATGCAGTTTGCTGTTGGTATAGCATTATACGCGATTATATATGGTATGTATTTTCTTTCCATTTGACACTTTCTAGCAATAATTCTGTTAAACATTTATAGAAGCAACTAAATTGTAATATGATTCTGATGATCGAGATATTTGTATTATATACATCCTCATTTACACTGCTCTGATGAACTAAAATTCTTGATGAACGGGAGTTCACAAGATGACCCTAGTTCTGTGGTACAAGTCAGTATCTTTAAGAGTATTCAATTAGCCAAAGAGAGTAGGTCACGGCAAACCAATTTACAATGCAGTTTTGGTAGCAACTGATTAAAAGGTGTCGAAATTAAAATACTGATACTATCTTTAAATCATGATAAAAATCTGGAAAAAAGATCATGGTGACCCAGTTTTGATGTGAGAAACACTTTCATTCTAAGATGTACCATTAAGTGTAAGTCTGGTAGCAAAAGTTGCAAAGGTGCTGGAATTAGAGCCCAGACATAATTGTAACCAATTTTTATATTAAATCCTAAGAAGCAGGTCACAGTGACCCAGTATTAGTGCACATCACATGCTCATCTCAAGATGCACAAATATTAGTTAAGGTGATGACAATAGGTGTTGTAGTATAGAAGCTGCAGTCCAGAAAGGGAGGATATACACAATTTTTAAGCAATTTTGAATTGTTTCTGGAATATATAGTCACAGCAACAAAGTTTTGATGAAAGACATCCTAAGATGCACACTCAGTGTAAGTTTGGTGCCATTAAATAATAGGTGATTAGAGTTAGAGCCTGGACATAATATTTAAGCAATTTTTTTAACAAAATCCTGGAAAGTAGGTCACAGTGAACCATTTTGGTGTGCAATGCAAGTTTATCCCAAGATGAACCACAGTGAAAGTTTGATGTTAGTAAGTGAAGTATTATAGGAATTATAGCCCTGAAAAGGATATGGATGGATGTATAGAAAAATCGATGCATGGACAGATAAAATGGATAAATTCAATTCTATATACCACCTGCTTCTTGAAGCAGGGGTATATAAATATACAATCTGGTCCTCAAAACCAAATTTTAAAACCAAATATGTTAAGAAAAAGTGAGGACTTATAAAATTTTCAGATGATCAAAAAATAAGTTATTACCAAAACATAATCAACATGTAGAAAAAAAAAATAGCCCACTTCTGGAGAGTTCTTTGTCATTTGGATTAGAGCTCACAGAATGTACCATTATAAATTTGGTCTACTTACAAAATATCCAGGTATCTCCTATCATATTAAAAGAATTAACAGCCAACTAAACACTATCTTACATCATCTTATACACCCTGAAAATCTCCCTGTTAAATGGGACATCTTGGATCAAAATACCCTGCTAGCTTATCTCCCTGCTGAATCAAGATACCCTACATGCTTGTATATGTAACATAGGGCGAACATGTGAACAGAATAGACAGAATAGACTCCGTTCTGCTGTTACATAATATATCAACAGATCAGGGTCCATGCTGTTACATAATTTACCAACAGATCAGGGTCTATGCTGTTACATAATATAACAACAGATCAGGGTCAATGCTGTTACATAATGTACCAACAGATCAGGATCCATGTTGTTACAATATATACCGACAGATCAGGATCAATGCTGTTACATAATGTACCAACAGATCAGGGTCCATGCTGTTATATAATATACCAACAGATCAGGGTCCATGCTGTTACATAATATACCAACAGATCAGGGTCAATGCTGTTACACAATATATCAACAGATCAGGGTCCATGCTGTTATATAATATACCAAGAGATCAGGATCCATGCTGTTTCATAATATACCAAGAGATCAGGGTCCATGCTGTTATATAATATACCAAGAGATCAGGATCCATGCTGTTTCATAATATACCAACAGATCAGGGTCCATGCTGTTACATAATATACCAACAGATCAGGGTCAATGCTGTTACACAATATACCAACAGATCAAGGTCCATGCTGTTTCATAATATACCAAGAGATCAGGATCCATGCTGTTTCATAATATACCAAGAGATCAGGGTCCATGCTGTTACATAATATACCAAGAGATCAGGGTCAATGCTGTTACACAATATACCAAGAGATCAGGGTCAATGCTGTTTCATAATATACCAAGAGATCAGGGTCCATGCTGTTACACAATATACCAAGAGATCAGGGTCCATGCTGTTACATAATATACCAAGAGATCAGGGTCAATGCTGTTTCATAATATACCAAGAGATCAGGGTCCATGCTGTTACACAATATACCAACAGATCAGGGTCCATGCTGTTACATAATATACCAACAGATCAGGGTCCATGCTGTTACATAATATACCAACAGATCAGGGTCCATGCTGTTACATAATATACCAATAGATCAGGGTCAATGCTGTTACATAATATACCAAGAGATCAGGGTCCATGCTGTTACACAATATATCAACAGATCAGGGTCCATGCTGTTACATAATATATCAATAGATTAGGGTAATTGCTGTTACATAATATACCAACATATCAGGGTCCATGCTGTTTATTCATTCTACTTATAATTTTTAAGTAGACAGCATAGCTTTAAGATAATTTTGAGACTGAGTTTTCACATTCACCCAGTAAAAAGTGAAGTCCTTCATAATAGGCCAACCCAAAATCTCAGCTCAAAAATTGTATGATAATAATAATAATAATAATAATAATAATAATAACTTTATTTAAAGAGGGTGGCACAATTAGAAGCAATGGAACTGATCCTCCTTGTGGCCCTCTAAACTATGCATATTTGCATACATAGTACATAGTTGCACACACAACAACAAAAAATTAAAAAAAGCATTGATAATAAGCTACATGTATATATGGACATAATAAACAGAAAGTTTTGTAAGAACATGCTCCAACTAGGTACAATTTGTACCTACAGTACAAAAATAGTCAGACAACAAAGTGGAAGGTTTGAGAATTTATACTTTAAGCTGTAATGTATTTGTCAAATCAAAAACAGGTTGTACTTTTCATCCATTGAATTAGATTATAATTAAATCTATTTATATTTGTACTTTCTCTAATTTCCTTTGGGATTCTATTCCAAATTAGTGGCCCATAATATTGAAAACTTTTCTTAAAGATTTCTTTATTTGGTTTAGGAATGGAAAGGTGGCTAGATGATATTAATCTTAAATTGGGAGTGTTGCCTTGTTTTCTAGCATGAAATAGTTCCTTGAGATATAATGGGCCATATTGTTTAAAACTTTGTGCATAAGTTTAGCCTTTCTCAAAAATATTTGCTCATTTACTGTTAACATTTTAATATCATTCAATGCACTTGGGATGTTTTCAGCATTATCTAGGATGAGTCTGCAAGCTCTTTTTTGCAAGCGGAATAATTTGCAAATATTCTTGTCAGAAGTGTTTACCCAAATAATATTACAGTAGTCTAGGTATGATTGTATATAACTTTTGTAAAATATATTAAACTATATTTAGTTGATAGATATGGTCTTATCTTGCTTAATAACCACAGACATGAATTGACTTTATGGAATATGACTTGAATATGTTCATTCCATTGCAAATTGTTGTCAACCATCACCCCAAGGATTTTGTCATAGTAACCATGTGTGGACAAATCTCATTCAACTTATGATTCAAATTGTTATTTTTCAATTTTGCTCTTTTTTGTTGGGTAATAATCATTAATACTTTCGTCTTGTCTGTGTTTACTTTCATGCCATTTTCCTTACACCAAGAATCTATTCTAAGTAAGGCTGTCTGAAGGGAGACCTCTAGGTCTGATTTTAGCTGTTTGAAATCTGATAGAGTGTTGTCATCTGCATATAAGTCAGTAGATGAAATACAGTTTCCTATTTTCAGTGGCAGATCATTTATGAAAATGAGAAAGAGGAGTGGGCCCAGGACTGATCCCTGTGGTACTCCACATGTAATTGGTTTTCTTTAGAAAAACTGCCATTTATTTTGATACACTTTTCTCTTTGTTAAATATGATGTAAACCAATCAATCGTGGAATTGTCACATTGATAACTGTTCAATTTATTGATAAGACTATCATGATCAACAAGGTTTAAAGCTTTTCTAAGATCAACTAATATTGATCCAACTAATTTCCCTTGATCTAAGGCAGTAATCCATCTATCTATCATGGAGACCAAGGCTGTCTCACAGGAGTGGTTTTCTCTGAACCCTGATTGGTTTTGGTAAATTAAGTTATAGGTTGATAGGTACATCAAAAGATTATCATGAACATGTTTTTAAAGTAGTTGGGACAGAGTTGGTAAGATATATATGGGTCTGTAGTTACTGACGTCTTCTTTGCCACCTGACTTATGAATGGGGTTAACTTTTGCCAATTTCCATGTCTGGGGAAACACTGAGGTCGATATGCTAAGATTACATGTGTAAGCTATGCTATCAGATATGATACTGCAGTAGGCCTCTGGAGATGTGGTCCAATATTATCAAGGCCTGTTGCTTTCATTCTCTCAATAGTTTGCAAACATTTTATAACTTTTTCATTTGATATTGTGGAAATACAATTTTTTTTATGTTGGCTGGAATTTTTTTGGAACAGAAATTTCTTAGTTCATCATGATTGGAATTTACAATGGGTTCCTTAATTCTGGAAGCTATGCTGAAAAAAAATTCATTGAATGTATTTGCAATTTCAACATCCTCATTAATAATCTGGACTTCCTAGCTAAGTGGCTGGAATTTGGATGACTTTGTAGAATGTTATACCTGCACCTAGTTGGTTAAAAACTTTCCACATATAATTCTTATTGCGATTATTTTCTACAGCTGACCGATAGTAATTCTTCTTTGTCCCACTGATCATTTTGGTTACTTTATTTCTCCATATTTAATGTAATGTGCTTGTTGACCAACAGATTTGAAATAATCACGGGTTTTTATAGCATCTAGAATGTGAGGAGTTAACCAATCAAGTTGGAAGTCATTTTTAACTCTATGTGTTTTCAAAGGTACATGTTTATCTACCACCTGCATAAAAAGTTGAATCCATATATCAAGAGCATCATCCACATCATCAAACATAGATACTATACTCCAAGGAACATTAATGAGATCTTCCAGAAATTTGTTTTCATCATAATGCTTAAATGAATTATATGTTATGGTTTTATTAGTTTTGGATTTTACAGCTGTTTTTAAGCTGGATTTTTTCGTTAGGAAAATAGGGAAGTGATCACTAAGACCTATCCTAGGAATATGTATTTTTGTCACATTTTCTTTCATATTTGTATAGATATGATCTATTAGAGTTTTTGAGTGGTCAGTTTCTTGTGTTGGTTGGTCCACTAATTGGGTTAGACCAAAAGTTTCTATGAAATTCAACCAATTTCTGTTAATCTGATTATTCATAAGATCCCTGTTGAAGTCATTTAAAATATACATGTCTTTTTGGTCATCAATCACTTTATCTAGTTGCTTTTCAAAATGCTAATTCCATCCGACTTTTGCAGAAGAGGACCTATAGACAAAGCCCACTAGGAATGGCTTTGTATTTGATTGATTCACCTGGATCCATACTGCTTCAATTTCATCTGATTTGAGGTCATTTCTTCTTTGAAATGATAAACCATTTCTTACATAAACAACACCACCTCCACCCCTAAACCTCTATCATGTCTGATTGGTGTGCCATAACCATCAATAAACAACAAGTCATTTGCATGATTGTCATTTAACTTTGTTTCTGTTAAACCCAGAATATGTACATTATTGACCTTAGATGATAATAATAAATTCAGTTGGTCTAACTTGTTATTCAGACCTTGTATATTTATATGCCCAATGTGTAGACCTTTTCCATTAATTCCTAGATCTAATATGTCATTAAAGTAAATATCAGTAGGAGGGTCGGGCAAGGAGTTTAGTTCCACCCTGACATTTTTTTAAATTTCTTAAAGCATGCATGTAGTCTCTGTTAAAACATTCACAAACACATAATGTACTTCCACATTCAAAACATCCATCACAGTTGTCAGTTTGAGAGATAAAATGTTTAACTGAGGTCCAAAAGAAAAAACATGGGCATCATCACCCACTAGAGTTCCCTTGTGATCTCAAGGATAACAGATCTGAGTCTATTCTGTTTGTAGTCTGGTGCACTTGACTTACAGGTAAATATGGCATCTGAAATGACTTAGAGCTATTCATAGGTCAATTGGACAGGGGACATAACTGCATCTCAAGTCATCTTGTGGCTTCAGAATCAGTAAAAGAGAAGGGTTCTTGAAATTCAAACATATAAAGATTCAACTAACTGTATACAAAAGAAATCACTTTTATCATAGAAAACTATATTGTAACTTAAACCCCTTCAATGACTAGATTGCAAGGAATCTTACACTGTAGTTGCTTGTAAGTGTATGAAACCTACTGCCAATCAAATATATCAAACACTTGAATTAAAGCTCTACTTTTTTAGAGAACAGGAATTACCTTTTGAGTCTTTAAGAAATTTTAGCCAGACACAAGAGAAAAGGACTAATTCAACAAACTGTTTATTATTTGCTATGGCTACAAAGTGCCTGGAAAATGTTTCCAAAGATGTTGTTAGATGAGTTATTCTAAAATATATCCCTTAATCAATATTAAATAAATGAAATACCCACATCAATAATCTTAAGATCTTTTATATCTTTTACTGAAAAGGTTATCAAAAAATGGAAACTCAATGCTTTATCTCTTGAACAGAATAAACTCTTATCTCACTCAAGAAGAATGAAAGATATTCAACAATGCCTATATCATTCCACATCTAGAATATTACTGTTCTATTTGGAGTAACAGGGATACAAAAAATCAAGATAGACTACTGAAATTTCAGAGTGAGCAGCTATGGTATATCTTGATTCTGTTATAGATACACCATCAACAAATCTTGTTAAAACCCTTGGGAAGCTTTCATTTCAATAGAGAACTCAACTTTAAAAGGGTTTACTAGTCCACAAATCCTTCCATGGGTTGGCTCCTGATTACCTTACAAGTAATTCTAAATTTGTGGAAAATGCACATACATATAAACCAGAGATCTTGAAATTCTAATGGCTCTTGCCAGACATTTTTGTCCCATAAATGAACGTGGTGGTCATATATTTGTGAAATTTATTATAAAAACATTCGAAGGAGATATAACAAATTGTGACAAAGAAGAAAACACTGATATACCTAATTATTAAATGTACTGGAAAATGTGTCAATTTTAGTGTTAATATTATCCTACCATGATTAACTGGTTTCCTCTCAAACTAACTGTTTGTAAAAATCAGTTTTTCTTTCAGAAAACTATACAATAGATTTTTAACCAAGTAAAAGTATTTTATTCCACTCTACTGTTTTTACAAATTAATTATTCACTGACAACAAGCTACATTGCTATCTCAAAAATATGTAACACCTAATTAACAGGCAGTTCCAGTAAATTCAGATGGTGAAGATTTATTTGATCAGGTCCCCAGATAAGTCTTGGAGGGCATTAATAAAAATTAGTTGTTGCTGCTAGTATCTTTTTTTAAAAACAATTTAGGCTATACATATTTTGTTCTAAAGATATCTTGTACTGACACTCCATGACACAAACCACATGGTGTAAGGGACTGATGTAATGTCCATAGTACAGACCCTGGGGCAATTGTTCAATTATTGGGTTTATGATAAGTCTAGGAGATAAGCTTTCACATCTCTTTTGTCTTGTGTTCTGTGGTTATAGAGAGTTTAAACAATTGGGAAAACATAATGACCAAACAAGCTTAGTCCGCAATACCTTTATTGATTGTCCAACAAAGAAACAATGTGTAAACTAAACATAGTCACCTCTGAATTAAGCTTAATTGGCAACATCTTAATTGATCATCTGACAAAGAAACAATCTGTGAACTACACCTAGTCACCTTTGAATTTTATTTTATTAAAGTGTTTATTTGGCAATTTAATCAATAAACAAATCAAAGACAAGGTATTTGAGGACTCCTATGACCCATGTCCAGCTGCTCTGAGTAATTTTGTGCCGGTCAAAACCTTTGATCTACTGGACATGTCTGGCAAATGCATGGATTTTAGGAACTCTGGTATGAACTAAGATCCAGCTCAAACAACAATTTATATTTATCTAAACCAAATTCTGAGTTTTATTATAAGAATTTTGCTTTTTCTGGAGCCAAACTATGGAATTCCCTTCCACCCTATATAAGGTCTGCTGACTCATCCAATGGTTTTAGGAAGAATCTTAATTAACATCTACAGAAACAATCATATATATGATTTTATGTAATTCAGAACTGCTCTGCATTAAATAGTGTACTTTCATGTACTCACCTGTAATACTTTATATAGGTTCACTAATATTCTTTGTATGAATCCTGTATATACTTACCTGTACTGCCATGTATATATTTTATAGCAGAACTAGATCAGTTATCTAGTTTTAATAGTTTTGTTGTCTAAAGACATCACTACTTATAAAAACTGTATTTTTCATATAAAAATAACTGAAAAAGGCCTCATGGAAGATTGGTTTGTCAACCAAATGAGTTTCTTATTTGAATAAAGTAATTATTACTATTATTATTATTAATTATTATTATTATTATTATTATTTCCTTACAGATTTTGAGGATAATGAACACATGCCATAGTCACATTTTTGTGTAAGTCACTACCACCAAAAATGACATACACTCAAGTTGCTACCAATATATTAAGTAGTACTCCTACTTTGGAGTGTTTTTTCTGTGTTAGTTTCATTATGTAAGTGTCAAACACTATACAATTGCAAAAGAGACATAGAAAGCTTTAATAGACATAGCATGAAGGGAGACTTAAGTTCATAGTGATGACACTGAGTATAAGATTAGTAATCCTTCAAGTCCCTATCAACATGAGACTATGGCTGCAAATGCCACCAGTACATGGTCTGAAAATTACAATTTTAACAAGCACTGATTAATGTTATAACATCAAACAAATTATAGACTATACAAAATGTCAGCAGTCTTAAAGATACATACTTAGTCCATCATTGAAATATACTACTAAACCATCTACATTTTTAATTACCCTTTTTATAGACTTTTATTTTATCATTAACTCTGGTTTGTTATAAAGCTCCTCTCTTGTTAATAAATCCATTCATCTGTCAAACTCTGATGATGAAGTTTCCCCAATATAAATGTGTGATATTTTATGCTATCAAGTCAAACCAGCATATTATTTGCAAGATCAAAGAGTATCAGTACAGCAGTGACCATGGCAGTCAATCTTTTTTCAAAGTATGAATATACTAGTTGAATGCCACCTAACTAATTTTAGTAACTCCCCATCCCTGCCCTAGAAGGACATGCTAAAAATACACAATTGTTCCAATGCCCGTAAGTTCAGAATGAGAAGAAATCAGCCAAAGTGACTTAGAGATTTAACCAACAGTTGCTGTCTCTGGTGGAACCTTCTATTAGGGCCTTGTCCACATGCAAAATAATGATTCCTATGCATGTACCCTGCTAGCACATTAAATGAGTATTATCTTATTCACATCAAGTATACACACTACTAATACCTACTTTTTGGGTGAACTAAGTCCTAATCAGTACCATAATGAAAAGTACAACTGCCAGGTAACTTTGCTCAAGATATATAGAGGATCTGTGTGATCAATTTTATCATCTCATTGTTTCAAATTTTAAAAGTTGTAATATGTTGATACATTTTTTGCATCTCATACAATTGATCATGAAACTGGAAAGATATCCAAACTTTAAATTTGAGAAAACTTCATAGTTCCAAAAGTGAATGTTTAGCTGGGCAATAGTTCTCAAACAAAAGGTTGCCAAGTCCTCATTTGTTTGGTATTTTTATGACATTCAATATTTAACAGAATTAACTTCAGACTGTAGGTGTGTCACAAATAATATGAAAAGTCTGAATCCTTGTTGCTGTGCAGAAATTAATAGAAATTAAACAAATGAATATATCACATATTGGAGAAACTTCCATGATGGCTTTACTTACAGGATCCATTGGTGTCCCTTTTTCCAGCTATAGTTGGTTCAAACAGAAATCTAATTAAACATATCTAGTAATTGTAATTATTGCCTCACTTCTGTAAATGGAACCCAATGAAAACAAAATAAATTTCTACAAACACCAGGGCTTTACAAATTTAATTGCATGATTCCCAGGAGAAAAGCTCAAATTTAGCTCAGGCAAGATCAAGTTTGCAAGGTACTTGCCTGTGGGCATGTCCAAAAAAATTAAGAGAGAAAGAGGTTGTGGTCAAGCTGACTTTTACAAAATTTGCAAAGACCTGACCTGACAAGTGATTTTGATATTACAATATGACTGGTAAAAAGGCTTTGAGCTCATAATAATTATAAACATTTTCTTATTTAAAGAACTTTTAAACTTTAATATTTTTTTTATTACTCTGATTTAATCACCATCTTTCAGGTTATTGAGTCCAAGGACTTGTTATTTTAATCCTTCACATTGCATGCACAATTTTAGATAATACATGGACTTCCTAACACTCAATATTGACACCTTGAGTAATGTACAAAGTTCTATTAAGATTAAAGTGACTTGTATAGAGCAGCATGCATGTAACAAGTCACAATTTACCTAAAAAATCCCCCTTTCCCTATGCTGTCAACTGAAAACAATACTTGATGAATTCCTATGTTATTACCTTCCAATATGAAAAGACTTTCTAAATACTACATTTAAACAAACACGGTGATCCAATAATGAAGATACAAAACATGCCAATAAATTAAAAAGAAAAAGTAAAAAAAAAGGTGTCAATTACTTCTAATAACTAATATCAAATGCAAACAAATTTGCTGATTGGATAAAAAATCTGCTCCAGTCATATTTGGCAAAATTTCTTAGCACTTCAGAGATGACAACAATCTACAAATCAAGTATAACCAGATTTGCAACATATTTTTGACATCGGAGCACATTTGAAATGTTTTCAACTCTTTTTGTGTTTATTTCTTCAACAGAAATAGAATAAAGATGTTTGATTTCTCAACCTTGGCAAACCAATTACCTAAATTGGCTGACTACTGAACTTACCGATACCCCCTCCTTCCATATGGTAAAGATCCAGCCTCCTACAACAAGGAGGATGTCCGAGAAAAATGGAGACCGCTGGATAGTGGAGACAGGACCATCGTGGATGGTGTGGTAAAAATCAGGCTTAGGAGCTGTAAATAATAAGTATAGTTATTGAAAAGGAAATATATAAAGGTTGTTAAAAGGAGTCATACAAAATTGTTAAAAAAGAGTCATAAGAGGATTGTTACAAAAGAAGTCAAAAGAAAGTTGTTAAAAAAAAGAGTCATGAGGAGGTCGTTAAAAAGGAGTCATGAGGAGGTCGTTAAAAAGGAGTCATAAGAAGGTTGTTAAAAAAACGAGTCACAAGAAGGTTGTTAAAGATGGGTCAAAAGAAAATAGGTCAAATGAACACTAAGAGTCTGATACATAAACCAAATTTTAAAAAAACACTCTTCGACTAATTGCATCCAAAAATGTATATTAATCAAATGATACAAAGCAAAATAAAAGGTACAAATATGTTCAATGATACTGATTCATCAAAATGTAATGACAAATTAATCCATATATCTGTAGCTACTGTTCAGAGTTACATACCCTTGTATGTGAACTTATAGATGTAACATTTTCATCATGCAGAATTTAAAATTGGTCCCATTATGAGACTTATAGAAAGGTAAATGAAGCTGTCAAAGATCAGTATACTCTACAACAAAGGGTCAAAGTTACACTGTCCCTATGCATCTTCATTGTCTAAGGGGCTCGAGTCAGATCTCATTGTATAAAAACATTAGTTGAATCAACAGAAGTTAGATAAATGAGACTGAACGTTTGGAAGTACATTGCATATTGTTTCCTGGGTAAACTCAACATAATTAAAACTGACAGATTACTTACTCTGTATTTTTCCGGTGTCCTGGTCTTTCTGCGGCATCCAGTCCACATACACTATCTCTCCATCCTATCAACAAGTCTCAATCCAGTATCACAAATAATTGACATATAACACAATTCTTACTAGCCTGTTTGTCTTAACTCATATACTCTAAAATTGTCATATTTTATATTCTCTAAAATTATATCCCTTTTTTTTCATGTCTTACCAGTTTTTTAGTTGTACCACAGAAGTATATGTATTTATCATTATATTCTTCATATAATGGTTAAGGTTAAAATCATCATTACCTAAAAAGTAATTGATAATGGTGGTTTTTTTATTGTGCTTTTTAAAGAATGGGATTTTCTTTTTATTTCAATCATTTCAAAATAAAAGGAAATCTGAACTTTATAGTACTGCTAGGCTTAGCATGCATGGAAAAAGAACATTGAATTTTTATTTGGAAAAATATCTTAACAAATGTCAAGAAAGCACTGCAAATAAAAATCAGATTTTAAACAAATTTTGGATAATTTCTGACAAATATGAATGCAAAAACATGTTTGTAACAAACAATACTAAAAAGTTTTGCATCAAGTCAATCATTTTGTAGTCAAAAGTGTTGAATCAAGTCGGTCATTTTGTAGTCAAAAGTGTTGAATCAAGTCGGTCATTTTGTAGTCAAAAGTGTTGAATCAAGTCAGTCATTTTGTAGTCAAAAGTGTTGAATCAAGTCAGTCATTTCGTAGTCAAAAGTTTAATTTTAATATTGTTTTGCGAAAAGAAAAAAAAATCTTCAAATCATCTCTTTTTTGGAGTAAAACTGCATGAATATTCTTCAATTTTCATACCATTTATCAATGTAGAATGTCAACATAAAAACCAAAAATTCATTATGTGGATATTTAGCTTTAATCAAGTTTGGGTTAGACCATCTATGCACATGTGTCAAATATTTAAAGTAGAAAACTATCAAAGCATTATACATTCTAACCATTTGTGTTTGTGGGTGATTCATATCTACACTGTAGCATGCTAGAACAAATGAAAGTTATCAATTGTAAAGAATCTAAACAAATGAAGCTTTAATGCTTACATATTTACACAAATGCAATTTCTTGATTTTAAAATCGTTCAAGGGAAATAATTTACTCAAAATTGGATGGCAAAATTAAAAAATTAACTCTCTATAACTTGAAAATGTAAATATGAAAGCATTGTAAAGTGTATAAAATAACTGAAAATTAGTAAAATAAGGTTATATAATTCTGATATTAGCTGCTGTGCAAATATTCATTGGAAATAATACAGCACCTGTAAGGAGTGTTCAAACATGCACGCCCAGAGAAAAGAAGAAATGAGAAGTGAGAGACCAATAGACAACTAATCTCTGTTAATGTTTTGGTAGAAAACAAAAATTATATTACATAAGGAAAATCAATAAATTGCCCACAGTCCAAAAATGTTCTAAACAGTCATTTTAGGAACAAGTGAGTTACTTCATTTAAATGAGAACATTAGTACCCAAAATACCAATATTAAGCCACCACAACATTTAAGTGCCAAAACAAACAAAAAAAGAAAAAAAAAATCTTTGCCCACAAGCATTACATAATATGAGAGAGAAATTTCATTCAAATTATTGTTAAAATTAAAAAACTTCTGTAAAATACTGAGAAAGAGGGGGAGAAAGTAGATGGGAACAATGATGATGATGATGAAAAAAATATTAAAATGGCCATGATAACAATGACAGTGATGATAAGGAAGCTGACAACAACAGCAACAATTTCAATGTTGATGATGACTACATCATAACAATAATATACCTATAACTACAAAAATGATCTTTTCTTACAAAATTAAACACTAATTAATTTTGATCAGACAGTAGGAAAACTGTCCAAGATTGCCATATAATTGTTTACTCCCCTCCATATTGTTATGCATAAATAAATAAGCCACATCCCTCCCAAAAAATTTCAGTAGGGCATAAATCATTGTGTTGGGCAACATAATGCCAAGTGTGATCTATATTTATAAAAATTTTAAATCCAGATGTGTCAAATGTTCAAAGAATGACAAGGACAAAATTATTCCACAGTTTTAAGCAAGCTTTGTAGGAGAAACTAATACCCTTTAAACACAATATCAGGGAACTTGTGATGTGCTGCAGTCATCTAGAACTTGAAAGAAAGTGTAATCTGAGGAATCTAGAATATCAGCGTATGTATATCATTATCTGATAATGATGGACTGCTGTGGCTTTGTTGTGATATAGATTGGTGATTAATTATGAGGTGAAACTGCAACTGAAAACAAATGTAGCATGAGAATTTTGTAAATGCAACAGACATGTAAATTCAGTGGTGAAAATTCTGAGATGGCAAAAAAAAAAAAAAAAAAAAACCTGTAGCAAATGAAATAAAATCTTTACATGACAAGTGTAACTGCCATTCAAGATTGGTGACCTCCCCTTTTTCCCAAAATCACACTAAAATGGAATTTCAAACAATGACTGTTCTTCCACTTCTTGGCTAACAAATCTCCAAAATGCTAAGCTTTGCAAACAAATCCTTTTCTTGTGATATACATGCAAAAATCAATATAGCAATTATAGCAATAATATTCGTTAGTGATATGGATATTTTTCTGTCAATTTTACAAAATAAAGTGTGCAGATACTTGAAACATGCAAATGTGCACTGTGCTCATGCATGTATATACAAATGCAAGAAGATAAGGGTCATTCAGAATTGCAGATAATAACAAAGTCAGATGATACACAAACAAATGAACATGCTCAATGATGTGTGGAAAATATCCTTCAATAATAGCATGGAGACAAAATTGGAATAGATATGATGTAGTGCTTAGCATGCATGAAAACATCCTTAAAGAATTAAGCTTGCAGCAATGGATATATGTCACAGCTGTGAGCATTGCAGGAGTATATGAAGCTTGGAAAACTACTGGTACTGAACTCAGATATTTTGTCCAGAAACCCGACCATACATTGGATGACCAGATGTTGTCATATTTTCTTAATCAGGTCAGACAAAAGAATGTCAATTTTTTTCCAACAATTGTTTTGTTGCATTTTGAAAATCTTGAATGTATAGATATGTTTGACCAGTAAAATTCAGACTAGTTAAATATTAAACAACCAATGTATTCAACTATTAAACAACCAATGTATTCAACTATTAAACAACCAATGTATTCAACTATTAAACAACCAATGTATTCAACATTTATAAGCAGCAGGAACTATAACAAGAATAGTGACAAAAGGTTAAATTAGTTTTTTTTAGAAAATATAGTCTGTATAATGTTTATCATTCCATATGGATTTCAAAGGTACTATTTTAGTACTGGATTTCATTCTGAAATATAAAACTAAAATGAAAACAGAACATTGTCAATGCAAAACTTTAAACAAATTATAGACCCTTGAGACTCTGGTAGTTTTCCAAGCTGAGATAAAACTATTTCTATACTAAGGACGAAGTGCTATAAGACTGCTACAGTGCGGCTACGTGTGCAAGACTAAAATAAGGCTATACAGAGTGTGTTGAACCATCTGCAAATCGAGAAAATAATTCTGTGACATCTCGATTCGTTAAGCTGGGTCTGAGCAGTGTGTACCTCAGTCCCAACAAAGAAATGAGTCTTAACACTCTGTAGAGTCCTCTTGTCTTTGCCCGAGCCCGGTTTGCCGATGAAGTGGCCTCCCTGAATGCTGGCCTCCTTGTCGGTTTGGTTACTATCAGCAGCTTTAGACACTGAAAAACAATTTGAATAATTAAAAAAATGTTAATTTTGCACACTATAACAAAACTGTAATGATACAGCACAACTGAAGCAATTTTCATAGAAACAGACATACACATAGGCACAGACATACACATAGGCACAGACATACACATAGGCACAGACATGGACATGGACATGGACATGGATTTTAAGACATCAAATTTTGCTTTCTGGAAAAAAAAACTTCAAGTGCAGAAAAAATTTATTTACCAATCTGTAATGAAATTCATATGCACACATAGATCACTCTGACATACTTATAAACAGATTATTTCAAGATAATGTAAACTTCAACTTGTTCAAACAATTTTAAACTAGAGTCATGGGGAGAAATTTGCTTTCATAAATTTACCCCCATTTTTGATTTCACTCCACATCTCAAATAATGGAGATGAGACTTTACAATGATCTCAATTAAAAACATACCAAGTATCACTGAAATCTAACAAAAACTGCAAGACTAGTTGAATTTACAAGATTTTGTCAATACTGGATATATCTGAAGCTTAAGTAAAACAAAGTGCAATAACTCTTCCAAAACTTGTGTGAGTACAATGATTGGTGAAAATACACATTTTCTAATGATGACCATAAGATGTAAACATTTTCAAAGCAATCCACCGAAAACTGCTTGAACAGTATTTTATAGCAATAAGGTTAAAAACTCAAACAAAATTTGCAGGAGCAGGGTATTTGGCAATACGATGACTATAATATAGACTAAGTTTCATGATGATCCATCAAAAAGTTTGAGACCTAAGTTGCGTTCACAAGATTCTGTCAGACACTGCATTCGACTGCAAGGCAAAAGGGTAATAACTCAACTGCAAGTCAAAAAGGGCAAAACCGGGTCCAAATGCAAATAACATAGACCCAGATCTGCCGGCGCATAATGCACCAGCAGATCAGGGTCTATGTTGTTTGTTCTACTGATTAGTCCTTACAAACTGCATAGACCCAGATCTGCCGGTGCATTATGCAACAGTAGATCTGGGTCTATGCAGTTTGCAGTTGGTATCAAGTTGGTTGGACTGCAAGACAAAAGGGTAATAACTCAACAATAATAGCAGGAATATTGTGATTTGTCCATATGCGCGTCTTCAGATGATGACCATAAAATGTACCAAGTTAGATTGGTGATCCACTGAAAACTGAGACTAGCTGTGTTCACAAGATTTTGTGATGCACTACATTCACGTCAAAAAGGGCAAAAACTCTTATAAAATTTGTGGGAGCACAGTGATTTGATAATACAGTAGGACCCCGTTATAGCACGATGGTTGGGGTCCACAAAACGAGATCGTGCTATACCTGAACCGTACTATAACCGAACAAGACAAAACCAAGTCATTTAGCTGAAGAAAATGAGGGGGGGGGGGGGGGAAATTGTGGTCTGAAAACAATGTGCTTCATTGGCACCGTAACCATCTTAAATCAATGCATATTAAATGAGAAATACACATGCAATGAAAACAGAGATTGCACATAAAAAATATTTAACTTTATTCAGAGAACCATGCATTGGTACATTTATATATACATGTCTAATGTATAGCATGAATAGTTAAAGGATCAACACGTGTACTCACCAACCCCATCGCATGCGTAGGAGTGAGTTCATAGTAATTTCATCGAAAATATGCACACAGAAGTATAATATCATTGTCAGATAAAGTTCTGAAATCCTACATCGTCGTCTAGTCATTGTAAATCGTCGTCGTCTAGTCATCGTAAATCACGTCCAACTCTGATTCCTCAGCTTTACTGTTGTATGCGGGTGCTTACGCAGAGACTGAGCTTGGGCTCTGCAAGTAACACTTTGATTATAAAGTCAGAAATCAATTAAAGGATGCAACTGGACACATGTCAATTGTGCGGCAAGATCACAGGGAGTTCAAATAACCACCCTCTGTTACTTGGCACTGAACAAGTAAAACTCGCGGCTTGATCAAAGGGTTGTCACGTGGGAAAACAACTTGAAAACAAAGTGAGTGCTTTTATAAGCCAAAGGCTTATCGGACCACGTGCACTGGCAGATCACTTGGGAAATATCACTTGGGAATTAAATCTGACTTGTGGAAACACCGGACTTAATCCTGTCCATGGCTTCAAGCTTCTTTTTAACAGTAAAAGCTTTACGTTTCTGTGTACTGTTATTCATGGTAAATAACTACTAATTAAAACTCTGGCACCTATTTGTTTGAACGACTACAGCAAGAATAATTGTTAATCAACAATGGGGTCATTTTTATAGGGAATGTACAATATTATTCACTGGTCAACTGATTGCGTGGCGATTGTCTAACAATACCGACAAGCCACGTGTGCGCATTGGCGGCTTTCGTTTTTTTTTATGTTTTATAAATCATTGCCGCATGGTTTGAACAACCTTTAGCTTTGAGATTGACTTTGATGATTGTCAATAACTTAAATTAATTGATTTATAAATTGAGGTGAGAATCTTTTATCAACCACCGCATTGTTTGGTGCTTGGCTGTGTATGCAGTTAAATGAGCAAACATATGTCTGCTATTGTCTGAGCAATGATTGTACACAGAATGTATTGAAGACAAACACAAAGAAGACTTAATGACTTTATTGTTCATGTATCAAAAATAATAAGATTAACACTTTTCAGCTTTAAAATGAGCTGACATCTTTCAAAAATAACTAAGATCAAAGTGCAGTGATTGACAACTGACACATTTGAAATGACCATTCACAAATAGAAATGTTCAGCATCTTTATTCATATAAAGAAAGATGCAATCATAAGACACTTTTTCTTCAAGAATACAATACAGCTTACCAAATTATTAAATCAAACTCTTGTTTATTTTGGCACAAGACTTTGCAGTAGTTCAAGAAATTGGCGAAATTATTATAAAATTTCGGTAGCCATGCCATGATCGTATTATATCCGAATTTATCATGATCTCTTCCCCAAAATGATAATTAATTTCTTACACATTATTTTTCGTACTTGAAAAAAAATATTTTTTTTTCATGTACGAAAAAATAGATGAAATTTCGGGAGCATTGCCACAATCGTGTTATATCCGAATTCGTGCTATAATGAAGCGTGCTATAGCGGGGTCCTACTGTATGTGTATCTTTAGGTGATGACCCTAATATCTGCCAAGTTTCATGGCAATCCATAAAAACTGGGGGACTAGTTGTGTTTACAAGAATGTGTGCATGAAAAACAGGTAATGGTGACCTAGTGAACACTAACAGTGTTCACAATATTCCAATGAAAATAATGGCATTATTCTGTAAAGATACAAAGCTGGTATGACTGGTATTGACACTGGGGTATAGTATCTCATGCTGTATATACACTGTAATACTAACCTGTTAGATAACACTGTCTTTGGATTTATTGCTTAATAATAGATATGATGCTATTAACAACTGTCCAACCTATTCTCTGGTGATACAAAAATGGAACTGAAAAAATTGAACAATATGCAGCAGTAATGCTAAACATCCGTAGGTTATTAAAAAAAAAAGATATTTACACTCCTTGAATTGAAAAATGGTTCTTTTCTAAGATCAAATGACTGTATATTAATTAGCTCCTACATTTGTTATATAATATCAAAGTTGAATGTTAATGTGCAAATCTTTAACAAATGCTCTCTGACAAATACATTTTTTGCATGTTGTTACATTAGCAGTAGATTATTTTTTAATTTGATATATCAAATCCTATAGTGATGATACATTAAAACTTTGTATTTGCTCTCATCATATTTTGATGAAAATGAGATAAAATTATCTCTGCTGAAGATCAATCTAAAAGACATTGATAGACTAAAAGAGATACTGTATATAATCATGTATAAGCTGGGTCCAAATGCAAACAACATAGACCCTAATCTGCCATCGCATAATGCGCCGGCAGATCAGGGTCTATGTTGTTTGTTCTACTAATTAGTCCTTACAAACTGCATAGACCCAGACCCAGATCTGCCGGCGCATTATGTGATGGCAGATATGGGTCTATGCAGTTTGCAGTTGGTATTGGCCTATATGCGAGTATATACAGTAATAACTAGAAAACGTACATGCTCCTCTGTCACCCTGTTTCTCGGAGATAGAAAATTTGGTTGGCATATGATCTCCTCCAGGCTCAGATTTATGTAGATGGACCTGCAGTGTAACATACATATTTACAGTAATGGGATGATGTTTGAAGCCTGAAAAGTTTTGAGAACATAACAGTCTAATCTTTTTATCTCTGTGGCTAACAACTGCATTAAAAATGTTGCATCAACCAAAGTTTTGTATAAATGGGTTCTTATTTTCAATGACCTTCAAGAAATTTGTCACACTTGACAACCTTGTATTAAAGCAAAAGTGAAATACATAAAAGTCAGACAAGTGTGAAGTTTTAGGTAGCACAAACTTTGAAAGTGTTGGAGGTTACAGAGATCATACATAGTTTACTCTGTGCAAATGTTTACCAGAACACAAGAGAAAAGTCTTAATCCAATGGTTTCAAAGTCTTTCCCAAGTGCTCAGGTAAATGCTTGCACACAGCAAACACTGTAACACTATGACTACTCCTCTTACATGATAAATCACAAAGTACATAAATTATATACCAAATGTTTCCAGAAAGGAGTTGTTCAAACACTAAAAACAATAGAACCAGAAACATTTTGAAGATATTTACTTACACAGAAGACAACTCTCATTAAAAAGCTCATTAAGATTTTAAAATTGTTTTAAGCAATTTTTATTTGCCATTTGGCATGACCCATGAAAGCTGCAAATACAAACTGTTCCCTTAAGTTTTTTGTTTTACATTAATTTACATAATTTTATAATTAATTATATGTAGACTTTTTAATCATTATTTCTTCTAGTGTATGAATTATATATGGCAAAAGTTTTTCTAAATTATATTTTGCAGCAATTCCTTTTCATGAAAAAGCAGACAAGACATTTTTGTAAGATCAAACCAAAACAAATTTCCCACCCTGAATATTTTGAGCATATAATCCAAACTATTATCACAAAGAGATTTTTGAAATGATCATGCCACAACTTACCTTCAACATAGGTTTCCAGGTCAGATCTAAATGTTTGAAAGTGTTGGGTACCCCCATGGGGTTTGCAGGCTCTTTTTCAGCATTTTTGTTTGACTGCTGTTGTTGTGGTCCCTTGGGTGGCCTTGTGTCCCACATTAATACACAACTGAAAGTGAACAAGATTTGGAATTCTAAAACATATCATCAGTATATATTACAAATATGAATCACCTGCTGTTAAATTTAGGGGGGTACCCCTGAGATATTATTTGATAAAACATGTATATTCATTTATTTATATAGGTATCCTTTTTGTGGTTTTGCAAATAGTCACTTTTCAATTTAGCTTAAATTTGTGGATATGCCCATGATAAAAAATGGAGTTGATTCATTAACCCTGGGTCTTTAAATTAGTGGTTTCAAGCAACCACAAAGTATCTGATCATTAGTAAACCTTGAATAAATGTGAATCCCCTGTATAAAAAATTCTGGTGAGTGCAAGTACATTTTAGGAAATATGATTGGGAAATGTTCAAAAACTGAACTTCATATACTTTATAGGCCTCATTAAATATATCCCAAGATAAAAGGACATGACACAGAATTGATATAGTTGATTGTAGACGGTAGATGCTAGACTGTCGATGCTATAAAGGTGCATATTTTGAGAAAAGTAGAGAAAGTGAGGTAGATAGGAAGGCAATAAGATAAAGAGTGAAAGACAGAGGGATATACTGAAACTGAGAGAGAGAGAGAGAGAGAGAGAGAGAGAGAGAGAGAGAGAGAGAGACTGAAAGACTGACAGTCAAACGATACATACTGATCTGCAGCACATGTCATAATCTGACAGCATTGTAAACTCTTA
Source organism: Margaritifera margaritifera (assembly GCA_029931535.1). Classification (NCBI taxonomy): domain Eukaryota; kingdom Metazoa; phylum Mollusca; class Bivalvia; order Unionida; family Margaritiferidae; genus Margaritifera; species Margaritifera margaritifera. The sequence goes on along the minus strand of JAQPZY010001621.1, from coordinate 430,875 downwards.
TTTTCTTGTGGAACACCCATTCTGTTTACCTGGTTGAAAAGTAAGAGAACAATCATACTGTCTTTTAATACATTTTTCTAAAGGAAATATATATATATATATATATATATATATATATATATATATATATATATATATATATATATATATATATATATATACATACATAAGATATTTTGTACACAGTAGAAATAAAATGAGAGATATTTACATTACAAATTGTGAATATTCTGAGTTAAGTTTGAAAAGTGCATGCTCTCTGAACTTAACTGAGGATATAGGTTTTACAAAATCAATAATCTAAAATATCTTTGAGTAGAAGAGAAAATATACCACAATTTGTTGGCTACTTGATTCATGTGTAACCCCACCCACCCCACTCCCAAAGGTATTAAAGATTTGTGAGTTTTGATTGTGTGTGAGCTACTTAAGTTAAATACTGTATTTAGCATACATTTTGGTACCTTTCATTATTTTTAAATAGTGAATCCATAAAATTTTGTAATTATCTTTTAGTACTAAATTTTTCATTTGAAGAAGTTTGTTTTCTTTTTTACAAATTCAAATTGTTTTCTACAAATGAAGTCTCAAATCAGAAAATCGCCATGTCCAAGAATTAAAAAGTACATGTGAAACTGAAAAAAATGGCAGAAATAAAGGTAATCATCACTGAATGTGTTTTATACTTCACTTATTTAATGCCTGGCATTTTAATGCTTATATTTAAGAATTTCTCTCATAGACCAGTGTGCAAAAAAAGATAGCAGTTATTCTAAAGTATTTTCAATGGAATATGTAATTAACTAAAAGTACTACATTAACTGTTTGTATATCTCAAGCATCAGCAAACAATCTTTCCAGTAAAAGAAAGCCAAGTTTGGATGAACTGTAGACAAGTATTTACAACAAATGCATGTATTCCATTAAGTAAATCCTAATGAAATAGTCTATGTCAAACTGTATTTACAGCAATGTATGTATTCCATTAGGTAAATCCCAATGAAATAGTCTATGTCAAACTGTATTTACAGCAATGTATGTATTCCATTAGGTAAATCCCAATGAAATAGTCATTGTCAAACTGTATTTATAGCAATGTATGTATTCCATTAGGTAAATCCCAATGAAATAGTCTATGTCAAACTGTATTTACAGCAATGTATGTATTCCATTAGGTAAATCCCAATGAAATAGTCTATGTCAAACTGTATTTATAGCAATGTATGTATTCCATTAAGTAAATCCTAATGAAATAGTCTATGTCAAACTGTATTTATAGCAATGTATGTATTCCATTAGGTAAATCCCAATGAAATAGTCTATGTCAAACTGTATTTACAGCAATGTATGTATTCCATTAGGTAAATCCTAATGAAATAGTCTAAGTCAAACACAATGAAGTGATAGTTATGATATCAACATTTGAAATTATAAGTGATGATTCTGTACACAAGCTCTACATTATAGAAATCAAAGCCTCATGTAAATATAAAAACATGAAGAAACAATCAGCACTTACTGAATTTCCGAGTATAAATATGTAAAGCTTGTTTGAATTTATTGCGACATAAATTCACATCTGATTCTCACTTTAAATACTGTACTACCCTATATAATATTGCATCTCTCTATAGAGAGCCCCCATTTTATCTCACCCCTTTTCCAGGTCTAACTCTTCAGGCAATGACCATTGTTTATTAATCAATGTATTTATTTTGAATTTATGCTTCCCTATATATTTTGGAATCTTTCTTTCTTTGTTTTAACAAGGAAGATCTCTGTTAACGTGTATAGCAGGTACCAGTAAGCATAGTATGCCAAGTTTCATAACAGACCAATGGCACATTTGTACTTGCCGACAACAGTGTCAAATTCTTGAATTCAAAGTATCAACTACAGCTTGGCATAAGTACAGATGAAAGACCTAATGCCATCTAGAGAAGTATACAGGAAGTATACATGTACTCATTGATGAAGGATATTAGTCATCCTTCTTTGGTGGGAATGCAAATGTCATTTCACTGGCAGAGAAAACAACACAGTATATTAAATGTAAAGGTGAATTATTTTGCAGCTTATATGATACTTTATGGGATTTAAACTACATGGAGTACATATGAATATAAATATTTTGTTAATATTTTAATTTAAAACTATAGATCTTGAAAATGAATATGGGTATATTTTTTAAAACATATCCATTTACTATTTTATATAAAGTTTCTCCTTGACAAAAGCTTCAACTAACCAGGGACATTTAAAAGTAAGTTATATTGAGCAAACTGGCATAAAAAAAGGGGCCAGAATCTCTCTCTCTCTCTCTCTCTCTCATAAAAGCAAACAAACTACATTCAGTCATTTAGAATAAAAGTCCAATCAAGTCATAATTTATCTCACTCACAAGGTATCAGAATAAAGGTATGATGATGGAATACCAAAGTTTGTGTCATATTTATACATCTCCGAACTTTGCATACTTCAAAAGTCAATGAATTACAATAAACAAATAATATTTACTATTACTTACTCACAAGTGCTATCTAATGCAATACACACATCACACTTGCCATATTCCTGGACAGTGTTGGGTTTTTTTTAGACTCAAAAAGTGTGTTTTGAGGACGCAAGGGGGGTCAGTGCACATGACCCCCCAAAAGAAACGTAACCCAAATGAGAAAATGATCTATCTTTACAAATCAGCCTATAGCAAATGACTGGAAATTCAAATCAGAATAAAAGAAAATATCTACTGTTTTCTCTGATGCATTTAATATACTTACAAACAAAAAAATGTGTAGACTTAGCATTGTCAAATAACACTGGTCTACAATTTTTTCGAAGTCATCTGCTTCAGAGATAAAATGTGCTATTTATTAGGGATTTTGATGTGCTGAATTCAAATATGACAATTAAAACAACTGATTGGCTACTGTTTCCAAGATATTTAAGTTTTTACATTTTACATCTATGTATACTGTGTACATAGTAGAGTTTTAATCATAAATTGCAAACCTAGGTCTTTTCATGTGTTTATGGTTGCTTTACATGATAATATTTCACCTGTCCTGTTTATGTGACACTTTAAAAAACAGCAAAAGGGTTATATAAATAAAAAATATATTGAAACAAAAGTCAAAAACTATTATGTATATATAAGTACATAGTTTAGTCCTTATTCAATGTCTACTTGGCGCTTCTTGGCTTGTCTCTCGTATTCATTAAATGGAGCATCTCTTGTCACTGTCTAGCAATAGTCTGCAAGCATTGATGTGCTCCATTTGCCCTGATAGCGTTTCTCCATTGTTGCAACGTCCTGGTGAAATCGCTCACCATGCTTGTCACTCACTGCTCTGCAGTTCGGTGGAAAAAAATCTAGATGAGAGTGCAAAAAATGTATCTTTAGTGACATGTTGCAACCAAGGCTTTTGTTTGCCTTGAGGAAATTTTCCACCAACTCCCTGTAGTTGTCTGCCTTGTTGTTTCCGAGAAAATTTGTTGCCACTAGCTGGAAGGCTTTCCATGCCGTCTTTTCCTTGCCACGCAGAGCACGATGAAATGCATTTCATCTCGAAGAAGTTCACGAATCTGAGGACCAACAGACACTTTCCTTTATCTTAGCTTCACTTAACCTTGGAATTTTTCCACGGAGGTACTTGAATGCTGCTTGTGTTTTGTCCATGGCCTTGACAAAGTTCTTCATCAGACACAGCTTGATGTGCAAGGGTGGTAACAAAATCTTCCTTGATTCAACAAGTGGTGGATGCTGAACACTTTTCATCCCAGGCTCCAATTACTGTCGGAGTGGCCAATCTCTCTTGATGTAGTGGGAATCTCTCGCACGACTATCCCATTTGCAGAGAAAACAGCAGTACTTTGTGTATCCAGTCTGCAGACCAAGCAAGAGAGCAAGAACCTTGAAATCGCCACAAAGCTGCCACTGATGTTGGTCATAGTTTATGCACCTCAAAAGTTGTTTCATGTTTTCATAGGTTTCCTTCATATGGACTGCATGACCAACTGGAATTGATGGCAAAACACTGCCACTATGCAGCAAAACAGCTTTAAGACTCGTCTTCGATGAATCAATGAACCGTCTCCACTCATCTGGATCATGAACGATGTTGAGGGCTGCCATCACACCATCAATGTTGTTGCAGGCTACAAGATCACCTTCCATGAAGAAGAATGGGACAAGATCCTTTCGACGGTCACGGAACGTGGAAACCCTAACATCACCTGCCAGGAGATTCCACTACTGTAGTCTGGAGCCCAACAGCTCTGCCTTACTCAAGGGTAGTTCCAAATCCCTGACAAGGTCATTCAGTTCACCTTGTGTTATGAGGTGTGGTTCAGAGGAGGAGGATGGGAGAAAATATGGGTCATGTGACATTGATGGTTCAGGACTAGAAGTTTCATCCTCTTCCTCTTCCTCATCTGACTCAAGTGAGAATGATTCTGGTGCATCAGGAACCAGCAGTCCTTCTCCGTGGGGTACTGGGCATATAGCTGACAATGTTTGGATAATGCACAGTCCACTTTTTCTTTTTTGACACACCTTTCCCAACTGGAGGCACCATGCAGAAGTAACAATTGCTGATATGATCTGCTGGCTCTCTCCAAATCATTGGCACTGCAAAAGGCATAGATTTCCTTTTCCTGTTCAACCACTGGCGAAGATTTGTTGCACAAGTGTTGCAGCATATGTGTGGGGCCCACATCTTGTCCTGATCTCCAATTTTGCAGCCAAAATAAAGGTGATAGGCTTTCTTAACCATAGTGGTTATACTGTGCTTTTGTGATGCAAAAGTCACTTCACCACATACATAGCAGAAGTTATCTGCATTGTTCACACAAGTATGAGGCATCTCTGTCATTTTGGCTAAACAGAAATGTGTCCCTTTGCAAAATCAAACACTGACAAATAAGAGAGCACAACACTGTATGATTTGTAGAGCTGATATAGGGCAATTTATTCAGCAGAGTGATGTAAGCTTAGTTATGATTGCATCATCCATGACTTCTAGGAATAACATGATGCAATTCATATCATGTATGATGCAATACCAGCTTCAGATTGCATCATTCATTGTTTTGCCTAAAAAGCAAGTACTGTCCAAACCCAGTCATAGATTTATTCTTAGATCCAGTCAAAGATGTATTTTAGTTATTTCTGGTTTAAATTGAGATCCCTACCCTTTATAACTCACTTATCCTCCACCATTCCCAAGTCACGGGTCGTATTTACTGACCCAGTATAATATGTTTAAAACTAGAGCCAATCAACAATTGTAAGCATCATTTTCGTTCTCAGTGACCCAGAATTAGTAAAGAAGTTTGACAACATTTATTGCAGAAGCATTTTGGCTGTAGACCAGTGTAACCAGTAGCGTACTAATGGGGGGGGGGGGCGGTTGTACCCAGGCGCCAGAGATCTTGAGGCACCAAAACAGCTGATAAAATTTCGGGCCTCGTATTCTGGCCCTTTGGCCATCATCATCGCCCCGGGCGCCATTTTCCCTAAGTACGCCACTGCAAATAACATCACCACAAACATGGTCACAACCTCACAGACATTAATATACAAAAATACACCAAGTTACTGTCTTTAAAATCCATTGGACAGTGGAATGTAGTTTTAATTACATGCAGTCTTTGCTGCTTTCAATAGTTCAGTAGTTGGTTTGACGGTAGGCCTAATGCAAGTGTCATTTGTGTTCACAAATATACCTACACTTTTCCTTCGCGAATGTGCATCCATGTCTATGTAGGCGCAAGCAATGGCCAAAGTCGCTAAAAGTGATAAAATCTGTAAGATGGCAATAAATATCCATTCCAAAACAATGAATCTGGCAATGAAAACATTCAAGGTTTGTATTAGTCGGCCAAGTTGCTAAAGTCTTTGACCGCCGCTATTGTAACGTATTTTCGAGGTTAAAGTCACACCTATGGCAGTGAAGATTAAATTTATTCTCAGGCTGAATTAATGAAAAAAGGTACTAATTTAAGCAAATATACAATTGTCATTTGATTCATGATTAGTACTTTTAAAAGAAAAGTAATTAAGAAAAGATGGGTATTTGTTATAATAAATGCTAGCAGATAATGAGTGAACACTAAAGTTAAATGAGAGCAAGATCCAGAACGGAAAATTCCATGGTGCAGTTCATTTCATGTTAACCAGATATTCAAACATGTTCGTGTTTTCACGAGTTACTTAATCGCATGATAAAACGTTTATTGCAATAATGTAATTGTCCAAGGAAACACGAAAGTTAAGGTGGCAAAACTGTCGAAGCAAATAAGATTATTTCATTTTTTTAACACTTCTAGTGCATTATGTACTACAATTTTCCTTTGTCCCTTTAAAATGTTGTATCCCACAAATCTGGAGGGTGAGGGACACAGTGTCCCCTGACCTTTGGATCCTAGGCGCAACACTACATTAGAGGTTGAATGGTGCTGTTGTTCAACCTACCGAAATAACTTTACTTTACCTAGCAAATTAGCCTAATGGGCTCTCCCTCAGCAGTGCTCAAAGGATTTGGCACAACTCATCACCCTAGCTATTGTGAGCCAATTCAGTAAATCTCTGAAAGGTGTCTGTTTATCTCTGACCACCTTACCTTTTAATTGTCTCTAATACAGATGTATAAACTGCCCCAAGGATAGTTTTATATGAGCTCTGAGCAAGACTATTTACTATTTATACATACCACAGATTACGGGCATATATCACTGTGGTCAAGAAATTTACATTTTTTTTCTTTCTTTTTTGTGGGAAATTTTTGTGTGTGCTAAGATTGCTGAAAGTTGTGTTTTCCAAGACAAGACCGTATCATGGGGTTTGGGAGTCCAAAATCGTGTTTTTCACGTGACACGTCGTGTTATGGAATGTATGATACATGTGTAAGCAAATTTGGAAAACATATTATACTAGTGTATGATGTTTTTAGGGCTATTATGTTGGATTTAATAAAGATGATCATGTACATGTTTTGTTGTCCTCCTTAATGTTGAATACATTTTTTTGTTTGTACATGATTACTATTCCAAAATGATAATTCATTTTTCTACACATTACTTTTCAAACATTGAAAACATAATATTTGTTTCATGTACAAAAATTACGTAAATTATAGATGCAAATTATAATTTCATTTATCTAATATAAATAATTTTCATTATAATTGTCATATTAATACAACTATTGAATAAACAAATGACACCTTGAAAGATCGGCAATAAAACATTCCTGTCATTGTGTTGTATTAACATGGCAGCTGGATCAAGCATCGTTATTCTGGACTAATTATATCCTTATCTCCAAATGACAATTATTGGAAATGGATTTCTTCTTTGAACTCTTAAAACTATTTTGAAATCTGGATATGTAATAGATCTATATGAAGGGAAAATGGCAGCATTGTATAGAGATGAAGAAAGCCTACCTCTAAATGATCTGGATATGTAATAGATCTATATGAAGGGAAAATGGCAGCATTGTATAGAGATGAAGAAAGCCTACCTCTAAATGATCTGGATATGTAATAGATCTATATGAAGGGAAAATGGCAGCATTGTATAGAGATGAAGAAAGCCTACCTCTAAATGATCTGGATATGTAATAGATCTATATGAAGGGAAAATGGCAGCATTGTATAGAGATGAAGAAAGCCTACCTCTAAATGATCTGGAAGCCACAGGAGGTCTGTAATGGGTGCATGGTGACTATTTTCTATATTGGATACAGCACAGTAACGCACTATTGGGGTCTTCAAGGCATTGGGATCCTCAAACCCAGGCTATATAAAAAAAGAAAACATTACACAATCAGAGCTTTACTCCTCTATAGTACAAACAAATGAGTAGCCTGGATCAGGAAAGCTGAGTCAAAACATGCTTGCTCTGCACTTCATGCTAAACTGTAAGGTCATGATATAGATGTGTATAATGGGCATCCAACTGCAAAAGGTATAGACACTGATCTGCTGTGGCATACTAGCATATCAGTGTCTACACTTTGCTACATCATAAATAGAAAGTGCAGCATTAACCCTGATCTGTTGTTATATTATATACTAGTATATCAGTGTCTACTCTGTTTTAAATCATAAATTGAAAGTGCAGCATTGATCCTGATCTGTTGTTATATTATATACTAGTATATCAGTGTCTACTCTGTTTTAAATCATAAATTGAAAGTGCAGCATTGATCCTGATCTGCTGGCACATTATGTACTGGCAAATCTGAGCCTATGCTCTTGGTAGTAAGCTATGATGTAAACAGTGCTAGTGGAGTGTGCTGTAAAGACAGTAAAAAGGGTAAACGAATATACAATGTAGTTTCCCTATTCTGTGTTGAGTATCAATGAAACAGGTCATCCAATTTCTTGAAATCATTGCTATCAATTACACCAAAATAAAATGGACATTGCTATCAATAACACTAATTAGTACAAACATAACAACTTGCTTTACTATTTAAAAGTTAAAGTAGTAATATCTGCAAGTAAAGTGTAATTGAATGTGATTTAATAGGCCAATATCTGCAAGTGAAGTGTAATTGAATGTGATTTTAATAGGTCAATATCTGCAAGTGAAGTGTAATTGAATGTGGTTTTAATAGGCCAAATGAAAAGTGTAACTGAATGTGGTTTTAATCGGCCAAATGAAAAGTGTAATTAAATATCTTTTTAAATGGCCAAATGAAAAGTGTAATTTAATGTGGTTTTAATAGGTCAAATGAAAAGTGTAATTGAATGTGGTTTAATAGGCCAAATGAAAAGTGTAATTGAATGTGGTTTTAATAGGCCAAATGAAAAGTGTAATTGAATGTGGTTTTAATAGGCCAAATAAAAAGTGTAATTGAATGTGGTTTTAATAGGCCATATGAAAAGTGTAATTGAATGTGGTTTTCATAGGCCAAATGAAAGTGTAATTGAATGTGGTTTTTGAATGAAAAGTTTCTCAAATAACTACCTTTGGTGCACAAATTAAATAGGAATTGATTATATACATGTAAATAAAGAATGACGTAAACAATGTACATTTATTAGCCTATTTCCATACTCTCATTATGTGACTTACTATCTGCTTTGAAAAAATAAAAGGTTATTACACAAAAAACCTGCTGTGCAGAAATAGCATGGTCAATTCAGTTATCAGTTTGAAGGCTCATCATCATGACAGATCATCGTGTTCATTTTTCCCCAAGTTTATGCCTTAACTAGTTTTTGCAACTTTTGTGCCCCGTTTTCTTCTCTATATCTCACTGAAATAGTACCCCTCTTTTGTGAAAATGACAGCTTGCTCTGCTGTTCACCTTTTTCTGACTGTTGTGTTATGATTAACAAGCAGGTTTCATTGGCATAAGTACCTATGGTAATTTCCACATAATTATGCAACAGAAAAATCTTACAGATTTGCAGTTTTCTTTTTCTGTCAATTTCTCTAGGTCTCATAAGAAGCACTTGATAACAATCTTTAGATGTGCTATAAATGTAAGTACTACCATATATACTCGCGTATAAACCATATCAAATGCAAACAACATAAACCCTGATCTGACATTATATGTTGTTTGTTCTACTGATTACTCCTTACAAACTGCATAGATCCAGATCTGCCAGTGCATTATGCAATGGCAGATCTGGGTCTATCCAGTTTGCAGTTGGTATCGGCTTATACACGAGTATATATGGTACTCTTTAAGTTAAGCATAAGACGATGTCAATTTCATGTAAGAGTATGTCAATTTCATGAAAGAGTATGTCAATTTCATGAAAGATTATGTCAATTTCATGAAAGAGTATGTCAATTTTGTGCAATCAAGAGCACTTATTTAGAATCTTTACATTTTGTAAAATTGTAAATTTTACATTGGAACATTGGAACAGCAAATAGGTAAGAAACATAATCAATATAGGAGTCAGCTTCAAGATAAGGAAATCCTAGTCTTGGAGTTACATTATTTGAAGACAACAAATAATGTACCCTTTGGTTATAATTTCCTTGTCTTGTGTCAGTTCCAAAATATAGTTATTAGTCTTGCTTTATGCTAATGCCAGTAAGACAACAATACCAATACTAATGTCCTTTTGTTCCTGCTGCCACCCCTTGGCTGTTTGAGTCTTTCAGCATGAGCCGAGATGTCCCATAGCACCAACTGTCCATTCTGACAACCACCAGCAATGATGTTGGCATCTGATGGGCTGAACTGGAAGCTGTAGATATCATCAGGGGCTTCTAACAAAAGCTACAAAGATATACCAATCAATGTCTATGCCATAATACCCATCAATGTATATGCCATAATACTCATCAATGTGTATGCCATAATACCCATCAATGTATATGCCATGATACCCATCAATGTGTATGCCATAATACCCATCAATGTGTATGCCATAATACACATGAATGTGTATGCCATAATACCCATCAATGTGTATGTCATAACACACATGAATGTGTATGCCATAATACCCATCAATGTGTATGCCATAATACCCATCAATGTGTATGCCATGCATTGCCAACAATAGACTACTCTCAATCATAATATTTCTGTATCATTAAGTTTTAAAAATACTAATGATTCAGCATATTTGTGAAAACAAAATGTTTGGAAATAGCTCATCATCAACAATGTTATTTTTGAAAATTAAGTTTCTTTGCATAATTTGCAAAGTTGATGCAGGCTAAGATTGTTAATTATGGTTGTTTTTAGGGTAAATAGATGTTACTTGATACATTTTTATCAAAACATTTCATAAAATCTCAACTGTTAATAGTGACCAGTAGTAAAACACTGTGAATTCAAATTATCTCTATTGGTATAAACTTTTGTTGTATTTTTCCTGTGCAAGAGGCTTCCTTTTTGTCAAGGTCACCTTTTATTTAGCTAGAAAGTAAAAAACTTTAACACAGAGCTTAATCTAAAATCCTTTCACATCGACCTTAATCCAGGAACGAACATACTGACATATGGACAGATGAATATATGAACATGTACATGGACACTATGCTTCTGACAAGGCCAGCTCAACAAAAATGACTTTATTGCACTTAGATTCATGGCTATGCCGCTGATGGGGGAGAAGGTTCTATTGTCTTCACAAATAATTCATTGTTTGTTTTGTTTTTATATTTATGGTGTTTTACAACACAAAACACATGAAAATTGGTACCCTGCAAATAAAAGTTGATTGACGGTAGCTGAAGACTAAGTGAAGCAGATATTGTCTCCTGACCCAAATGCACAATAAAACTGTTACACTTTTTCACATAGGAGTAAAATACGGGTAGATAGCTTGTGTCACTGTGGGCATTTTAGCAAAAAGATTTGTAAACATGTTAGTTGATGAAATAATAATTCTCATAAGATATATCAATATTTTTCCTTGAAATGAAGGAGTGCAGCCATATACATAGGGAGTGACCAAGGTGTACTTTATTTACATCCCAAATTGTCTCCCTTCTTGAAACTGACTGATTAAAACAAAATGATTTGCATGAAATATCTATCACTGGAGGGTCGTATATGCTATTTCAACATACATCCTCACCACCTAGGCCTGTCACAGCTCTAAAACTGCTATAGCCTATACATTCTTTTTCCTTTTGAAACAAATGTTAAAAATGGTTCATAAGATCTGTTGTCTGGTGCTGCAATACCTCTAAAACATGTGCTATCTATTCATAAATGCAAGTGCATGATAAACTACAGTAATACCTGTTTTAACAGACACCTGATTTTGACAAACAGCTAACCATAAAGGGCAGATTTTAATAGTACTATTTTTTATACTGTATACTTTACTAATCTTGACACTGCTGACAGCTGTTCATAATGGACAGAATGTGTCCATCCCTTGGGTGTCCACTAAATACAGGTTTTACTGTATTTGAAATCTCGTCGCTTGAATTTATTTATTTATTCGTATGGTGAATTTTAAAATTAGCTTGTTGACCAACCTGTGGATGTATAGGATCTGTGAAATTCCATATGAGGATAAGAGATGGGGTCATTATAACTTTGGCTGCGTCATCAATCCTTTCATCAAAATTCATCTTCTCTGCTACAGACACAGCAACAACACCTAGAAGGGAAAAAAATGTTTCACCCTTTTCCTCACCTATACAAGAATTGATTGATCACTAACAGCTATGTCAAAAAGTATTCACCAAAAAGGATAGACTGACACTCTAATTTTCCTCATATTGAAAAGAATTGTGTGTTTATTTTCCCTTCATGCCTTCATTATGTGAACTAAAGCATACTTGAACAAAACCTGTCTTTCTCAAAACATGAAGTATAACTTGAGAAGGGTCATGGACCTACTAGTGGTAATATTTCAAGGTAGATATTTCAGGTCTAATTTGCATAACCTGTGGGAAATAAACAAGTAAAAAATGCACAGATTCTGCAGCACCTTTGGCCATGGAAAAAGTACACAATTTTCACTGAATGAGGTTTAAATGCCAATCGCTGAGTTGGTTAGAGAGTAAGTCTCCTGGAGATACCTCCATCCAGCAATTATGAGTACTGGCCCATGTCATAGCCATGATGTTCGTTTTTTCAGTGCCTTACTGAACAATTGAGTTCCAAGATCAACAATAACAACAACAACAACAACAACTACCCTCCAGTAAGGAGAAAAAATAAGGAAATACAGTCTAGTGTTGGCTCAAGTCATAAAGATGGGTTGCAGGATTAAGAAAACACACATCCAAATTTTGAGCAAACTGTTGGTGCAGGTAGCAATTCAACAAACTCACCACAGGTCAGTAGGTAAAAATGCATGCTCTAATTACTAAAGAGGCAGAAAGTCACTCATAGTAGAAAGACTCTACTTTTAGCTCATCACTACCAAAAGGAATAAAAACTCATGTTTAAAAGACATTCATATCCACACTCACAGAGGGAACAAAATAAGAATAACTACAGAGGCTTTATACAGATGGATTTAACTCCATACAAGGCAGATAGTGATTGTGGCTGACAATGATTACAGCTGTGGCCACTCCCTAGAGACAACAGAGGAAGACTTTGAAATTTTTTTTTATTCAGTCCAGGCTTACCGCAACCATGACACAAATCAGGTCATGTCTGGACTACTGCCAAGTGGCGATGTTGATGTTAACAGAGTCAACTCCGTTCTGCAGACCATGTGCAAAACCTTTAGGCTGCTCTTTATCAACCATAATAAGCCCTTTTTCAATCCTGAAGGTGGTGTATGATATGAGTACTAACACAGAGAATACATTCATCTGAAAGTTAAAGGTACTGCAGCTTTTCTCTAAAGGCACTGACTGTTACATCAACATCCTAAAAACGTCAACACAAAGTTACTGCTTCTACTGTGGGGAAGCAGGACACAGCACTGATGATTGCAACCATGGGAAAAGAATACATTGCTACTTATGTGGTTGGTATGGCCATCAAGAAAAGCTGTGCTTAATGTATACAAACTGATGGCCCGGCAAGGAAGAAATTGCCTCAGATTTTACTATTGCTAGCTGTAATTCTGCATCTCATAATTATAAACATAGTAATAGTAACAGTGTATCCCCTGGGGCCCCATACATAGATGACGTATCACTAGCTAAAGATGAGCATACATGTGTAATGTCAAGCAATGATGTATAAATGGACTTTCTTGTGTGGATTTCAAATAGTAAATCATGTTCACATCAAGCTGATTCTATTGAGACTGATAGTACAACTGAAACTCATTTGTCTGAGACTAATGGTCCATCTCGTATGCAATTAGTTACCACTACAATTACTGTAAATGTTGAAAGTGAATCCTCTAAGTCTATTCCTATTTTCACTAGGTCTGGTTAAGAAAGAGCTTCACATGGCAAGTCTTAAACATTGATTTTGAATCAAAACAGAACAGCCCAAGTGTTAGGCCTATGTGAAACGTTTCTCAGTATAGATGTACAAGATAATTAACTTGGTTTAGAGGGATATGAAATTGAAAGACACAACAGAAATGATTGATAAAGAGGGAGGGTGTTAGATGTATATATAAACAGTCAGGTTTTCTATGAATGCAGAGAAGACCTTGAGATCAGTCAACTTGAGACAATATGGATACAGATCAGTCTTTCAATTTGTTATTTCACCTACACAAGTCACTGAAACATCAAGCACACTAACTGATTATGTTTATACTAATGAATCAGAGAATATCATTGAAGTACAGGTCCCTTATTTCTCGTTAAGTGACCATTATCCTATCTGTATTACATACAAAGTAAATAGTAAGTGCTGTTCCAGTAAAACATACTTGGGTGGTCGCTGTAGACAGGTTTGACTGTATGTGATGCAAAGCATAAGGTTATCTCCTATAGAAGCTTAAAAAAATTAAATGTTGATAATTTTTTATCTGATTTAGAAAACTCCCACCTCTTTTGTGTAGAAAATGTAGAAGACCCCACTGAAGCACTTGAAATCTGGTACACTATTATGAACTCTGTTTTGGATCAACATGTTCCTTTAAAAAGTGAAACACCCTCAAAACCTATATGGCTCATGACACAAATCAATGAAGCCGGCAGAATAGAGACTGTTTTCATAAAGTCATGATCTGGCACAACTACAAACTCTGGCATAACAAATGTACTGCTATGATTCAGTCTGCTAAAAGAAATTTTTATAAAATTCTGTTGAAAATGCATAAAGTCCATAAGAAATGTGGAAAATTCTGAAGGATTTTACTCCAAACAGAAACAGTAAAATCCCAAATCAACTAATAATTGATGGGATAATGACTGATAATATGCATCATATAATGGGTTAAAAATCAAATCCAGATAATTATAGACCATTATCTACTCTGCCAACCATATCTGAACTGTTTGAAAGACATGTCTCCATACATCTCTATGGTAACCTTTCAAAGTATCATTTAACTGACCCATCCCAATCTGGATTTTGATGGAACCAAAGCCAACAAATTATTGGTAACATTAAATCAGAGTGGATGTCCATCAACAAAAGAGTTACACAGGGTTCTATTTTAGGGCCTATATTATTCACATTGTTTATAAATGCATTGCCCCTGTATGTATAACATTCAAAAACCGATCTCTATGCGGATGATACTTATTTGCATAAGTCTGATTCTAATGTTAAAACTTTGAACAAACAATTGGGTGAAGATTTATATCAAGCTGAATATTGGAGCTCACTGAATAACAGATTTATCAATCCCCTAAAAACCACATGTTGCTTGGAAGTAGGCAAAGATTATAAGTGAACAGAAATAAAAATTTTGAGCTGTATATTGAGGAAAACCTAACTGAAAATGTTTACACATAAAAGGTTTTGGGAGTTATATTGATAAGAATCTGGACTGGTGTAAGAAAGTGAACCAAGTTTTTGTTCTGTAGTAAACTTCAAAAAAGGGCAGCAAGATTGATTACAAATGATCACTGCATTACACCATTTCCCATAAAACAAACACTTTTAAAAAATCATTTGCTTACTCTGGTGCTATTCTATGGAATGAGCTCCCCAAAACCATTAGATCAGAAACAAATCTGAATGTGTTCAAAACAAAATAAAAGCAGTTTTCATTGTAAATATTGAAATACATGAATTAAAATGTATTCTGTTAATGCATATCATATAAACTTTGTGTGTTTGTACTTAATGTATTTAAGCAAGTTTTATTATTATATTTTTGTTTTCAACTGTACAATAGTTTATTTATTTGGATGGCCCCAGGGAGAATAGTATATTATGACTTACTGAGTTACCCTCATAAAATCAAGTATTTATTATTATTTTTATTTTTTCAAAACTATTAACATATATTTATATATTTTTTAATTATTGTTATTATTGTTATTATTATTCTCACAGACTGACCAGCTGCAGCTAAAAAATGGCATTAAATGACAATATGTCATGTCAACATATTTTAAAGATATAAATGGGTAAATAATTAACTGAAATGGGCAAAGGATTTAATGAAATGTCCAAAAGATTTACTGAAATGGGCATAGGATTTACTGAAGTGAGAGCAAATTACAATAGTTCTGTTCAAAATTGAGGTCAAGGTCATGAAACCTAATCAGTTGCAGATCCCTCCAAGAAAACTTTAACTTAAGTTAGAGAAGATTTATTTGTTGATACAGTTTCAAAGTTAGAGAAGATTTATTTGGTGATACAGTTTCAAAGTTAGAGAAGATTTATTTGTTGATACAGTTT
This sequence comes from Margaritifera margaritifera, assembly GCA_029931535.1. Classification (NCBI taxonomy): domain Eukaryota; kingdom Metazoa; phylum Mollusca; class Bivalvia; order Unionida; family Margaritiferidae; genus Margaritifera; species Margaritifera margaritifera. The sequence continues at coordinate 414,650 of JAQPZY010001621.1, read as the reverse complement.
CAAAGTTAGAGAAGATTTATTTGGTGATACAGTTTCAAAGTTAGAGAAGATTTATTTGGTGATACAGTTTCAAAGTTAGAGAAGATTTATTTGGTGATACAGTTTCAAAGTTAAAGAAGATTTATTTGGTGATACAGTTTCAAAGTTAGAGAAGATTTATTTGGTGATACAGTTTCAAAGTTAGAGAAGATTTATTTGGTGATACAGTTTCAAAGTTAGAGAAGATTTATTTGGTGATACAGTTTCCAAGTTAGAGAAGATTTATTTGGTGATACAGTTTCAAAGTTAGAGAAGATTTATTTGGTGATACAGTTTCCAAGTTAGAGAAGATTTATTTGGTGATACAGTTTCAAAGTTAGAGAAGATTTATATGGTGATACAGTTTCAAAAAGAGTTTATATACAAGAGTATACTTTAATGCTCCATAAATTTTAGGATAATTGAACAATCGCAAAACTCTGGCAGGTTTGAAATCATTTTTATACTTGACTTCAGAACTTAAATCTGAAAAATTATTTAAAATAAAATCTGCTATCTTTCAACTATAACTTGTAACTTAAAACTTGATCAGCTTGAGAAAGTAAAAATCATATAGATATCTAAGTATACAAGTTTTCACGGCTCAGCTTTAGCAGGTAAAAATATAAAATAGAAATCAATTTATGTCAAACCTTTTATAGTTGGATGCCACTGTATACATGTGATTTTCTTCTCTTTGCTGAACTGTAGGTCTGTGAAAGACTGGTACTCCTGAAAAAGGACAAAAAGATTTCACCAAAAATTATGTGAGAGTCTAGGAGAATACAAGTAACTTTTATCAGCAATATGCATAATTAATAAATGCTGGAATATAGCTCCTACTGACTGATTTTGACTTAAACTATATAATTACACCAGTTTTTGATTCATTGCTGTAGGTCACATAAAACAAAATCATCAAAATGCCAAGAAATACATGACAGATGGTTGTAAATTCTTCTGAAAGAGGAGTCTCATTTTGAATACTATGTCACCCAAAAGTACCATTAGGTTACTATATATACTCACATATAAGTCAGATCCAACTGCAAACAACATAGACCCTGATATGCCAGCAAATTATATGATGGCAGGTCAGGATCTATGCTGTTTGCAATTGGATCCAACTTTTACATGAGTGTACATGGTACCTGTCTTCCAAAGTGATTTTTGTTACTTTATATAAAAGCCCAAGTTCTGCAGATAGCAGCGTCTCGCCTATGAGTCAATGTATGATGTACCCTGTTGTACATAGCTTTAAAAAACCATAACACAAAACTTTAATACAAAATTTTAATGCTCATGCCGGCGCTGTCATCATCACAAAATTATATCTGTGTCCTGCCATCTGCTAAACACAGGTTAAAAAATACTATCAAAGAAATACATGAATGTCTATGAATACATATCATATATACACACGTGTATAAGCCGGGTCAAAACGCAAACAACATAGACCCTGATCTGCCATCACATAATGAGCCGGCAGATCAGGGTCTATTTTGTTTGTTCTATTGATTAGTCCTTACAAACATCATAGACCCAGATCTGCTGGCGCATTATGCAATGGCAGATCTGGGTCTATGCAGTTTGCAGTTGGTATCGGGTTATACGCGAGTATATACTGTAAATATTTAATTCCTACCTTGAGATGGTTGTCAGCTTTGCTGCCGAATGCATCTGCTGAATCTCCTAAATGAACCCAGTCAATACAGAAGACATCCATAATTTCATTCTGTTGTAGTGCTAGCTCAAATCTGAAAAATATGTATTAAGTGTTAAAGGTGTAAAACTGCTGAGAGTAACAACCAGCAGCTATAACGATAAAAGAGGAAAAATGTTTGTATCAAATACTGATTTGACTAATAACTAGAAAACAGAGGAGGAAATGTTTAAATCATTTCGATTTAAAGATCAATTTAGGCTAAAAGTCAGATATCATACTTTCATACTTAAGTGTATTTATATCATCAATACTGAACATGCAAAGAGAAAAAAAAACAATGCAAAAAAAGTTGTTGAATGTGAAATTTTTGGACTTTGTAGTCCAAGTTTTTGTTAAAAAATTTCCTGGGACACAGGGCTGATGGTCTCTATAAGCTGTACAACCCATCTTGAGAGACCACCCTTTCTGATAAACAAAAAGTGGTCTCTCAAAACAGTTAGTATTTCATAACAGATCTGTACAGGAGGGCCAGTTTTCAAAGTAAAAATTCAGCTGGGTTTAAGAAGGAAAAATTCCCATAATAACTGTACATATGTTTTTTCTTTATTCACATTTCTTGTCAAAATACTATATGCATTCATCTAAAATATACTAATATAGCAACAAAGACACATTAATCATAGACATTTGCTTATTTATTTAAATTCCACATGTAGTCTATTAGCATATGAACTGCGAAGTTAACAAAGGTAATGCTTACTTATCCTGTCCATAAATTGTAAAGTTATAAATAATAACACTTAATAAATTTATTTCGAGCCAAAAGCCAAAACATAAGTCATGACATAAATAATAAATGGATCAACTTGTTAAAAAAAGGATGTTATAGATATTCCAAGGTGAAGAGATGTTGAGATCTCTGATGATGGTACTTTTGGTGTTGTGTACAGGCTTTAATAACAGTAACAACAATAAAACAGCAAATATGAACTTTTACAATAACTATAAATTTAACTCTTCTCGAAAATGAAAAAAAAAACTAATTCATAGAAAAAGAACTGCTAATTACTCCACAGACAAATGACTTGCTGAAGTACCCGATATGAAGTACCCGATATGCTAATGTGAAAGCAGGGTGGGAAGATCTCTCATTATGACATTACCAGCATTGTGCAGGATTCCACAACTGTGACCACAACCAGTTATTATCACAGTGATAAATCAGTGACTCTTTTCACACATATATAGTTACAGAAAAAGAAACAATTCAAACCGTTGAACTATGTGTATCCATTATTGCTAATTTTAAAGGCAGAATGGTTAATCACAATAGGGGTTTTTATGACTACAGCACTACAATGGCAGTTTGTGATATGTACAGTGGTCCCCCTCTTATACAGCCCCCCTCTCCAGCTGTCACCTCCTCTACACGGCCAGTTTTCTCAACACCAACGAGTTTGTGTACAAAAGTACCCCTTGTTGGCAGCCACCCCTCTGATGCAGCATGCATCCAGCATATTTGTCTAAAAATGTCAAATTTACCCTCACTAGCATCCACATTTTATCTGATGCGTGTCCAAAACCAATATTTAATTTATATGGTACATGTATCACTTCTTTTATAAACAAGGCATTTTGTCTACTCTATAAAAGTTTTGTCTGCATGATTAAATTGCAGTACAATTAGCAACAAAGGAATGAGTCATTACAAAAGTTTTACATGTGACCATGTAAATGGAAAATTTTTACTTTAGTAGAAAAAGTAAAAGTTATTCAATTCAACGACAGTGGGGAGAGTTCACAAATTCTTGCCAAAAAATTTGATATTGGAAAGACTCAAATAAACAATATCTTAACAGATAAGGAGAATATTCTGCAGCAGTGGGAAAATGGAATAAATGGAAAGAGGATGATTCTGAATGCCAAGGGATGTTTGTACAAGTACCACGATTTAAAAGACAAGGTTTTTGAATAGTTTTGCTGCAGACAACACGACACAAACAAAACTGGATAAATATTTCACGCTTAAGAATTAAGAACTATTCATGTATTTTCACTTGAAACAAGTCTATTCTTAAGACAAGAAGAACCTTTTGATAATTAATGTTGTAATGAAGATATTAAAAGGTTTTGAATTTACATGTAGCTTTCTTACTTCATACACATACAAATACTTCTCACAAATATAGTCCTCCTCTGGAAAGGTCACTCCTCTTATAAGGCCACTTTCCCAGTGCAGAAAAGGTGGCTTTATAAGAAGGGGACATGTGTACTTAAATATGGTTTATGTCTGTAACATACTACCCTACCTCATGCATTTAAGAAAAGTGGTAAACAGACTCCACTTTTTCCCTCATTTTTGTGTGCATCTCATTTCAGAACAATCTGCACTCCATGTGCTGACTCAACTCAGCAATTGTGGTTACTAAGGCTTAAATAACGGTCTGTGGTGTTTATATCTGGTTTTGCAATAGCAGCGTTCAAACATGTTTCCCCTAAAATTTGTAGCCACTGGTCATGTTTAGCAGGTGCTTGCTCACACCAGTGCATTTATATATCAAAATTGATCCATGATTTTTGGTTGTAAATGATAGGTAGGTGGTCTCCCATAGCAGAAGTCACTCAGATCAGGTTCTACTATATAGATTACAGTGAATTCATTTATTTTGGTGGTTTTGCACTAAAATGGCTATTTCAACACTACCAATACTTAAATTCATGGATTGGGGAAAAGTCCTATTGTTTACACAGAAGAATAAGTGTTGATGGAGTTTTTTAATTTGTGGATCACTATGAAAAATTGTGAAATCACAGTATTAAGATTTTGTACTCACACCAGTATGATCCTCATAAAACAACATCCACAATATTCTAGCCTAAGATTATGTACCGTATATACTCGTGTAGAAGCTAATACCAACTTTAAACTGCATAGACCCAGATCTGCTGTCGCATAATGCACCGGCAAATCTGGGTCTATGCAGTTTGTGAGGACTAATCAGTAAAACAAACATCATAGACCCTGATCTGCCGGCACATTATGTGACGGCAGATCAGGGTCTATGTTGTTTGCATTTGGACTCGAATTATATCGAGTATATAAGGTATGTTCTATGTCTCAGCATACAAAATTATCAAACTCAAGATGACCTTAACACTTAGTTAAATAAATTTCTCAAATTTAGATTTGTGTAAGAAATATGACTTTTGATTTAACATTTTAGCATCTCAGGACTTGTAGATAATGAAGCTAACAATGTGATACGTGTATACTGCTTTATCAGATACATTTTCTAGAACAGCACAAAAAGCATTATCATTATGGAAAATATTTTTTGGCATTCTATTCAACCATAAATCCTAACATATCTGCAAAAGTAACATGGTATCCAACTGGTGAAAGTTAAAATTTATATGTGGTAAATCCGTAATTAATTGTCTGCGATTTCAATTCCATTGTTACAGTAATGTTATGATAGTCTTTGTGAAGGAGAGTCACACAGTGTCAGTTACACTGGCAATAACAATATAGTTTTAAGGACTTAAGCACCTTGCTGATAGTTTTAACACTGCCAATATCTGTTTTACTGCTAAACTGACATATCATCCCAAAATTCAAGTTTTATCGGTAAAAGTGCAAGCCATGCCTCCAATATGATATTGGTATCTCCCAAATAAATAAGTTTTAAACCTAGTTTTATGGATTGAAGGACCTTGCTAGTAGTTTTAACACTGTCAATATCTATTTTACTAGTAGTTTTAACACTGTCAATATCTATTTTACTAGTAGTTTTAACACTGTCAATATCTATTTTACTAGTAGTTTTAAATGTCAATATCTATTTTACTGTTAAACTGATGTGTTGTCTTAAAATTTAATTTTCATCAGTAAAAGTACTAATCATGCATCCAATATGATATTGTTATCTCCCGAATAAATAAGTATTTTAATAATTTGTTTTAGATAAACGAGTTCTTTCAGATTATTAAGGATTTGGTGTAACTACTGTATATGCATGCTGTTGAATACCTTGGTGTGACATTTGAGATGAAGTTTGTAAGGTTTTTTGAGTTTTCTATCTTTTCTTTTTCCTCTGGTGTAAACTCTCTGGATTCATACTGGACATTGGAACTCCTGGGATACTTCCAGTCTGTCTGAGTTCCAGTGTTAACAAATGCAGGGATTGCCTACCAAAAATAAATGAAACTCATATGGTTAACAATAAATAATGCCATGGAATTTATGTTAGTATAATTGGCTTTTAAAATTGTTCTCTTGCATGTTTGATATAACTACATACAAAAAGTGTGAATTTAAACACAGAACAAACCTAACAACTCAATTGCAAAGGTCATAAATGCCATGAAAACTGATGGATATACAAAGTGAAGCAATACATACAACCAAATAAGTTGAATACACACACTTAAAAAAGACAGACTTTATCAAAGTGAGAAACTTAGTAACAGAAGCTATTGAATCAACCTTCACCAGCTGTCATGTAAGAAAAAATAAAGGAAATTTAAAAAAATAAAGTTTCACTTAATAGACCAATATAGTTAATTTGTTAGAAGAAATATAACAGACAGATTTTATTATATTATAGTAGAAACATAACCTTACCTGTATTCCTTTGTTAAGCTCTATTTTCTTCAGATCAAAAGTTCTGTCCTCATAAGACACACATTCAACATAACCATCCTTTGCATCACTCACATTTCTGTCCTTGAATTCATATGGCACACCAAACTCTCTCCTCTTTCTTTTCACAGACACTTTAATCTGACAACAAAATAATTAAAGCTGTCACACCATAAGGAAGCTAACATTTTCTTTCAAACATTTTCACATGAATAATATACCATATTTACTAGTGGTGTGATGAATAATTAAAATAATAGAAGATTGATCATAAATATCAAATGACTGGTCATAAATGTCAAATGACTGGTCATAAATATCAAATAATTGGTCATAAATGTCAAATGATTGGTCATAAATGTAAAATGATTGGCGATAAGTGTCAAATGATTGGTGATAAATGTCAAATGACTGGTCAAAAATGTCAAATGATTGGTCATAAATGTCAAATGACCAAGCATTTGATTATGATTTTCCATAATCAAATGTAAACAATCAAAGGGATGTATAAAAACGTTATTTATCAAGAAATAATCTGTTACTATCAATATTTCTTAAGCCAACTTTTCTGATTTCCATAACAGCAAAACACATGATATTATACCTATTTCATACATAGTTCATTCAAGACATGTAATGTGTCTGGTTAAAATCAACCATTGCCAATGTGAACTATCTTTATACAGTATAACATGGTAGTTGTAATGAAATCATTCAATATATGTTTTATCGAAAATGTTGTTAACCAATTATGATCAATTATCAATCAGTTAAGATAAACCAATCAACAATCTTGAAATTTCAACCGTCACTTACCAACACTAATATTTACCCCAATATAACTCACAGCCAACTGCAAACAACAATGACACAGATCTTCTGTTGTAAAATACAACAGGAGATGATGGTCTATGCTGTTTGATTAAAATAATATTTAAAATGAACAGTATCAGCTGTGACACAAGAAAATGTCCCTTGGTCATATAAAATTGATGTCAAATCAAGGAATTTGTAACATTATAATGTTGTAGCATTTGACATTCAAACCTCTGTATTTCTATTGCTATTGGTCATAAATGCAGGAAGTAAACTACATCATATTTAGCAAAGATTGCTCTTTTGGAAATGCACCAAATCTCAAACTCAATTTTAAGTCTGAACTGATGTTTTCTCAGGTTTTGGCCCAGTATAGACCCTGATCTGTCAACACAGTATACAAGGCAGATCTAGGTCTACCTTGTTTGAAGTTTGGGGGACATTTTACACAAGTAAAGACATTAACTCAAATGTTTCTTCTTTGTCATTTTAATGCTGCTTGAGAAATTGATTTCTGAATGACAAAATTACTCCGATTTCTCAATACATTTTCGTTATCAATAAATCAATCTATATATCTTGCAGCAGTTCATGTGCATAGCTTTAATCCTAATTTTACATGCTATTTCTGTAAATATGAGGTCCAAGTGGGCCTGATATTGCTCACATGACTTACATAATGTAACAGTTTACCATTTCGCAAGCAGGCAAGTAAACATAGTCAAAAAGTTTCCAGTTTTTCTGAAAAAATACTTCACCAAATTGAACTGAGGCTACAAATCTTGATACATAACAACTAGTTATTTTGAGCAGGAAAATGCATGCAGATTTCAGTTAGAAGTATCAGGGTTGATATAAAAAGTATCAGGGTTGATATAAAAAGTATCAGGGTTGATATAATCCCTAAACCTTATGTCTCAGACTATTCATTTTAGAAGTCTGAAAAGTACAATTTTCCAGGGCACTAGTCTGGGACAAGTGCTGTTATACTATTTTAAAACAAGTCTGGCAATATGCTTTAATCACTTTATCTACCTTTATCTGGCAATTCATGCCCAATCTGTGTACTGAATGCTTGAATCTCGCTCCATTTATTCATCCACATACTGTGATATATCACACCTACTGCAAATGCTCATTGATACCTGTCACGTGTGCATGTTCTAATAACTGCCTGACTGCATATACACTTCAGACACACAAAAAAGCCAGTATGATTAGTTAGCAGTCTGCCTTGTTATATTGTGTTTACTCAACCCAGATAATCATGAGTGGATCACCCATTGATTTCAATCAAGTGAGTCAATGTAATTAAATTATTCAAAGGTATTTTACCAACATTAGTGTCAGATTCTTTGATGAACTTAAATGACAATAATGATTCATTAAAGTTTGACTGATTACACTGGTCTACAGCCAAAATGCTTCCGCAATAAATGTTGTCAAACTTTACTAATTCTGGGTCACTGAGAATGAAAATGATGCTTAAAATTGTTGATTGGCTCTACTTTTAAAGATACTATACTGGGTCAGTATATATGACCATTGACTTGGGAATGGCAGAGGATAAGTGAGTTATAAAGGGAAGGAATCTCAATTTAAACCAGAAATGACTAAAATACATCTTTGACTGGATCTAAGAATAAATCTATGACTGGATTTGGACAGTACTTGCTTTTTAGGCAAAACAATGAATGATGCAATCTGAAGCTGGTATTGCATCATACATGATATGAATTGCATCATGTTATTCCTAGAAGTCATGGATGATGTAATCATAACTAAGCTTACATCACTCTGCTGAATAAATTACCCTATATCAGCTCTACAAATCATAGTGTCGTGCTCTCTTATTTGTCAGTGTTTGATTTTGCAAAGGGACACATTTCTGTTTCGCCAAAGTGAGCAGAGATGCCTCGTACTGCTGTGAACAATGCAGATAACTTCTGCTATGTGTGTGGTGAAGTGACTTTTGCATCACAAAAGCACAGTATAACCACTATAGTTAAGAAAGCCTATCACCTTTATTTTGGCCGCAAAATTGGAGAACAGGACAAGATGTGGGCCCCACACATATGCTGCAACACTTGTGCAACAAATCTTCGCCAGTGGTTGAACAGGAAAAGGAAATCTATGCCTTTTGCAGTGCCAATGATTTGGAGAGAGCCAACAGATCATATCAGCAATTGTTACTTCTGCATGGTGCCTCCAGTTGGGAAAGGTGTGTCAAAGAAGAAAAAGTGGACTGTACATTATCCAAACATTCCGTCAGCTATATGCCCAGTATCCCACAGAGAAGGACTGCCCAGTTATTGATGCACCAGAATCATTCTCACTTGAGTCAGATGAGGAAGAGGAAGAGGATGAAACTTCTAGTCCTGAACCATCAATGTCACATGACCAATATTTTCTCCCATCCTCCTCCTCTGAACCACACCTCATAACACAAGGTGAACTGAATGACCTTGTCAGGGATTTGGAACTACCCAAGAGTAAGGCAGAGCTGTTGGGCTCCAGACTACAGCAGTGGAATCTCCTGGCAGGTGATGTTAGGGTTTCCATATTCCGTGACCATCAAAAGGATCTTGTCCCATTCTTCTTCATGGAAGGTGATCTTGTAGCCTGCAACAACATCAATGGTGTGATGGCAGCCCTCAACATCGTTCATGATCCAGATGAGTGGAGACTGTTCATTGATTCATCGAAGACGACTCTTAAAGCTGTTTTGCTGCATAATGGCAGTGTTTTGCCATCAATTCCAGTTGGTCATGCAGTCCATATGAAGGAAACCTATGAAAACATGAAACAACTTTTGAGGTGCATAAACTATGACAAACATCAGTGGCTGCTTTGTGGCGATTTCAAGGTTCTTGCTCTCTTGCTTGGTCTGCAGACTGGATACACAAAGTACTGCTGTTTTCTCTGCAAATGGGATAGTTGTGTGAGAGATTCCCACTACATCAAGAGAGATTGGCCACTCTGACAGTCATTGGAGCCTGGGATGAAAAGTGTTCAGCATCCACCAATTGTTGAATCAAGGAAGATTTTGTTACTACCCTTGCACATCAAGCTGGGTCTGATGAAGAACTTTGTCAAGGCCATGGACAAAACACAAGCAGCTTTCAAGTACCTCCGTGGAAAAATTCCAAGGTTAAGTGAAGCTAAGATAAAGCAAGGTGTCTTTGTTGGTCCTCAGATTCGTGAACTTCTTTGAGATGATGCATTTCACCGTGCACTGCGTGGCAAGGAAAAGATGGCATGGAAAGCCTTCCAGTTAGTGGCAACAAATTTTCTCGGAAACAACAAGGCAGACAACTACAGGGAGTTGGTGGAAAACCTCCTCAAGGCATACAAAAGCCTTGGTTGCAACATGTCACTAAAGATACATTTTTTGCACTCTCATCTAGATTTTTTTCCACCGAACTGCGGAGCAGTGAGCGACGAGCATTGCGAGCGATTTCACCAGGACATTGCAACAATGGAGAAACGCTATCAGGGCAAATGCAGACTATTGCTGGAGAGTGACAAGAGATGCTCCATTTAATGAATACAAGAGACAAGCCAAGAAGCGCAGAGTAGACACTGAATAAGGACTAAACTATGTACTTATATATACATAATAGTTTTTTGACTTTTGTTTCAATATATTTTTTATTTATATAACCCTTTTGCTGTTTTTTAAAGTGTTACATAAACAGGACAGGTAAAATATTATCATGTAAAGCAACCATAAACACATGAAACGACCAAACACATGAAATGACCTAGGTTTACAATTTATGATTAAAACTCTACTATGTACACAATATACATAGATGTAAAATGTAAAAACTTAAATATCTTGGAAACAGTAGCCAATCAGTTGTTTTAATTGTCATATTTGAATTCAACACATCAAAATCCTTAATAAATAGCACATTTTATCTCTGAAGCAGATGACTTCGAAAAAATTGTAGACCAGTAATTATACAGAGGATCAACTGCCCATGTGCAATATTGCCTTTGAAGTGAAACAATTATGCTAATTAAGGAGCTGTATGTGTTTATATTTAAACAACAAAATGTATATTATGGTAACTTTAGAAGTAGCTGTTAAGCAAGATAGGTCATCTTTACTATATGGATAAAATGAGATTACTAAAAAAAAATTGCAAGGAAGGTAATAAGGAAGATTCAGAGAAGGAAAATTTACATGAATGTGGAAACATAAGGCTGTCACTGAGTCTGAGCTAACTATTTCTCCAAAGAGACATAAGCAAGACTCTGTGGCAGCAAAAAATGTCAAATATGACAAAACTAAGAGACAGAGAAAGTTTCAGCCACATTGGACTGATAATTACCCATGGCTTGAACTCAGTGACTCTGATGGAAAAATGTTTTGCAGTTATTGAAAACAATATCCCAGACACAGCTATCAATTGCTGGCTTAGTGCTGGTCAAAGTGGCAGATAGTATATGGCCATTCTTTCAAATCCAGCTTCTACAATATGTATGACCAAAGTAGCTAAATGTATAATATCAACCTAAGTTTTTGAAACTGTAAGACCTTTGAAGAAATAAATATGCTTTACATGTATTTCTTTTCTTCTATCGATTAAAGTGCATACATCTCATTGAATCTTGGCAAGAGAAGTTAATTTTTTTAGACAAGTGAAAAGGTATATGGGGCAAGTGAATTTTCTGATATTACTGTATGTACTCGCGTATAAGCTGGGTCCAAATGCAAACAACATAGACCATGATTTGCCATTGCATAATGCGCAGGCAGATCAGGGTCCATGTTGTTTGTTCTACTGATTAGTCCTTAAAAACTGCATAGACCTTGATTTGCCAGCGCATTATGTGATGGCAGATCTGGGTCTATGCAGTTTGCAGTTGGTATTAGCTTATATGCGAGTACATACGGTACTTGTCCTGGACAAGAGGATGAAACAAAAAATGTATCAGCCCTGAGTATGACTTTTAGTAGATGATGGCCTATGCAATGGAAATTCCAGTACATATCAGCTCCATCTTCACAAGCCATCATGGGTAATGTTATGCAGGTATTAATGGTATTAGGTTCTCATTTACAAAAGTCTTCATTGATTTATGGGTGAACTAGTGAAAGTGTAACACGGTTACCTGTTTTTACACACAAAAAGCTTTGCAGAAAGTTACACACAATGACTTCCAAAAATGCCTGACTTTTACAGGAATTTCTGTGTTGGCCATCATCTGCCATAAATTATACTTTTAAATGAAATTCACATTCATTTATCAGCTCAAAAGAACAGAGCTCTTGTGTTGTGAAAGTAAAGTTATCATTTTTAATTTTGGTGAAGTATTGTTTTTGGAAAACTGGAATGATATTCCTATTCGACCATGTTGAAATGGACTTCAGTATTGTAAGAATACAATCCTTTATAAACTATCTTCCATAACTTTATATCATGTTGATTTTATCTTATAAGAAATATAGTTGCTAGAGAGTTGACAAGCCCAGTCAATCAAATGCATGATCATGTCATTAATATGTGTGGATATTGCTCCTGAAGTCTGATCAAACTTCTATCAAAAGTACAGTGTACAGAGTGGTAAAAAGCTCAGCCAATCAGATGAAAGATAACTTTATAAATATGCTTAGTGAGAACTCATAATAAAACGCATTCTGGACCAACATCTTAATGGTAATAGCCTATTTACCAACTTAAAAGTCTGATTAAAATTGGATCAGAAATACCATCTCCTAAGTGGTAAGAAGCTGAGAAAATCAGATGCAAGTTCACCACATTAATAAGCATAGATCTTGCTCATATAAACTCATTGGATATCTTGATACAAATCTATTTACTAAGTCTGATAAAAGTCTGATCGGAAACAGAGTTGCTAAAGTGTTGACAAGTTCAGCCAATCAGATGCAAGACCACCTCATTAATATAAGTGAATCTCATGCATAATTGCAATCATCTGAGCACTTGATCACCTCATGAATATTCGTGGATCTTGTTCATTATCGAACTCATCCCAGATTTTGATGATATAATATAATCCCATATTTCAAGTGTGATCAAACTTGGATCAGAAATATGGTCTTCAAAGTGGTAACAAGCTCTGCCAATCAGATGCAAGATGACCTCATTAATATGTGTAGATATCACGAATAGTAAAACTCATTGGATATTTTGATGATATAAACCTATTTACTAAGTTTAACAAAAATCTGATCAGAAATAAAGTCCTTAAAGTGTTGACAAGTTCCACAAATCGGACACAAGATCACCTCATTAATATGCATGGATCTTGCTGATACTTGTATTCATCTGTGATCTTGATGATTTAAGTACATATCCAAGTGCAATAACAACTGAATCAGAAATAATCTCTAGAATTGTAACAAGCTCAGCCAATCAGATTCAAGACCACCTCATTAATATTGTAAAGCTTGCTTGCTAATAATAAACTTCCTTGGATATCTTGATGATACAAGCCTATTTACAAAATCTGGTAAAAATCTGATCAGAAATAAAGTCACTAGTGTTGACAAGCTCATCTTGCTCATAACTGTATTCATCTGATGCAATCTGATGCAAGATCACCTCATTAATAATTATAGATCTTGCCAATAATAAAACTCATTGGATATCTTGATGATAAAGTGTATTTACCAAGTTTGATTAAAATCTGATCAGAAATAGAGCTGCTAAAATGTTGACAAGTTCGTCAATCGAACACAAGATCACCTCATTAATATTCATGGATCTTACTCGTAATTGTATTCATCTGACAGCTTAATGATTTAAGTACATTTATCAAGTTTAACCAAAACTGGATCAGAAATACACTCTCTATAGATGCAAGATCACCCAATAAGTATGTGTGGATCTTGCTAATTATTGAACTTATGGGTGATCTTTATCATCATAAGCCTATATTCTAAGTTTGACAAAACTGGATCAGAAATATAACTTCCAGAGTGCTAAAAACCTCAGCCAATCAGATACAAGATCACTCCATAAATATGTGTGGATCTTGCTCATTATCAAACTCACACCTTGACCATATAAGCCTATATTCCAAGTTTGATAAAAATCAGATAAAAAAAAAGCTCAGCCAATGAGAGGCAAGATCATCTGTGAATCTTGCTTATTATTGATATAAGCCCATATTTGAAGTCTGATCTCCATAGTTGTAACAAGCTTAATCAAATTACCTCATTAATATGTGTAGTATGATCATTACCAAACTTGTCCAAGTTCCTGATGATATAAGCCCATTTATTAAGTTTGATCAAAACAGGATCAGAAATATGGCCTCCAGAGTGGTAACAAGCAATTGTTGACGACAATACACAATAGACACCATAATAACCTCACATGGCCTTACAGCCAGTTTGAGCTAACTGTGGCTTCATAAACAAAGGAGCCATTTTATAATTTGTTAATAATAAATCAAATTCCCTTAATTCAACAGAATGCATTTTAAAGTGCAATAAACCAGTTACTATCTGTAAGTGTACATTTTTGTACTTTAAAATCCAAAGACCTGGAGTATTTTAGTATCTCTAATTTTTATTAAGTTTCAAATACATGCAGATTATGTAAATTCATTAAATTTTGTTGGTGTCAACTTTTGTGGTTTTACCAAAAAGATACATTTTCATCAACATTTAAACTCATGGTTTATGGAAGAGATCTTATTGTTTCTGAACATGAAACAATCATGAAATGCACAAAAAATAATGAAATCATAATATTCCTATATTCTCTATGTTGGCATCTCTGCTGATGAATCTGAAAAGATGCATAGACACATAAAGTGTATATGAAATTTACTTCTTAAACAAGAAAACTTGGCAAATGCAGATTGCAACTATATTTTTACCCAAATGGTTGTAGTATTAATAAGGAAGCATATACATATTATCAAGTTACATAACTCCACTGGCAATAGTGTCTAAGAAACTGAGATAAAATAAAGACTTACTGTAAATCATTGGACTACAAAGTATAGGTCACAATGACCCAGTTTTGCTTGACAGGTATAGTTTTTTTTTAATGACATATCTACATAGTATGGCTCTAGAAACCTAGTTCAATACAAACATCAACCAAAGTGTTGACAACGGACATATTGACTGAAAAATGGACAGATGAACATCATTAATCCAAAGGCCAAAGTTGCTTTGTAACTCTGCCAAAAAAGATCAACTGAAAATTTTTAATTGTTTACACCATGAAATAGAGGTACATTTTCAATTTCTAAGATTAAACCAAATATTTAAATGAGTTTTTTATGTCACCTTAAAATGTTTATCTATTTTTTTAACTGCTTTTATTTCTCCAACTTTGCTGATTTGTTTTTCTAATTCATATTCTTTTTGTTTTCAGTCCATACTCAGGATTATAAAGTATAGGCAACTAGTCTTTCTGCTAATACCTTTCTCCTAGTTTCAATGACAGATTCTTCAGTGATCTCCTTCTCACTGCCATGTGACACCCAATCCTTGGGCTCAGGAGGGATATACTTATATACCACCTGCTCCTCCTCCACCCCCACCTGCCCCTCTTCCTCACCCTCTTCTTTGGGTGGCTGAAAAAAAAGAGAAACATGATTTCTGATATGCAGTGCAAAAGAATTATTATGAGGTAATTGTGCTTTGTTAAATTTGAAAAACTGTGGATTATGTTACACAATTATGACAACATAACAGTGACTAGAGTGGCTGTATTTGTCTCATAATTACATAAACATGTCCAATATAAGTTCAGAATTTAATCAGTCTCCTGCATTTTCAACCTATCCAGCATATTTGCAAGGTAGACATATTTCCATCATTTTGAAAAATGGAACAAAAATGATATGCATGTTCAATGATTTTAAAGTGTATTAAAGAAAGACTTGAAAAATTGCAGTACATCATAACATTTTAACATCGTTAAATCTTTGTAAATTCAGTAACTGTTTCCGACACTGCACGAAATGTATACCTATTTTACAGGTAATATGTACAAATATTCGGTTTTTATCTACAGTGAAACCTCTCAAAACTGAAAACCCTTGAGTCCTAATGTAAATTTGGTTTTGAGGAGTGTTTGGTATTACTCATGTTGTCCATTTCCACTACTGAATTAAATGTAATCCCTTTGTATTAATGTCTGCATGTGTATCTATATCAACCAAGATATTTCCATTTAAATTTATATTGTAAATACGTGTTTGATGCCATTATAGTTAAAATAATGATTTTCCTCCATTAAAAATCAATTAAGTGAATCAAACATTAGGAATATTAGTTTTCATCAGTATTTGTTTGCAAAGATATCAAAAGCAAGGCCATTTCTGAACAATTGACTGCCACATGCTCTAAGTACGTTTCAGTTTTATGGGGTTCATTTACATATTGAAATGATGCTAAGGAATAAAAATTTCTTTTGGTTTTCAGAGTAAAGGAATTCAGTTAACTGAAGCTATTGCTATTGGAATTCAAGAAGGAAAAATTGTGCACCTGAAAATTATTTCAGGTTTGATGGGATTTTTGTTTACTGAGGTTTCAGTCTTGAGAAGTTTCAATATACATACATTAAGAATTCTTTCTTTGGCTTCTTCTGTCATTGCGATGTAGAAATTCTGTCCAAACCTAAAGTCAAAGTCATACATCAACAGGAGCTCATCGGATGGATAGTTCTGGGAAATTAAAAATAACATCTGATAGAAAATAAATTTTACTTGGTACAAGACATTTTTCAAGGAGAAGTATCACAACATTCAATCCTAATGGAACTTTTGATCCACTTAAATATTCTTCACCTTTATTAAGAGCAAGCCTAATTTTTTTCAACTCATTAAATATATTTATTTCAAGTGTTAATGAGCGCATATGATTATGTTGCAAGTGAACAGGAATTTAAATGACATTACAATCTTAAGTATTTGTATTGGGTTTTTAAATCTCCAGCAATCATGTGAAGATAGGAATGATTACTTATTTTGAGACAAATATATACTGTCAAGTAAAACGTGAAAAATACATACTCTATTCAGATCGACTTTTTGATAGTACTAGTAAGATATTTCTACTTGGTCATTTTAAGGATTTTTTATTCATTCCAAATTTTGTTTTTTAGCATGCTGATTTCGGGATGCAGGGATTTACCTCATTTTTTCTATTATCTTCAAACAAAAAGTATTGATTTTTTAACACTTGTACTAATTTTGCAACATGGAATAATCCATCAAATTTCTTGGTTAGCAAGTGCAAAGTGAAAATTTATCACACTAAGGACCTACTTTTCTATACATGATACTGGTTTTTCATAAAGTTTATATAAGAATATCTTTGTAGGACAAAATATTTTGTGAGCATATTTTGTTCTTAAAGCTCAAAGAAGTTAAACATTATGGCAGAAAGTACACATTTTCCTTACCTTACATATTTTTTAAATCAATGTTACAAGAGACCCCTTTTTTGTCAAACTCGCCTTTTATTTACCAATGTAAAATAATTTAACATTCAGGTTAACCTTGGGAGTGGACAGATGGACACACACAATGACATTAAAGTGATCTCTATGTTGAGCGTCCAACAAGGAGGGCTAAACAACTATGCTATGTGTTAAATAGCCATTTAGCTCATTATCCCCGAATATCTCCTATCTGTATCATGAGGTAGTACCCTTGCTCCAGGGTCTGTGTGTCATCACAATTCATGATAGACTGAAGTGGGTGCTATTAGAGAAAAGAGGAAAGAGTTAACTTTACAATGATGCAAAGTAATGCAGACATTCTACTCATTAAAAATTCAGCTGAAAGTACAAACTTGAGAACAGATTCTTTTTTAGTCAAAAATAGCCAGTTCTGAAACCAATTGAATACAACTTCCTTAATGTATCTAAGCATATGGCTATAGGAAAGTCTCTCTGAATCAGACATGCTTGGATTCAATTGGAAGTCACAAAAAAACTTTGTATCCTACCCCAACTTCCGATTAAAATGAAAATAATCCCTCTGGTACAATGAGTTAAGCATAAACAACAGCTACAACAAAAAAGAAATTAAAAAACCCCACAAAAAACTGTTAATCATCATATCTTGTTGTGACATAAGTTATGACAACTCCTTGATGTGTGTGACTGGTGACATAAGTTATGACAACTCCATGTATGTGACTGGTGACCTAAGTTATGACAACTCCTCCATGTATGTGACTGAAAAAAAACACTCTATGAATACCATATACCAAAACTGATCTAAACACAAAACTTAACTGGACAGACATGGATGGATGTATGGATGTTCAAGAGTAGCAACAAATGCCAATGATACATTTGTGGTGGGTCATAATGTCTTAACATTGATATTGCCACTGTATGTCATGCTATCAACCAATGCAAGCAAGACAAAAATTGTATATGTCATGCTATCAACCAATGCAGGCAAGACAAAAATTGTATATGTCGTGCTATCAACCAATGCAGGCAAGACAAAAATTGTATATGTCATGCTATCAACCAATACAGGCAAGACAAAAATTTTATACAAGCTGGTGACTTACAATGATTTGTTGTTTGAAGGGATGGAAGTCAGAGACACCTGCACGGTTATGCAGGTCATCCAGGATCTCCTGCTTGGTGATGATTTTCATCTGATTTTCCTGCGTCACATCCTCATCAGCACGACAATGGAAAATCTCCTGGGTCTTGGACGACAAAAATATTGGGATGCAACCTTCAGGAGGTTCTGTATAAATAGAAAAATTAATTTGCTTTGTATATATTCTTTCAACTAGAATTACAATTTACTCAATAAGCACCTTTGTTGAGGTTCACAAGATGCCCCCTCTTGTCTTTTGTAGTACAAGACAGCCTTTTCAAAGCTGCTGAAGAAACCCTGGAAAGTAGGACAAAGTGACCCAAATTTGTTGCACACTACACATTCATCCTAAAATGCACCCACACAAATTTTATGGACACAAGGCAAAAAGAGACTGGAATTAGAGGATAATCACATTTTAAAAAAAACGTGTTTAAGAACTCCCAGAAATTAGGTCACACTGTCAAGGTTTTGGCGTGAAACACAACTTCATCCCAAGATACACAAGAACTGTTAAGTCTGGTCTCAATAGGTTCATTGAAATAAGAAATACAACCAGGAAAGTGAACATAGATGAATTCACTAATACTGCATAAAAAAAAAAAATAGAGCACATTTTAAGCTTTTTCCACTGATAAATTAAAAACACAAAAAAATATTACAGAAGC
This sequence comes from Margaritifera margaritifera, assembly GCA_029931535.1. Lineage (NCBI taxonomy): Eukaryota > Metazoa > Mollusca > Bivalvia > Unionida > Margaritiferidae > Margaritifera > Margaritifera margaritifera. The sequence goes on along the minus strand of JAQPZY010001621.1, from coordinate 395,269 downwards.
TGCTATTGCAAAACATATATGTTGTTGACCCAATGGCATAAATACAGTGTTCATCACAGCTATTCACTCACTAATATAAACTACCGTTTATACTCGCGTATAATCCCAATCCAAATGCAAACAACATAGACCCTGATCTGGAGTCGCATAATGTGCTGGCAGATCAGGGTCTGTTGTTTGTTTTACTGATTAGTCCTTACAAACTGCACAGACTCAGATCTGCTGGCGCATTATGTGATGGCAGATCTGGGTCTATGCAGTTTGCAGTTAGTATTAGCTTATACACAAGTATATACGGTAGTCCTGACCTGGCACTTTATGGTTGTATCTTTCTAAGGTAAAACATGCACAAAAAAACATAAAATAGCTGTTAACATGAAAGTTATTTTACAAAGTCCTAATATTACTTTTGAAACAACATTACTGTTTTTGCATGTATTTCTGTTTTACAGAGTTTTCAGCCATTTTGTGGCAATTTCTTTCTTTTTATACTTCTTCACTGTTTGAATGTATTTCCAAGGTAGATTTTGGCAAGAAACTAGAAATGTGTTCATAAAACACAGATACATTGATACCCTACCATAGTGTTTGAAAACTGACCTAAATACAAAACCTAACAAATTCATCACACAAAAATAAAGTATAGAGACTTCAAAGAATTTGATGAAAAGGATTTCCTTCATGACTTAGTTCAAATGCCTTTCCATGATATTGAAAACATTTCTGATCTTAACACTGCTCTTGACATGTGGTATGGACTTTTCTCTTTTCATGTGGTATGGACTTTTGCTCTTGACAATGTGGTATGGGCTTTTGCTCTTGACATGTGGTATGGACTTTTTCTCTTTTCATGTGGTATGTACTTTTGCTCTTGACAATGTGGTATGGACTTTTGCTCTTGACATGTGGTATGGACTTTTTCTCTTTTCATGTGGTATGGACTTTTGCTCTTGACAATGTGGTATGGGCTTTTTAATAATGTTCTAAATAAATATGCACCAACAAAAATAAAATGAGCCAAACATCAATTTCAACAAAGATGGACAACTTTTGAAATCAAGTACAAACAACATTAAAATTTTACTAAATAAGACTGGAAAAATTACGTAAAAGGGTGTAATAAAGCAAACTTTTTAGAACATAAAACAAAAATTCTAGCTCATTATGGCAGTATCTGAATGAGCTCTGGCCATTATAAAGACTTCAGTTCCATATGATCCACAATTGTCTACATTAAATAAACATACAAATATGTGGCATTAACAGAACATAGAACAGATATAAAGAGGTATTTTTGTGAGCTTGAGAAAGGCTGATGGAGGGGGCCCTAGAAGGATAGAGGGGAGACAATGAGGAAAAAGGGAGAGCATTAAGGAGTCTTTATTGATATATAGAAAGAGTTCTAAATTAGAAAACTTCTATAAAAAAAAAGAAGAAAATAAAACTTACTGCCATCGTCCTCATTACCACCAGTTGCTGGAGTCTCTGGTGGCTTGTGCTCCTCCTTTGCTTTACCTTTACCTGAATAAGAGGAAGAAATATGAACAATAAAAACACAATGCAGCCTGAATTATAATATCCCTGATAATCTGAATTATTGGTTTATCCATAACATGTATTCTATAAACCTTACCTGTGTATATCCATAACAACATGTATTCTATAAACCTTACCTGTGTATATCCATAACAACATGTATTCTATAAACCTTACCTGTGTATATCCATAACAACATGTATTCTATAAACCTTACCTGTGTATATCCATAACAACATGTATTCTATAAACCTTACCTGTGTATATCCATAATAACATGTATTCTATAAACCTATATATATATCGGATATTTTATTAGCTGAGCAAATCATACATATAAAGCAAGAAAATTGTAATAGCCAGATTACAAAGCATGAAACACCTCCATACAATTCATGTGACTCTACAAGCAATAGTGTTTGAAAAATTACCTAAATGCCAACCCTAAATTCAGTGTTGATTCCAGACCGACAAATGGACAGACAAAATTCAGAATAGACATCATCAAACCATAAGCAGAGATTGCTTTGCAATTGGACCAAGAATTAAACCCTTACTAAAACATAGATTCATTGATTTTCAGTTGTAACTAGAAATGTGTCCATATGACACAGATGCCCCCAAAATATAATAAAACTGAAGGGTAAAATTCAAAGTCAAACAGGGGGCCATAACTCCATTACATTTTGTTGGAAAAGAGTAATAATCGAACTTGTGTTAATTTGGTTTCAATCCAAAAAGTCCTTGAAAAGTTATTAGGCAGAAATGAAAAAATAATGCATATAGTATGACATAACATGATGGGCATGGATAAAGCTATATGCCTACTACACAGATATGGGGGGATGTGAATCTGATATCAAGTGCTAAGTCTAAGAAAAGAAATAACCAAGATCTCTTTAATTACGCATGTGGAATGTAAACAATAATTACCATGGAGTAAGATGTTTTAATGATCCAGTTTAGCGTTCTCCTTTTGATTGATTCTTCAAAAACAGAATGTATTTATTTTCTTACCAATGCACAACATGCTCCAAACCGTGAACATTTTGAAATGTTTACAAAATTGTGTACTTGAGTATGATTACTTGTGAAATGCTTAAGTTTTTAACTTTTTTAAAAATGACTACTTTTTACACTGATAAGGGTTCAAGCAATTCAAAATCATCTGCAACTTTAAAGATTGGTGTGCATTGTCTTGTGCTACCCTTAGCTGAATATCTATCCCAAATAAGGGCCATTACACAAAAAAGTATGAGAAAAAAGTACCCTGTCACTGATCGTCCATACAATATCAACTGAAAGTGTATCTAAACATTCATCAAATTTGCACAGGCTGAAGATTATATATTCCTCTTATTAATTACTCAAAGAAAAGTGTATGTTAGTGGGTTATTTTTTCAGTATGACACAATTGTTGAGATCACAATAGTTTTCTGCAACAGAAAGGCTGTGCTGCCATTTTATGGCTGATCATAAATCCCTAAAGATTTATCAAGGTCTTAGATACTTTTCAATGACATTATCATTTTCTTTCACAAAACTGTTCTTGAAATTTTAGAAATTGTAGAAGCATTTTTCTTTTTCAATATCTAGTAAGAGACAGAAGTCACAACCACATCATTTTATGTCAAATCTCTCCCAGAGTTCATAGCACTGTGATATACTTTGGTAATAAGTGACATCATGTCAATGCCATCATAATGCAATAATCATTTAATTACGAGCTCCAAAGTTAGTGTTGATTTTACAAATTTTGACATCCTTAAGAATACACCTAAAATATAATCAATATCAGAAGGTCAGAGAATGCATGTTGAGCCCATGATTAAAGGATTGCTGTAAATGTGTGACCTTGACCACAAGGTCAAAAGGTTGAGAGAGCATGTCACAGAATGAATTGCCATAGCTTCATAATGATTCATTCAATGTATGAAGAAAATCCATCAAAGAGTTCAGGAAATATGAGCAAATGAAAAAAACTTTGACCAAAACCTTATCTCAAATTTTCTATGATTGTGACCTTGACCCAAAGATCAAAAGGGCAAGTAAGCATTTTTCAAAATGAATTGTCTTAGCTTCATAATGGTTTATTCCAATTATGAATGAAATCCATCAAGGGGTTTAGGAAATATAAGCAAATGAAAAAACTGAATCAATCAAGGGGTTTAGGAAATATAAACAAATGAAAAAACTTTAACCAAAACCTTAACACAAAGTTTCCAAGACTGTGACCTAGACCACATAGTCAAAGGAGCAAATGTGCATGTCACAAAATGAACTGCCTTAACGTCTAATAATTCATCCCAAGTATGAAGAAAATCCATCAAGTGGTTTAGGAAATATAAGCAAATGAATCAACTTTAGGCAAAACCTTAAGAATTTTTTCTCTGTGACCTTTAAGCAAAACCTTATCTAATTTCACTGTGACCTTTACCCCAGGGTTGCAAGGCAAGCAAATGTTTCATAGAATGAATTGTCTTAGCTACATAACAATTAAAATTAAGTATGCTGAGAATCTAACAAGAGGTTTAGAAAATAGTAAATGAAAAAAACTTTAACAATAACCTTAACACGATTTTCTATGACTGTTACCTTGATCCCAGAGGTAAAGGGGGCAAGCAAGCATGTCGTAGAATGAATTGCCTTAGTTTCATAATGTTTAAAGCCAAGTATTATGAGAATCTATAAAGGGATTTATGAAATACATGCAAATGAAAAACTTGAACCAAAACCTTAACAAACTGTTGAAAAGGTCATCACCACTGCCAATGGAAAAGTGACTTCTTCATCTTGCTTCCCAATAATGTGGGTTCAACAAAAATTACAGATGATAAAGTAGTTTTCCCAGGTCCTCACCTCTTCCATCTCAAAGACCATTTCAAGCCATTACCTATGCTCATCAAGGTTGTGCTGATTAATCAATATGATCAATAGCTAGTTATTTTAGGATTTGATCAGGAAATTATTATTTCACATTATCAATTACAATACCATAATTTTGTTTGTAGGTATTTCAAGAATGAAAAATCTCCCAATATATATTCTTACATAAAGAAAATGTAAGACTGCTATTAATCTTAAATATTTGATAGGTTACTTTGTAACTACTATCTCACAATTCAAAATGCAGACTTTTGCTGTGTATTGTTAGTACCAGCTGCTGTGTGTTGTTAGTACCAGTTGCTGTGTGTTGTTAGTACCACTCTACAAAACTGAATGCACACAGCCTTGGTTGAATATTTAGTTGCAAAGACCCAAATTGTGCATATATGCATCCATGTATTTAGAACCCTATATCTGTGATATCTGTATAACATTTTTTTTAAAATACACCAAACTGCATATGTATTTTGTTCTGAGTTGGCGGAAAGAACAAGTTTGATTCGGCGTAGGAATGTGATTTTGTATTTATTACATAACCCCTTTTATATGCTTTCTAAATATTTTTATCTTTACTGTATGAATAAAATTTAAAATGAATTGGGATTTATAAAAGTTTGATTCACTGCGTCAAAAAACATCTACTAGCATATGTCAAAGAAGACACCCAAGTAGTTTGAATCTGAGTGTGTGATACGGAAATACGGACTGAACAGCTGCATTGAATGCCAAATCAAGCATGTAAGATTAAATGGATATGTAATAAATACACCAAACATACTTTTCTTATATATGGTCTGATCTTATCAAAACGCTTTTACCAGAATGATCCACGAATAATTAATCCTAAAATTTCTACAAATTCCCAACACTAGTCTGAACTTGTTGTATCATCAATGTTAAAACAATGCATGATAAACTAGGAATTCATATTTTCACATTGACGTGGTATTGTTTATGAAATGCCAACATATCTAAGGCTGTGAACATATTTTTTTTAGTTCATTTAGTAACTAACCTTTAGGAACTTGTTTTGGGCCAGGACTACTTTTTGCTGGTGTAGCTCTTCCTCCCTTGCCACTGCTAGGCTGTCCAGTGCCACTTTTTCCACTGCTCTTCCTGGAACCTGTTGGACTCCTTTTGGGTGTTCCTTGTCTGGGAGTTCCTACTTTCTGAGCTGTATCCTTTCAAGAAAATAAAAAAATTGATGGTAATTAAATATTCTCCTGAAAAACCTTTTACTCTGACATATCAATTAATGTAATGCACTACAGTAAAACCTGCCTTAATGGACACTTTTTATACCATGGACATCTGCTCCTAAAAGACAACATTTATAAAACCATGTTCTCAAGTTTATCTACATATTTTTCATCTCTATGTAATGGTCTAGGTATATGAGGCCACTTACTAACGAGCCAAACTGGTCCAGATCTTTTTGTCTAGTGGTATGTGCACCTGACTGTGAGACAGATGAACCAGGTTCAATTCCCCACCATGACAGTTAGGCTTTGTATCTCCCCTTCCATTACATCTATATAAAAAATACATGTCCATAAAGGACAAAATTTAGGTTGAGTGTTTGTTATAGATTGTCTTCCCTTGAGTGTTTGTTATAGATTGTCTTCCCTTGAGTGTTTGTTATAGATTGTCTTCCCTTGAGTGTTTGTTATAGATTGTCTTCCCTTGAGTGTTTGTTATAGATTGTCTTCCCTTGAGTGTTTGTTATAGATTGTCTTCAGTATGTTTGATAGCATAATAAACCACTAACTACAGGAAAAGTTTACACTATTGAAATGTCATGACCCTCCATGTGAGGCATAGCCACAGATAATTACAAAAGTCATTACCGGTAATATCTTTACTCAGTTTTGTAAAATGTTCTATGGAGGGATAAAAGGCTTGTATGTGAACATTTTAGGACATAAATGATGGTTTTAATGTCACAAACTGAGTTTTACTGGTGATGGGTCTGTTGTAACAGAGTGTTCTAAGGCACTTGCCTTTATAGATCACTCACATCTCACCTCTGTCCGCATGGGTTAAAGTCTTGGCTCAGCCAACGTGGGTATGTGAGAAAGCTTGCCAGTAGCTTCCCATGGGTCAGCGGTTCTTCCCGGGTCTTCCTGGTTCTTCCTCCACCAAATACTAGCTGCCATGTATAGCCTATCGTGTGCTAAAAAATGGCGTTAAACCCACAAAACAAACCTGTTTTAACAGAAAAACCACGACTGAAGTCCTGAAATTCTCAAATACAAGACTGCTATCCCCTAATTTGATACCAATTAAAGTGTGATAAATTATCAGTAAGTATACCCCTCTTAGCACCATTAGATTATTATAGCAGATTAACAAAATTTGTAATTTTACTTGTGATTCATACTGTAATGCACACACATTCATCAGTTGTCCTTACTTCATCTAGTAGAAATGTAAACTTACAGGTGGTCAGTGCAAAAAATGTTCTGAAGTAAGATGATGATCAGACAAATTAATATACTCACCTGTGACTTTGTCAACTCATACTTTTATATTACTGTTATTTTCATGCCAAATTTTTTAGTTCTGAAACATTACAACTGACATAGTTGGAAATCAAAACTAAAATCAAATTAATGAACAATTCGATGGTTATTCTCCACTAATATGAAATATAAATGCCCAATGATGCTTTAACAGTATATAACCTCCTCTGGCCTCCAAAAACAGTCACCTACCATTAGAAGTCATCTCTGATATCCAGTCACTTCCTGGTTTTCCCTTGTGTTACTGTGAATTCATTTATTTTCATGGGAATCAATTTCTTTTGTGATGCAAAATATAATATTTTCATCAGGACTTAAATCTGTGAACAGGGAAAAAGGTCGTATTGTCTCTACAGATGGATCTTTGTTCATTAAGTCTTTTTGTTTGTGGGTTGTAACAATCCCAAAATCCATGAAAACTGGCACCCATGACAAACAAAAGTAAATTCATGGTATTTTTCTCAATGTAATTAACTTCATGCGACCAACCATATCCCTTAAGCAGCCAAAAGAGTTCAATTTTACAACTAAGCATGAACAACATGTTGCACTATAAATAAATTTCAACTAATATACACACAGAGATTCTGTACATTTTTCAGTTTTTGAAGTCCTGGACCCATGTTTGGAAATTTGGAAGTCCCATACCTCAAGTCTGAAAAAGTCCCATCACTGCACTTACCCCAAAGTGTATAAATTAATTAAATTTTTTGCCCCTTTCTATGTGAATATATATTATACACATACAGTAAAACCCAGCTATAACACGTTTCATTACAGCACAAATTCGGATATAGCATGATCGTTATGTGGCTCCCAAAATGTTGCAATAATTTCACCTATTTTTTGAAGTACTACAAAGCTTTAGTGCCAAAATAAACAAGAGTTTGATTTAATAATTTGTCAAGATGTGTTGTATTCTTGAAGAAAGAAATATTCTTGTTTATTTTTGAAAAGACGTTAGCTCCTTAACAAGCTTATAATTGTTAATCTGATTATTACTGAACCATCAACAATAAAGCCATTAGGTCTTCTTTGCATTTGTCTTCAATGCATTGTGTGAACAAATGTTGCTCAATACAAAGTAAACAATAGCCAACAAATGTTTGCTCAGTCAATTGGCTTACTCAACCAAGCACCAAACAATGCGGAGATCTTAAAAGTTTCTCTCCCAAATTTATAAATCAATAAATTTACCCACCTATTTAAGGGAAACAATAGATCTGCTCAATCAATTGTCATACACACCTGTTGACAGAAGCTCCAAATCACTCATATACACAACCCACTGTAATGGTAAAGTTACATGCATATACAAAGCTTGTACTGATGTGGACCATTGACTGGAACAGAACCATTTAAATTGTAGGGGTCGAGGGATTTGCTATTATAATCAAACATACAACTCCCTGTTTCACTTCTGCTGTAGTGCAAAGTCATAGTTATAAATAAAATTTAAATTAATATTGTTTTTTTTTCTCTCTGTCTTTTAAAGAATGACTCAACTGTTTTTATGGAGATCACTCTTTACCCATGAAATTCAATGGTTTACTCCCATACTGGGTCCAGGCAATTATATACAACTGTTCCAGTGTTAATCAAAAGTACATTACGAGGTAAATACATCTGACCTAGATACAATATACATGAAATTGTATTTAACGTTGGTGGTCTGGGTAAAATAAATAAAATACTATCTCTGTAAAAGCCATTTTACCAACATTGTATGCATTTTCAGTTAAAGTATTTTTCAAGCCTAAATACATGTTGTTCTTTTTTTAGAAACTGCCAATCTTTGATATAAGCATTTTATTGTATGTAAAAAAAAATCAGACCCATTGGACATATCCAGCAAATATGAATGTTTCAGAAATACAGTGTTTCCTAAGTTAGTGTGAGTGTATTTGCTAGAAATTAAATATTTGGATTCAAACGGAATATAGTGCAAAAATTCTATAAATTATGCTTCTTTGTGCATATTTTTGGTGGAATTATCATGGATACCATGAGATTAGCTGGTGATTACACTTAAGTTGACAGTTTTTTGTGTACACATATATGTATGTATCAATAAGCGGTTCTCTGCAAAACAAGAAAAAAAATTAAATATGTACAGGGCTGAGCAAATCCCATAGCCCGACGTCCCGGACTATTCATTTTCCAAGTCGGGCAAGTAAAATTTTCCAAGTCGCTAGTCCGGGACAAGTGCTTTTTTCCTATTTTAAAAAAGTTGGGCAAGTCCTTATTTTAATCGCTATATCTATCTTTATTTGGCCATCCATGCCCTCTGGGCATACTGAATACTTGATTCTAGCCCTCTCCATGTATACATTTACATCCTGCATAGCACCTACGACTTACAAGTGGTCATTAATAACTGTCCCATATGCGCACGTTCTGTTACCACTTGACTGCATATTGGGCTTAAGCGACCAAATTATCGGCCAATCAAAACATGTCAAGCAAAACAAAGCCGGTATGATTAATTAGCAGTGTTTTAAGCGGCTTTGCTGCATTGTGTTTACTCAAACCAGATCCTCACAAGCGTCTCACTCTAATTTTAATCCAGCGAGTCAGTGTAATTAAATTAATGAAAGGTACTTTACCTACATCAGTTTTGGTTTCCTTTATGAACTGATTAAATGACAGTAATGATTCTTTAATTTTTAATTGATTATACAGAGGATTAACTTCCACGTGTGATATTGCGTTTGAAGCGAAACAATTATGCTAATTAATGAGCTGTCTCTATTCGTATTTTAAAAGAGAAAATGTATGTTATGACCACTTTAGAAGTAGTTGTCCAACAAACTGATGTTTACTCTGTGGATAAAATGAGTTTGCTAAATTATTTTCGCAAGGAAGATAATAAGGACGATTCGGAGAAGGAATATTTGTTTGAAAGTGGAAGAATAAAACGTAAGACTGCTACTGAATTTGAGAATTCCTTAAACCAAGAGAGTTTACAAACTGTAATGAACACTTCAGCAAATGGACCAGAGCTTGATGACTTTAACCCAGACACAACTATCAACTGCTGGTGAAGGTGGCAGACATGTACATATACATTTTTTCAAATCCAGCAGCTAAAACATGTATACCTGAAGGAGCCAAATGTATATCAACCAGTGTTTTTAAAAATTAAATTATTTTAAGAAATAATTATGTTGTATATTATTTTGTTTGTTCTTTCTATGGATTAAGTGCATACATCTCATCAAATCTTGGCACGTGATTACCATTTTGGGACAAGTGAAAAGTAAGATGGGACAAGTGAAAAGTGAGATGGGACAAGTGAAAAGTGAGATGGGACAAGTGAATTTTCTTAAACCACTTGTCCTGGACAAGTGGATGAAAAAAAATGTGCTCAGCCCTGATGTAATAATTGTTTTAGTATTTCTCATTTAAAATGCATCTGTGAAGTCTGTTGTTTTGTGCCCGAACCCCCCAATATTGTATACATAAGAGGATACATATTTAATATTTTCTTCAGTTAACTGAGTTGGTTGTTGGTTGGATACAGCACGTGTGGTACAAAGCACGATATCACTTTGTGGACCCCAACCATCATGTTATTGCCGGGTTTCATTGTATGTATGTATGTATGTATGTATGTATATATATAGATATATATATATAGATATATATATATATATATATATATGTATATATATATATATATATATATATATATATATATATATATATATATATATATATATATATGTATATATATATGTATATATATATATGTATGTATGTATATGTATGTATATATATATATATATATATATATATATATATATATATATATATATATATATATATATATATATATATATATATATATACATGTATATATATCAGAGATCCTGAAATTTTAATGGCTATTGCTGGATATTTTTCCCTGTAAATTATGTGGCAGGCATATATTTGTGAAATTTAATATAAAAACATTCAAAGGAGATATCAAAAGTTGTGACAAAAGAGAAAACATTGATATACCTAATTGTTAAATGTACCAGAAAATGTGTCATTTTTGGTTCTGGATTTGCTGCTGCTTGAGGGTTGGTATTATCCTTCCATGATTTTCTGGTTTCCTCTCAAACTAATTATTCATAAAACTCTTTTTTTTTGGAGAAAACTTCACTATAGAATTTTACCTGACAACGGAATTTTACTTCATTCTACTGTTTTCAAAACTTAATTAATAATTGACGACAATCTGACTGCTACCTCAAAAATACGTAACACCTAATTAGCATGTATTTCTGGTAAAGTTGTATGGTGAAGTTTTATTTCATCAGGTCCCCAAATAAGTCTTGGAGAATGGTAATAAAAGTTAGTTGTTGTACCTAGTATCTTTTTTTCCTAATTCGGATCTAGGCTTCACATATTTTGCTCAAAAGATGTTGTGCTGACACACCTCGATACAAACCACATTGTGTAAGGGACTGATCTAATGTATATTAGTACTGACCCTGGGGCAATTGTTCAGTCAAAGGGTTTTTGTCAAGTCTAGGAGAAAAGCTTTGACACCTCTTTCGTCTTGTGTTTTGTGGTTATAGAGTGTTTAAACAATTGGGAAAACATAATGACCAAACAAGGTTAGTTGAAAACACCTGTATTGATTGTCTGACAACGAAACTGTAAATTAGATCTAGCCACCTTTTTGAATTAAGCTTAGTCAGCAACATCTTTATTAGTTTTCCGACAAAGAAACAATCTGTAACTAGACCTGGTGAACTTTCAATTTTACTTCGCTAAGGTGTTTATTTGACAGTTAAATGAATAAACAAATCAAAGACAAGTTGATATAATGATATTTGAGAACTCCTATGACCGACGTCTAGTTGCTCATAGTTCTGCCGGTCAAAACCTTTGATCTACCGGACATGTCCAGCAAATATAGGTGTTTCAGGATCTCTGATATATATATATATATATGGACTTACTAATTATATTATATTAATATTATATTATATTGGGACTTATTAATGAAAATGATATCAATATTATAACAAAAAAAGAAAAAAAAAAAATTAAATTTTAAGATGGACTCGCATTATATTTCATTCTTATTAGCCAAGATTAAAGCAACAGAATCCATGACAGTGACCAAGTTAGATAGAAATAGAGGGACATTCCCTTCCCATATTCTGCCTTCAGTGACCTCTCCTCTGCCCCTCTGGTCCCTCTGCCCTGCCCTCTAAGAGCCCTCCCCTTTGCCTCTCCCCAAATCACTAAAATACCTTCTTTGATCTGTGTTGTTTTCTATTTAATTCACTTATTTTTCTGTTTATTTAATGTAGGATAAACTTATAAATGTGATTTTATCTGTTTCTACTTCCAAAATGATTAAATTCTAAATTTCAATACTGACATCATCTTTTTATTGCAAAAAAATGCCCTTTGTTACAAAAAGTGCCCTTTCCTTCAATAAAAGTGCCTCTTGTGCTAAAAGTGCCCCTCTTCCCCTCTGTAAGAAATTCCTAGCTAGAATACTGCATGACCATAACCACATTATAGCAGGTGCTGCAGTAATCTAAGGGGCTTTATATAGAGGGACCAGTGTGTGTATGTGTGTGCATGTGTGTGTATGCTGCTGACTTACTACTATAAAGAACATACTATCTTGTAATTTTCTCTGAAATGAGCAGGAACATAAGCAATTTCCACAATAATGCAGGTGACCCTAAATGTACCACATTTATGTTATCTAATTTCTGAAACACGCTATTGTCACAGCTGTAAAAATGGAGTGTTTTGCCTCATGACAGCAGACAAACCTTTTCTTTCTCCTCCTCCTTGGAGCTCTCTTTCTCCTTTTCTGTCACATCCTGACTCTCAGAGACTTTATTTTCTGACTCCGACATCTTTTCTCTTTATTGAATATTAGTTTACAAAGTACTCTGTTTCATCAAAGCTTCAAGCGTTTCTGAAAACAAAACGAGAAATGAAAACAACTATAAAATGAGTTATTGAGAACAGAAATACTATAAAATGAGTTATTGAGAACAGAAATACATACTATAAAATGAGTTATTGAGAACAGAAATATATACTATAAAATGAGTTATTGAGAACAGAAATACATGCTATAAAATGAATTATTGAGAACAGAAATACATACTATAAAATAAGTTATTGAAAACAGAAAAAGTCAAGCTTCCCTACATTGGCCACTAAAACTCTGCTTCATCTACAAAGTGACCACATACTTTGTTCCCAACAAGGCCATCCTAATACTGCTCAAGCCTCATAAAACGGTCTAGTTCTATAAAACAACAAAACTTTCAGTCTAACCGCTTTCGTTTTGGGGGCGCTCTACAGATAATACATGCTTCTGAGTGAGTGACAGGTGTAAGATGAAGTATTTTGCATTTGCAACATGCACAATGGAGAGAATGTTGGCATACCTCTATGTTACTTTCATGTACTGTGGCTGAAATTTCTTTACATATTGTACTTGTGGAAACTGGACATGATCTAAGCACACAGCGGACAAAATGGCCACTCCAAAGTACTCGATAAATCAACCTGAATTAGTCAAAAGTGCACTATTTTCAGCAGTTATTAAAATAGGGAAAAGAATTTTGCCAGAGCAGACAATACCAGCCTCTGAAAGTACTATGAATGAATTAAAAAATATCCAAAAAGTAAAAAAAGTTATCGGCTCTTTTTTTTTTATTTACCTTTGAAGTCCAGGAAGTGAAAATGACCAAGCGGAGCTAGCAGTTTTTTGAGAGGTGCACATCTTAAGTAAGACCAAGCTGTATACTCTATAACCCAAATTTCACCCATCAATCATACACCAAAATAAAGGGAATTCAAAGTTCTTTTAACAATACCTAAGATATACAAGGTCTTTTTTAAATAGCCAGGACAGCCAGTGAGGAAACCCTGGCTAATTCTTTTTCTTTAAATTTCTAACCCTATGCAAAGTACGAAACTGGAGAGCGCCACCTTTAGGGACATTTTTAGACATGTTCAAACAGAAAGTATTCATCAGCTTCATTCAGATGTCTTTTAAAGGGAAAGGCCCCATATTCTAACAACCATTGAGCACATCAAATCCACATAATCTTGTCAGTTGTAACACATATATGGCATCAAATTAGGCATAACAAGAGTACCATGAATGGCACATTATATGCCCACCCCCATGTTTAATAGGCACTATGTAGGCACTAGGAGAACATGGTTGCCTCTGCAGATTACTGACAAATGGGTCTCAATGACCTGGACTCTTGGTCATTGTATGCAGTCTTGAAGCAAACTTAATGTGCAGAAACTGTTATTTTCTTCTTAGAGTTACCATGACTGTCACCTTTGACCCCTGAATCTATAGGTTTCTTTATTACTATAAGTGCAAGCCATCCTGAAAGCTTGGTCAAAGAACTTACTCTAGAACAAAGATTGTTCTGCAAAGCCTAATTTTATTGGACCACATTTATCTTGACCTTCAACCTTTTGAACCCAAAATCAACAGGCGTTTGCCATACCTTAAATGCAAGCCCTCCACAAACTTTGGTCAAGTTAATAAAGTTATTATGCAAAAAAACATTATTTTTTAAAAAAGTTACAGTGACCTTGACCTTTGACCTTCAAATCAATAGGCTTCTTTCCTACCCAATGTTTAGGTCATCCCCAAACACTGGTGAAGGTACATGGTAAAGATCTTAAATTTGTGTCCACAAACCATTTTTCTTCTTTAATTCACAGTCCCCTTGACCTCTGACCTTAAAATCAATAAGCTTCTTTCTTACCCAATGTGTAGATCATACACAAAAATTGGTGAAAGTACATGGTCAAGAACTTAAATTTGTGTGCAGAAACCTTTTTTCTTCTTTCAGTCACAGTGATCTTTACCTTTGGTTTTTTACCCCAAAGTTGACAGGCTTCTTCATTACCTGAAGTTCAAGCCATCCACAAAGTTTGGTCCAGGTCAGTGATGTGGAACTAATGTTATTGTGTGGAAACAATTATATTCTTTCAGTCACAGTGACCTTGATCTTGGACCTTTTCATGCCGAAATCTACACTATTCTTCCTTACACCAAGTGCAAGTCACCCACAAAGTTTGGTAACTTTAGAAGGTGAAGAACTCCAATTATTGTGCAGAATGAAATTGGTAACAGATGGATCAATGGACTTCATAACATAATATGCTCCACCTTATGGTGGGCATATAAAAGATTGTAACCAATGTGAAGATGATCTTTAATGTTATACTGTAGCAATTATAATGTACAGAATGTTCCACTTTCAGACTTTGATCTTGAGAACGAGTTTTGTTCTCAGAAAGTTTTTAAAAATACATGGCAATACCAATCTTAGTGCAAGTATCTATAAAATTTCATTCCAAAATGGTATCACTCTTAAATACTTCCTATCACATGGATAATTGCCATATTTGGTATAAATGGAAAGGTAGTATGGACAACAAAATTTTGCATTTGTATCCCCTCTGTCCATCCATCTGTCACATCTTGGTTAAGTTTTGCATTCTGGTCGTTTTAGGCACTGTGGTGTTCCATGTCACTGAACATGTTTCTAGTCTTTAAAATGAAATGGCTCCAGTAAAATCTGAATCCTAGCTATTAACAAAAATCTTTTCAGATCTAAACATACATTATACATGTAGTCAATATTTTCCCACTGTACATAATGTTAAAAATGCTAATGATCGGTAGAGATAGATAAAACCATGTAGAAAGATATATAGGTAGATGGATAGATGTTGAGCATATTTAATGTCCATAGGGTGTTTACACTAAAGAGATCACTCTGTATAAAACTTCAGATTCTGTGGTTGTAATAGTTAGTGAGAGTGCTGAAACTATGCTTTGGAATATACACAATTTGTATCATATCTACCAACCTAACAATAAATTTTACATACTTTATACTCAAGTATCACTTAAATTTCCTGCTGATATCAACACTCCACTGATCCCTATAATATGCTAAATAGAAAATAAAGCACTGAGTGTGTAAACTTTTGTAAATATCCAATAATATTTTCCAAGTAATGATTGATGTCATTGAAAAATTTGGCTAAATTTACCACTTCATTATCCACTATGTCTAGAAAATTATAAGATAATGCCATGTTTTTGTCTTTTAAAACCTGTAAAAAAAAAATGATACCAGATAACATGAAGGAGGAAAGCTAGCAGAATATCAAAACCACAGAATAATTTTCTTGTAAAAACAATCAAGAAAAGTGGTAGACTGGGCATCGAGGTCAGCAGAAAATGTCTTTTTTTTTTTACAGAAATGTTTTTTTTATTTATTAAAATGTCACTACTTTACTAGTTCAAAATTAGAAGAGAAGTAAAGGTCACTTAATGGGGGTGGTTGGGTTTCATATATTTTTGCTACACTGTGCATTGGTTTCGCAAAGGCCAAAACTCCCTACCCCCAAAAGTACCAAAAACATACAAATAAAACTTATGCTCATGCTAAGAATTTGCTTCAAACATAAAAACAATAGAAGAATTTTGCATTCCACATTCACTATAGTTGGTCTTAAATGGCATCACGATGCTGCATCTAAAATGTATTCATACAAAGAGCCTGAAAATAGATAAAAAAAAGTTTCTTTTACATGGGCTTTACAAATTCCATATCATTTTTTCCTCCATTAATACCAACAGTATGCAGTAAAATCATCCTCTAAAGGTCAAAGTACACAGTAGTTGTAATGTGAAAAACTTCAGTCATGTTGTTCCATGTTTCTCCTTGCAGCAGTTGGCAGACTCCAACTTTCCAATTATTTCCAGTTATTTACTCTTTTAGCAATTTGTTTTAAACATTTTATTTGATTTTATGAAAAATTCTCCTAAAAGATCTTTTAGTAATATTTAAAAAAAAAAATTATGATTGCCAATAATAATGCAGATGACAGTAGCATGTGATAATTCAGGGGCAACCACCCCTCTAAGGTCCACTCCTTTTGGGTGCCGAAAAATTTACATTACCAGAGCTTTAATGTTTTGAAGGTGATTCATATGCATAGTGTTCAGGTTAAAAGATAAAAGAAATGGATGAGACAGTTGAAGGTCATTTAAAATAAACTCTTTTTATCCATTTTTCAGGCTGTGTGCATGAATATGTATTTAGATACAGCACCAGATACCATTCATGCTGTGTGCATGAATACATATTTAGATACAGCACCAGATACCATTCAGACTGTGTGCATGAATACATATTTAGATACAGCACCAGATACCATTCAGACTGTGTGCATGAATACATATTTAGATACAGCACCAGATACCATTCAGACTGTGTGCATGAATACGTATTTAGATACAGCACCAGATACCATTCAGACTGTGTTCATGAATACATATTTAGATACAGCACCAGATACCATTCAGGCTGTGTGCATGAATACGTATTTAGATACAGCACCAGATACCATTCAGACTGTGTGCATGAATACGTATTTAGATACAGCACCAGATACCATTCAGACTGTGTTCATGAATACATATTTAGATGCAGCACCAGATACCATTCAGGCTGTGTGCATGAATACGTATTTAGATACAGCACCAGATACCATTCAGGCTGTGTGTATGAATACGTATTTAGATACAGCACCAGATACCATTCAGGCTGTATTTAGATACAGCACCAGATACCATTCAGGCTGTGTGAATGAATACGTATTTAGATACAGCACCAGATACCATTCAGACTGTGTGCATGAATACGTATTTAGATACAGCACCAGATACCATTCAGGCTGTGTGAATGAATACATATTTAGATACAGCACCAGATACCATTCAGGCTGTGTGAATGAATACACATTTAGATACAGCACCAGATACCATTCAGGATACTATACATTATTATGAATTTACTATGCATATGCAACGGCTGTAATAAAATGATGCACGGAGCCCCTTTCTTGGTCAGGATATCGTGACTCTTATCGCAATGGGTTTGTTGTATTTTTTTGTCTTTTGCTGGTTTTAATGGCAGTTTTGGCTGTATCATACTGTGAAATAGGAACTAAGTGCCTTTCTCAAATACAGAGCCAACTAGGGCTGGCCTGGGCATGTAATGAACCTGCGACCATTGGATTATGAGTCTGATGCTCTACTATAGTGGAATTCGAATTACGTCTGGTTCTATCGATATACAAGTGAGGACATGCTTTACCACTGTCTGATAGCTTCACTGTAGTATGTGACTTTACTGACATGAAGACAATTTCATTTTTATCCACTGCATAATAGGACTAATTTATATACGCAATACCCAATTCTTACTGAAACAAATCTAAAGTACAAGTCATACAGGTCATGTAGGTGTGCTGTACCAATTATTTTAGCAATAGGTGGTATCTTTGAGAATCTGATTGCAAATACCTTTAAATGGCAATTACATGTATTTAGTTTATTTTGTTGCTTGTCGATCAATATTTATTGGAAGTTCATTATATAACTGCCCCATGAAATACATGCAACAAAATCAATGTTAAAGTTTGAGGACATTTTTAGACAAGACCAACCAAGAGGTGTGATTTAGTGTAAACCAGATTGAATGTCATGTGCTATGATATCAAAATGAAAGCACCATGTATTGGAAGCAATTTTCACTACCCCTTTGCACTGGTAATGATTAGACCCAACCTCCACTTTTATTGACCCAGTTTATTGCTACCATTGTAAAACTCCATAGCGATCAACAATTTTCATCTGCAAGTTTCATAATGACAACTAGGTGCAGATCTCTCCACAATCAGGAATGGCCAGACTTTGGTAAAACTACTTTAATATTAAACTTAAATACAACCATTCATATTTTATTTAAGATCAATAATGATGCCTACATCATAATGTTGATGCACACATTAGACACTGTTCACAGGCGAATTATTCAATATATGACCTAAAATAATGATACCAAACTTCATATGAGTGCCCCAGTTTTAAAAAAATAACAGCTAAAATCTACTGTATCGTCCAGCCTCCTGAAGTTGTGAGAGTCCTTCAATTGTGCGCCATGTTTCTCGTGACCTAAAGTGCCTGTTTCGAGATAATGACATCATCAACTGTGTCACCAGCATTCTTCAAAAGTGACAGGAAGTATTTTATAAGTAAAATCAGACAATATGAGATTCAAACAGGTAATTTCATGTAATTTAAAAAATCATAATGAAAATCTATATTTTCACTAATGCCTTATTTGTGTCAGACATTTTAGCGTTGAATTTTCTATTATATGCTAAAGATAGGTCCACCAATCACATGATGGCTTTATTTACATATCTTGATCAGGAAAATCCACTTTGGGAATATATACAACAGGATAGCCAATGTAAATATTTGGTTTTAATCATGTGGGGTTCTAATACAACGTAAGAAAAATTTACACTCAAAATGTATATTCACTACGGACTTTTTTGTTTCAGTATTATTTCATAATAAACATACATTCTACATCAAAAGACATTGAATCTATTATAATAAAATGTGTATCCATTCACCAGTGTCTATTTTTAAATTTCTATCTCCCTCTGTCTGCCTCTCTCTCAGTCTATTGAGTCATGTATTTATATGGTAAAGAACAAGCGAGCAGTAACGTAAGTGCACAAACTGCATATAGAATTAACGGGGAAACACAATTTTACTTTTAAATTTAATTTTTTTAAATTTCAAAAACACTGAGACGCTATAAATTAATATTATCCATGCCTTGGTCTAAATGGCACGTTCCGGTCATATGCCACGTGACTTTTTAGTCAGTGTCACGAACCATGGACGCACTTTCGGAAATAAGTAAACTTACACACGCTAGGAAAAACGGTAATTCTGAACTACAGTAATGTACATGAATGCCAAAAATGTTATAACGATGATTAAATGAAGTAGATATAGTTGAACAATTTCTATGGTTATTTGAATAGTTTCTCAGAATATTATAACAAACGCGTTAAAATTCACGTTAAGTTCACGAAGTATGGCTGTTCGAGGATACATGAAATGGGAAACATTTGCCTGTCCTCATGACGTCTGAAAAAAGGTACGAGCCAATTGTCCTTAACGTTCGTTTAGGAAAAAAACGAGCAAATGCGAAAAAAAATCAGTTACATTGGGCGAAAGATATCTTTAAATAACTAGTTATACGGGTGGCATTTACCCTTTGAAGTTTGAATCAAGCCTCTACGAAGGTAAATAAACACCGAAGCAGAAGGCCGCCATATCTTTGATGCCCGGATGTAAGCACATCCATCGTCAATGGCAACAAGGCCCGAGGTTTAAACCAATCGGAACATCGCTCGGCCATTTCCGTCAAGTCGAAAAATGACCTTGGATGCGGTTGTAGGAATACACATAAATTTGATGGGTTTGGGTGATTCGCCTCCGGAGGAGTGCACTATTTATGTTGCGACAGAAAATGCCGTCAATGTTCTGATTGTGACTCTGTCTCCTTCCGCCGCCATGTTGTGACATGTGAACAAAAGTAGCTCTGAATATAATTCTCCATGGTGGCGACCTACAGCCCAGGTTTTTCTATCCTTCACTGAAAAGTCGGACGACATACCGACTGCGTCTCAACTCATCCAGAACCACCTCTGCTATTTTCCTGCGACGCAAAAATATGCATAGGTTGTATGTGGGCGCAGTAATTTACAGAAAAAAAAATCATATCCTCGATCTGCCATATTTCGTGCCCTTAACGTGAATTTTAACGCTTGCATTATAATATTTTGAGAAACTATTAAAATCACCATAGAATGTATTCAGCTATATCTGCTTCTTTTATTCATCATTGAAAAATGTTTATAAACTCTATATTTCCTTTTGTCAAAATATGTCTATTTCCGGAAGATCTGAAATAAAGGCCACCTGACGTAAGATTGGAATGTGGGCGAATATATATATATATATATATATATATATATATATATATATATATATATATATATATATATATAGTGAGATTATAATGTAGAGACTAACAGTCATACATACAACTACATATTTTTATATAAATATTATATGCATACATATATATACATATACATACACATACATACACATATATATACACATACATATATATACACATATACATATATATACACACATATATACATACACACATACATACATACACACATACATATATACATACACACATACATACACATATACACACACATACATACATACATACATACATACATACATACATACATACATACATACATACATACATACATACATACATACATACATACATACATACATACATACATACATACATACATACATACATACATACATACATACATACATACATACATACATACATACATACATACATACATACATACATACATACATACATACATACATACATACATACATACATACATACATACACATGTATACAATATATAAATTCCTCCACTAAAAATCTATACAATTTTATATAATGCCTTAGTATTAAGGCCATTGGGATACAAAGTATCTAACCGATTAATCCAATAACTTTCTTTAATGAGTCTGTTCATTTCTCCGTGCACAATATCGATTGGCATGAAAGAAAAATCACGTAAAGAGTGATTATTTGTATTAAAATGTATTGAAACATTAGAGGAGAACTGAGGATCTATACAATTTTTTTATATGAAAACGGTGATTATTCATTCTTTTAGAAACTTGTTGAAGTGTTTGTCCAACTATTCATTCTTTTAAAAACTTGTTGAAGTGTTTGTCCAACATATGTATGTGTATATGTATATATATATATATATATATATATATATATATATATATATATATATATATATATATATATATATATATATGTGTGTGTGTATGTATGTATGTGTATGTATATATATGTATGCATATAATATTTATATAAAAATATGTAGTTGTATGTATGACTGTTAGTCTCTAAATTATAATCTCACCTTCAATTTTCATTAGAGACTCATGTATCATTCTGATCCCGTTATACATATGATATTTGTATGATAAAGCATATCATTTATGATGTTATGTCAATTACGTAATTATTTATAAATCTATAGACGTCATCCGTTTCTTTCAAAAACATGACGTTATGTTAATGACGTAATTGTTTATAACTTTATAGACGTCATCAGTTTCTTTCAAAAACATTTTGTGCCTGAAGAAGCATATAGTAAATGCGAAACTAGTCGCACATAATTATCGGCGTTTGTGTTGTTTTTTTTATATCTCAAATCTATATATATATATATATATATATATATATATATATATATATATATATATATATATATAAATTGGACGCATTTTGTATTTATTTTATTTTCAAGCTATTTCGATATAATTATCATATTTAACGATACGCTGACCTTTGAAATTTTTTTTTTCTTCAGGCTATGTCATAACAATGATTTTTTCCCGCAATATAACAATATTCGAATAAAGAATTTCATACGGTATACTCTTCCATTGGATTTATTTTTTCTAACATGATATAAAAATTGCATGTTACAGAAACGAAGTTTTTACATTGCTTTTGCGGTCTGAGAAATGTCTGTCGTCGACTTCCAGCTAATAAAAAGGTAAAGAAAACCAACATGTGAACAGCGGCCCTGGCTTGAACAGCTAACACTCATGTCAGGGCCACAAACTAGAGGCAAATATGGCATTAGTAAAATTGGCCTTTTTCATTGTTTTTTTTTCAATTTGAATTGTAGTACGTATTTACATTTCATTTCATCTAATATTTCTTAATCAGCACTTACTGTCATTGTCAACGAAGGCGAGTGACTGAGTTGATGACGTCGGGATCTCAAAACAAGCACGTGAGGTCGCGAGAAACATGGCGCACGATTCAAGGATAACGACGAAGTTAGGAGTGACGACGATACACTTTGTTAAATGGAAATTACCTTGCAAAAATATTAATAATAAATAATAATAATGAGGACTTACTACAGTGCTTAATCATTAGAAGCTCAAAGCGCTTTACAATATTAGTTAACACATAAGGACATATATATGGACACGATTACAAAAACGAAATTACAAATAAAAAACATGCTGAAAATAATTAAGCTAAGGAACATTGCTGTCTTAAGTGTGTTCTTGCTGTCGAAATAGGTGAGTTTTCAGAGCACTCTTGAATGAGATCACAGTGTCATTGTTTCTAAGTTCAACAGGCAATTCGTTCCAGGTAGCTGAGCCCTGGTACGCAAAAGAACGTTGTCCGTAGGACTTCGTTTTGATAGTGGGAATAATGAGAATACGAGTGTCGGAAGAGGAGCGTAAGTATTTAGAACGGGTGTACACGTGAGTGAGGATTGATATGTATTTTGGAATGGCGTGGATGCAGTCAACGAAATGTAGCATAGAGAACAGATTTTGTGTTTGATTCTGGAGGGGGGGGGCGGGCAATAGCCCCTGGGCGCCGGGGGCGCCGTCGCGAGTTTTTATTTTTATTTTTAAGCTGTAACCGGGGCGTAGATTGGGTGGTGGGGGTGGTGGAGGTTGGCAACTGACATAAAAACTGTTCTCTGTGGCAAAGTAGGGGCGCTACAAAAAGAACATTGCCTCCGGGCGCCTCGAACCCTCGCACCGCCACAGGGTGGAGTGGGGGGGGGGAGGAGGAGTGCTCTGTTCTTGGTACTCTAAGGATGATCCGAGAAGCTGTGTTATGAACTTTTTGAAGTTTCTGTAGAAGATACTGAGACGAACCAGATAAAAATTAATTACAATAGTCCAGTACTAAGGAACACACAAGTGTTTTAGTGGCATCAACTGAAAGAAAATTGCGAATGGAGTTTATACGTCTCAGCTCCAGATATGCAGCCTTGCATATGTTCATGACATGTTTGTGTAATGAGAGGGTACTGTCGAGAGTGACACCTAGGTTTTGTACTGTTGTGTGAATTTAATGTTGATGTTGCTGATACTTATTGTTTGAGGTAAAGGATGGGAATGAGAAAGTCTTTGCGTGGTGATCAGAATGACTTCAGTTTTACCATCATTCGTCTGCACCTTGTTACATGTCATCCATGACTTCACATCGGAAATGCACTTATCTACGCCTTGGGTGGTAGCATCAACTTTAGTTGGGTGGCTAGATTTGTATATTTGGGTATCATCATCGTACGACTAGTGAGACATCGGATGACGATCTATGACACTTGAGAGGGGCTGGGTGTATAGAATGAAGAGAACGGGTCCAAGAACAGAACCCTGTGGAACACCAAAACATAGATCAACTGGGCTGGAATGTTTTTAATTTACGGACACAATTTGAGTCCTGTCGACTAAATATGATTTGAACCACATTAAGACTGCATCGCGAATGCCAAATACATGCTGGAGACGGTGAAGTAATATAGCATAGTCTATTGTGTCAAATGCTGCAGACAAGTTACCGAGGGTGAGGACTGTAAAATTTCCACTATCCAAAGCAGAGAAGATCGTTAACTACTTTCAGAAGGGAATTTTCGGTACTGTGGCGAGAGCGATATGCAGACTGTAAATTGCTAAAAAGACTATTTAAATTCAGATGAGATACTTGTTGGAAACAGAACAACTTTTTCTAAGATTTTTTACATGATGGGAGGTTATAAACAGGGACAGGCTCAAATGCTATTAAAGGTTGCTTTTGAAATTCTGTATCACAACTGTGCGGTGACGATGAGTCGATTTAAATTGTTTTGTCAAGCTGATCTCTAATGGTTTGCACTTTGTCACGGAAGAAATTTGCAAACAGGTCCTGAAGTTCGACTGGGGAGAAGGTTGTTGGAAGTGGTGTACATATTTGTTCCTTGGCATTAGCTTGTTAGTAATATCGAAGAGCTCTTTGAAGCTGGAGCTTTCAGTGATCTTAGTATTGAAATAGGTTTATTTCGCCGCAGGAACTATGTTTGTGACATTCTTCACCAATCTATTCGGACCACCTCCATTAATTCTACTTTTCGATTGACAGTAGGGTTGACCGAGAGGTTCGTAATTTCTCGGTCAATCCTTGTTTCGTACATAGCCTAAGTGGTCCAAATGCACTTATCGACATACATTCGCAAACTTCATAAGTTCCGGTGTTTTTCAAAACCGATTACTTCTATTTAGGCATTATGGGATTGCGGACTATATGCAAGATTTACTTACCTCCGAAATTAAAGAGTTTAAGAACGTACAAAAGTACTCACCTCTGAAACTGAAGATTTGACAACGGAAGTGCTCCAATAAGCATGGGCAATTTTATGTTTTTCAAAAACACACATTTTTAAATTTATTTTACGAACTATTTTGATACTCTTAACATACAGATGTGACATCCGAGTTGGTTGGCGTAGGGATATTATCCAATATTGAATAGTAAATAGCCATATAGCAGAAGCGTTTACTTAGCGGCGATATGGTGTGCAGGGTGCATGCATTCGATATATGATCCATACGATTGACCTCGCGGTTGCGAATGCGTCTTCAACTATGACTTGCCTGGTTCCCGACCAATGTGCAAATACCGTGTAAATATATGACGGAGGACCAGTCTAGCGCAGTAGCTGCACCAATCAGAACAACCTCGGTCCTTTCAGTTAAGTCGAGAGAGAAACATCGAATGTAATTCGCCAGCATTGAGATCTATAGTCGGAACTACTTTTGTCACATTGCACAGTATGGCGGCAGAAGTAGACAAAGTCAATCGGGATACCGACGGTCTTTTCTGTCACAAATTATGTGGTCCACTCCGCCCGAGGCGAATCACCAAACCTATCAAAATCGATGTGTATTCCTACAACTAAATCCGAGGTTATTTCTCTACTTAACGGAAATGGGCGAATAATGTTCCCGATTGTAGCTGCGTATAGGCCATTCGGACCACATCGGCTATTTAACCTTCAAGTTGCACATTAGCTGGAATTCTTGTTGCCAGTCCAAACCTATGACCTGCTGTGCCGATTTAAAAAAAAAACATAATTATAAGATACTGAAGAAAGCATGAATATGTTAAAAAGTATAGTAATTCTTTACAGGAAAATGCCAAGGAAAGGCGGAACTTAGTGCCACATTTAAATATGTTAGTAACACATTTTAAATTCAAGGAAGGGGGTATAGCTCAGTGGTAGAGCATTCGACTGCAGATCGAGAGGTCCCCGGTTCGAACCCGGGTGCCCCCTGCATAAGTCTTTATTTTGTTCCCTCAGTCAACCTCCCCCCCTCCCATTAATTAAATGCAGTGTTAACAGAACATTAACATTTGTTTTAAATTTGTCTTTCGTGCAAAAATTAATGCTCTACTGGGCAAAAAGAATTTCCAGGATTCAAGACCATTTCTTCCTTTCAACTGCTGCGTGTTGAAACCATCTCTGATATTCTTCAGCGATAACAAGATTTTCAAATTAGCTGCTGTGGTATTAGATTGGCACCATTTTTATTTAGGACAAAGTAGAAGTTTTTTTGTGAAAACCCCATGTCATAAAGATATCCGTTCGGCGGGAGGTACTGACAACAAGATTTTCAAGACAGCCATCGTGGTAGCCATATTGGATGTACAAATGGTACCATTTGCAATTAGAACCAACTTTGTATCATAAGAAGACTACTGGTGAAAACCCCATGTTGATATAGCCATCCATTTGGGAGGAGTATAGATAAAAAGATTGTCAAGATAGCCACCATGATGGCCATATTGAGGGTTAGTTATTTTCATTTAGGACCAACTTGACACCATAAGAACTCTTCTGATCAAAACCTCATGTCAAAATGACTTTCCATTAAAGAGGAGTAGCGAAAACAAGATTTTCAGGATGTCCACATATTGCATGTCAGATCAGCACCATTTTAGTTTAGGGTCAACAAAACATTATAAGAGGTCTCTTAGTGAAAACCCTATGCTGATATGACCATTCATACAGAAGAAGTAGTGATAAAAAGATTTTCACGCAGGTCACTGTAGCTGCCATATTAGACCTCAGATCAGCGCCATTTTCATTTAGGACCAACTAGACATCATAAGAAGTCTATTGGTGAAAACCCCATGTCAATACGACTTTCTGTTCAGGAGAAGTAGCAATAAGATTTTCAAGATGAATGCTGTGGTGGCCATATTGGATATCAGATCAGCACCATTTGCATTTAGGACCAACCAGACATCATCATAAGACTTTTTGTGTTGATATGACAATCCATTCAGAAGGTGTAGTAATAACAATAACAAGATTTTCAAAATGTCCATTTCAATTTTCTTTTAGGACCAACTAGACCTTATACAAAGTCTTTTAGTTAAACCACATGTTGATATGACCATTCATTCTGGAGGAGTAGCCATCAAGATATTTTCAAAATGGTGGCCATATTGGACATCAGATCGGCACCATTTTCATTTAGCATCAACAAGACATCATAAAATGTCTTTTAGAGAAAACTGCCTGTTGATATGAACATCTATTCAGGTGGAGTAGCAACAAGATTTTCAAGATGGTCACTGTGGCGGCCATGTTGGATGTTCAAGCAGCACCATTTTTATTTAGGGACCATGCATGGGATGAATGTGTGTGCAAAGTTTCATGGAAATCCTCCATGTAGTTTAGAAGGAGTAGTGATAACAAACTTGTAATAATGGACAGACAGATGACAAGCGAATGACCGTCCCATAAGCTCTTCTGGTCTATGACCAGTAGAGCCAAAAGTAGGCTTATGTGGGTCTGTAACTGCCAATCTGGGTGGCATCTGCCGATTTGACAAACGCAAGATCATTTGATTCAGAAATCTAGGTCAGTATATAAATTTCTTCCAGTGCTATTGATTGCATGTTTTGAAAACAATTGTTTCATGGTTTCTCTATTTTTGCATCTTCATCCAGATTTGATGGTGCACGACAGCATCCTTTGCCCAATACTGAAAGCAGGGATTAGCAAATGTCCCCAGCAAATGACTTCAAAAATCACTTATCATGCAAAATTTATAACTTGCCCATGGATTTAAATAACATAGAAAGTAAAGACAGATACTATTCTTTATTTTATTTCATATGTCTATGCTTCAAATGAACAAATCTAAAAGGCCTCGTTACCAAAAAGCTCTCTGCAAAATATGCAAATTGGTCATGTGGTTTTTGAGAATAAGTTGTAACAAACAATTTTGAACAGATGATAGACAAAGGACCAAACCATAAGCTCATTTCGCATTACATCTAGGTGAGCTTAAATGCCTAAATATCAAAATATATGCATAAAGACAATAGTCCTCAAAGAGATTGATGCTTTACTAGCCAAAAACAATTTCCAAGATACAACATACCAAGTTTGGTAACAAATATATTCTTACTTGTGCAAGTTAACAATACCTGTCAGTGCAGTAGAAAATTCTTTGACGTGGCCATTGACTTTGAACCCGATATCATGGATAGAAGATCAGCGAGCTTATCTCAATGTCAAGATATGTTTGGTTTGGATTGGTGCTTTATGGCACAGCAACACAAGTAGGTTATTTAGTGCAGAGGCAATTGGAGTAAAGTGCCTTGCCCAAGGACACACCACGGTAGCTGACCCAGGCTGGTCCGATGGTAAGATTCGAACCTGCATCCTTTCGGTCATGCATCGGCACACTAACCACTGAGCTACCACAGTTCCTACTGTCAAGATATACCCACATGATAAGTTTGCTTAAATCTATAATATTTTTGGGAAGAAAAAAAAAAAAGTTATTGTAGGTGGTATCATTCAAAGTACTCATCAGATTTATCCACAAAGGTATTCATCAGATGTATCCACAGAGGTATTCATCAGATGTATCCACAAAGGTATTCATCAGATGTATCCACAAAGGTATTCATCAGATGTATCCACAAAGGTATTCATCAGATGTATCCACATATGTATTCTTCAGATTCATCCACAAAGGTATTCATCAGATGTAACCACAAAGGTATTCATCAGATCTATCCACAAAGGTATTCATCAGATGTATCCACAGAGGTATTCATGAGATGTAACCACAAAGGTATTCATCAGATATATTGAAAACTATGTTTGATAAAAATCCATTCATACTTGTTTGTTATCATATTTACAAGCCAGTACAACTAAAATCGCATGTTAAGATCTTTGACCATATCAATGTCAGGGAGCTATCAACTTGTTCATTGCCACAATGCAATCAAATACAGAATCTTGTCAAAATTCATTTGTATATGTACAAGACACTGTGTTCATAAACTCATGTAAGTAAAAAAGTTTAAACAATGACCTTTGACTTGACCCAAAGGTCCAGAAGGTGTGGTTTTCATAACCAATATTTCAAGAAGTGTTTTAGTGAAAATCCCATTTATCTAAGAAGAGTAGTGATTACAAGAGTTTTGAGATAGCATCTATGATGCCATGTGGAAGTCATCTGTGATGCCATGTGGAAGTCATCTGTGATGCCATGTGGAAGTCAGATGAAGTCATTCAGAACCAACTACATATTGCTATAGAAGTAGCCATATAAAGATTTTCACCACAGCCATCAAGGCAGCCATTTCGGCACCTAGATCAGCATCGTACAGAAAGTGAACAACCATATATTGCATGAAAGAAGTCGTTTTTCTTTTTTTTAAATGTCGGTATAGTCATCCATTCAGAATAGTTGTCATATGATTTGTCAAATTTTGGGAGGTCAAATTGGCATCATTTTCATTTAGGACCAATTACATATAGTGAGAAATCTGTCAGTGAAAACCCTATATCAATAACATCCTTTAAACAGGAGTTGTGATAACAAAACATTCAAGATGGCTGCCATTACTATTTTTCTACCCAATTCCTGTCTCCTGGGTCTGCATTTGTGATAACAAAACATTGAAGATGGCTGCCATTACTATTTTTCTACCCAATTCCTGTCTCCTGGGTCTGCATTCAGGATCAGAAAACTTTGTCATATACTCAACTTCGTGAAAGATCATAACCAATATGATCACCCTCTTTAAATATAGGTGTCAAAGGGCATCAGGTTCTTTAGACCTTGGTTCAATTCCTGTTTTGGGTATGTATATACAAAGATACATATTCGCTCATTCCAAGATGATGGCTTCTCTAGTTTCTCCAGTGTTCTTTATCTTACCCTCCTTTGGATGGCATATGCCTCCAACCATTGGCAGCGATCAGAGTAAGAGAATATATCCTTAACCCTTACCTCAGCAAGATTGCTAGGAATTGTACACCAGTTGCTAGAAATCATCCAACAGTGGCAACCAAGTTTATGACACCTACCCATCCAATATGATGTACACTCATATTGAAGCTGCACTCTTTACGAATTTATTTCTGATCCTTTGAGGGGTTGTAATCAAACACTAGAGCAACTGATTTAATTCCGGAAATTGTTAAATGTCGACAATGAAGGAAAAGTGTTAAAAAAAAAGACAAGATTAAATTAGTCATTGCAAACTGTATCAGCTAATCCAGACTGAACCAGTCAAATATCTGCATATTTATTCTTTAATATGACAAATCTTGAGAATATTTCATGCATGTCAGGCTCCCCCCTCCCCCCACTCCGAGTTAAAATTTAAAGTCACTACCCACCAAAAAAACAATGTGCACTTGAATTACTACCAACATTTTAAGATGTACATCTTCCGCGGGAGTGTATCTTACCGATGCTAAAATCTTGACCATCAATAGTAATTGATACAAGTTGATTGACTTGTCATACAATAAGTGTAAGCTGAAATTTGATTTTAAAACTACTGTACTGTAAAATGATACTGTACAATTTTAAATTTTAAATTAAGTTATAAGTTTTGTTTAGCACAAGAATTACACAGAATACTACATCTAACCTGCTCTGGGCGAAAGAACTCAAGAATTCACCAATGAAATTTCCTAACTGTACTTGCAACAGTGTTCAAGCTATGGACGCTGATGCAATACTTTGACACTAAATCTTCATAAAAAATGTGAGACAGAGTAATATATCACCTTTCTCACCCATACGCCAGAGAAATCTAGCCGATTTGCTAACCTACTTTTCTTCTCTTTGTCAGATTCTCTCCATCACGGTGTCCATGCACTAACCACAGCACTTATGGGAACTACTTTTTCAAAAGTTAAAAGTTATCCTTATAAACAAAATAATTTTTTTTTGTTATTTTCATACGACATCCACGGACTAAATGTGATAGTATCACAATACTATGTTTTTAGTTCTTTTCTCACGTGTAGATATTGTGTACTTTAGAGCAACTGGTCAAACCACTGCTTTCGTTAACATATTCGTATTAAAGCAGTGTTTACAAATCTATAGCACGTGACTTCGATGCTCTTAGTGCAATACAGACAACACGTAAAAACTGTAACTGTTTATTTTTTTATTTTTTTTTAAGAGCGGCAGATAAAGTATGATTCTACTTATGTAAGTATTTAGATTTTAATAAAATGTTTCAACACCGAATGATCTATAGAAAAAGGTGAGGAAATAATAATACCTGATGAATACTGTATGTGTTGAATGTGCTATGTTGCAAAAATGAAGGGTTATTTTAATTTGAAAGGAAGAAACTAGGTAGAAAATAATCTATGTTGGGGTTTGCACTGAGACAAGGATATCCCAGTCAAGGGGTCACACTTATTATTTCCCCACTCAGCAGAGCCTCATGGAAGACAAATAATGTAGCCACTCGACAACAATTTCCTGTCTTGGTACAAACCCCAACATGGATTCTATTAATGTCTGCAGGCTAGGCAAAAAGAGTAGAAACAAGAGTAAGCGATATGATCTCCATTTATTGCAAACTGATTGATGGACAAAGGAAAGGATCATCCACTACACTGAACTTCCATGCATTTAGATTTTACAATTTTAGAACCCTTTATTGATTGGCACCATATAGCTGTTATTGTGCTTACTGTATATACTCGTGTATAAGCCGATACCAACTGCAAACCACATAGACCCAGATCTGCCATCGCATAATGTGCCGGCAGATTTGGGTCTATGCAGTTTGTAAGGACTAATCAGTAGAACAAACAACATAGATCCTGATCTACCGGTGCAATATGCGACAGCAGATCACGGTTTATGTTGTTTGCATTTGGACCCGGATTATATACTTGAGTATACAAGGTAGGTACCATTAAACACAAATACATACATCCTTGCATTTAGCATGAATGAAATTATCATTCATGACAAACAATACCAGTCAAAGAGCATAGTATATCCTACAAAACTTTCTTTTTAAGGTAAACTACTGCCAAAAATGTGCCCTGTAGAGGGCAATTAGGTGTGATCTATATATATGTACGCCAATACACTATAACACTGAGCAATGTTGATATGGCCATAATGCCAATACCTCTTTCAATGATCACATACATACATATGCACACACACACATATGCATACACAGTATAAACAGTTTACTCACTGATAAATGTTGAAGAATTTTCAAATTTAAATTTTTTTATTTTGGTAAATGGATAGTTTTTGACTACTTTAATTCCATATAAACCTCAACTGTAAAAAGAAATTAAACCACCATGAAGCCTATCGGACACCTAATCAAGACTTTATCATGTATGATATATTCTATATATCATTCTCAAAGGGCATCACACTGTCTTGTCCCTTTTACAACTGTTGAATTTTTTA
The DNA here is from genome assembly GCA_029931535.1 of Margaritifera margaritifera. NCBI lineage: Eukaryota > Metazoa > Mollusca > Bivalvia > Unionida > Margaritiferidae > Margaritifera > Margaritifera margaritifera. The sequence continues at coordinate 362,704 of JAQPZY010001621.1, read as the reverse complement.
AAATTTTCTTCTACATTTGCTGGACATTTTCACAACAAAATATGCAGAGATGAATTGTTAAAGGAAACACTCTTTTATATATGGGATAATACGATAGGAAAGTGTATAGACTCCTTGGAAGAAAGTTCCTCTCCACCCCATTTTCTCATTCTGGAGTAGCCCCAAAAGTTTCTGTGCTAGATACTTAAAATAAATTTAATTAATCATATTTTCATGATAAATGCTGCATTTTGTAAAGGTAAATTCTACCATGTTCAAATTATTCTGGTTCAAGGACAACTTGTGCTCACACTACATTTACATATACGTATTTTAAAAGACATTATGTATTGGTACAGTTACAAATGAAAGGACTTGCACTAATGAAGACATCATAGCTTGCATTGTACATATACTTCTTGTGCACGAGTACTTACATTAGTAACAAATTTGAACATAAATGGACATTTAAATTCTGCGCAACACATTAGCATGGTATGTGTGTGTGTATCTGAGAAATTCACTTTATTTCAATTGTTATTAACTCCTTATTTTTTAACAGCAAATATGTTCATATTTTGTAGATCTATTCATATTTTGGGGAAATAATAATGTAAAAACAGAATTTTGAGAAAACGTACTATAGGACAGTTTTGACATCCATGTATCTTCAGGTTACCCTTCATGTGACTGAGGTGAAAACTCTCTTTATCCCTTAAACAGTCATCAAGTTTAGGATCTAAGCATGCACATAAGAATGTTTTATTTTGTTGACAAAAAACATTTTTAAAAATAACAAACATGGCCTAAATATTCAAAAATAAATTTATATATTTCGGTAGCAGAATGACCAGCTTCTTACAGTGGTACATTATGTCCCCCCAAAAATGACCCATTCATTAAAAATATCGTGAAAGAATATACATCTTCCTATAAATTTATATGTGTAGCTTTTCTTTCTTATAAAGAAAAATTCTGTAGCAATGCATGTAAGATATTTACATCTGATGTACATGCTGAATGTCAATATATATTAAGTCAATTGTCATCTTTTGAAAGAATTAATTTCATTTAAAGGCTGAAAACATTAATGTACAGCATTTCAACTATATTCTTATAAACTTTACTGAAATGGTGAAGACAGGTAAATGGATGTAACATTTCGATTCAGTAATCAAGGACTTTCTTTTTCCATGTTAAGACAAGTTTTTGGCACAAATTCGATAATATTTTGTTCAATATATTTCATTAAATACTTTGATCTCAGAATATTGAAATTAACAATAACAGTAACAGGGTCTATTCTAGAAATGGAAATTTTTGGGTGGTGGGGAGTATCCCTACATTTGAAAAAATGGGGATTAATAACACTAAACAAAGCTAAGACTTGGAAATGTTATGTGTAGCTTTTGTACATTCTGTTGATTTTTCGGTGTTTTTTTTTTTTTTTTAAATCCTGCAACTGTGTATCCTAGAGTAGACCCTGCTATAAAGAATAAATTACAAACCTATTATTCATATAGCACTGTTCAAAACTGACTTTTTGTCACCAGTAGCAACTACATGTATTTGCTACCAGGACCAATACCAAGTACCAAAATCACTTACAAGGTAACAAACTTATGAATGGATGATACAGTGTACATCCCAAGTTCCCAACCTTCTTCCAACTCAAACATAATGAAAGTTCTAAGATATCCTCTCCCTATCTCTCTGGTTCAACACCATCTATTTACCACAGGTATAAAGATAAACTCTGCCATTTCTTTACAGATAATTTTTTTTATAGTGATCTTTAAGTGATTATAGAAATGGAAATTTTGGGTGGCAAATTTTCAACTTGCTACAGCTAATGTTTTAAATCCTGTCCAACAGAATACTAACCTTTATACAAGGACCGCAACAACAAGTCAAACTTGAACATTATGTTGGTATATATTTAAAGGGGAAGTTTGGGGTTTACTAATGCACAGATAAAATGAAAGAGTATACCTTAATTTATAATACTCCTGTTTGTTTTCATGATCTGCAGTCGGTATAGAAGACATTCTGACTTAAAGATGCAAAACTAGTGGGCACTGGGACATGTACCATTTTGTATAGAAGGCACACAAATTGTGACATCATTGTGTCACTTCCTGCTCTCACACAACAAAAGTCTGCTATACGTACTAAGTGCAATTAAAATTACAAGTACAACAAATCTGTATATTCATTGTATTATATGGCATATTGAGAAGGACTATATAAAATTTTACATGATAAATATTCTGTAGGATTTTATCCATAGATCAAAAATGAAAACTGTTATAAGTGCCTGCGCAGTCTGCAATTTTGGAAAAGTTCACAAGGTTAGGAATAATTAGGACTTCACAATACCACAGACCAAAGCTGGACTTTTCAACATTCAATGTGAAGAGCAAACGGTTTTATTCAAGATCCCCCATCTGTTTAAGTTCTCTAAACTAAGCAGATAATAAATCCATAACTTACCGTATATACTCGTATATATTCCGATACCAACTGCAAACTGCATAGACCCAGATCTGACGGTGCATAATGCGCTGGCAGATCTGGGTCTATGCAGTTTGTAAGGACCAATCAGTAGAACAAACAACATAGACCCTGATCTGCCGGCGCATTATGCGATGGCAGATCAGGGTCTATGTTGTTTGCAATTGCACTTGGATTATACCCGAGTATAGACAGTAGGCATAAAGAACTCCCAGTTCAAAATAATGTTTATTCCAGAGTTATTTGCCCACCCTTCAATGATTTGCTTTTTAACTTTATCTTGGTTTCCTCTTACTCTCAGACTCGTACATACAGCCCTCACCTTTCATGTTCATAAAATCCCATTATTTAAATTTGATTCAGAACTTAAAATGGTAAATATTGGATCTCCCTTGCTTTGTTATATCCAAAAAGTAATATCACAAGTGCCTATCTGACATCACACATTGCAACAGAAACTACTCCAATGCTCACTAACCACCACATTGACAGGCTAGATGGTAGTGCACTGTAGTCAATTCTTTTAGCTGATATCTCTTTTACTGGTGGTCAAAGTTTTAATATAAAAAAAATAACATTGCCAATTCATAATTTAACATCATCGTCAAGTCTCAAACTTACTTCTTAACTGTACTTAACAGCAATCTATTTATAGGAGCCAGTTTTTACATATCCATTTAGTTACATCCTTACAAAAGTTTGACTAACTAGGTATCACAAGATTATCCTGACATATAATATTATTAAAGACATACAAGGTATTAATTATGACGAGAAACAGCAGTGACTTTTTTTCTCCTGCCAAAATGCAAATATGTCTTCCACACAAAAGGATCTTTTTTTAATTCTTCTTATCCTGATTGGAACAATTCAGAAAGTTTAACAAAAGAAATGCAAACCTGCAAGATTCCTCAAGCCATTACAAAGTAACATTAATATCTTTTGTTTTAAAAAGGCAGCAATAATAAAAACTGAATAGTTGTTGGAACAACTCTATCTTTCATACTAGATGTATTAGTAAAATAAAATACAATTGATAAACATTTCATTTATTCAAGATAATTAATTTGGATAAAATGTGAATTATGTCTTCATTCTAAGTTTTTCAATTTCTTACATCATATTAGAAACTTCATGTTATGACCCATAACAGTGATGTATGGTACATGTTATGACTCATGCCAGTGATGTATGGTACATGTTATGACTCATACCAGTGATGTATGGTACATGTTATGACTCATACCAGTGATGTATGGTACATGCTATGACCCATACCAGTGATGTATGGTACATGCACATATAAACACATAATCTTAACTTGGATTAAATTCTTACCCAAGTCCTAAATATCATAGACAATCCAAAAATGGATAAAATACATGCACAATAAAAATCATTGAGGGATACTAAAGTGAAACATGCCATAATACGTATGTACAACTTATGATTTTGATTAACAAATGATCTATGGAAAACGAGGTATAATACAGTTTTCTCCGTGCACTTCATTTTTGCATCAATAGGCAGCACTATATTTCTTGAAATGTCAAAGTCACCAAAAAAAAAAAAAAAAAAAAAAAAGTTTCCTATTATTGCAAGAACCAAAGTGCTAATTAGTTAGTTAACAGTATTTCATCTGAATAAATATATATAGACCAGTGACCTTCCAGTATTAAACTTAAATGGGAATAAATGAGTATTGTCTAAACTCACTTATAAGTCCAGTCCAACTGCAAACAACATAGTCCCTGATCTGTCATTGCATAATGTTATTTGTTCTATTAATTACTCCTAACAAACTGCATAGACCCAGACCTGCTGGCACATTATGCGATGGCAGATCTGGGGCTGTGCAGTTTGCAGCTGGACTTGACTTATAAGCAAGTATATACTACAGTATGTAAAGTGGCCGCATTTATGAATACACTATGCATGCTTGGTTTTGATCAAATGATGACACATGAATCTCCACCTATCACCAGCTGTCAGTCAATCATTGTTCAATAGAAATTCAAATGAACCACTTGCTTACCGGTAATCGGAGTAATGTCTGGAGTGCAAAGCTTGTCTGATGCAGCAACATTTATTGATGGTTATAGTTTTAATAAAAATATCACATGTATCAATTCAAACTTAAGTAACTTCACCATCTTTCATCCAATATTTGTGAAATTTCATTATGAACCAAACTTTACTCTAATTAGGGTTGTAAAAATCTATTTAAAAAAAACCCCACCCAAACCAATCAAACCATAAGCTAATCAGTTCAACTGGTGGGTCATTTCAGTTGATATATGCAATATGCCATGTATCATTACACTATATATATATATATATATCCATTATTGTCAAGGAGTTTCAGTTGATTCGCTATGAGCAATTCTACACCAAGACTCCAACTTTTGTTAAGCAATAACTTGCACTAAACATAAAACAAATTCTGCATAGATCATGTGGCATTTTCTGGAAAATAGTTGCACCTGTATAAAATTTAGCAGAATATACAGAATATTTAGTCCAAGTTTCCTTTCCAAATCACACATGTAAACTCTTCTTCTACAGACAAGCCAAGAAGCTGAAATCAATAAAGATTTTATCTTTTGATTTAGACTATGATGCTGTTTTCTTATCAATACAAGTAACATTCTTTACTTATCTTAAGGTCTCCATGAAAAATAATAGAAAAAAAAAAAATTCTTAAGGGCTGAAACAGGATGCAATAAGAGTTAACTGAATCCATCAGTGTATGCCCCCACTGGAGACAATGCAGACCAAAAATTCCAATATTAACAAATTTATAAAAATGTTAAATATTGCTATAACTGCGTGAAAATCTGTTCAGGTCATCTACATATGCATGTCTTGGTTGGGTGTTTTTTGTTGCAATCTTCCTAACAAGCTTCTGTGGATTGATGTACACCTGTACAGATATACATACAGACCGATAGATGGACAGGACCAAATCAAGATGCCCCTTTTGGAAGCAGTGCAGTGGGGGCATAAAAAAGTACCTAAAAAGTTCAGAAATTATAAAAACTTTGAAGAATTGCTATAATGGCATGAAATCTAATCAGATCATCTTCATATGCATACAAACATGCGTACCAAAAGTTCATTTGTATACATCAAGTTGTTTTTGCTTAATCGTGCAAACAAGGTTTTTGTAAAACAAAGTCCAAGTTCACAAAGTTAAAAAATTAGTAAAAAAAAATTAAAAACAAAATGCTATATTGGCCTGAAAATATAACATGGTCATCTAAATATGAATACAAATATACCCAGCAAATTTCATCAAATGGCTTATGGGCAATCTTGCTAACAGGCTTCTTGGGATGGTTGGACACATGTAAAAAAGGTAGAATTGACAGGACCAAATCAAGATGCTCCTGCTGCAAGCAGTGGGGACATAACAAAAGTAGTTTGTAATCAACAGATGCCCTTGATAACCTACAGGTCTGTACAAATCTGATGAACCAATGTTTTGAAGCGTGGGTGGGTCAATGTTTTTATCAACAGGATTCTTGGACTGAAAACACGTAAACAAAAATTCAATCTTGATACAAATACAAAATTTAAGTACTAAATGTGTGTGTATAATAATGCTAACACTGAAGAAGAAACAAACCTGTAAAAAAACTTGCACAAAATTAATAGGCAACACAAACAAAGCAGAAAAATGATCACACTTTTTACAAGACCAAAACAGGTTCTGTTGACACAAATATTTTATTTTGAATGAACTATTATGTGCCATCAGATCTGTATAAAACTATAGATCAAAGATGTAAGTTCCTGTGTACAAATGATTCTTCAGCAAACTAGCAATTGACATAGTGACTGACCAATCAGCTTGGAGAATGTTTAGTAGAGCTGGTTTGACATCATCGATGCAGCAATACATCTCAATATTTTCTCTGGAAATAGCATATCGCAATACAGACTCAAACTATCCATACAGGACAATAGTTGAATGACACATAACTATAGCTGAAGGACACATGAACTAAATGACAAAAACTGTACTGACATGGAAATTTTCTTGATGTCTTTCTATTCCTTCAAGTAAACAAGGCCGCTTAAACCATAAACAGCGATCTATTTCCCACTACTACATAACCTATTTCTGTGACATGTAGCTGTGTCTCCTAATACCTACTTTATCTACCAAAGTAAATGCAACATACACACTTTCTAAATTCTACCTTACAAAGAATTTTAGTCGTTCACAAGATAGCACTTGTTAATAATATCATGTGTACATTTGATTCATCCCATAAAAAGCTTTTCCCCTCCAAATATTTCTTGCATTCGTATGCTTACAGCATGGATTTATTATTAATCTAACTCCCAAAAAGTGTATAATTGTTTTTTCTTTCAATCATTTGAATGGTGCTGCATACAGACAAAACAGACAGAAGGAAAAGGAAAAGAATTACTCATTTACTCCAGTAATTCAGCCTATTTTACAATAGATTTCAGCAATGATGTGTGGTTTGTTTTGTGCAGTTTTGTATGCGAAGCATCTATGGCATCCCTTGAAGGCAAGCACAACTGAAATTATTCAGGCCCAGTCTTCATTCAAATCAGATATTTCGAAAAGTTTCAGTTTCTTAGAGAGTGACATAAAGAATGTTGCTTGCAGTGCAAAATTCTGCAGGTCCCTACATTCAATTATTTAAATTGAAGCATTTCGTAATCTTGTGAAAACTCTAGCACCATGCTGCACTATGCCAGGACAAAAAAAAATTTTCAGAGCAGCTATACCAAAAATGTATGACGAGTTAAAATCTACATTATTGTATAATGATAGGTGTACAAAATGGATTGCAATTACTGCAGATGGATGGACATCTCAGGCTACCCAATCATATATTACTATCACTTCACACTACATCAAAAATGAACTGGAACTATCAAACGCTGTGTTACAAACCAAAGAGTTCCCTAAATTGTAGACAGGAGTAAACATTGGGAAAGTTAGGTCAGCTGCAGCAGTGAAATGGGGATTTGCAAAGATCCTGCATTAGTAAGTGATACTGCAAGCAAGATTGATACTGCCACATCAGTGTGGATTTTCACCACATGTAAAGTGTTTCACACACACTGTAAACCTGGCTACTCAAAAGGCACTGCAGGTCAATCAGAAATCAAGATTACTAGGTAGAGCATGGTGATTGTAACTTTCTTTCTCAAGAGCACTACAGCAACTTCAATACTGGCAAAAAAGCAGCAACTGCTGGATATACCAAGGCACAAACTTATTCTTGATGTAGTAACACCTTACAATTGACATGCAAGGGAGATTTTTAGAGCAGGAGAAAGACATCATTACTGTTGTACAGCTGAGTATATAGCGACCACATTAAAACCAGTGAAGACAGCCTCTACTGTATTACGCTCTGAAAAGGTCCTAACTGTCACTTGTATTCCCAGTGTATCACTAGCTGCTTAATGCCATAGACAGCAAGGATGATGATAGATCACTAGTTAAAGATCTCAAATCTGCATTCTACAATGACTTCAGTAGAGGATACCTGGTCCAAGGTTTAAATCTTCACCCTTTGTGTCTGATGAAAAGAGGTTGATCATTTATTCGAAATTAGCAGCTGAGGCAGCTTGCAGAATGAAAGAGGTTCTTGTTAAAACTGAAGACACTTCCAATATCAATAGGTCCACAGCTGAGCCTACTACTGACATGAGTGGCAGTGCAACAGTTTTCTGTGCCAGATACTTTTTCATCTTTGCCCAGTCTTCAGCATCTTCCTGGCACAGAGTCTCATAGCCCCCCTCCCCCTACCCCGATAAGAAAACAAAGACACTGAATCAGCTAAATGTGCTTTAGATGATATCTTTCAGGATACATATATTTTTAGATATGAGTTTGCAAAACCAACCGTAGAAAGGGCAAATAATGAGGTAGCTTTGTACATATACACCTCTCCCTTGTTATAATGTGGTAGTTGGGGTCCAAATCTGCCAACCATGTTATAATGAGAACCACGTTATGTACCAAATGGCAAATGGTGACATACTGAGAACATCGTTACATACCAAACCATGGTATAGCGGGCATTAAATTTGTTTCTTAAATGATAGTGTTTTGAAAAGGAAATAAAGATATAACACTAAGCTTCACATTTTTTTTCAACCCATATTGTTATACATTAGTATGATTTTGGTCATGGTGTCCATAGTGATACCGCATTATATCCAGAATGCCATTATAATGAAGTGCATTATAGCAAGGGAAAGCTGAATCCTTTGCTGTCAAAACTGGTTAAATACTGTATATCAGTGCCATCAGAGCAATTTGTTTTTCTCAAAAGCAGGTGAAATTCTAAGTGACAGAAGGGTTCAACTGAAGCCCAAAATTGATGACTTTTTGATTTTCCTAAACAAAAACTTGAATACTACTTTAACTCACAATGGTATTGACACTTTAATAACTGTTGCAATTTCAAGAAGAGTTTGGTGTGGTTATGCCTAATCTGAGTTCAATTTGCAGAATTCACAGGGAATTATTTTTGGTGGTGGTGGTGGTGGGAGGTCATGTTTCTTACACTTATCACGATGATGACACTTTAATAACTGTTGCCAAAATCTGGGATAGTAATCCCAAATCCAGTGACAGCAGACAGGTTTCTTTTTTAAAAAATTTGCAAATACAACAAGACTTTTATTTACAAGTTTAATGTGATTTGTTTTTTTTTTTATTTTCTTCATAATACTAACATATTTTAATAAAATTTTTCCATATTACTAACACTTTGTTAATTTTGTCGCCTTTGAGAGATGCCACAGATCTAGTGACAAGTTTCATTTTACATTCTTTTAAAATGTAATAAGAGTTTAATGTGTAAAGTTAATAGGCAGTTTCTAGTTAATGTTTTTAATACTGATTGTCAGCTTGTCACGATTTAGTACAGTGGCCCCAAATTTAGTTTTTTTTATATTGATCAAATAGCAAGAAAAGTTAAATCTATAATTTTTGTTTAAGGTTTCTTTTTCAGTTAATAAAAAAAGACATACCAACTTTATTTTGTTCACTTACTCCTTGGTAAAAGCTTGTTATAGACCCACTTGCATTTGTTTACAGTATATTTATGTACACGATACTATCGTGATACATATCGTATCAAAGACAATTATCGTTATATGTATCGTGATACAACATGGCTGGCGATACACAGCTCTAATGCTTAGGGAATGTGGAGTGTATACCTAGTGTCTTGGGACATTTTCCCTTGTCTAGTATATGACCCTTGAACAAGATAGCACCTGACAAGGTGACTGACCAATCCATGTGCAGCACACTTTGTTGGCCATATGGTGTGTATAGTACAGTCCTACCTGTTTATGTCGACATCCTCGGGCCCGAGGAAATATTGTCGACATAAGCGGATGTCAAGATAAGTGTTGGAAGGGGGGGGGGGGGCACATGTCGTCAGTGAGCAGGATTTACACTTTGAGAAAACAAACAATGGAAATTTTGAGTACATGAAGACAAAACCAGCGTGAAATACAAGTCTATATTGACAAATTACATTTTGGTTACCTTTGTGTAATAAAATCCACACTGCAATAAGTGCATGTATATGAAAAATCCATGAATTCGTGTACGGGTCTCATGTTAGAAAATGTATGCATCGGTCACATCCTGATAGGAAACACATGTATGAAAAATGGTTGTCCTCATTTGATCTAACACGTCTTCACAATTCACTACGATAATCATTGTCGCCAGTAGCACATGGTTGCATAGTTGTTATTTACATGCTACAAAGTACATGTACATGTACTTAAATTGGCCTAGATTTTGGTCAGCCTGAAACAATGTTCCCATTTTACTGAGGCTACCAAGGGGATGCGGCTATTCACAGGGAAATGAAAACATGTATTTATTTACGGAAGTCATCGTAAAAAGTACATAAAATTGAACAAGAGATATGCGGCTGATATGATTAATTTACCTTCAACGTAGCCTTTCTTTACAGACTCAGCAGCTTTCATCCATCTAGACCAACAAGTTGTTCTCCTCCTTTTTTTTTTTTTTTTTTTTACTGGTCTGCCACCAGTAAAAAAAAAATTATAAAAAAATAAGGTGGAGAACAACTTGTTGGTTTATCATCCATCCTGACAGGGTGTTATGTTTAAGTGAAAAGTTTTCACAGACATCTTTGCGAGATGCCCCACCTTCAACTTCCTTAACAGCCAGATATTTAGTTTCCAGAGACTGTAAATTTAATCTGTGTTTTACGCTGCCGTTGGTAGCCATCGTAAACATAAAGTTAAAAAGGAAACTTTCACAGCACAATAAACTTCTTTTAATCACCGATCACTTTGGAAAATGCAACAATTGATCAGATTTCATTGCTTTTATTCAAGTTTGGTGATGATTTTTTTTTAATGAAGAGTGGATTGTTTTTATTGAACATTGTAATCAGCTTGCTTTGATGAAGGGTACATGTGTTATTTAAGTTGCCGCCAGAGGCCAACTTTATAAGACCAAACAAAAGCCTGTTTTTTAATCCACCAAGACATTAAAGCCTGGCGGCAAGATCAACTAATTGTTGAACAAAGTACAGGTCGGAACTGGCCGCTTGTCGACATAAATGATAAGGCGGCACAATTAAAGCTTGGCGGCAAGATCAACTAATTGTTGAACAAAGTATGGGTCGGAACTGGCAGCTTGTCGACATAAATGATTAGAAAACAAAGGATTTGTTCAAGCTGGGACCAAGGGCTTCTGTCGACATGTACGTTTATTTTTTATCTCGACGTCGACATAAGCATGACAAATTTGGTAGTAATAGTAGACCAAGGGACCGGGACTTTGCTTTTTTGTCGACATAGGCGGCTTGTCGACATAAGTGATGTCGATATAAGTGGGTAGGACTGTATAACATAAACAATACCTGGTGATTCGAACATTTTCCCCTTCCTAGTATATGGAACAGTATTAGAATCGTGATAGTAGATTGCGCAAAACTGACTTCAGGACTGATTAAGAATCCTGAAAAAATAATTTTTTCTTGTCCAGAGATACTCAACAACAGCATCAACTTTTAAACTTTCTGGATTTATTTTGAGAAAAGCAGTTTTTCAATGCCACTGCAAACAAAAAGGAAGTATTTGGTGAATAAACTTGTGTATTTTAAATGGAATCTAGGCAAAGGCCAATACATATTTTGTGTCTGAGCAAGACATTTTGATCGAACATTAGAGATTTCTTTACTTCACCACTACAAGGAGGTTTTATCAGCCAGATTCTACAAGCATTTTCATGGAATCACCTGAATGAAAATCTCACATGCATGATAATGATAATTCAGATACGCCTTTCGAAAAGTATGTTTTGAACACACTGGATTAGAGTTAAGCTTAGTTTAGTACCAGAACAATCTGGATAATAGATCCAATGACCCTGATGAAAAATGGCATTTATATTAACCTTCAAACTGAACTGCATAAAAGGTTTTTGAACTGCTATCATAGTCTAATATAACTTACATGAGACAAAAGGATGGTCATAAAAGGTTTGCATGGAATCATACATGCAGCTCATCAGTGCTGGACAAATCATTAAATTTTATATTGACTAACAAGTAATTTTTAACAAAATGTACAAAACTTTCATATTTTTCTTAACATTATAATATAATAAAATTATGAGCTAGTAATATGATATGAAACTTTCCTAATAAAAATCTTAAACTTGTTCAGGGCTGTATGGCATGGAATTTTCCCAGATATTTTTGTTAAAAATGCAAAATTTGCTAATCAAAAATAATGTTATTACACGAGTTGTGGTATTTAAGCACCTAAATAGAGGAAAATTATGATGGCCACACTTGCAACACAAGTCAATGACAAATAAACTGCAAACAAGCCACCTGATGTCTCACTACATTGTTAAAACTGTACCAAACTTGTCCTCTAAATCAGTAGAAAAATAGAAAATGTCCTATGCTAGAGCTACTGATCAAGGAACACTTATGCTGGTTTCCTCTACTTCCATTGCACTGCTGTTACTCTCTGTCAAAGCATTACTCTTTTGGATAACATCTGGGTTTACTTCTGGCACAATCTGGTTTGATTCAGATTCTGTGTTTCGAGAAGGTGCAACATTTTCGTCATTTTCTTGTGGACTGTCATCCCAGTCAATTTTAAAGCGTGTTACCCTTGGATTTGTTGCCAAAATATTCCTCTGCAGCTGAAATGATATAAAAGTAATGTCAACAGCAAGGTCAATCGATGATGATTTGTTTCAAAATTGTATTCACGTGTTGAATGTTATACAGAAATGCAAAGTAAGAAACATAAAGAATTGCATCATTCCTACGATTTTTCTAGATTATAAGTCAAAAAAAAAAAAAAAAAAAAATGTGTTTCCTATTGCACTGGTTTTAAAATTAGGGTAGGCAGGTAGTTTTTTGTTTTTTTTCCTAAACATTATATATAAATCAAATAATATATCAAGTGCTTCAAAGTACTCTGGGCAAAACCGGCTCAATTAGATGCACAAATCAATTTCGCAATGTGTTGTTTTTTTTAAACCATGGGGGGAAAAAATGCTAGGATCTGCAATGAGAAACAGGGATGGTTGGCCGACTGGAAATGTACATATTTTTTGTGTGCCTAACACTAGTAAAAAAGAGATCAAAAAAAGTGGGTCTGAGATTGCTCATCTGGCTGACGTTTGCCTAATATTCAAATGATGGAGCAGTTGACCAAGAAATCTGGACCATTAGGATGCTTTCTGAAGAAATTTCTTCCAATGTGGTATATGTTATGAAAACTGTTTGAAGGTTTCTCGCATTTTTATATCGTCATGCATATTTGAAGGCACATCTGTATCGTTTGTCCAATACTGAAAGGCCTCTATGTCAAGACACTTTCTCTCAAAGTTGGTCAAATTCTATTATTTTTAGATAAAGAGTGTAAATATTTCTATATTTTTAGTGAAGGTGGCCATGATTGATGGTGGATTGGCATCATTTCCATAACTGTGAAAGGCCTTCAAGCTAGGGCACTTTCTGTCAAATCTGGTTAAGCAATTTTTTAAAAGACGTTATTAAGTTTTTCTATTTTTAGTAACAGCAGTCATATTTGAAGGTAGATTGGCATCATTTTACAGACTTAAAAGCCCTTTAGGCCAAGATGCTTTATGTCAAATTTGGTCAAATCCTGTTAAGTAATTTTTGAGTCATTTAAAGGATTTTCTTTTTGTAATAACTGTAGCTATATATCTGACTGTGGATTGGCATTATTTGCATAAAACTGAAAATCCTCTGTATCAGGATGCTTTCTGTCATAGATGGTCAAATTCTGTTGGACAGTTTCTGGGAAGACATGTAGAGGCTTTTCTATTTTTAGTAACAGTGGCCATATTTTATGGCAGAGTGGCATCATTTGTATAAAACTGATAGCCATCTTTGCCAGGATGCTTTCTGTCAAATTTGTTCACATCCTGTGGAGTGGTTTTTAAGAAGTTGTTCAAAGTTTTTGTATATTTTTAGTTACAGTGGCCATATTTTATGGCAGATCAGAATCATTTTTACAAACCTGAAAGCCATCTATGCTAGGATGCTTTCTGTCAAATTTGGTCTAATTCTGTTTAGCAGTTTTTGACAAGGTGTTTAATGGTTTTTCCATTTTTTTAAAAAGTGGCCAAATCAGATGTCTTAAGGGCATCATTTGAACAAACTGAATTACAAGGTGGCTTGTAACTGGTAAACTGATGTGTACGAAGCCGATCAAAGTGCAAAGATGCTAGCTAAACTGAAGGCTTGCCTTGTGTACGGGCAAATTCTAACCATTAGACATGGCAGTGAACAAACACTACAAAGAACTGAAATCACACATCCATGACTGATTTACAAAATGAGTCAATGCAGACCTTGAGAAGAAAAGGAAGACGTCACTGGGGAAGTTTCAATGTGCATTATCAGCAGACCATAAAATGTCAACATTCAAGCCGACATGTTCAATGGATAACCACAGCTCACGAAAAAATGTTGGCACCATTTTTGTTTTACTACCAACTAGACATCGTAAGAAGTCTTTTAGTGAAAACCCCAGGTTGATATGACCATTCATTCAGGTGGAGTAGCAATAACAAGATTTTCAAGATGGGTGCCATGGTGGCCTTATTGGATGTCAGATCGGCACCATTTTCTTTAAGGACCAATGAGACATCATGAGAAGTCTTTTAGTGATATGACCATTCATTGTTGATATGACCATTTATTCAGGTGGAGTAGCAATAACAAGATCTTCAAGATGGCTGCTGAGGTGGCCATATTGGACATCAAGCAGGACCATTTTCAATTAGGAGCAACTAGACCATGGGATGAATGAGTGTAAAATTTCATGGCAATCTTCTGAGTAGTTTAGGAGTAGTGACAACTAACAGACGGACGGTCAACAGACAACAGACCATACCATAAGATCTTCTGGTCTGTGACCAGTAGAGCTAAAAAGAGATCAGTTTTACGGATATAGTCCTCAGTGCCTTCGATTTTTGTTGCACATCTACATGCAAGCTACAGAATACATGAATGTTACATGGAAGTTGATTAATTAGTTACAAGTTACAGTTGAAAAGAAAAGATCACAACATGATGAACAGTCATTAAATCTTTATTTTGTTTAAAATAGAATATTAGAATAAATCAGAAATCACAACTTTCATCATCAAAAAAGGTAAATCTTCGAAAGTTGGTGCCTTCAAATCTGAAACCCCTTAAAATGCATCTATAACAAGTACCCCTAAATTGAATAGTGTTAAGGTCACCAAAATTAGAATAATTATGGAAATTGAGAATTTTTAAGTCAAACACACACACTGGTGATCCTAAAATGGCTATATTTGCATGACATGACTGACACATAAGCTCTAATGATTGTTTGCTAACTTTACATGTCAGAAATGGGCCATAGGATACCCATAGTTATCCCATGCAATTGCAAGTTCATTGTGTTTTCCCAATTGTTTAAACAATCTGTAGCAACAAAGAACAAGACAATCGAAGTGTGAAAGCTGAACTCCTAGACTTCTCACAACCTTGTAATTGAACAATTGCCCCGAATCTGTACTACAGATATTGGGAGCTGCAGTAGCTCAGTTAGAAGAGTGCTGGACTTGTAATCCCAGGGTTGTGGTTTCAATATCCTCCCAGGCCAGCTCGTGTCGGCTGCCTCAGTGTATCCTTGGGAAAGGTATTTAGCTCCCATTTCCTTAGCATGATACAGCCAATAATGTGTTAAAATGGCCATTAAAACCAACAAAAACAAAACAAAACTACAAACATTACATCAGTCCCTCACAAAACATGATATTTAACTATATTGTGTGGTGGTGTGTCAGCACATATAAGATGTTTAGAACAAAATGTGTGTAGCCCTAGTCCTAATTAAAAAGAAAAATATACTAGCAACAACCATTAACATTTATTATCATCCTCCAGGGCTGATCAAATCCCATAGCCCGATGTCTGGGACTATACATTTTTTAAGTCTAAGAAGTAAAATTGTCCAAGATGCTAGTCTGGGACAAATGCTTTTTTCCAATTTAAAACAAGTCGGGCAAGCACTCATTTTCATACTTTAATCACTTTATCTATTGTTATCTGGCCATCCATGCCCTCTGGGCATACTGAATGCTTGAATTTACCTCCATTTATTAATTCACATCCTGTGATACTACAGTAAGTGGTCATTGATAACTGCTTGACTGCATATTGGGTTAAGCAACCAAATTATCAGCAAATCAAGACACTTCAAACAAACAAATCCAGCATGATTAATTAGCAATGCTTTAAACGAACATGTTATATTGTAATTGCTCAGCACAGATACTCATGCGTGGATCACCCTTTGATTTCAATCCACTGAGTCAATGCAATGAAATTAATGAAAGGCACTGTATCAATATAAATGTCCATTTCTTTTATGAACTGATTAAATGACAGTAACAAGTCTTTAATTTTTTAACACTGATTATACAGCAGAATGACTTCAACATGTGGTATTGCATTTGAAGTGAAACAATTACGCTAAAGGAGCGGTCTGTGTTTGCATTTAAACGACAAAATGTATGTTATGATCGATTTAGTAGAAGTTGTTGTCAAATGAGCCGACATTTTCTATTGGGATAAAATGAGTTTAGAGTAAATTATTTTCGGAAGGAAGGTCATAAGGAAGGATCAGAGAACGAAAATTCATGTGAAAGTGGAAGGATAAAACATAAGACTGCCACCAAGTTCGAGGTAACTATTTCTCCAAAGTGGAAGGATAAAACATAAGACTGCCACCAAGTTCGAGGTAACTATTTCTCCAAAGTGGAAGGATAAAACATAAGACTGCCACCAAGTTCGAGGTAACTATTTCTCCAAAGTGAAAGGATAAAACATAAGACTGCCACAGAGTTCGAGGTAACTATTTCTCCAAAGTGAAAGGATAAAACATAAGACTGCCACCGAGTTCGAGGTAACTTTTTCTCCAAAGAGACATAAGCCAGGCTCTTTGTCAGCAAAAAATGTCAATTATGACACAACTAAGAGGCAAAGAAATTTTCAGCCATATTGAGTTTATAATTATCCATGTCTTGAATTCAATGACCCTAAAGGAAAGATGTTTTTCAGTTTTTGCAAACAATATCCCAAACTGGCACAGGTTGGAAATTCAGCCAGTGTATTTGTCAATGGAACTGACAAATTCAGGATTAATCAAGCAAGTCTCATGACAATTTTGGACCTCATAAAGCCTGTGCAGCACAGTATATGCATGACACTAGCCAGCATGTGCAGAAAATCCCTTAAGTTAGAGTTGCTAACATTCCACTAGGAAAGGCCATTTAAAAACTAAATGAGGATGAAATGAAAAGCAAATAAAATATGATCTCTCTTCAACACAGCCTACACCCTAGCCCAATATGGAAAACCACTTTTGATATGGAAATGCTGTGTGGGCAAGAGACTTTGTTCTGTCAATTGATCAAGTCTTGAGAGAAGAAGTTAGGGAAAGTCTGAATTCCAGTAAATTTCTTTCCATTCTTGCTGATGGAAGTATTGATGCTACCATATCAGAGCAAGAAAAAGTGTACATAATATACCCTGAAAGTAACAAAAACAAAAAGAGAAGAAATAAATATGTTGAACATTGTTTCTTTTGTTTTTTAATATTGATTAAAATACATACATCTCGTCGAACCTAGGCAAGAGATTGAAATTTTGGGACAAGTGGTTGAAAAAAAACTTTGATCAGTCCTGTCATAGTTCAAGTCCTGTCAAGCCATCATAATTTGAAGATCCCCCCCCCCACACACACACATACACCTATATGTATGTATGTATGTATGTATGTATGTATGTTTGTGTGTATGTATGTATCTATGTATACCCCCTCCACACACACCTATACATAATATACAGTGGTCACCCTTTTAAGCATCAGCCTTCTTGACAAGCTGCCACTCACAATTTATGGCCAGAATCCCTTTACATCTGTGATTGCATTTTCAAAATAATCTCTCTTGGATGGCCACACCTTTAATGTGGCCTGCATATTAGTGAAAAAAATGTCACATTCACCCCTCACGAGTAGACACTTATTGGGGTTTATAGATGGAAATCTCACAAGTATCTTTTGATTTCTAGATTCTAAACACAATGACATTTGTTTCAACATGCTGATAAAGTACCCAACTTTATTCCATAAAAAAGGCAAGCTATTAATCTGATTATCCTTATTGCTTATTCCTTAGTGTCAGGTTTTGTCTCTTTTATAATTACTGGCAAATATTGCTGTTGATAATTATCAAGAAGACAAAAGCTAAATGCTGAGAAACTCAGTATTGTTCAGCTCTAGTCTGTGTGGTGTTGGGTGGCCTCAAAGTAAAAATGGTAATGATAGTCTTCTTGGCTTCTCCCTCATAGATTATGAAATGCACTTGAAAGGATACAAGACTATAACCAGTGGATTATGTGATGAACTCACTTCCTTTCATGGTCCATACAGCTCAGGAGATTTTTATTCTTTTAAAGGACTTTTCAAGGACTTCCAAAAGATTTCAGGAACTATATTTTTTTAAACTTTCTCCATATATTACTTTGGTATTCACTGCAAAAACTGATGAAAAAGTAGTGCTAGTTGTCAATGATCTAACAAATTACGTGCAAGGGAACAGTAGACAAATTTGTTATGTGGATCTTGTGTTTTTCACTTTTCATGTGCGACTTTAATGCCCTTTCTCCTATGCTGGGAACATAAATATGTCTGGTGCAAGTCCTACACATTGCTTTGTATTTGTCACCCTTAAACACTTTCACCCAACTGTATAGTGGGTCATACTCCCATTTTCAATTGTAAACACAGGTCATTCATATTAGGGTCACATTACTTACTAAATTAGTAAACCATCTGCTAATGTGATTAGCACAAAATGAAATATAAATCAGAGACCTCTTTTTGCAATATGGGTGTAGTATTTATCAAATTTCATGATTATAGGAAGGGTAGTATGTATGCAGCATGCCAAAACTTGTGTGGTCTTGAGCTAAACATTAAACTTTACCAAAGCCACTAAAAGATGAAATATAGGTGATAATGAGCTTCTTTTGGTATAAGAGTTTGGTACTAACAAAAAAGTGTATCCCTGAGCTTCATTTGGTATAAGAGTTTGGTACTAAAAAAAAGTGTAAAAAGTGTATCCCTGAGCTTCATTTGGTATAAGAGTTTGGTACTAAAAAAAAGTGTATCATCATCAATTTCACAATTCTAGTATTAAGAGTGACTGAGAAATGAACACCAAACACAAAATTTAAGTCACTGAAGTGTAAAATATGGACCATAATGACTCTGCTGAAATGAATGAGTATTGCTCATCAAGATGCATTACCTAACCAAGTTTCATGACTCTAGATAGGACAGTATGTACAAAGCATGCAAAAAACCCATTTTGTCATGAGCTAAATGTAAAACTTAACCAAGATCAGTAAAATGTGAAATATAGGGCACTATGATCTTTTTTGTATAAGTATGACATATCTGCCAACTTAAACAAGACCTTCTCAGTAGGGCAGTCTGTATTTTTCTGTAAGTTAGACCAATTTTCAGTAAGGTGTAATAAAATATCATGTATTACTATTGTTGACTTGGAAAATATGCATTTAATAAGTTCAGAAGTGTGATTTGAGACTGATGCAGTGAAGGCAAACATTATGTTCAACTAAAAACCTTGTAAAGTACACTTAGACCTTAATTACCTCCAGTACAGTTTCAGAAATTGCAGTTCCAAACTCTATGGAATTCATGGATTCCTTGCTAGATGTCTCAACTGGACATTATCTTTAGGATTTTTCAATTTCACACGGCAATGGCAATAATCTTTCCTGCCACGAGACAAACTCAAATCAACACCAAATGATGTTCAATAAATGTACTTGTCGCCTTTTCTGCTTTTTTTTTTAATACCAAGAATCTGAATATTCAATTTTATTCTTCTGTTCTGGATGTTTAAACATTTTAAGAGGATTATTGTCACTTTCACCTTCAACATGTTTCCATTTGTTGGATGCCATTTCTATAAAATACTATAAGCCACTGCTTGATCATGCAGGTGTTTTGCATGAAAAATATGGGCCGTTTAAAGTGTCTGAGGTACTCCTGTAAAGTTAGTCTGGTTTCTTGACCAACTCCTCTTAATCTAATATAAAACCTGGATTCGGATCAAACACAGACAAGCCAGTATCTGGATTTGACAGCAACGATTGTATTTTTGCAAATTTTGCTATTATTCCATAAGTCTGTAATTTAAGGACCATTTCAGTGAGACTTACAATCAAATCGTAGATTGGCAGGTCTGGTAATAGAGATGTATACATTCATCTAGTTTAATGATTCAAGCATGAACAGTTAAATCAAAACTTAACCCAAGTCAGTTTAGTGTGAAAGATGGGTCACAGCGACTCACTTTTGTGATGAAGGTGTAGTACTCATCAAAATGCACCCATGAACAAGTTTTATGATTCTAAGTATAACTGTATGTATGTACTGGCAGCCTGCCTTAGGACGTGTAGCACTTTCAACAGAGCTCCATAAAAACGATCATTTTCTACCAGCCATATCTTCATTATAGATGCATCACCAAAATTACAATTTATGCTGAAATAAAGTTCATTTCTTGCTCTTTTTAACTGTGTATTTGGTTTGCTGATGAAAATAAGTGAATGAACAGTAATTTGCATCTAAAAAAGCCACAGTTTCACTGTTGGGGACATTTTGGTCAGCTCAACACCTCACAGTGAAAGCAGCAGATATCGAATTCTCTGGGAAATTCCCTTCAAACTCCAAAGCCACCGGGTCAAGACCTAAAAATAGCACCATATTGTAGAGCAAAGAATGGCCTTTATTTTCATATAAGTTTGAAAAATATATGTTTGAATTAAATTTTCTTGGTAAGCCTTCAAAAAATAGGTTCATTTTTCCGGCAAAATATCTTGGGCAATTTTAAAAAATAATATATGATACAGGAAAGCCCAATTTTTGCTGAATTTAATGAAATGCATGGCTTCGAGGTCACATTAGTGGCAACCAATCGCAAGCCTGGAAACTTCAAATGTCTTGAGTCACGCACTCGAAAAGTGATCCAGATTTTGGTCCCATGTATGACAAATTGCACATTGGTAAGTATTGCTTTTCTTGCTTTTCTAAACATTTATGAATATTTTAATGCATTTCTTTTTTATATTTTAATGGATTAAATAAGATATTTTTTGGTCAAATGTGTGTGTATACTGCGACACGAAGTTCACAACCACCATGTGTTGGCACATCTTGCATTCCGAGACTGCGAGAGTGATTTAATTTTAATAAAAAATAATTACCTATATTGATTTGATGAATTAGTAAAATGAGTGAATAATTAATCATTCTGTGCATAAATATTTTGTGTAGTGCTTGTTTTTTTGCTCATTTCCTTACGGTTCTTGAACGTTTATAAACCGGAAGTTGGTTTCTCTCTTACGACGTATCACTTCCTTCTCTTCTGTTTTCATCAAAAATATTTCTTGGTCGACGTTTCATTATTATTTTTAGTTGGTATGTCTGGGAAATCAACACTTTTATACATTTTCATACACGAATAGTAATTAATGTCTGTCTGTCTGTCTCTCTCTCTGTTTCAAAGTTACAACATTTTCAGTCTAAAATTATTACAATGTAATACATCTTAAATTTCAAACTGTGGAAGAAAAAAAAAATCTCTGTTTTCCAATTCTTACACTGTTACAGGTCTTATAAATTATTGAATATGCTGTTTTGCACTTTTACAGAGAATGAAGACTTCCACCGTATGTCCAGAGCTGCTGCTGCTATCCACTTTCATCAGTCAGACCTCTCAGACTTAATTTAGAAATTAGCTAACATTCTTCAATAAAGTTTTCCTGTGTTACAACTGCTGTGTTTGTTTTATGATGTTAGAACTGAAGTTTTGATATTAAGCAATGCTGATTGGTGATGTTCTAAACAGACATGCTTTTCACATTTCAATGAAATATTGTTATTGGTTGTGCTCTTCTGCACAGTACAGATTTTTCTGTGTTGCGTGGTTGCATGTTGATGTCATGTGAGTACTGCCCAGGGATGGGGAGACATTTTTATAAAAATGTTGTTTTAAATCCTCAGAATGATTAGACAGATTACAGCAATCAGAACACAATACACTTTAAATTTTAAAAATTGATAAATAAATGGCAGAGATGTAGATTTTTTAATATTCTTGCCTGTATTGGTGGCTGTATTTGCCGTTGACCAGTTTTGGTGAAGATCTTTAATTTTGAGGGTCTGGTACATTGTTATTTCACAGAATTCAGTTCCCCAAAAATTGAGCAAAGTCTATGTATACAAAAAAAGAGATTGGAAAGTTCCAGACTTCAACTGCGATTAGTTTCAATAATATCAAGTACTAAATTTGGCCATTTATGCAATTTTGACAAATTTGTGGAAAATCACGACGTTTTATGAAGAACATTTTTACCCATAACTTTTGAACCAGAAGGGGTAGACATATCATCTTTTTTGGTGTTCTTTTAGGTTTTTGAAGATCTATCTATTGGTTATAAAATCCACACTGAATTTCTAAGTTGAAATTTTGGCTGCCAGTACATACTGTATGTATACAGGGTACAAAAAACCTATTTGGTCAGGAGCTAAATGCAAACACCTAACCTAGTGTAGTAAATGTGAAATATAGGTCACTGACCTTTTGTAGTAAGATCAGTGACCTTTTGTTGTAAGAGTGTGGTACTAATAGAGATGCAGACAATCATCTAATTTGACGATTCAAGCATGAACAGAGCTAGAGAAATATCCTTAAAACACAAAACTGAACTAGTCAGTGAAGCATGAAAAATAGGTCACATTGTCCTACTTTTGTGACAAGGGGATAGTATTCATCAAGCTGAATCCATGCATCAAATTTCATGATTCTATGGGTGTAGTAGTCCCCTTGCCAAGATTCATGATTTCAGGTATAATAGCACAGTGAAACCTCGCTATATATATGTACATGTATATGTCTAAAGTATAGCATGAATAGTCACAGTATCAAAAATGTGTTTTCACCAACTGATCTCATTGCTTCCATATGAGTGAATCCATAATAATTCCATTGAAAATATGCACACGGGAGTATAATATTTAGTCATTTTGTCACAGATCATTATGCATCTGAATTCAATGCAAGACTGGGGTCTGGATGGGGGTGGGTGGGGTTGTTGTTTGATTTCTGACTGACAATAAAATGCACAATTCAGACACTGGGAGATTCTAAAAGAAATATGTATTTAGGCTTGAAAAGTACATGTATGTGAGCTGAAAATTCATACAGGAGGTCAAAGGTATTGACCTCTTAATGTACTTGCGATGAGAATTCTACAGGTGTGTATACATGTAAACTGCCTGAACCCAGTTTGGGAGTAAACCATTTGATTGTATGGGAACAGAGTGAGTTCCATAAAAGCAGTTGAGTCATTCTCTAAAGGAGAGGAAAAAATAAAAAAAATAAACCCAAAATTCATTGAAACTTTTGTTTACTACGACTTTGCTTTACTGCAGAGCAAAAGCAGTGAGCAGAATGTTTGATTATATTAGCCAATCTTACCACCCCTACAACTTAAGTGGTTCTGTTCCAATCAGTGTTAACACTGGAAGGACGGTTTTCTGTGTATATGTGAATGATTTAAAGCTAAAAAATAAACAGGGTTAAGATGAATGCGGGGTGGGGGGAAGGGTTAAATGTCTGTTGCAATGACCAAAAGTGCTCCTGACAATTCGGGCCATAAACTTGTTTCAGCGGTAGTGTATGATGGTTGATTGAGCAGGCACTGATAGTCTATTGTTTTTCCTTAAAAAGGTAGGTAAATTAATTGATTTATAAATTTGGGTAAGAAGCTTCTTTAGACCACCACATTGTTTGCTTGGCTTGTGAACACCTAAATCTCAAATGATAATTGCATTTGTTAAACTTCTTGATCCTGCCCAGGGCTTCAAGCTTCTCTTTAACAGTAAAAGCTTAACGTTTCTGTATCCCATTATCTGTTGTAAATACCCACTAATTAACACTTTGACACCTATTTATTTGAACGACTACAGCACGAATAATTGTTAAGGAACAAGAGAGTCATTTTTTATAGGGAATGCACGATATTATTTACTGGTCAGTTGACTGCGTGACGATTGTCTGATAACACTACAAAGCCACGTTCGCGTGTTTGCGGCTTTGTTTTTTGTGTGATTTTTTTTCAATGTTTTTAGAAATCATTGCCCAATAATTTGAAAAACCTTTAGCAATGAGATTGACTTTGATGATTAGCAATTACTTCAATCAATTGATTTATAAATTCGGATGAGAATCTTTTTTCTTTTTTGAGCAACAATTGTACACAGAATACATTGAAGAAAAATACAAAGACTTACCAGCTTTATTGTTCATAGTTCAATAATAATAAGATTAATGCTTATCAGTTTTTTAATCAGCTGACATCTTTCAAAAATAAGCCAAGATCAAAGTGCAGTGATTGACTACTGAAACATTTAAAATGAATATTCACAACAGAAATGTTTAACATCTTTATTCATATAACGAAAGATGCAATTATAAGACACTTTTTCCTTCAAGAATACAACACATCTGGCAAAATTATAAAACTAAACTCATTTTTATTTGGCACAAAACTTTGCAGTACTTCAAGAAATAGGTGAAATTGATGTAAAATATAGGGAGACATGCCACGATCATGTTATATCGGAATTCATACACAATCTCTTCCCCAAAATAATAAATTATTTTTTACACAATTTTTTTCGTACTTTGAAAAAAATATTTATTTTTTCATGTACGAAAATATATATGAAATTTCAGAAGCCACGCCACATTCATTTATATCTGAATTTGTGCTATAACGAAGCATGCTAAAGCAGGGTTTCACTGTATGAATAAAAAATTTTTAAAATCCTGAGCTAAATGCAAAAAACTGAACAAAGAATGTACAACAAATGTATATGTACAAAGTTTGCCTCCATAGGGGCTAAGTGCTATGAAACCCACTCCAAACTGCTGCCTAGGCCCTTGGAAGAAAAAGAATGGTTGAGATGCAGTGAGGCTGTACATGTGTATATGTGCTTTCGTATGTGCAAAAATGAAAAATGCCAACACTGACACCAATGCCTCTACTGTGTAGAAGCAAGCTAAAAATATCACTGTCATTATTTTATTTTACCTTTGACCCCACCCCCAAGCACCCCAGGGCAGGGACCCCAAAACCATACCCCCTCTAGCAGATGATCACCACATTGGCAACCTATGTACCATGTTTGGTGAAATAACACCAAATGATATGGACATGGACAAATGGATGGACAGATGGATTTAAGAATGTTGAAGTATGGGATAATTATGTCTTTCTGATAATTAATAAACTTTCATTGCCCTTCTTGTGGTTTGGTGTTTTATGGCACAGCAAAACAAATAGCTTATCAAGTGCTGAGGTAATCTGAGTACAGTGTTTTATGGCACAGCAACACAAATAGGTTATCAAGTGCTGAGATAATCAGAGTACAGTGTTTTATGGCACAGCAACACAAATAGGTTATCAAGTGCTGAGGTAATCAGAGTACAGTGCCTTGTGCAAGGGCACATCATGGTAGTCGACCTGAACTGATCCAATGGTAGGATTCAAACCCACAACCATTCAGTCACAAGTCTGGCATGCTAACCACTGAGTCTCCTGCCTTTCTTATGACTTAATGACATCTTTATTCTTAAACATCCCTAATCAAAGCACAAAGTCTTTTGATAATCCATCAATAAAAAAAAAAATACCTAAACAACAGGACCATTATAAAAAAAATGCAAATATTTGTTGTTGGATAAGTGAACAAAATATACAAGATAGCAAGACATGCAGTGTGTTGCCTCCATAACATTTATCACATGTAAAAACACCAGAACTGTGTGGGTTTCATCAGTAAGCACAAATTTATCATTGAGATTTTTTGGGTCATCCATATAAAGGACAAGGGTCTCAATTCTTATAATAATCATTTATGATCCTCTATATAAATCTCTTCATATAGGACAACATTTTGTGGTCCCTTGAATGTCCTTCATATATGGATTCCACTGTATTCCTTTTTAAAATTCGACATGTATTACCTTGTCATACTGTGGAGCCTCTGGTGGATTTTCTTTCTGTTCTGGGTCTGTATATTCATTATTGACATAATAGCCGACTCTAATGAATTCCTTATTTCTGTAGGAACAAGTCAATAGCACTACTGTCACCCCAACTGCATCTGCTATTGGAATCTTTGCTGTATCAGGAGGACCCGCCTGTAAATGAAGAGATGTTAACAAATAACATGTCTGAATTATCACATGTCAACACTGACTTGCCTCAGGAAATAGCTTCATAAGCAATTGACACATGACAATTACATCAAGCAGCATCACACATTTACATCACTAAGTAACAGTCAATTCTTTCAAATGAAGGATCATCCTGCTTTCTTTTTGATCCAGTTCATACATTGCTTATCTCTCAATCTTGAATGCTGATAAGCACTTACCAGATGAAGAGCAGACTGGTTTAAAATTTTTAATAACTAGAAATTGGTACTAGAAGAACAAATTTCCATAAAGCAAGCTTTCACACAATCAGTATTATTGTCAACCTCTGTAAAGTGTTGTAATAGAAAAAAAATTTTGGAGTATAATATGTTCCTTCATAATGTTTACCTGTTCATAATATGGTACAAGTACATGAACTACTTTGCAAATATGGCCCTTCCAAGCTAAAAAAGATGTTCACCATGTCTTTTGGCTTGTTTTACCATCAAAAGTGATAAAAAGTCACCAACTTGCCAAAACAGAAGTCAGATGAGAAAGTTTTCTCCTTGGATAAGTACTGGTGCCAAATCCTGTTAATTGTCAGTACTTCAAGGGATGTTACTGCAGGGAGAGATTGGGAGGGTGTGATCAGCAAGTATTATAGAAAAAAAAATGTTACTCCAAAAATTGTTTTCTTCTTCAAATATGTTACCCAATCATAATACGTTAGGAGTATAGGTAAGAGGGAGTTACATTCCCTTACCCCCTAGTTGGCCCTGTTTCCATACTGCTAACGTATATGAAGCAGCTTCGAGTCTTGCTCAAGAGATGGGCTACAGTTATCGCACGATCAATGCTTGGATGCGGTTTAGAGAAATTGTTGCAGCAACAAATCCTGTGGAATTAGAGTAACAGTGTTGTTACAAGGCTGCTGAGGGACAATGGAAGGTCGACTGCTGATATAGGTCCTACCAGATCGAACTGAGCCCTATGGCATGAAGGGTCTCTTAGGTCAAAACTGGAAAATATTGTCTATGACCTCCATTGTACAGCTTGAATGATGACAACCAGTTAACAGTTGCACTTGAATGCTATGCTAGTGGGAACTATCCAACCTAGTTATTCGATATGCAAAAGAAACTGCCCAAGGGATAAAGGGTCCAAAGAAGACAGCAGTTTCAAAATAAAATGCTGATTTCCATACATGGGAGCTGGTTCTTCACAATTAAAACATGGACCATCATAAGAGAAATTGAACCATTGTGGCAGAAATGAAGATAGTTCAGGTCGACTGATAAGGCATGGATCACACTAATTCTGCACGCTGCAGCTAATGTGACAAGGAAGCAGGTCTTTAAAGAAATGTTAGTCAGAGAGACTGCATGCTTTGTTCAGACCATTTCAGAACCCATGGTAGGTGCTATTTAAGACAAAGAGCCAGGACCTTTAAGGTCAGAGGTAAAAGTTCTGCTCTATGTCCTCCCTTCCATGAAAACAAATGGTGTCTGGAATCCTGAAATCTTATTACCTTCATTGTAATCGTAGCTAACTTCCTCTCCTTGAAAAGTCATAGAAGGAACTTACCTATCTGTGGTACAGAGGCTTTTAAGGGAGAGACAAGATTCTGCTCGCACTCCTGAGAGAAAAAGGCTTTCGAATTGGCAAGTCTTCTTGCCTGAGTAAATGTGTCCATCACTTGCTAAAAGAAATGTTTCTTTCTGAGGGCTTGATTGATATGGTCCAGGCAAGTAGTTTCAACATCTCTGGGTTTGGATGGAAAACCTGCTTGTGCACTTGTTTCAATAGGTGAAGAAAGCCGGTCTCTCCTGGGAATGTTCATCACTAGATTGAGGAGGTTGCTGATCCAAAATATTTCCTGCTTGAGAGAAGCAATAAGGATTAGTTGGCACTCGGATTCCCTCACTTTGTGCAAGACTCAGGGAATCTGAAGGGTATGGAGAAAAGCACCCACATCAAGGCCATTCCAGTTCAGGGAAAGGGTGTAGACTGCCTGTCTTTCGGATCTGGGGCTGACGAGATGAGAGTCAGGTGATTGGCATTCCATCAAGAAACAGATCCCAGTGGGGGGTAAAGATTTGATGTGGATTGAATGATTTTGTCAAGACGGTGAGTCCCCTGGTGCCTTGAATCTGCTTGGGATGTGGCAGACTTGAATATGGATTTGTCTACAAGGACACCACCTGAAAAAATCTTGGTTTTTCCTTGTCTTTTGATGTAACTGATGATGGTCAAGTTGTAGTGAAGAATGAAAGTGCCCTTCCCAGGTAATATCTGCTGTAATCAAAGGTATTCACTGTGGCCTTCATCAGGGGGTTTATATGCATGGAACAAACCTGAAGTCAAACCCAACTAACTTTGGAGTAGGTGGGCACTGCAACTAGTCATTATATCATTTGAAACAAAGGATATCATGTCTTGCTACAAAAGGTTGCTAAACTCGTATCTTTGAAAGAAGAGTAGGTCTCACTCTCGAATGGTGTTGGGGATGAAACTCGGGGGTCCTCGTGCTGAGCTCAGGTGCCTGAAAGTGTTGGTTGAGAGAATTTAGGTCTTGGAAATGTCTGGAGTAAAATCCTGATGAAGTGGTGTTGTGAAAGAACTTGATTGCCTTTTTCATGAGTGTTTATTTCTAGCGAGAGCTGTGGGTTGTTGGGGCAGAGCATCTCCCATTCCATGGTGAATAGTTGAAAGTTTATCTCCACCAGGGGTATTGGAAAAAGGCATCATAGACATGGTGTCATTTGCTGTTGGAAGGGAGAGGAGCCGGGTGGAAACCAGTCGTTCTCTCTCTCTGTCTTGATATCGCTTTCTCTGGGAAACATAGGCCCTTGCTGAGGAGTAAGGTTTAGAGGAGGGTTTTCATTCCCACTTCCCTGGTTTCTCTTGGGGAATGAAGGCTGTGTTCTGGGTCTCCTTGGTTGGCATGAGATTTGCCTCGGCAGCCTGTTTTCTGACCTCCTATATATGTCTGTGGAATAGGAGGTTGGAAGAGAGAGGTTGCGATCTAAGGATGACCTTGTAATGGTCTCATAGCAGTGTGGACATGGATAGGAATGCATCTCTTTCCACAAGCAGGAGATTAAAAGCAGCTCTGGCACTGTAGAGTGAGTGTTGAGCTGCCAGGCTGAAGGCAGGAGCCATGTGTGAGACTAACTCCCAGGCATGTCTATTGACAAGGTTCTCAAAGGACGTGCCTAAACTATGTTCAGATTGCTAAAATATAGCTATCAAAACCAAGCGAAGCATGGAGGCAATCACTACAATGTTGTGAAACAGCTGTTGCTGGTTGATAAGTGATTTCCAGTTCATGCACACTTCGGAAAGTTTTAACATTCACAGGCTTGTGATGTCTTTGTCCACAGCTGGGATTTCTGTATGAAAGACTGGCATATGTGTCTTGCAGAAAGCCAGATTGAAGTGGGTGATGGCAGGGCTGTAACTGTGTGGGAAACCCATGATGGTACAGATTGCCAGATCATTTTCTTTTCGCTTCAAATGAAAAGGTCATGAAGTTGGTGACTACGGCAGCACTGGCATTAATACTGCATTAATATGTGTGAGTTTCTTGGCTCTGTCATTAGCCCTGGTCAACTTCTCAGCTATGGTGGTTGCCCATCTTTCTTCAGTAATAGAAAACATCGAAAGTATGGTTCAAATAACACCCTAAAGAGTTAAAACAGTCTGGGTCATTATCCTCATCCAATCTGAATCTCTTAAAGCCACAGCATTTATTCCTGCCCATTGTTGTTGATACCTGTAATTAGAGAGAGCAAGATAACAGCATGGACTGATGAAATCTGTCAAGCTTTGCACAGAGCTTTCTGTGAACTGGATTCTATAAACTGAGATAAATGCCAGAGAAAATGACAGAAATTAACATATTGCTAGGAATAAATGATCATTTTCTAGATAAAGCTTACAAAAAAAGGTTGAGTACTGAGATGAATTGCAAAAACTTTAGACCATGAGACAGGCAATTAAGATGGTGTCGATTAGCTTATCGCATGACAAAAGTTTGACAACTTAAGTGCAAAATATGATGATGAAAGAGTGAAATTGAGTAAGAAAACAGTAAACTAGGTGAGAAAAGTGAAAGATTACTCAAACTGGTAAAAAGGCACAAAGTGGGCAGTATTTGTGAGGATTCTTGTAAAAGCATGCTGACCAGGCACAAGTGGAAGTAGTAGCTGGCAACTGATGGGGTTTGGCACCCATTCCTGCATCCAATGAGACTACTCTTGTCTGACTGACTTCCGTCTCAGCAAGCATATGACTTTTTAGCAGTTTTGTTGCTAAAACAAGCCAAAAGACTGAATGAATACTTTTTTTTAGCTTGGAAGGATAGTATTTGCGAAGTAGTGCATGTAAACCTAACTTATTATGATCAGCAGGGATGAGATTGGAATTGAAATCTTTAAATGAATATTGGAAGCTTTTGGTCAATGATAATCCAATTGTTTCTCTCCACAGTAATTTCATGTTCTTCATTCCCCTTTCTCAACTATTATTCCCAGTACCATAGAATGTAGGTCTTTATTGAAAAACTAAATGTAAATATGTAATACTTACCCGCTATTATTGCATTACTATCCCTTTCCTAGCACTAGTCCCCAGTCCAAGGTGAATTCCCTCCTCCAATTAATTGGAGTTCTTGGGGGTGTCCACCCACAGGTTAAGGAGATAGCTGAACAACGACCATTAGGACCACAGGAGAATATCAGCATAAGCAGTGATGTAGAAATCCTGATTCTGTGAAGAACCTGAGGAATTATCCAGAAAGGTTGGAAGGCATAGGCATACAGTCAATCACATTTCTAACTGAAGGCATCTACCACCCATGCCCACTGGTCTGGAACTGTACAGACATAAAGTTGTAGATTGTTCTTTAATCTCATTGCATAGAAGTCTACGATTGTCTCCCTCACAGCTGAAAAGTGTCTCTGCTGCTGACTGGTGCAGAGACCATTTTGTAAGGACTGCCTATCCCTGTCTGTACACGTTCACCAAGATATTTCTCTTGCCAGGAATGTGTTGGACTCTGAGAGTGATCTCCTCGGACGCTGTCCATCAGAGGAGGTTCCAAACTTCCAGACAAGAGAAAGGGCACTAGTGGCCCTTTGATGTCTGATGTATGCCAAGACCAACATGTTGTCAGTGGCAACCATGACAGAGTGAAATCTTGTGTGGTTGATGCACCCCTGTAGTGCTAGAAAAACAGCCTGTATTTCTAGGTTGCTGATATGAAGGAAGATTCTTCCCAAGACCACAAGCCCTGCAGAACCACCGGTCTAGGTGAGCACCCCAGATAGAATCTGAGGCGTTGGTGTACAGGAAGGAGTTAGGTTCTGGGGCGATTATCAGAACTCCAGCCAGAAACCCGAGCTGTTTTAGTCCGCAACTCAAATGGTGACAAAATCTGGATCACAAAAGATCTGAGCTGATGGGGTCACTGTGAACTGGAGAGGCTGCATATGAAGTCTTCCTATGTGAACTAAGTTTGGTGCCAGGTTCAGTGTTCCCAAGCGAGAGAAGTAGAGGCAAGCAGACAACTAAGTCTTCTCAAGCAGTCTTGCTATGAAAGACAGTATCTGTGTGATCCTGTCAGGGGAATACAAACTGTCCCTTGATGGGTGAGGAAATTCATCTCCAAGTAAACAAAACTCTGAGAAGGAATTAGATCTGACTTCTGCTGCTTATCAGGGAAAGACTGATAATGAGTATCCACCTTTTTTTAAGCCAGGAAGATCCATGAATAGAAACCTGGACTTTGAATGTTGTCACCCTATCAACTGCCCTCTTCTGAAAAGGGTGGAAACCTCTTCCCTTAGGGATTCCAGTTTGGTCTAGTAAAACTATATGGGGCATCCTTGATAGAGGTGGCAGGTCCTTGAAGTGCAGACAACACAACTGATTTACATGTGTCTCTGTGTCCATCCAATAGCCTCAAAAAGTCTCTACAAGGGGGCCAGAGACAGATTCCTCCTTTAACAGGCTGAAAGAGGCTGCTGCAAAGAGATTGGCATGTGAAGCTATGGAAACGAGCATGTGAGCCTCAAGTTCCATATCTCAGAGACTTAACGGAGATAAAGACCCAGATCCCCACTGATATCCACAACTGTTATGCTCCTGGGTCTAAGGTGAGACTGAATGGAAGTGTACGAAATTGGTATATTGTTTCTTGGAAACCAAATCATAGAAACTTGCATGAAGCCATGTGATAGAGACATGAAAATATGCATTGGTTTCATCTAGACTGACTAAAAATGTATCCCTCTTTACGGAGAGTTGACTGCTATTTTCATTTTGAACCTAGGCGTGGCTACTTGTTGAGCCAGCTGAGGTTTATGACTGACCTTAGTATTTTGTTGGCTTTGGTCACTAGAAAAGGCCTTGAGTAAAAACCTGGAAAGTTTGGCTTCCTTCTGCAAAATTTCCACTTTCTAGAATTACATGGCATGTCCATCATGGAAGGGTAAAATGAAAGGGGAAGGTGGCTGGATAAACAAAATCTAAAGCCACTGTGAAAAAATTGGCCTGCCCATTCATTTTGTAGAAATAGGTTGATCCAAGACTCCAGAAAATGAAGGAGTCTGGTGCCAACCAGAAGGCTGTCTGCTGGCAGTTAGGGTGGCAAGTCAGCAACGGTTGATGGGAGGCTTGAGTAAGGAGAAACCTTGCTTCCTACCCCCTTTATTGAATTGCATCTGGAAATAAGGGGTCTTCTGCTGCCTGAAATTTAACTGAGGTCGAAACTGTTGCTGTTTGGCAGTGTTCAGCTTCTTTTTGTCAACAACTGTCTCTCCACTGCAGCCAAGACTGATTTGGC
The DNA here is from genome assembly GCA_029931535.1 of Margaritifera margaritifera. Taxonomy (NCBI): domain Eukaryota; kingdom Metazoa; phylum Mollusca; class Bivalvia; order Unionida; family Margaritiferidae; genus Margaritifera; species Margaritifera margaritifera. The sequence continues at coordinate 329,471 of JAQPZY010001621.1, read as the reverse complement.
CTAAACACCAGTGCTGGCAGCAAGGCAAGTTGGAGAGGCAGTTCTTGTGCTGCCTGCTTCTGTACCTCCTCTATTCTACCACCGAGCAGTAATGGTATACCAAAGGGTTTAGAATGGAGAGTCAACCAATGATGTGGCTTCAGTGAGGTCGAGCAGTGACAGGCATCTCATCTCACTAGATCCAAACTTTCCAAAGTCGACAGGGCATTAGCCATTGAATGGTGCATGTCTCCCTCTTCACTTTGACAATCTGGGCCATGGATTCCCATGCATGATCACTGCTGGTTTTTTAAGCAAAGTGGGAAACTGCTAGCAATGCCAGATCTAGCATGGAAGAAGTTGCCACCATATTTTGCACTAGCTTGACAGTGGCATGGAAAACATTCCAATCTACCTAATAAAACAGCAGGGTTGTCTTGTTAAACACCAAAATGTATTTGTCCAAGGTCAGTAGCTCAGTGACAAACGTCTCTGAATGCAATACCAGTGTGAGGTGAATGACACTGGAAGCTGTCTTTCCGAAAAGAAAGCCTTGGAGTTGCCCAGATCTTAATAGACCATCAGATATCTCCTTTATTTTTGTTGACTGCAGCAGTAGATGGAAAGAGTGGCATTCATCCTCATCTTCCAAGCTTCACCTTATAGGCTTGGCTCACAGACAGCAGCGGTGGGCACTCAGAAATTGGCATAACTCGATAATTCCTCAAGGTTATACCCATACTCACTGTGGGGGTTGTTCTTATCGGGGAATTGTGTCCATATCCACATAGAACATACCCCGCAGCATGGATAAGGCAGTGCCATTGTCCCTGTGTGTGGCACTGTGAGTAACTTGACCCAACTGTTGAACTGGTGGCTAGGTGAGTGCCACAGCTTGTCTTGCTGCTATGGACGGCTGGAGAGTGTGTCGAGACCAGCAGCTGCTATGTCGCTACTTGTACCAGTCTACGCAGCTGTAACACCAGCAGCATCTGGGAAGAATGCTGGGCCAGCATATCTGCATCCTCTATTCCACAAAACCGTGGACCAAATCTCTTCTGATCACATCACACATACAATGCAGGTAGAAGCTGACAAACACTCTGCAAGCTAGACATGTATCATGTATCTCTTCCTTGGCTTCAAACTTCTTGCACTTTGGACATTTCACTGCCCTTGTTCAACTGAAATGACCCGAACGACAAAACATGGGGGAAAAAACCTGAAAGTGCTCACATACAAGAATAAAAACTTCTTACTTAACTGAAAAATATAGAAGGTGTGCACAAGCACCAGTGATAACATGTTGGAGCAAAAGGTCAGAATAACACCAAAATGGTGAAAATATTGACTGTAATGTGTAGTAAATACATTAATACACAATACTATACCAACTTTCTCTGTGGATGAAGAAAAAATCTGAAGATATCCTTGGATTTCAAGACACCAAAAGGTTTGATGTTGATCGTACTGATCGCAAGCTAAACTGGTAAACATCCAGTTCATGGGTAGCAACCTGGCAGTGGTAAAGGAAATTAATGGGTAAGATTTTCTTCTCTTTGTCTGTATGTTATATAGATGGGAAAGACACAATTTTCGACTTTTCAGGATTGCTGGATTTGAGAGGTAACGGAGTTTATTTCTTAATGTTAATGTGATTGGGGAATGTATCCGACCAAGAATATGTAGAATAGAACACAAAAATGTATTAGACTGATGGCAATTATGCCAAAGACACTTTAAAGGGTGAAAATCATTGAGCGCCCAGCAACATGCGATAACTACATGAAGTTCAAGGAAAAGGAAGATGATATACTAAATAATGGAAGTAACTAAAACATCAGACTGGGATCATGTTTTTGTTATAAAACCTCCAATTACTAATGGGAGGAGGGAATTCACCTTGGACTGGGGGCTAGCACCAGGCAAAGGGATAGCAATACAATAGTAGCGGGTATTGTATTAAATGGGAGTCAATTCCAAGAATCAATTTATAGACTTCAGAATTAATCCTCCATCTTTCTGATTTACCACTGTTATAACCGATTTATCATTCTGCCCACTAATAATCAGGTAAGGTATTTGAAGAAATTTCAAAAGTGAATGAGGATTGTAAAAATGCTTAGAAAAGAGTGAATACAATTCTATTTAAAAACAGAATAAAATATTCTAACACAATGTACAGAGAGCAGAGAGAAATAATTCTCAAAAACAAAATTTTAAAAAAATTTGAAATAAATGATAAATAAAAATGTTACCAGCCTTTCAAGGATATTTCTTGTCTGATAGCTAATGAAAAAGTAGCTATCAGACAAATGTCTGATACCCACCCCCCATTAACCGTAGGTAGAAATATTTTGACCTTTGACCTTTTAGACTGATTCAACCCAAATGCAGCCCATCTAACACTTCTGATGACACATTAACTAGGTTCACACTAAAATAAAAATTATGAGTAGCCACTTTTCACGCAATGAGATTTAAAAAAATCAAATATTTATATACAGAAAGTTGTTTTTCTTCAGTTTTCTACTTACTTTTAACACAACTGTCCTAAAATATATATATCCCAGCAGTTTTCATATTTTACAAAATAATGCCACAACATATATTCTTGCATTTTTCATATTTATATTTATAAAGACAATTCTTGTTTGGAAATCTTCATCAGTGTTATTCAACCCATTTTAGATTTAGTATGATTAGACCAGTTGCATGAAGAAAATAAAAATGCCTTTCACAAGAGCTACAAGCTAGTGCGTTTTCACGAGTTTATTTAATACCATCTTAGCCTAAACCATTATCATTATCTTACAAAAGCTAGTGCGTTTGTGTGTTTTCATGAGTTTATTTAATACTGTGATAGCCTGAACCATTATCATTATCTTACAAAAGCTAGTGATTTTGTGGGTTTTCATGAGTTTATTTAATACCATGGTAGCTTAAACCATTATCATTATCTTACAAAAGGAAAAAAAGCATGACTTAGAGCTTTAACTCTCACGCTCAACGGATAAGCATTGTACAACATTGATCAATGAAAAGAAATTCTTGAGGCAACAGTCCAGTATTTTGTTTCTGAAAAAGTATTCACTTTGAAATTATTGGAATAGCAGGGCTGGAATTTAACACTTGCATACTTGCAAACAGGGGCCATAACTTCATTATATTTTGTCAGAAAACTATGAAAATCAAACTTGACCTGGAGCTTAATGTAAAGCCGTATACCAAATTTCAGATTTTTATCGATTAAGTTTTTTAAGTGTTTGTTACTGAGTGGAAACGAAATCTGTGGTGGACACGACAGGACAGGACAAGAGGGGACGGTATGGACAGACATGGATAATACTATATCCATAGATATGGTGGTGGGGCATAAAAAATATTAAAATGAGGAGAGAAATTAAAATAAAATCATCATTTGAATACAGAAGTGGAAAAATTCTGTAACTTTTCTATGTCTTTCCGAATTTCTGTAACCACAATCATCTTTATGGATTTAATCATTAATTTAAGTGTGTTAGTCTGTATATCACACTCATACCTTTTTTTGGAATGCCTCATATTCAACTGTTGATTGTTAAAAATGCACAGCCATGTCTTTTCCTCATGTTCCTTTCAACACATTGGCTTTTAGAATAAAACAAAAGGTAAACTGTAATCTACCCAGTTCAATCATTTGCCTTTGAAATTCACTCTGCCACATAGCCTGAGGCAAGTGAAGCAAAACTTTGGTTAATAATGTAATTGGATTAATTAGTTACCATCTATGATGGCTGCACTAAGACTAATAGGTCACAGTCAAAGATACAAAGTTGGGACAGTAATAAAGTGCTGGAAGCAGGTTATTGTACCTATATTTCATTACGGTGGGAGAATTAATGTAATACATGACTTTTTATCTTAAATTTGTATGATTTAGAAAAAGTTATAGGAAGATTTACCAGTCAAAAAATGAATGCTTCCCAATTAAAATAATTGCCACTTATGATGATCAGTCACCATTGGTGATTTTAGCAATCACTAGTGTGAACCTAGATTACCAAAGGAAACTTGACCTATTATGTGGAAACCACAACAATCAGAATCTGGGCTCAAGTGACTTCAACACTGACATTTAGACTTCCAAATCAATAATGTCTGCCTCTCTGTAAGTGACTTCAACACTGACATTTAGACTTCCAAATCAATAATGTCTGCCTCTCTGTAAGTGACTTCAACACTGACATTTAGACTTCCAAATCAATAATGTCTGCCTCTCTGTAAGTGACTTTAACACTGACATTTAGACTTCCAAATCAATAATGTCTGCCTCTCTGTAAGTGACTTCAACACTGACATTTAGACTTCCAAATCAATAATGTCTGCCTCTCTGTAAGTGACTTCAACACTGACATTTAGACTTCCAAATCAATAATGTCTGCCTCTCTGTAAGTGACTTCAACACTGACATTTAGACTTCCAAATCAATAATGTCTGCCTCTCTGTGACTTCAACACTGACATTTAGACTTCCAAATCAATAATGTCTGCCTCTCTGTAAGTGCAGTCCTCCTGAGAAGACAGCTCCACTTGAATTACCATGTTGAAACTTAAGATTTTCATTTCAGATTCACTGACCCATTTCATCTAGGAGAAGTGGCCATAATAAGATTTTCAAGATGGGCATTGAGGTTGCTATATGGAAACACAGATTGGCACCATTTTTATTTACAACCAAATAGACATCACAAGAAGTCTTTCAGTGAAAACCTGATGCTGATATGACCATTCATTCAGAAGTAGTGATAACAAGATTTTCAAGATGGCCAAAGTGGCACTGGAAGTCTGAGCAGCAACATTTTCAATTAGGACAAACTAGACATCATAAAAAGTTGTTTAGTAAAAACCCCATGTTGAGACAACCATTTATTCAGAAGTAGTAGTGACAACAAGATAGCCATATTGAATGTGCAAGTGGTACCATTTTCATTTAGGGCCAACTAAACTTCATAAGAAGTCTTCTGATGAAAACCCCATGGCAATATTACCTTTCATTTAGGAGGAGTAGCAATTACAAGTTTTTCAAGATGACCACTGTGGCAATCATACTGGACATCAGATCTACACCATTTTTATTTAAGACCAACTAGACATTAGAAGTTTTTTAGTGAAAACTCCATGTTGATATGATCGTCCATTCAAGAGGAGTGGCCATATTGGCTGTTCAAGTGGCACCATTTTCATTTAGGACCAACTAGACATCATAAGTCTTCTGGTGAAAACTCCATGGTAATATTACTTTTCACTCAGGAGCAGTAGTGATAACAAGATTTTCAAGATGACCACCATTTTCATTTAGGACAAAATAAGTCTTTTAGTGTTGATATGCCCATCCACTTGGGAGAAGTGGTGATAACAATATTTTCAAAATGGCCACTGTGGTGGTCATATTGGATTCCAGATCAGCACCATGTTCATTTAGGTCCAACTGGACATCATAAGAAGTCTTTCAGTGAAAACCTCATGTTGATATGCCCATCCATTCAGAAGAAGTAGCGATAACAAGATGGCCACTGTGGTGGCCATATTGGACATCAGATCAGCACCATTTTCATTTAGGACCAACTGGACATCGTAAGAAGTCTTTGGGTGAAAACCCCATGTCAATATGACTTTCCGTTCAGGAGAGGCAGCAATAACAAGTTCAAGATGGCTGCTGTAGTGGCCATATTGGATGTCCAAACAGCACCAATTTAATTTCGGACCAAATTAACCATGGGATGAATGTGTGTGTGTAAAGTTTCATGGCAATCCTCCAAGTTGTTTGGGATGAGTAGCGACAACAAACTTGTGCTAACTGATGGACAATAGACAACAGTCCATCCCATAAGCTAAAAGCTCCATTTGTACCTTCATAATAATTAATCCCAAGTATGAACAAAATCCGTCAAAGAGTTTAGGAAATATAAGCAAATGCAAAAACTTTAACCAAAACCTTAATGCAAATATTCCATGACTATGATATTGACTCCAAGGTCAAATGGGCAAGTGATCATGAAATAAAATTGAATATTTTCAGCTTTATAATAATTCACACCATGTATGATGAGAATCCATCAAGGGGTTTAGTTAATATATACAAATGAAAAACCTGAACCAAAACTTTAAACTGTTGGCAACAACGATGACGGAAAAGTGACTACTATAGCTAGCTTTCCCTCTATAAATTATCTGGATTGTAGGCGATTTCTCACTTGAAACACAAACATATGTCTTCCTCCAGGAACTGGCCCAACCAGAATGGTCTCCAGGACTTGGTCATATTCCATGCTCTCAGCTGAACCAACATAGATGATCTTCCATTCCAAATCTGGTCAATATTTTAAAAAGATGCATTTTAAAATGAAGATAAACAGACATACTGAATGTTTTCACTAAAATCTAAATGTAATTTAAAGGGTTAAATGTAAAGAAAAGTACCATACAAGTGGTGTATATAAACAATGTCAATAATGGAAAATTAATGTTGCTATAACTTTAATTACACTATCATTGAATGTCTTAGAAAGTCAGGAACATCCTGCAGCAAAAATAAAAGTGTAAAATTTTGGTCGAACTGAACAGTACCTTGCTGCTAAGTTGAAAAATATTGTCTTCTGAAAAAAATTCTCCATTACACCATTTATATAAGATTTTTAAAGTAGTTTTCATTGTAATTCATATTTATCATGTTAATTTTTATTGCATTCTTTGTCTGCAGATATGTACTGTATATATATATATATATATATATATATATATATATATATATATGCTGGGAGTTATGTCTCAAAACTTACTTTCATATGTTTTCAAAGTTTGCAAAAAATATTTATGTACGAATCTAAATGTATATGTGTTCACTGCCATGTAGACCAACAAGCTGCTTTCCACCATTTATTATTACCTTCTGATATTACTGATTATGGCGGAAAACATCCTTACAAGCTGCAATTCAACAGTCCACGTGTTAACAGTTCATATAGGAATTAAACAGATGCTGAACTGATAAGGGGTCAATTCAGTAGGGAATGCTAATAAATACAGAGTGGAAAGATTTTATGCAGCAATGCTTCAGTACAAGTCCCTGACTCTAGAGTGGCTTGAATTTCCATCCAGGTACTAAGATCAATCTACATAACTGAATTCTTACATAACGATTGTAATCTTCAATCAGATGACACCAAGACAGTAACTGTATGCTTTGATGATCCATGGCATATTTCCTTTTTGAAATGCTAGCGTTAAGATTTCAGCCCTGGCAGAAACAATTTTGGAAGAAACAATTCAAAATGTGAACACTGCACTTTTTGCCTCGACTTGAGATGAAAGTATCAGTCATGCTAACAAAAAGCACCTTCTGCTGTTCAATCTACGAATGAGGCTGAAATTCTGACAGACTTCTCAAAGCAGATCACAACAGTATCATCTGATGCTGCAACCAGTGATGTGTACTGGATGATCTCAAATCCATGGGGCTAATACTAAGTTAATTGAAGTGGGCACCAATGCTGCCAGCATAATGATTTGTCAAAAGAATGTTGTTATGATATGTCTTCTGGGATTAAATTCCAACATTGTGGGTCTACACCATCCTGCATATTGTGTGCACTGGCTTCATCACAAACAGGCAAGGAAGTCACAGATGTAAATCAATACAGTGGGAACTTATCCAATGTATTATATTTCACTGGATCAGCTCTTAGCTCCCAAGACCAAAGGAAATACTAGCACTTTTGAATCATCTTCAGCTAAAGTATGCTCAATTTCATATAGGACAATGACTAAGTTTTGAAAAGTACAGTGCAGATAATATATAGACTTATTCTGCCTTATGCATGGCCCAAGAGCACGAAGCCTTCTCACACTACTGCAAGACTTTGCTTGTTGAAGTGAGGCAATTCAAGTTTATAGCCATCACATATTACCTGAGTGGCATTCTTTTTTGCATGACGCGCGTATATACAGTACCTAATTCTACCACAATGTCCCACGCCCTTATGTTAGGAGGACGGAGGGTAGGTGGCTTGTCGTGTGACAACGCATGAATGAAAATTATCAAAATTGAACAAGGTTTTCCAGAACGAGTCACTTAATTACAATTTGTGGTAGATTTAACAGCAGAGCCTTGAAAGTTTGTGGAAGAAAGAGGGAAAGTTCGTTATGAAGTTGAATAAGTTTCTAAGTGAGAGTGATGGTAATTTGGTATATGGGAGTCCAATAGTTTATGTGAGTGATAGTAAAGTGGTATACAAGAATTGTTTCTCTGTGACAGCAATGAAAGACCAACAGTTTATCTGTGAGTTATGGTAAAGTGGTATACGAGACCAATAGTTTCTGTGCGAGTAATGGTAAAGTGGTTCAAGACCAACAGTTTATCTGTGAGTGATGGTAAAGTGGTATATGAGAGTCCAATAGTTTATTAGTGAGTGATCATAGAGTGGTATACGAGACCAATAGTTCATCAGTGAGTCAAGGTAAAGTGGTATACAAGAGGCCAATAATTTATCTGCGAGTGTGATGGTAAAATGGTATACAAGACCAATAGTTTATCTGTGTGAGTGATGGTAAAGTGGTATACGAGACCAATAGTTTCTCTGTGAGAGTGATGGCAAAGTAGTACACGAGACCAATAGTTTCTCTTTGAGAGTGATGGTAAAGTGAGTTTCTCTCCGAGAGTGATGGTAAAGTGGTATACGAATCCAATAGTTGATCTGTGAAAGTGATGGTAAAGGGTATACGAGACCAATAGTTTATACGAGTGATGATAAAGTTGTATACGAGTCCAATAGTTTCTGGGAGTGTGATCATAAAGTGATATATGAAAGGCCAATAGTTTATCTGCGAGAGTAATGGTAAAGTGGTACATGGTACACGAGACCAATAGTTCCTCTGCGAGTGATGGTAAAGTGGTATACAAGACCAATTGTTTATCTATGACAGCAATGGTAAAGTGGTACACGAGACCAATATTTTATGTGAAAGTGATGGTAAAGTCATATGAGACCAATAGTTTATGTGAGAGTGATAATAAAGTGGTACACGAGCCCAATAGTTTCTCTCCAAGTGATGGTAAAGTGGTACACTAGAGACCAATAGTTTATCTGTGAAAGTTATGTGAGAGTGATAATAAAGTGGTACACGAGCCCAATAGTTTCTCTCCAAGTGATGGTAAAGTGGTACACTAGAGACCAATAGTTTATCTGTGAAAGTTATGGTCAAGTTGTACACAAGACCAATAGTTTATCTGTGAGTGTGATGGTAGAGTGGTATATGAGACCAATAGTTTATCTGTGAGTGATTGTAAAGTTGTAAATTGGTATATAATGCCAAAAAAAAAAAAAAAGTGTTATAATTTGGGTAGGCAGGTATTTTTTTTAAAAAAAAACAAAACATTATATATAAATCAAATAATATTTCAAGCGCTTCAAAGTACTGCGCAAAACCGGCTCATGAGAAACGGGGTCGATCGGCCGACCAGAAACATATTTTTTTTTGGCCTGAGAGACCAATAGTTTATCTGTGAGAGTTATGGTAAAGTGGTGTATGAGATGAAACGAACAAGGCAAGAAGTTTGTAGTTGATGAATATGTGACAAAAAATATGTAAGATGAAGATGAGAATAATTGTGAGCCTGAGACTGAAGGATGACAGTAATGTTGGGACCCCCGTTATTTGGAAGCACTGTTGTAAATGGATAATTTTCAAGAACCCAAATTAGTGAGTACCATATATACTCGCATATAAGCCAACTCCAACCCCCCAAAACTGAGTAGGTAAAAACATTAAAAACTATATATAAAATTGCAAATATACACCAAATAGAGCGGAAGTGCTATCCCTGGATTATACAGGAGAATGCTTGATAACATTAACAGAAGTTTAAAATATGACTAAATAATACTCTCATACAGGTCGAGGTCGGAGAATTTTAATTCTGTACAAATTAAAATTCTCTAACCTGTATGTTATTATTTATTCATATATATATATATATATATATATATACATGCACACATATACTCTTCTAACCTGAACTCACAGGTCCTCATGTACTGAGGTGACCTGGGTAATGGCTTATATGGTGTTAGTACTGCTATAATAGATCTTGGCCCATGGATAGGCCGACCTCCCTTCATTCAGGTTTTTATATTTTCCTAAATTATTCAGCTTATACGCGAGTATATATGGTACCTAATTCTACCACAATGTTCCACGCCCTTACATTAGGAGGAGGGAGGGTAGGTGGCTCGTCGCGCGACAACGCATGAATGAAAATTATCAATGTTATTCTTATCAATTTACAAATTTGATAAATACGGACAGAGGTTTAAAGTTCACTACAAAGAACTATAATGACAACAGTGTTTTCCCGAGGGCCTTTTACCGTAGCGGGCCCACTACGCTATCGTTTCAAACTCTGACAACCCCGACGCTTTAGAACCTGCCGCTACGCTATGCTCTTGTGCGCTACGCTTTGATGTTTCCCACTACCCTTATAAAATTAATGTTAAACAAACATCCTGTCACCTAATTCAAAGCCCCACTCAAATGACACCTGTTCTTACCTCTTCTGGGGTATTTTATTAAGATAATCCAGGATAATTGCTCACTCCCTTAACCATTATTATGGCTTGCGTGACCGCCGGTGCGCGACCTTTGGTGAGGGTTTTGTCTGCACCTAGTCACGTGATTGGCCAGCAACAATGGAGTCTACTGGTAGTGTGTTATATATATGTCAGTCGTTTTCATTAACAGCCAAAGCAGTTACACCGATTAAATTAAAAATTATTGTGAAAAATGAACACACCACCTTCAAAGAAACGAAAAATTATCCAGCGCCCGGTAAGCCCCATGTTGGCCTGGTTACGACAATCAGAAATTGGCGTCACGAATAGTGCCAGCATGATTTCCAAAAAGAATGATATCAAGAAACGAAGGACGGGATTTAATAATGAATGGAAGACGTTATTCCCTTGGGTGGAAATTGCTGGATCGGATGGTAAGTTTTCCATATTGCTAACTTAAGTGAGTGCTGCCCTATTAATTTCTCTTTTCTGTCTATCCAAGTAATAAACGGAACAATTTTTATCTTCCAGTTTTACCTCTTTTGAAAAGATATAAATAAAAAGTATTCCTTTATAAATATAACTAAAATAATTTCATCCATATTCTTACTTATTATTCAGTGAAGTCATGACCTCAAAAGTTTATTCCACCCGGTCTATATCAAATTCTTGAAAATAAGACTATGTAATTACATATATATTTTGCAGATATGCTGTGTAAATTGTACCTGAAGAATTTTTCCATGGTAATTAACTTAATTAGGATTCAGGTATATTTGTCTCTTTTTTGTACATCCATTAATACATTTTATGTTCCATGTGAAAGGTCATTCTCCTCAATGAATAGAATTAAGAGTGTTTTAAGGAACAGGATATCACAGAGGGTACTGAACTACCTGATGACAATCAGTACTGAAGGACAACCCTTAAAAGACTTTAATTGTGATGTTGCAGTCAGTTTATATGGTGAAATGAAGAAAAGACGAATATAATTTATTTAAATTAAGAAATAAATGAGATATGCATTGTTGTTACTGTTATAACTTAGGTAAATAAAAAATACTATGTAAATATATGCACTTCTTTTTATTTCCTTTATATTAATTTGTTTCACTTTTATGACGTTAACACATGCTTTGTAAAACATTTTATGACCCAAACACGTGTACCCCGATGCTATCGAAAATTTCTGGGGAGATCACTGGACAAGCCCCGGTAGTTAGCATGAAACCACTGCATTTATAGGCATTTTCTCTTCAGTGTTTCCATGTGCTGACTCAATGGTTGTCCGGAAAAGAATGAGGACGCGATATAGAGCACTTGCCGATGACGTAGATCATACTGGGATGATGCACATGTTCTAAGAAATCTCTAGAACATGGAGTTGGTGCATCTAGCATGGAGGAGGTCTTTCCATGCAGAAAGGTAAAGTTTAATAATAGTGACAGGTAAGTTATTACCGACATTAAAATACTGTTTTCTCTATGTGGCATTTTATCACCTAATTTACAGCTTTGTGGCAGTGGTGTTATCTTAAGGGAGGTAATCCACAGTGAGAAGTATGATGACCATCCCTTAAAGAGAATTAGTTATCACAAGATTTTTAAGATGGCCACCATGGCCAGAGTCAACAATAATAATTTAAATCCACTGGGCATTTTACTCCCTGGTTTGGAACTAATTGCATTTTTTGAAATTCAGTGTGGAGTATTTTTGTGAATGCCACATAACACAAAGTTCTGATATAAGAATGAGTCTTAATCAGCAAGATGTTATTCATACTTTTTAAAATGCACAAAATGGCTTAGTAATCAATACTAATTCAGGGTGCATTGATTATATGTCCATTTTAGCAACTGTTCTTACTGTCAATAAGTATTATCATTTCAAATGTACATAAAACATCCTGGAACTTGTCCCGATATAATACTTTATACTGACTGAATGCACCCTATTAAAACATGACTGTTTATGGCAGGAGCAAATACACTGACAGCTTTGGACCAAATGCTTGAGATTAAATCGTTTTTTGTAAGCTGAACTTAATTTTCTGCATGCATTTTTAGTCAATTTGTTTGCATAAAATATACAAATATGCAGCTTGACAAGAGGTCTGATGGGTATCATGTTGGAGGTCTGATCAGCACCATTTTGATTTAGGACCAATTATATATCATAAGAGGTCTGCTAATGAAAACCCCACGACTCTGTTCAGAAAAAGTAGCTATAACAAGATTTTCAAGATGGCTACCATGGCAGCGATATTTAAGGTCTGATCAGCAATATTTTCATTTAGGACCAATTACTTAAGTATTTTAGCGAAAACTAGAGCTGAAACAAATGCCAAATTTTCGTGTTCAAATATTCATTGCATGTATTCAGACAGGAATTTAATATTTGTTGATGTTAATATAATGGCAGGGTTGCATCTAGGATTTAGCAAGTTTGGGCCCTGTTCTCCCCCCCCCCCCACATTTGAAAAGAGGGGCCAATCTGATTAAATTTGGGGCATCTATAGGGCATAAAAATGTAACAAAAAATGAAGAACAAGAGTGCAATAATATTTAGTACTTTCTCCAATAACTAAATCAAACACAGCTGCAATGCAATCATGAAAAAAGCAGTCCATTACTATTTTACAAAATGTTCCGAGGAAAAGTGTGTCTAACTTGCATGTCTGCTTGTAAAGTTAGATTAAAGTTTACGACAGCCTAAGATTTTTAAAAATTGACATTGATCTAGTCAGATGAGGTTAGGATGTGTGCACAGTGTTGATAATTGTCTAAATATAAATGTCTATCAGGAAGTTAAAGCAATAAAACATGTACCCAAGAAACTCTGGTCAAATTGCAGAAAGATACTACAAAGGCACCAAAAAATCTTACATACATCTCAGTCTTTCTCCTTCTCTTACAAACACATCCACCCACACACACACACACAGTGACACCAGAATATATTATAATAGGGGTTTGATCTGGCAGTGTATCCCATTTTATTTTAACAGGACAACTCAACATCGAAAATGTAGACCAAGATCTGTCATATGATGATGTGCCAGACTTACTATCATTAATGTCTACGTTGATCATAATCTTACACTATAAGACATCAACCCTGATATGCATCATGTGGGCGTGGAGAGTATACTGCCATAGTACAATCAGTGCTGTGTAGCTCTGTTCTGACCACATTCACTGGGGTACTTGAGGCCAAATTTTCAAAAATATCTCATATAGTTGGAAGCTCATATTTACACTTGCACAGACTAGGGTCTAATTGCTTTATTCATACTATACTTATTCTGATGCCTCTTTCCTTATCAAGGTCAATCCAGACCCAATGAAATGGTTGCATTTTTCAAACTCTGTTAACTGCCATTTCAGTTGGGTGAAGAGCAATGGTTGAACTAGGGGTGCATTTTCTTTAATGAAACAAATACATCTAATCATATTCAGCCGAATGTGATTAGACATGTTCGTTTCATTAAAGAAACTAAAGCTTTTAGTCCAACAAAATTCAGCATTCCTCTGCTACCATTGCTCTTTAAGCAACTGAAATGGCGGCCAACAGTCTGAAAACAACCATTTGACTGCCTGGATTTTACCTCAATAAGAAAAAAGGCATCAGAGGAAGTTTAGTGCAAATAAAGCAATTAAAATCTAAGCTGTGCAATATCCAATCAGAATTCAGCTTGTAACACACTGAAACCAATGACGCAATTGAAAGGTCCACTAGAATAATACTGTATATGAGCCAAGCGGGTAATTTCTACATTTCTTGGAAATAAAGCGCACGATTCATGAAAATGTGCACCCAATCTTTATTTGTGCATGATTATGCCCACACATTCAGAAATTTTGTGCTAAATTTTAAATTTTAGTGGGATTTTCACAATCGCACATCCTAGATGCAATCCTGTAAAGGTATCAAATCCATCTTCTTTTCTTTGCTTACTTGGGTATTTACTGACACACCCCACCCACTGCTTGCCAAGCTATATTGAAAACACTGAACTCGGTCATCTAAATCTAATTAAATGACATTTATGGGATCTTGAGTAAACTGTTTGAGGATTCAGACTAAATATCAAAAGAATGTAGGTGTTATTTACCCAATTTATGTAGGTGTTATTTACCCAATTTATGTAGGTGTTATTTACCCAATTTATGATCAAACTCAGTAGGACCATAAATGCTGCTGATGGTAAAGGTCAGAAACTCGATTACTTCTTCTGTTAAATGCGAGGAATATCTCAAACAATTTCTCCAGGAAGTGGTTTATTTACAATTAAAATCTCAGACATGTTGATTGCAGGTCTCCGGATTTTGTCATATATGATGGACATGTCCAACAGGATCGACTTTTTCTGCAAAGTCACAAGAGACTCATATTCAGACCTGATAAATAATTGTTTTAACTGAAACCTGTACATGGTTATTAACCTCATCATATAGTTGTGAAATGATCTAGTGGTTTCTATCAACAGTATATGTTACCTCTACAAGGGCCAGGTACGCGAGAACCAGTCCAGTGCTTTAACCAAGTCAGTGATCTCCCCAGAAATTATTTATATCATCAGAGTAAGTGTGTTAGGGTCATAAAACATTTTAAAAAGCGTGCGTTAACATCATAAAAGTGAAATAAATTAAGATTATTGAAATAAAAAAGTGCATATATTTACATAGTATTCTTTATTTACCTAAGTTATAACAAGACTTAATGTCCATCTCATTTGTTTCTTAATTTAAATAAATGATATACGTCTCTTCTTTTCGCCTTATATACTGACTGCCACATCAACATTAAAGTCTTTTAAGGATTGTCCTTCAGTATTGATTGTCATCAGGTAGTTCAGTACCCTCTGTGTCAACCTGTTCCTTAAAACACTCTTAATTAGATTCATTGAGGAGAATGACCTTTCACGATCTCAAAAAAAATGGAGCATACAATTTATGAATAGATGTACAAAAAGAGACAAAACTACCTGAATCCTTGTTGTATTGTTTAATTTCTTCACTGAATCAATGTCAGAAAGCTTAAATGTTGTTCAAAAGTTTAAATTGTTTTATTTATCTGCGGCTAACACAGTTAGCCCCCCACCCCCACCCCAGTAGATCTGAACCATAATAAAACTTGCCATCCGATCCAGCAATTTCCACCCAAGGGTATAACGTCTTCCATTTATTGTTAAATCCCGTCCTTCGTTTATTGATATATTTCTCTGTGGAAATCATGCTGACGCTATCGGAATCACTGCCACTATTGGTGACGCCAATTTCCGATTTTCGTAATCAGGTCAACATGGGGCTAGCCGGGCGCTGGATAATTTACATTTCTTGGAAGGTGTAATATGTGTAACTGCTTTGGCTGGTAGTGAAAATGACTGAAATATATATAACACACTACCAGTAGACTCCTTCGTCGCTGGCCAATCACGTGATTATGTCTGTGCAGACGAAACACACACCAAAGGTTGCGCACTGGCAGTCGTGCAAGCCAGGTACAAAAGATAATGGTTAAGTGAGTGGGTAATTATCCTAAATTATGTTAATAAAATACCCAAGAAGAGGTAAGAACAGGTGTCATTTGAGTACCGTATTTGCTGGCCTATAAGTCGATACTTTTTGACCAGGAAGTCTGGGCTTTGTCTTATACTCCGAATCGACTTATATATGGATTATGCCATTGAAATTGCTTTACCGTATGTTAATGTAACTTTTCGTACGTGAAAATTGTTGCATACAATGTACCAATAAATAATACCTATAAATAATACATGTACAGACCATCTTAATAATTTTCCCAAATAATCTGGAATAGCATAGTGATACCATTAATATTCATGAAACCGGAAGTTACTAGCGAAAGTGACGAAGCCAAGGTGTTGATCTGGCCTCGTCTTATACTCTGCATCGACTTATAGGCCGGCAAATACGGTAATAGGGCTCTGAATTAGGTGACAGGATGTTTGTTTAACAGATTAATTTTATAAGGGTAGTGGGAAACATTAAAGCGTAGAGGCACAAGAGCATAGCGTTGCGCAGGTTCTAAAGCATCGGAGGTTGAAATGATAGCGTAGTGGGCCCGCTACGGTAAAAGACCCTGGGGAGAACACTGCAAGTTTAGGAGCAAACCATTCAGTTTTATACGTAAAGAAGAATCCCAACAAACAGTCAAGTTAATGCCAAAACAAAAAACTATAAATAATCGCTGCACAAAATAAAATATATGCCAATAACTATCCCTTTGTAGTAATGCAAAGAAATAAAAAGAGAGTAGCAGGCTTTACTGTAACAGCAAACACTCAACCCCTACAACTTAAATGGTTCTGTTCCATAGTCATGTCAACTGGCCCATGTTCATCTTAGTGGTATGAAGCTGACATCTGCATTAACTGATTTTTAAGAATAAAAAAAAGAATTGTGAATTTTTTTAGGAATATTGGTAATTCCATAGCTGTGTAACGACTTCAAAACTAGAAAAGAAGACCAAATGTGGAAATATATTGGAGTTAACTTTCCAAAGGTGATCGATGGGCGGGTGGTGGTAATGCATGTGGGATTGACTACAACTGTTCCTATTGGAACAAATGACTAACAACAGTTTACCTATATTTCTGAGCTCTGGCTGACTGACACACTAAGGTGTTGTCGACTTTAATACAAGCCCTGTTCTATGCCATGCCCTTCATCAACTTGCCATATTACATGCTATCTTTTCAAGAGTGCCAGAATGACAATGCACAGAAATAGTGATGTTATGAGCAATGTAACCATTCAGTTTTTATATTATGATTATATTATGAGTCTGAATTTTAAATAGTTCACATACATTTAAATATTTTTACTATAAACAGCGCGATAACTATCACTTTTTATAAGCAATGTGCAGAGTATTTTCTGTAACACATTTTAAACAATAAAAACGTAAACCCATTCAATAATACTAAAGCCCTTTGGTGATCGACCAATAATTTGAAATGTCGTTTAATCCATGTCAATCACACTGGGAACAAATGCCAACTGCCACTTCGTGGTACGTTCAAAACTCATAAAAGAAACTGATTTAAACACCCACCCACCCCTTACTACCATCTCACCTTCTGGTAGGTCCTCTAAAGATTCGAATGTTATCTCAAATTGGAAAGGATTTAAGAATGGTGAAGGGTTGTCTAGAACAACGACATTAATTATATTAACTTTGGCCATCGTTTTCACTGACAGGCCCTAAATATTTATAAAGAAACAAGAATAATTTCATTAACGTAAGAAGATGATAGTGCTGTCAAGAATGGCGCCAACTACGTGCATTGTGCTACGGCTTCTACAATTGGTCACTCTTGAAGCTGTGTATTACCCTGCTTCTCATTGGCTTTCTCTAAGATGTCAGTAATATCGATTTCTTGATACACCCATTCTGGATAATTATGAAATTCCCAAAATGTATTCGACGAGTCAGCAACATATACAACCAGAACAAAAAGTAGTAATGGTTGTAGTAACAGTAGTAGTTGTAATAATAATAATAATAATAATAATAATAATAATAATAATAATAATAATATTAATAATAATATTGCAGTGCAGTACTCCAGTAGAGCCGAAGTTTCGTAGTTAAGACAAGATTTATTTAAGATCGGCGTGACTTAAGACAACAATTCAACAGAGTGAATTTCTAAATAAAAAATGAATCCCGACAACAAGAGAGTCATATCTTACTTAAAATAGAACCCAGAAATGCTTATGCTAGCGTGAATCACATTTATTTAAACATTCATTATGTACCAAATGATGAGGCTGTCTAGCTCAGTATCAGTATGATTACCACAGGGTTCGAATGCGAGACTATGCTTTCAGAATTAATGCCCGGTTTTAAAAAGGAAAAAAATTGTATCAAATGTGTGGGATGAAATTTTAAAAGTTTAGCCGGTCCGATTTTCTTCCAATTTTGTTTAGAGAAAGGCAAATTCAGTAAATCTCAATTTGAGTATAGTTATCAGTACATTCGTTTGTCAGAACAGGAACAGGGCAAACTACAGAATTTCGGCTTTTTAGTAAGCATTTGTTTTAAGAGACCCACAATTTAATTTTCGGGGGATGGGGGGCTATTTTTCTTCTTCTTTTTCCTCAAGATGATTTATTTTTTCAAGTAATATAATGGATATTATAATTTGTTCTTCTACAAATCAGAGCAAGAATATGTTTTTTAAGGTATTTGGAGCCGGAATTTGTTTCGAAACAATTCCAGGTCCCCACCCATTTACCCCATTTCGAAAATTAAAGGGTTGGCCTTTAAGTCTACGAGCAAGTTGTGAACTGGTGTGTAATAATTCGACTTAAAATTACGATACAATAATCAGCTAGACAGTTAGAGACTGTTATTTTGGATCGTACTAGACCGATAAATCAGCTCTCCAAACCTGTGCTGATACTGATGGTCGTCCATCAGTATCAGCGCAGGTTTGAAGGGTTGATTTATCGGCCTAAGATCGTATCAGCAGAGACATATATACGATGTTTGATTGAAAAGTTCTAGAATACATTCATTTATCTTATAAACAAAGCAATCCAATGTCATAAGAATTCGCCCGTCTATAATTGAAAACGTCCCAATTTCGAACGTGACGTCATATTTAAATTGATTACGTCATCTTTTTGTACGCCATATATGTAGACGCGGTGGCATGTTTTGAACAGAGACTGGTTATCACCTTTTATGCAAAATTAGGCCAATCCTTTACACAGATAAAAGCTGACCTGGATGCTGTTTATCGACTTAAAGCACTTGCTAAATCTAGAATCAGTAGATTCATGAAACGTTTTAGTGATGGTAGGGAGACTGTTAAAGATGATATTTAAAAAAAGGAAGAGCAAGGACATCTCTTTCAAAAGAATAGTCGATTCTGTGGAAATATATGTGAAGGAAGACAGACGTGTAACTCTCAGAGAGGTAGTAGACAATTATGATATTTCATACGGAAGTGCAGAAGACATTCTGGTCAAGGAATTTAGAATGTAGAGGTTTGTGTCCGTTTGGTGCCCAAGTTGCTTGATAAAGAACAAATGGGCTTTGAGTAAACATCTGCATGGAATTATTTTACAGGTAAAACGTAGAAGGCTATAATTTCTTAAATACGATCATTACAAGTGATGAAACTTGGATACACTACCTTGAACCCGAGAGTAAAAGACAAAGCAGTCATGGGAAACACACAAGTTCCCCATCGCCTATCAGAGCATGCCTTTCCAAATATGCTAGAAATGTTATCTGTATTATGTTTTTCAACAGAAGGAATAATTTTGAACCACATGGTACCAGAAAACACCACAGTAAATGGACAATACTATACCACAGTAAATGGACAATACTATACCACAGTAAATGGACAATACTATACCACAGTAAATGGACAATACTATACCACAGTAAATGGACAATACTGTACCACAGTAAATGGACAATACTATACCACAGTAAATGGACAATACTGTACCACAGTAAATGGACAATACTATACCACAGTAAATGGACAATACTATACCACAGTAAATGGACAATACTGTACCACAGTAAATGGACAATACTATACCACAGTAAATGGACAATACTATACCACAGTAAATGGACAATACTATACCACAGTAATTGGACAATACTATACCACAGTAAATGGACAATACTATACCACAGTAAATGGACAATACTATACCACAGTAAATGGACAATACTATACCACAGTAAATGGACAATACTATACCACAGTAAATGGACAATACTATACCACAGTAAATGGACAATACTATACCACAGTAAATGGACAATACTATACCACAGTAAATGGACAATACTATACCACAGTAAATGGACAATACTATACCACAGTAATCAGATATAGTTACGTGAGGCTATTGTCAAAAAGTGTCCAAACCTACTGAGGAGTGGCTTCATTTTGCACCAGGATAAAGCCTCCGCACACACATACAATTTTGTAACGGAGACCTTACAAAAACTTGGCGTTGAAACTCTAATCAACCATCATAGAGTCCAGATTTAGTTCCTTGTTACTTCACTGGTACTGCATTTTGTGTCGCAAAAAATGGTATTTAGTGTCGCAATCAAAAAAGTTTGGGAACCACTGTTCTATATGATCCATTATTGAATCACACGCACCCACACGCAAAACATAGAAGTATCTGATAAGTACAGATAGGAAAAATCCAATGTCGCATGGAATTTTAATCTATTTTTCTTCTTAATCGTATTTTTTACATTTAGAAACATTACTTTTGGCGAAAAAGTGGTACGACTATGACCTCACCAACCATACTGCTCGCGACAGCCTTGCAGGTGATGGTGTTGAAAGTTCTCTCGGCATTGGTTGTGATTCTGGTATATTACTACTGGTGGTGGTGTAATAGTTGGTGCAGTGATAGGTGTAGAGTGGTGCTTCTAATGCTAGTGAATGTATTTTAGTGATAGAATTTAAATTAAAAAACAAAATTTACTGTATGCTTCTTCAGGAACAAATATTTTTTAAAGAAACGGATGATGTCTATATATTTATAAACAAATACGTCATTGACATCACGTCATAAATGGTATGCATTATCATAACAATCTCATATGTAAAACGGGATCAGAAAGATGCACGAGAATCTCTAATAAAAACTGAATCAGTGAAATCACAATATTAGACAAGTGCATCTTTCTGATCCTGATATATATATATATATATATATATATATATATATATATATATATATATATATATATATATATACATACCCAAAATCCTCTTACAAGATGGAGAGAATACTGATATTTTCTATTTTAAATTAACTAACTATAGATTCGGATTTCAATATAAAAATCTATGACTGTAGAGATTTTGTAAAGTTAAAAGTAACAATTTATATTGATAATTTTATATTTTTTAAAAACATATTGTATTTAAGAAACTGTTTATAAAAGCACTGGATAAATGAACTTTTTGGATGACAGTGTAGTGGTGGTGGTAGTAGTAGTAGCTGGTGTAATATAAAACAGCATCATCAATTTTACTAATAATTTTAAGATCATAGGTCTAAGAAAGTGTTCCTAGATTTTTTAAACACCCACTTCTTGAGTTTATAACTTTCACTTCCGCTGGCTACTAGCAGACAGACAACAATAATTCGCTAGTGTCTGTTGCCTATGATAAAAAAAAAAAGATGTAAACACAGATGTTATCAGCGTAAGTCTATGCAATGACTGTCAGTTATACAAGATATTTATACAGATTTAGGCCAGGTAAAGTTGCACATGGTCAGAATAAACATTTACAGCTTGAAATCGGTGCTCATGTCATTGGACTAGGACGACTTTTTTTTTTTTTTTTTTTTTGTGACAAATTTAAATTAAAATCGCTGTAAAGTCCGTTTGTCAGGGTGAGTTATTTTGAAATAAAAAAAGACAGAAAGAAAAACAGAGAAGACACCAACTTTTGGAAAGACTATTCGCACGGCCGCAGTGTGCCCACAATAGAAAAGACTATCCGTATGGCTTCCGCTCAATGCATCAGGGACGAGTCCAAATATTCCAAATGATGTAAACTCAGCTAAACATAACGTATATCCATCAATACCATTACAGGTTTGGTGGCCGATTTATCGAACTAAAAAACACCATAAAAAAAGGAAATTGTTCCTTTCTGTCTATTTCATATGGCGGCTGTGTACTACATTTTACAACGACTATCCGTCCGCTAACAATATTCGCATTGCGACCAGTGACTGTCTCACAGTTTGGATTATAATAATTATGATATGGTGTGCAAACAATTAGAGACTTATATGTGAATAGGTGCTTTTCCCAAGGACACACCAAGGCAGCAGACTGATCAAGGCAGGTAGCGAACCCACTACCCTTGAATTATGAGTCCAATGCTCTATCGACTGAGATACAGCGGCTCCACTGATGACATTTTAAAACAAATAATCTCATGAAAATATTTTGGTGCTTCACAAAAAATAAATAGTTTAATGGTACAATGATTTTAATAACTGTGGCTAAAAAAGAGAGATTCTGCTTTTTAATAAAAATCATGTGTAAGTATTTGATGCAAGAAGGAAAATAATAGAAGCAATCTGGAATATGACTGCATTGGCTCTTCATTTGTGGACTATAATAAAAGAAAGAATATGAGAAACACACTGTGATCTTTTATGTTTTATTCCATCCACCACTTTACAGTCATTTGCTTAACATTTTCATGCACAATGAAATGCATACACCGATAGCCATCCTCTAGTCCAGCCTTTTTATAGCACTGCCACATCAAATATACATGTATTCGAAATTTTTTCTCAAGAACCGCGAGACAGAAGTATTTTGATGCACACTTGATTAAGAAATTGTATGATGATGTACCACACAAGAAAATCTTGGACTTTTTGGAGGGAATGCAGTTTGTAAAACAAATTTAGACTTGATATTTTAAGGATTTGACATGTGTTACCTTTATGTTTTATTTTATATACCTTTTATAGAATCTGAACATATTTATGCTTTATATTCTGTCTTCTTGTACTTCATGCTTACATTTAATTTGAAGGGTTTATCTTCCTTAAATTTGTGTAATTTATTTTTACATTTTTCAAATTTTTCTTTTAGTTGGCACCATATAGCTACTATTGTGCTGAAGTGCCATTAAAAGTTACTAGATACTTACATAATACCAAGAACTGAGGAGCGAGAGTACTAGACACTTGTTTAGATTTACCGTAGACCTGTTGTTGTTCATCCTTTAAGTTTGAAGATGACCATGACATCACAAACTGGTTTGGTTTATGTAAGCATGTGAGTGCCTGATCAGGCCAATTTGTGCTCCGAACTGTCTCTGGCACACTGGACAGGAGATGCCATTCGGGGTTGCTTGATCAACAGGGGCTATGCTGCAGTTTTGAGATTCATGCTGCTCACACTTCTGCACTACCTCTGCAATTCTCCTCAGCTCATAGTCTGTAGCTCCAATATGGATAAGACCGCACCAGGTGGGTACAATCCTGTGTGAGTTCTTCTCAAGACTCGGGGTCAATGTTGAAGTGTTTCAAGGATGACTTGATTAAGTCTTTGGAGCATTTCCTCAGACCCGAGATTGCTTTCCCTCCTACAGCTCTCAATAAAAGATCTTCTTTGGTAGTCGCTTGTCGACATCCTGGTGATGTGGCCTGCCCAGCTCAGCTGTGATTTCATCAGCAGAGTGTGGATGCTTGGAATGCCAGCACATGTGAGAACTGCGGTGTCTGTTACCCTGTCCTGCCATCTTATCCTCATCAGTTTCCTCATTGGCTGTACAGTTCTTCAACAAACGTCTGTTTCACACTCTCCCGTTTCAATTTGGATATGTTGAGCTTTTTGGACACTTTTTTGCCTTATGGATGTCTGCTAGGCTGATTCCGGATATTGAGCTTGCAGACTATGAGCCTGTGGTCAGTTCAGCATTCTGCACTTCTCATGACCTTCATCACTCAGACATCTTGCCTGTCTCTCCTCCTGAGGATGACATAGTGAGATGCCTCAGTAGGAGGAGTCTGTTGTTGTTGCGTTTGCCAAAACCATTTTTGCCGATGAAGCCCAGTCATGTCTGGGAATCTGCACCAACTCTAGCAGAAGTCACCAGGATGATGAGCTTGTCTGCCTTCAGCACTTCTATGATAAGAGACTCCAGGTCTTCGTAAAATTTGTCCTTGATCTCATCTGGGTTGGTCATGGTGGGTGCATGAGTGCTAATGATTTTGTTGCATGTCTTTTTCCAGATAGTGGGAATCTCATTGTATGAGTCTGTCATTCACTCCCTTTGGGAGATTTGTGAACTTGCTGACTAGCTGTGATTTGATGGCAAACCGAACACCAGCTTCATATTGCTCTTTACTGTGGCCACTCCAGAAGAAGGTGTAGCCAGCTCCTATTTCAGTGGGCTGTCTTTCCTCAGCTAGGCAAGTTTCACTCGGGGTCACTATCTGGATGTTGAATCTGGCTAGTTCAATACCATATAGAGCTGTTCTTCTCTCTGGTCTATCTGCTGATGTAGTGTCCGTTAGCGTGTGCACATTCCAGGCACTGATTGTGAGTGGCATCACCTTTGTCTTGTGTGATTTTTTCCACTGAGGTGGGTTCCCCATCAGACTTGATATGCTGAACAAGATTATGATGAAGCAAGCAATGTTTAGAACATTTTTTCTAGCCTCTACTTGTGCTATGGAGGTAAGCAGTGAGATCCTAAATAGAGCTGCTCTGTTGCCCAGGGGGCTGCTGAGTTCCACTGCTGCTTCAGTTCAGTGAAGAGCAAACATATGCCCTGAGCCACCTTTGTGCAGGTCTGCAGTTACAGCTCCCAGGGTATCCACATCTGCCACATTGCCACTTGCCATTGCCACAGGACTTGAAGGTGTCTGGTGGGGGTGAGGGGGATTATATCATGACTTTTATGTGAGTTAGATTTAAGTAAGGGAAAGTTGTGCAGTCACCCTAACTCTAGTCCAGGCCTGTCTGAATCCAGTGGCAAGACAATGTCGAGATGTTTGGGGATGAGTCCAGATGTAGTGGATGTCCATTAGGTCCTACTGCACCTGAGCTGATGCTATGTGCTGTCCACAGCTCTTGCCATCTGCCTTCATAGCTGGGGGGATAAGCATATCTGCTTTGCAGCCTGATCTACTAGCAAGGACTTTACAGTGGGAGCCAGGTGTAGCTGTATACTCTGGGTCAACAGTCGCAGGTTGTACTGTCTACTGTTTCTTATGGTAGCATGCGTAGCCTGATCTGACTGTAGACTTACTGTTTATAAAAAGACTCTACTAAGCGCACGCTGCTGTATTTTCTTAACAGCTCCAAAAATTCTGTATAACTGCTAGTTTGGGCATCTGACAAGTTTGAAATTACTATATTTAAGGGTGAAAGTGATGAAAAACGTAATCAAATTATTATTTTCAGTAGGAGTTAAACTAATATACTTATTTTAAGCTGATGTAGATACGGCTTCATTTGGAACAGTATGTTCTTTCAGTCCATTTGACACACACCACAATACTGTGTTTCCAAATATCCAGCAAATATTGTTTTATTGTCAGTTAAGTTGCTACTGTTCCACTAACTCATTACATTTTGACCCAATTATTATTTTATTAAGGACTTATTTTTTATGACACATGAGAGTTTAAACACTGATTTCACACCATCTGGTAGGTCAAAGGACTTTAAATCAATTTGTTATGATAGGCTCAAAAACTGTTACAAATATCAAAATGATGATGATAAACATGATGATTATTGTGATGATGATGATGATGACAATAATCATCATAATCATAATCATCTTTTGAAATCCAGCAGAAATACCTACTATTATGCAGATTTAGTTGTGAAATGACTTTCAGTGATCAATATTATTGTATTTGCTGTTTAAAAGTGGAGTATCTATTTATAATAGTTCTTTTCTTCTTTAACTAGTACTGTATTACAGATGCCTTGTATATCACCAAAATTACTAAGCCAAATGTTTGCCAAGGCTATAAAATTTATTTCTGATGGTACTTGCATTGAATGCTCATGATATGTGGTATTGTATTTTTTAATGGCTTTAAACAGGTATCACTGGCTGAACTTCTTTATCTACTCTGAACTGGTGGTTGGGTAGGTTTTGGTTTCAGAGGCTGTAAATCCAAATTATTTCCTGTTTATTGTGATCCTTTGTGTCAATTTATTTATTCTGTGTAAAGAAAGGTATCACAATTAATTCATTCCAATCTTTACAGTCCCATTACCCCCCCCCCCCCCCCCCCCCCCGAAAATGAAATGGTTGGTCCCTAACCTCACTTCATTTCTCAGACCATATTACAAATCCAAATTCATTTTTCAGTAACAAATTGTTTTAGTGTTTGGTTTTGTGACAACAAGAGACATTTTCATTCAGCAGTTTTTTAATGTTTAGTTTGAAACATCAGTGCTAAAAATAACATCAAAGCTCAGCATCATAGTTGCTGGTCAGTGTCTCATGTAGTTCCTGACTGACCATTGTTAACTCAAGGCATGTGTAGCAGCTGACTTCAGAGTAAGAATGCCACTCCTCAGCTGGTGCCTGATGATACAGTCATGGAAAAAGTGACAAAAATCACTTTGTTAATGACATGAACAGCCATTGATAGAGCACAGCTGTCAATACAGTATAGATGAATTCTGCGCATTTAAAAGTTGTTATACCATCAAATAATCAATGTCATTTTCCAAGTTTGTGGATAAAGCTAACGAACATTTTCAAGCATAACTCATGTAGCTGTTTTTCTTAATATATCAATATGTGATGCCTGTTACTCTTATTGAATAAACTTTAGAAAGAACATAATGTCATTATATCCTTTGTACTTCATGATAGATGTATGCCATAAATGGTATGGTGTTCGTTTGTAATCACTATTGGTCATAATTATTAGTCTAAAGTTTATTTTCATTTTC
This sequence comes from Margaritifera margaritifera, assembly GCA_029931535.1. Taxonomy (NCBI): domain Eukaryota; kingdom Metazoa; phylum Mollusca; class Bivalvia; order Unionida; family Margaritiferidae; genus Margaritifera; species Margaritifera margaritifera. The sequence goes on along the minus strand of JAQPZY010001621.1, from coordinate 302,410 downwards.
AGAAATTATTATTGCCACATTTGCCTCTGACATTGATACAGATTGGTAAATTTAATTAAGCTGTTTACTTCATAAAAACTTGTTTCAAATCTTATCTAAAGTATGAATGCAATAATTGATGTCATGCATTTGTGATACAATTGGGATTTTCATTTTTTAGTTGTATACTACTTTAATAGTTTGTTAAAAAGGGGGTCTGGGAAATGAAATGGAAATGACAGGGAAGCCATTACAAAGTCATAACCAGTAAAACAAGCACTTTTATGAAACATCATTTTTTGAGAAAGAAGATTGAAGTTACCGCTTGATGCAGAACAGTGTAAATTTCTGCTCATGTATATGCTAACAGGTACATGTACATGTAGTCAATCAACAGGGATGTATGTTGTAGCTAGGTAGTTTTTCTGATGTATACTCTGTTATGCATAAGGTGTGTGTGGGGGTATCCAAGAAATTTAAAACATGTTTGTTTTTATATTACATTGCATATGTTTGTCTGTACATATGCCATATGCCTAGCTAGGCCACTAATAAATACCACAAGCAGTGTTACTGCTGTATACTTTGTACAGGCAAAGGAATGAAATTGACACCTGCCATGGTCAGGTTTACAAAATTGGTATCTCTCCAATCAGTTTGTTTAGTGTGTCAACTCATGGGGTGAATGCAATAAAATCAGGGGTGCAATAAAACACACAATGGCTGAATAAAATCTGCAATGGAGTTCCACTAGATTGAGTGGACATCCACCCATACATTGTGGACATCCACCCATACATAGAGGACACTTAAATATCTTGCCCTGTGCCCATGTCCATGATATTTAGTGGGCAATCTGAAATCCTGATGCCAGTACTGTACTTTAGCTAGTAGACTGTCAAAAACACTTCAGTATATTCAGAGTTTGTACTTTTCAAAAATGGAGATAAAATATATAGTAAAATTTCATTGCAATATATATCTCTCAACATTGGAATTGTGCAGTTTTAAAACACTTTTAGGTCTTTGTATATGTTCATATTTTGTCATGTAAGTAATAAAATAAATAATAATCTTTAAATTTATGAGATTATTATTAATGAAATTCCAGTGATTTAATTCACTTATTTACATAATTACAGTTCAGTTTGTGAAAGTCTGCGGTGGGGAATGGGATAAGAATGGAAGTATACGAGTCAGTTATCTGAAGCTTGCTTTTGATATTATTCAAATGATTGTTTCTTTCTTCACTAATTTCATTTTCTTCATTCCCCCTCTACTCCCAGTACTCTCAGTACATGTACCATAAATTGTACCATTTGGCCTTAATTTTTTTTTTCTTCTATTGCTGTGGATCTAACTGTGATGGAATTGGAGTAATAATAAAGTATATGTACCCTGATATAAATTCAAACTGACATCCCGGAAAAAGGAAAGTATATCACAAAGTAATCTATTGCGAATGACAGCAAGGCAATATTGCTAAACCTGCCCTGACTGCAGAGGTTACATAACTTGTTAAATGGTGTTAAAATAAAATTATATAGCATACAGATATCACATGCAAAATAAGTTAAATGTAGATTGTGCACTGAAAGAAACTTACCTTACCCATGGATTTGATTCATTTCAAACTGTTCTTACTGACCAGCAGTCAATAATAAATATTTGAAGGACTAAAGGCTAACTAAATTTGCAGCTGTGTGTTGACTACATACATATATTAAGGATGCAAAAGATAATTTTATGGCACAAAAAGCATTAATCAGATGTAAGTCTTCATTTTCATACTTTTGGAACATGTTTCCAATTTGGGATACGCATTAAAGATAACATGGGGGTGGGAAGGAGGCAAACAGCAAAGTAGTTAATTCTGATAAATGGTTTATAGTCTTCGAATTGATCTTCCAACTTTAAAATTTTCTATTGGGATGACTAATTTATTGTTCTACACACTAGTCTAGGGTGTTATTCATTGATTCCAATTTTTCTTCATTTTCTCTTGAAGAGCAATTCTACTACAAGAACAATGATCTTTAGAATAAGTTGATTGTTTTCATTTGTTTCTGTTGGTAGCTTTGAGAAATTACAAAATCTTCATCTATTTGTTATTCTCTTCAACTGCATAAATTATATGGAATTTAGTCTCCATTGGAAAAACTTTCCTTTTTTGACTTGATGAGATCAGAGGATCCATTGTGAATTAGGAACTTGTACATGTAGAAGTAACATAAATTTAGCAAGTATAGGCACTCAGAATTATTATTTATGAAAAACAACAGACTTTGATGTAATAATAGTAGGAAATGCTCAGAGTTGGCAAGTTGTCACAGATGGTTTTGCACTGATTCTTTAGCACAAGAATACTTTGTAAAATCTGATAATTCACAAAAGCTATTTAATTTTATGTGGATATTAAATAAGAGACTGATGAGACCATGGACAATAACATAACAATAACATGCTGTAAGAAATGAATACAAGAAACATCCACTTATATGTAGATAACTGTAATTTGAGTAATTTTACAACTTGCCAGATAATTTAAAGTGAACATGACACTCAGACACAACAACAACAAAAATCTGTTGCTCTGTAATGGGATAGAAGCAAAAGGCCAGTCCAGATATTGAATTTATTAGCTGCAAACCTCCCAAAAGATGCTCACACAGTTGTCCTTCACTATGGACATTAATATTGGAAAATAACAAAAAGTGGAAGAGAACAACTTGTTGTTCAAACTGTATCCACAGAAGTTAATTACCGTATATACTTGTATATAAAGCCAGGTCGAAATGCAGTTTGCAGTTGGTATTGCCTTATAAGTGAGTATATACGGTAAATATTGTGACCTGCATCTATGTAGCTTTACTGGATGGTCATGAAAATGGTGCTGATCTAACATCCCCACCACCACGATGACCATCTTGAAAATCTTGTTATTGCTACTTATCCTGAAAAGATGATCATATCAGCAAGGATTTTCAGTAAAAGACTTCTTATGAGGTCTAGTTGGGCCTATATGAAAATGGTGTCCCATCAACATCTCGGCAGCCATTTTGTAAATTTTGGTCAATGCTACTTCTCCTGAATGGATGATCATATTGACATGAGATTTTCAGTAAAAGACTTCTTATGATGTCTAGTTGGTCCTAAATGAAAATGTTGCCACTTAAACATCCAGTAAGACTTCTTATGATGTCTAGTTGGTCCTCAATGAAAATGTTGCCACTTAAACATCCAGTAAGACTTCTTATGATGTCTAGTTGGTCCTAAATGAAAATGTTGCCACTTGGACATCCAGTAAGACTTCTTATGATGTCTAGTTGGTCCTAAATGAAAATGTTGCCACTTGGACATCCAGTAAGACTTCTTTTGATGTCTAGTTGGTCCTAAATGAAAATGTTGCCACTTGGACATCCAGTAAGACTTCTTATAATATCTGGTTCTACTAAATGAAAATGTTGCTAATCAGACCTCCAGTATCATGGCCATAGTGGCCATCTTTTAAATCTTGTATTTGCTACTTCTCCAGAGTTGATGGTCATGGCGTTTTTTTTCCTAAAAGACTTCTTTTGATATGCAGTTGGTTCTAAATGAAAATGGTGCCAATTGGTCCTACAATATGGTCATCATGGTGGTCATACTGAAATTTTTTTATCTCTACTTTTCTTGAACAGATGATGCAGTAGATATGGGGTTTTCACTGAGAAACTTCTTATGATATCTAGTTGATCCTAAATAAATCCATGGTGCCATTTTAAAAATCTTGTTTTCACTGCACCTATTAAAAGGATGGTTGTATCGACATGGGGTTTTCACTGAAACATTTTTCACTATATGTAGTTGATCCTAAATAAACATGATATCAGTGTGACCTCCCAAAAGATTTAAACTCTTATAACAGCAGCTTCTCCTAAATAGATGGTCATACTGACATAAAAAACCCCATAAAAACCCTACTTCTCTTTTTGCACAATTAGTTTTTCTATATTAAAATGATGCTGATCAATGGCTGCCTTGACAGCCATCTTGAAAATCTTTATATAGCCGCTTCTTCTGAATGGGTGGTTTTATTGATAGGGGTTTTCACTAAATCACTACTATAGCAATATGTAGCTGATTCTGACTGAAAATGGTGCTCATTTGACCTCCAACACAGCACCTCAGTGGCCATCTCAAACATTTTTATCACTACTCCTCTCACGTGAATGGTGGCATTGACATGGTGTTTTCACTAAAACACTTCTTGTAATATTTAATTGGTTCTGAAAGAAAATTGTGCAAATTTGACCATCAGCATAGTTTTATCTACACTTTTGTGAATGAGTTTTGAAATCCAGACCTAATTGACCTTGGGGTCAAGTCAAAGGTCGCTGCATGCATTTTGTTTACTTCATTGAACTCATGAACACATTGACTTGTACATATACAAGTGAATTTGGACCAGACTTTGTATTTAGTTGCATTCCAATAAGAAGTTTATAGTAAGCACACTGACATTGAATTTGAGGTCAAAGGTCTTGATTCAGGTTTTTAGCTGTACTGGCTTATGAGCATGATAATACAAACAAGTATGAATGAATTTTTGCCAAACCCAGTTTGTGGATATACCCGATGAATAACTTGAATAGTGCCATTTAAGTAAGTTATTTTTTTTTCTCTAAAAAAGATTTAATTAATGATTTGACCAAACTTAGCATGTGTGTGTATATCTTAAGATAGTCCGAGACAATTTCAGTGATTTTCTATCCGTGATATCAGGTTCAAGATCAAAGGCAATGACAAAGAATTGTATACTGCACTTACAGGTATCTTGTGAACATGTTAACTCAGACATGTAAGAAAATATTTTTGTTACCAACAATTTGGTATGTTGGATTTGGTTTAGTTTGGTGTTTTACAGCACAGTTTTTTTTAAGAATATCAGATATAGTTTCAGTATAGTTTTAAAATTAATAAAAGTACAGAAGAAAATGTCTTATCTTGGATTTCTGGAAATTCTTTTCTGCCAGTAGAGCACCAGTCCCATCAAATGACTGGTTGTAATTGTTCCTTACATTTTTATAAAATTAGTAACCTTCCCATTCATTTCGTTTTCAGCTCTCAACCATGCTGAGTCGAACACATATAGAAGAAGCAAATAAACACCTGCATGCCCTTCACAACAGAGTGAACTCCCTCGAAAGGTCACTGAAAGAGCATCAGCAGATTGTGGCAAGCAAAGATGAAAAATTGAAAGCCCATATATCAGAACTGAAATCCAAGGATTTAGAGCTGATACAATATAAAGAGAGGATTCAGACTTTAGAAAAACAACAAAAGAAATTTGAAGATCTATTAAGGCAGAAAAATGCTGAAATAGATAGGTTGCAAAAATGTGAAACTGCTGTTAAAAGTGTACAAAAATTGGTTCCGAATTTAAAACAACTCATGTTAGATATACAGGAAGCCTTACAGATTGATAGTGAATCCTCTGGTCAGTTTAAACACACAGCAGAGAGTGAAATCAATGATGGACTGGATGGTGGGGATTACTCGGAGAGATCTCGAGTCTCAGAAATGGCAAAATATTTTGTACGAGATCATCATACCAAACATTTTTCGATATCAGAAGAAGAGGAAGAGGAAGAGGAGGAGAACAGTGATAGAAAGAATACAGATTTAAATCATTCTGATTCTAAATCTCAGCAGGTTGAATCTGTAACAGCAATAGTGGGAAAAGAATTTTATCTGTAGATAACTGTATTCAGCCATCTTGCCTTTTTTCATTTGGTTCAGTTTGGGGTATTTTTTGTTGGTTGTTTAAGATGCATTCCAAATGGGAGGGAGGGAGACAGAAATTTCACAAACAGGGCACTAAAAGTGTTCTTCTATGTTTGTTCATGAATTTCAGCTCAAATTTACATAGTATTTCCAGCAGAAAGATCTGTCTTTGTCTCCATTTATTCAACGTAATTTCATATGGTAAAACTTGAAATTTGATTTGCATATGCAAGTTTCTTTGCAAATCTGTCATATTGTTATGGGCATTGTACTATTATGTATTAAACTTAAGGGACAGTTTACATATGTTTAATGAACTTTGACTTGTAATGTCTGATGGAAATTTGTTTAGTCTCGCATAAGTCAAATATAGTTAATAACTTTATGTTAATTACTCAGTTGTAAAGTGCATCACAGTAAAGATCTTGTATGGAGAAGATTAAAAAATTTACTCATGACGACTGAACAAGTATCCTACAATTGTATTGTCTTTGAGTGAATGCAAATGTTGATGCATGCTTATTAGCTCCAGGGCAGTCAGAATGAAATGAACCAGGTTGATGTGTAGTATGTTGAAGCCTTGGGAACATTTGGGTTGTGCATTTACATGTATAGTACATAAGATTTGTGTATTATCTTCACAATGAGTTTGAGGGATGTACATAATGATTATGTTTTGTTACACCTGTGGCTCAGTATCCATCAAAATTAAGTCTCTTCCAGATAATAAAATCTGTTCATATTCTTCTGGTTATGGGTAAACATTAATATCTTTTCTTTTCAAGGACACATATGCTGGTTTGTTTATTTCTCTCAAGTTGTGTCCGGAACAACCATGTATGCACCAACATTTACATTTGGACAACGCCAATCCAAAAGTACGTTAAATTTCTCATATTTTCATAACACTAGAACTTTTATTTACAATATGCTTTTTTAGTGTGTAATTATTGCAAAACCCATAATCTTTCATAACATCCTGAAAAGTTGGTCGTTTCAATCAGTTTTTTTATGTCAAAATTCAGTAAAATAAATATTCCCTTTAACCATCTGCTTTTTTCCCAGCCATTTACTCATGTTTTGGTGAGATTTTTACATCGCACACTTATATATATATGTATATATATATATATATATATATATATATATATATATATATATATATATATATATATATATATGAAGTTATTGGTTGCTGTTCTAGTGAGTATCATCAATATAAACCACTTCTCATATTCTACATTTTTTTTGTTCAGATGTTTCAGGGAATTTTTTTCTTCTGTTTGTATTTGGTATTTGTCAGGTCTACTTAATCTGACCTTGCTTATACAGCATCACAAGTGGGGACAGTTCAGTAGAACTGAACATTATGATCAAAACTCCACTATAACTATAAAAGGGAGCAGATTATATCTATGCACAGATTTAAATTAACCGCCATTGAGTGAATTTGTTCTGTATCGGGAATTGATTGGCTGGATGACCGTAGTAATTACCCAACACTGACTCATAAATGTTTGATCTCCAATCAATGTCCTATGACTTTGAGACGAAGGCCAATAAACCTACAACTCAGTGCACCACACAGTATCAGCCAATAGTAGCGTTAGGTTTATCCTGCTTTATTTGCTATAACCGAGCTTCAACTCAAGGACCAGTCATTAAGCATGTGTAACATATGCTACCTACCCTTTGTAACCCAACCAGCTGGTTTATAGACTTGGTCGTTTAGTAAATGCTGTTAATTTTAGGGCAACAACTTGAGTTGGCTTAACATGGCTTGAGGGAAGGTATAAATATATGCACTTTTACATAATCTATATACATTTTCAGATGTATTGTGGTGATTGATTAAAGCATCAGGCAGCATTTTTTGCTTGTGATATTTGTAATATATTATTCATAACTTGTTGACCTAATCAGTACATCTCAATATACATTTTGTTATTTAACTGCTGTACATGTATATTCGAGACAAATTATTTAATATTGATGCAAACGAATGGGGACCATAAACTTCTTATATTGATACCATGATTTTGCTTGGTAAAACAATGCTTTCCATATTTTATGTTTATTTTTATAGTGTATCATTTTATTATATGTCCGCCTTTTGGTGGAACATATGCTGTAACATTGTCTGTCCATCTGTCTGTCTCTCTGCCCATCCATCTTTCTGTCTGTCCATTAACTAATAATTTTCTGCATGATAACTTCAGTTATTCACCATCTACAGTTGACAAACTTTGTGGATGGCTTGCACTTGGACAAATGACAAACCCTATCAATCAATGTGACTGGAAGAAGATAAATGGTTTCCACATGATAACATTAGTTCTACATCACATACATGGACAAAACTTTGTGGATGGCTTGCACTTGGGGTAAAGAAGAAGCCAATTGATTTTGAGGTCAAATGGTCAAGGCCCAGTGTCACTGTGACTGAGAGTATAAAAATAGTATCCACACCATAAAATTAGTTCTATGTCACGTACATGGAATAGACTTTATGTATAGTTTGCACATGGGGTATGGAAGAAGCCTATTGATTTGGGGATTCAAGGTCAAAATCACAGTAACAGAAAGAAGAAAACTGGTTTCTGCACAGTAACATTTATTCTACATCACAGACCTGGACCAAATTTTGTGGATTGTTGCACTTGGGGTAAGAAAGAAGCTGATCAATTTGGGAATCAAAAGGTGAAATGTCAAGGTCACTGTGACTGAAAGAAGAAAAATGGTTTCTGCACAAAAATTGAAGTTTTCAACTACATACCATCACTAAGATTTGTGGATGACTTGCATTTTGGTTCAGAAAGAAGCCCAGGTCAAGTTCACTTTTACTGGAAAAAAACAAAAAATATTGTTGCATAATAACTTTAGTCATATCGTGGACCATGTATCTTGATAGCAGTTTGTGGAGGGCTTGCATTTAAGGTATGGAAGAGGCCTATTGATTTTGGGGTCAAAATGTCAAAGGTCATGATTGATCATTGTGACTAAAGAAAAATGGGTTTTGCAGAATAAATTTTGTTCTAGAGTAAGTTCCTTTACCAAACTTTGTGGATAGTTTGCACTTGGGTGACAAAGAAACCTATATATTCTGGAGTCTAGAGGTCAGAGGTCATGGTCATAGTAAGTCTAACAAGAAAGTAATGGTTGAAGCACAGTAACTATAGTTCAGGACCGCATACATTGACCAAAGGTCCAGGTCATTGAGACCCATCGATCGATAATCTCCTGAGTCAAACATGCCCAACTAGTGCATACATAGAGGACTGTGAAACACAGGACAGGTGTATAATGTACCATGTAATGTATAATGTACCATGTAGTGTATAATGTACCATGTAGTGTATAATGTACCATGTAGTGTATAATGTACCATTTACATTGCTCTTGGTAAAATAATGTTACACAAAGTAAAGTTGTTTTTTTGTACATGATCGTTGCAATTTTATATTTATTTACAATCTGACAGATCTATACAATATGTATTATCTTGGAGAAAGCAAATATATATTATATGCAGAGTATGCTTTGTTTTTTCTTTACAGACTTTGTTTTTTTGTTTTCTTTGTATATATGAGGGAGATATTGACTTCTACATACTTTATGTTTCTCTTTGCTGATATAAAAATATGATTGAGAATGGGATTTTAAGATTGTGCATTTAACTTTTATTCTTTCCCTTTTTATTACCTCAGTATATGCTGGTAATGAGGGAATGGGCACTACAAATGTTGGTATGGCACTACAAATGTTGGTATGGTACTCATGTACCTTTTTTGCTTGAATGTTTCTTGGTCTATTGGGCCTAGCATTCAAGAGGTGGCAAACATGATTATGAGTCTAAGATTGCTACAGGTCGGCACAGATCTGATGAGTCCAAGATTGCTACAGGTCTACACAGATCTGATGAGTCCAAGATTTTACAGGTCTGCACAGATCTGATGAGTCCAAGATTGCTACAGGTCTGCACAGATCTGATGAGCCAATGTTTTCAAATGTTATTTTCAACATGGAACTTAGGCTAAAAACTGTATGTAAACAAGAATTAATTACTTCTACATTACAACTAATTTTCAAAGAAATAAATACTAAATAAGTGTAGCATTATATATTGGGAATAACATTGTGTCTTCTACCTGCAACATTTGCACTACTCAGTATTGGGTATATGTCTGCAGGTGCATTGTCAATGTAAATTTAGCATTTATACATACAGGAAAGTTGTGCACCTTTTATTAAAACCATTTAATAATTTGTTTAACTAATTATGTTTAACTGAACCTTGATTTGTCATCAAATGTTTGTGACCTATAGATGACACTACATAAGATGACTTGATTGCTTATGCAATAAATTACAAGCCATTTTGAAAACTGTCAAGCTTAACAGCATAACATAATACAGTTCTGCAGAGTCCAGAGTAAATAACTCAATTCAGTTGAGTCCATGTTTATAAGAACTGGATAAATGCTTAAAAATATAATGGAAAAGACAAATAGCAGTGATCTGCAACATACAAAGTGCTCATTTTACATAACCATTCCAAGTACAGCTGGTTATGGGTGTATACCTGTATACATGTGTCGGCTGTTTTCAAATACAGCTGGTTATTGGTGTATATCTGTATACATGCATCCACTGTTTTCAAGTACAGCTGGTTATTGGTGTATATATGTATACATGCATTGACTGTTTTCAAGTACAGCTTTTTATTGGTGTATATATATATACATGCATTGACTGTTTTCAAGTACAGTTGTTGGTGTATATTTGTATACATTCATCTGCTGTTTTTGAGTACAGTCAAACCTGTGTAAAGTGGTCACCCTAGATACTGGCCAAAAATGGCCTTTTATAGACAGGTATCCTTTTTATGGACCATCACCTACCTGGGAATACTAAAAGATAAAGAAGAGCATGATTAGCAAGAGAAAACTAAAGTGGTTTTAAGGATTCTGAGTAAAGAAGATGTTTTTCTGTATTGTATTTTACCCAACTAATAAAGTCCACTCTGAACTCTCAAAATTTAAAACATGAAAGATCCATACAGTTAAGCCAACCTGACCATTATGCACAGAAACTATGTGTTTTGGGACTGTATATGGTGACCACAGACCACATTGAGCAGGCAACCATTATATATACAGGAAATGTGGGGGAGTGTAGAGGCATCAGTCTGCCAACAAAACAGAAGGTCTACAAAGCCATTGTGTTGCTGACTGTGCTGTATGCATGCAAATCCTGGATGGTGTACAGATGCCATGCCAAGAAGCTGAACCACTTTTACATGGGCTGCCTGAGAAAACTAATGAGGATAATATGGCAGGACAGGGTCACAGATACTGAGATTCTGATATGGGCAGGCATTCCAAGCATCCACACTCGGCTGATGAAATCACAGATGAGACTAGCAGGCCACGTCACCAGGATGACAGAAGAGCGACTATCAAAGATGATCTTCTATGGCAAGCTGAAGGTGGGAAAGTGATCTCAGGCTGGTCAGAAGAAACACTTCAAAGATTCCCTCAAGTCATCCGTGAAAGACTTCAACATTGTCCCTGAATGAGAATTGCAGAGGCAGTGCAGAAGCATGAGCAGCATAAATCTCAGAACTGAAGCATGTCCTCTATTGATCAAGCAACCCCAAGTGTCATCTCCTGTCCAGTGTGCCATAGACAGTTCAGGGCACCAATTGGCCTCATCAGCCACTCGTGTACTCACAGAAACCAAACCAGTTAGTGATGTCATGGTCATCTCCAAACTTGATGGACGAACAGCAAATAATGGTATCTACTGATTCTGATTATTATAAGCAGGTGACCTTTGTATGGAGGTGACAACTAATACAGGTTTGACAGTATATGAATTTTATATGCAAATGCAGTGCATTTTTTGTTTCACTTGCTCATTTGAGGTTATGTCATGGTCCAATTATTTGCACATACATTTCTATGCACGGTCAGTAAATAATTGTATTTGTAAAACTGTTGGGATCTGGGCATCAGATTCAAAGACAGTGAGGAGTTGGGGAGAAGTCTTTTATTGTTAAATTTAATTGAGAATGTGATTTAATATGATTTAATATGGAAATATAACAGTCATATATAGACCTTTCCATTATGGTTTTAAAGTGTGAAGCTACATTGAAGTCATGTGACATTCTGCCATTATAGTACTTATATAGCCAAGTGCTTGATACTGTAGAAACAGTATTTGCAAACATTTACTGTAAATGTAATTTATTTGTAACAGTAATTAAGTTAACAGTATATCACTGTGAAACAATATTTGGTTAAATGTGTACCATAAAGTTTAATTGTTGTTATAATTTAGACCTTTTCCTATATAATTTCATCTAATTAGTTTGTTTTTTTAACCAGAGGCAGTTTTTCATGGATGGTTTTTCTTTTCTTCAGCTGTTTATAGAGTGTACCATAGTTCAAAATTTTGAATTATTTAATTAATTTCATCAAAATGTCTACAAAATAAGATTTTCAGTAAAGATTTTCATCTTACTGTCATACTTTCACATTCGTTACATGCTTTTTCATTCGCTAATTCTTCCAAGTTTTTGTGAAAATATTGCATAAATAGGTACACAGGTGAATATAGAATTAAGCGCTTAAATTTTAAATTAAACAAGTAATAAATAAAACATATTTAAAATTTTAGTCTGTTAACAATAATTTTATGATATTGCAAGAATAAATTTACTGAATATGGAAACAAATAAGTAAATAAATAGTCACTTTTATCATAACTGAATTTTAGCATATTTCAAATTCAAGCTAAATGATGCTGTTTATTACATAGTGAAGCATTGATTACAAAATTACAAAACAGGTGGGGGTGGGGTGGGAAAGAACTATGGATGATGAAAACACATGTGACACCAACATCTATCAAATTCACATATTAATCATAAAGATCATGATTTACTATCATTAAAAGAGCATGAAAGGAAAATGCTATTTCTTGAAAATAATTCATGATAAAATCACAAAAATAAGCTGATATTTCAAAGAATAATTTTGCCAAAAATACTATTATTGTAAAAACTGCAGTTTTTAATTTTCAAGAAAGTAGGAAAGTAATCATAATCATCATGAGGATATTTTTCTAGAGTGTGATGGTATATCAATATTTTAAAAAGAATGAAACCATCATGTATTTCAGATGGGTGATTTTCCAATAACTCCGGCATTTCTGTCTTTTTTTTATGGATAAATTGTCAAATTTAAAAATTCCTCTATAAGTTAATGTTGGAAAGCTTCTTTATAATAAATTTCCAAATTTTATTTAAATTAAATTTCAGTCATTGCTAAATTTTTGTGTAAGACAACTTTTCTAAATACTGGACAACAAAATTTCGTGCACATAAGTGTCATATTAATGTGATCATGTTTGTTTCCTTCTGTTTCTAGTCTTTGAGAGTAAATATTTGAAGCTTTATGCAGAAATAAAGCTTATTCATAGTAATAAAATAATATGGAATTGTTTGCGGGGGTTTTTTTATCAGTCTTTTTTGGGGTCGGTTGTATATGTACTCAGTACTTGTAATCAGTATCATAATGGCAGATGCATGTAGTGACACATAGTGACAAGGGTCACATAAATATAGTAGAACTTTCCACTGGAAAGATCTATACAGTGTATTGGTAAGTTCAAAAGTTTTCCTGGACACTTGGGAAAGAATAGGAACCTTTTTTTGCCTTTTGTGTCACATCTTTGTGCTCTGGCATAGGTGTGAACTGTGTGGAGGCTTCTGTGTAAATACAATTCATAAATTGCTGAGTTGATGAAGAAAATTCATGAAGATTTCTAAACTTGTGATGAAAAAAGGTTGTGCATCTAAATAAATATCCTAATGAAGCCCAAGTTCAAAATGTTGCATGTTTTCTTGCATACACATATTTTGGTTTCAGGTCTTTTATTCCCCCAAGATGAAGGAGTCTAGCATTTGGGTTGTCAGTTTGTGGGTGTGAGAGTGTGTGGGTATGTGAGCAAGTTGGTTAAAGTTTTTTCCAGCACTTGTATCTCAGTAACCACTAACCCGCTAACCCAGTTCACTTCAAATCTGGAATACAATAATACTCTTATATCAGTACCTCTCCTGTCCTAGAGTTCAGCCCCTGGGTGGGGCATGGGGTCAAGACATTTGCATTATGGTTAAAAATTTGTTTCCATCACTTATTTTTCATAATTCCTAAACCTTATTCACTTCCTATTCTGAATAATATCATCACATATGCCCTTCCTGTTAGTACCACTCCTGCTCCTGGTTTCAAACCCCGAGTAGGGCAGTGGGGTCAGATTTTTAGTTAAATTGTTTTCCAGCATTTGTAGCTCAGTAACTCCTTGTCTGATTCTCTTTATATTTGGAATACAATATTATCACATACACCCCATCTCTCCATACCACTTCTGCCCCTGGTGGGGCTGTGTGGTCAAGAATTATAATGGGGACATCTTTGCTAAAGTTTCTTTCATTACTTATTCTTCCATAATCCGTTTTCCAATTCACCTAATGTTTTTAGAAATAACAGCACTATGTACACTGTCCTCTCAGTACCACTCCTGCCCCTGGGTTCTGCCCTTTGGTGGGGTCATGGGGTAAAAAATTATATTCGAGACACATTTTGGCAAAAGTTTTTGTTTAAAGATTTTGCAGCACTTGTAGTTCAGGAGTCTTTTACCCAATTCACTTTACATTTGGAATATAATGTCATCACATACTCCCCTTGTTTCAGAACTACTCTTGCCTGTGGGTTCTGCCTTTGGGTAGGTCTATAGGGTCAAACTTATAATGGGGACACATTTTGGTTAAAGTTTGTGCTAAAAAAAAAATGCATAACTTTTTTTCTCATAACCCCTTACTTAATTCACTTCATTTTTGGAATATCATATAATCACATACTCCCCTTCTGTCAGTACCAGTCCCAGTGTTCTGACCCTGGCTGGGGGCAATATGGTCACGAGTTACATTGGTGATACATTTTGGTTAAAGTTCATTTATCATTTATTTTTTTGTAACTTCTTACCCTATTCACTTCATATTTGGAACATGATATCATCATATGCTCCCTTTCCCTCAGTGCCACTCCTTCTCCACCTCCCCTCCCCTCCCTACAACACTTACATACTTCATGGATTTTACTACTCCTTTGCCAGGATTCTGGTCCCATCTTGGGTCCATAGTGTCAAGAAGTACATGTGTAGTTTTTATCACATATTTTGAGAACTCCTTTTACCAATTCATGTCGTATTGAGAATGTAATATCAAACATTTACCCTCCTTTCCTTATCATATATGTAGGACACTTTAAAGTTACTAGTATTAAAGTTTTGACTGCATCTCTTTTGTTTTAAGAAAGATTTATTGGAAAATAATGTGTTCCCAAACTTCCCTTTCTCCCTATACTCTGCTGTTATCCCATGGTTTACATCCTGGATGGGGTCAAGAAGTTGGATACTTTTGATTGACTTTTTTTGTTGAGCCCATGTTAGTGGAAAGTAAGACATATCAGTCACTTTTCTGGCAGAAGCGATAGCAGCGTCAATAGTTAAAGTTTTTGTTAAGTGTTTTATTTGCATACATTTCATAAAGCCTTTGATAGATTGTCATCATACTTGGCATGAATTATTATGAAGCAAAGACATTCATCCTACGACATGCTCGCTTGCCCCAATGGCATTGGAGTCAAGATCACAGTGATATAAAATTTGTCTTAAGGTTTTGGTTTAAGTTTTTCATTTGCTTATATTTCATAAATCCTTTGATGGATTTTCTTCCTACTTGGGATAAATCATTATGAAGCTAAGACAATTCATTCTGTGATACACTTGCTTGCCCCTTTGACTTTGGTATTAAAGTTGCATTTTATAGCAATGCTTTGATTGTGGGCTTGACAAGTAGGCCCTATTTTTCTAATATTTTAAAAGCTCTTTGCCTAATCTGCTTCATATTTTATGATTTTATATGATCCAATATTTCATTTCTTCTTAAACCACTCTGGGTCGGGCCCATGGAGTCAAGAGGTTGGATACTTTTTGATGAATTGTCTTCATCACTTTATTTCAACAAAGTCTCACCCAATTCAATGCATATTTAGAATTTAACATCACATACTTATCTGTCACATTGTACCACTCCTGATCATCAGATACATTCTTGGATGGGGCCATCGGATCCTTAACTTATATTCAAGTAAATCTTTCTCTAATTTACACCATATTTAAAATATAAAACATCGTATATTCCCTTGTACTCCCAGTAGCTTTCCTACTTTGGGTCAAGTCTTTGGTTGGGGGCCCATCAGGTCATAGGTTTATATTCTTTGATATATTGACAGCTCATCTCTGGAACATATCATGTGTTTTGTAAAACACATTTTTTGTTATTAAACCACGTGTTTTTCATAATCTGATTATTTAATAAAGATTCTTTTCAGCAATATTTCATGAATGGAATTCAACAGATATTTTGAAATTACATGACTGCCATGAAAGATGATAAATTCATTCAGAGGTGATTTAGAACTACATGTAGTTAGGTAGCTCTTACAAGAGAAACATCAAGTGCATATGTATGTTCAAATTTGGCTGCTGTTAAAACTTGGGGTATGTACTATATGTACTCGCATATAAGCGGAGTCCAAATGCAAACAACATAGACCCTGATCTACGGTCACATAATGCACGGGCAGATCAGGGTCTATGTTGTTTGTTCTACTGATTAGTCCTTACAAACTGCATAGACCCAGATCTGCCTGCACATTTTGCGACGGCAGAAACGGGTCTATGCAGTTTGCAGTTGGCATTGGATTATACGCAAGTACATATGGTATATTAGCTAATTTGCTGATGTAATATGTAAATGCTAGGACACAGGATAGTTTTGTGAAAACCTTTGCTGAGTATTTGTTATTTACATTTGTCTTTGGCAGCATCCATCACTGACATGTAATAAATAAGATCATATACATCTTCTACAATTATGACACTGCAACAACAGTTATAATTTATTATTTGTTGTAGATAAAGTTATCTATTAAATAAATAAACTTTCCAAGATTTTAATCTCTAGTTAATTATTACTACTTGTACCAGTATTGATGATTTTATAGGTAGCCACTGTTGTTCACTAGTTTGCATGCCGGACTCAAATTCAGTAGGTTGCTGGTTTGAATCCTGTCCAGGCAGCCTTTCATGTGCTGATGTGCTGTTAAATACCAATGAACTGGTTTTCCTTTTCCATGTTTATCATTGTTAATATGACTGCATAAGGATCTCTATTATGTCCAAGTCATTTTTTTGTAAAATATTCTATCATTCTCTGTTCCTTCAGGAACCATCGACAGTACCATATTTACCTATTTATAATGAATAGGGTAGACACATATCTGCCATCACATAATGCACAAGCAGATCTTGGTCTATATAACGTGTGCTTGTAATCATTAGTAGAACAGATAGCAAAGACCCTGATATGCTGGCACATACAGTACACACAAAATGTTATTATTACTTTTGTTGTGACTTTGAAAACAAAAAGAGGCATAAATGCTGACAATTTATTTAATGTAGACAAGGTGTTTCTCAAAAATGAATTTCTTCACTGACTGTACTTTTCTTTTGTCAATTTAAGCTCAGCAGGATTAATTGTAGGTGACATGATGTCATTTGTCACTTTGGATAGTGAGGTGTCCAAGTCTGTCAGGCATATAAAGTAGGTGACACCTTCTTATGGTCACACTGACACACTTTTGGTATAGCAGTGTACAAGTCATTTGAGATGCCTCAAGATATAAAGTTTTATGAGTGAAAAGCTGGCAGTCTTAAAAGATATAAAGTAAACTACATTTCAGTCATGACATCAAGTGACCATACAAAGGATGACACAGTGACCTTATCTTGGAAACATAGTATAGTACTGTAGAAGATGCATCTGAATATAAATTTTGATGGAAGCTGGAAACCCAGTGTCAGAGGTGTAGCTTGAAAATTATTTTTTTAGACAAAATCATTAAAGCATGAAAAGTAGGTCCCTGTGACCTACTTTCTGCATCAATGTGTAGTGCTTGTAAATATGAGTAAGTTTATAAAGTAGGATAGATGTAGGGTTTTTGTCAAAGATATGGGGTAAACTGCCCTTTTGGTGACAGAGTTGAATCAAACAAAATACAAAGTCACTGTGAGCTACTTTTTGTATGGTAGAGTTGGTCTTCATAAGATGCCTCCAAATACCAATTTTGAAGATTGTAGGTGAAATATGGTCATGGATTTGGATAGCAATATGAACAAACATACAAAAATAAAAGTATTTTCAAGCATGAAAATAGGAAACAGTGACCGAATTGTGATGTGGTTTAATTTTTCTTCCAGAGATGCATCCACATACCAATTTTTATGATTGTAGGTAAGAAAGGGTCCTAGATATGGAGTGTCACAAACAAATTTCTGAAAAAACATAAGTTATTCAAGCATGACAATAGGTCACAGTGACTGAATTGTGATATTGTTGAGATACCCTTCCTGAGATGCATCTATATAATAAATTTGACTGTTGAATGTGAAGTAGGATCCAAGATAGGGACATTGTTTCAAACAAACCTCTAAAAATACAAAGTTCACTCAAGCGTACAAGTCACAGTGACCTATTTTGGTATGACTGAGTTACTCTTCTTGAGCTGCATATACATACCAATGCTGATAAGTGTAGATGAAAAATGGTCCAAGATATGGAGGGCATCACAAATTAATTTCAAATACAAGTCACTCAAGCATGAAAAATAGGTCACTGTGACCTACTCTTGGTATGGTTGAGTTTCTCTTCCTGAGATGTAACTACATCAATTTCAATGAATGCAGGTGAAATATGATCCAAGATTTACAGTGTGTCACAAACAAATTTCCTGAAAATAGAAAACAATTCAAGCATGAAAAAAGGTCACTGGGACTAAACTATAACATTGCTGAATTATTCTTTCTAAGATGTATCCACATACCACTGATAATTAGTTTAGGTCAAATAGGGTTTAAGATGAGGAAATGAACATCTAAAAATACAAAAGTCACTCATGTGTGAAAAATAGGCCACAGTGACCAACTTTTGGTGTGGTTGAGTTACTCTTCCCAAAATGCATCCACATACCAAGTTGCTAAGTATGGGTGAAATGGGGTCGAAGAAATATGTAGGGTTTGGGGTGGGGTGGGGTCAACTAATTTTAATGATATAATACTTAACCTGTCGCTATTGTGTTGCTTACCTTGCCAGGGTGGAAATTACCCTTGTCCATATAAGAAAATTCCATCCTCCCATTAGATGGAAAGTTCGAGAAATCCCGAACTAGAAACAAAACAGACTCTGTCTCCCCACATCATAGGTTCATGTGCAGTAACCATCCTCCTTCTTAGGGACACAGACTACTTGTTGGACATCAGAGCGAGGAAGGGGGGATGGGGAAGGAAATGTGACAATAGCGACAGATAAGTATTACATGATTAAAATTAGTTTACCCCCCCCCCCAAACAAAACCCCCAACTCAATTTTAATATTGGTAATACAATACCAGTTGCTATTGCATTGCTGAATTTGCCAGTGTGGTGGGAGGCTGATGGCCTCAAAAACTGGTATAAAAAAGGTTA
The DNA here is from genome assembly GCA_029931535.1 of Margaritifera margaritifera. Lineage (NCBI taxonomy): Eukaryota > Metazoa > Mollusca > Bivalvia > Unionida > Margaritiferidae > Margaritifera > Margaritifera margaritifera. Next base: position 283,006 of record JAQPZY010001621.1, on the reverse strand, counting down.
TGCTCACCTTTATAGTAGGAATGTCCACTACTGTAAGTTGGTATCAGCATAAGCCACTTTTTTGCCGCAATTATTGGCCCCAAAGAAAATATGTCTTCACTCTGGTGCACCAAAGACTGAAGGTAGAAGGAGGAGAAAGTAGTGTGTGATTGCCAAAATATGGCTCCTTCAGTGATGATTGAGTTAGATTGGCCCATGAGGTAGCACTAGCCCAATCCTCATGGGCTTTAATCTTCATGAATGGTGGCCGAGTGGTCTATGGAACTCCTTTACAGATCACTCACATCTCACCTCTGTCTGTGTGGGTTTGAGTCTTGGCTTAGCCAACATGGGTATGTGAGAAAGCTTGCCAGTAGCTTCCCGTGTGTTGGTGATTCTTCCTGGGTTCTTCCTCCACCAAATATACTAGCTGCCATGTATAGCCTATCCTGTGCTGAAATGTGGCATTAAACCCACAAACTACAAACCCTCTCAGTAAGTGACTGATAAGCCCTCTTGGTCATTGGGACAATCCACCTAGCAATGGTGGATGCTGAAATATCTGCAGAACCCTTAAAAGGTAAGAAAATATATTTTCTACCCTTCCTCCGCTGGCCTGAAGCAACCAAATGGAGCTGTCAAGCCCTAACTGGGCATAAGAGTTGATCTTGATCATCCCCAGCACAGATATGACTGAGACTGGGGATCTCTATAGGGAGTGGAGCTACTGAAGGAAGCTGGTTTTTGGTATAAAAAAAGCCCTGGTTGACAAAAGAGAGAAACAGATTCATAATTGCCATTGAACCATAAACAACCTTTTTCTGTTGACAAGGCATGAAGTTTGCTCCTTCATCTCACAGATGCTAAAGAGAGCAGGAAAACAGTTTTAAGGGTAAGGTTATCTAAAGAAGCTTCACCCAATGGTTCAAATTTTTTTTGTTGGACAAATACCACAACATGCACGAGAGATTCCATCTGGGGATTAACAAGTGAGACACCAGTCTCTGCTGCTCAAAATACGTACTAAGATTGGATATATGAGGATCTGAACCAATGGGTCAGGCCTTTTGAGAACTTGAACATGTTGGAAAGGGCTGTCCTGTAGCCTTTAATAGTAGAAACCAAGCATTCGCTCTCTTCAAACATAAATAGAGGAAAGTCAGCCACTATGCTGATAGAGGGACAGCTACAATCAACACATTACCTACTGCACTAGTTGCAAAATATTCTCCATTTTGCATCATAGATCTTGGATGTGGACAGTCCCCTGGCCTGAATGATGCAATTGGCAACCTTGCTCTAAATCTTGTCCTGGTGGATAGATCACTTGAGATGAGCCAAGCATGAAGGAAAGATCTTGCCTTAGGGACTCCAAGAGGCCAGTGTGGCTCAAACAATCATCGAAATACTTGAGGATAGGCATCCTCAGTGACCTTAAGTGGGTGGCATCTACTCCCATCACTCTGGTAAAGGCTCTGCGTGTACAGACAAGACCAAATGGCAGATCAAAAAAATGGAAAACCTCTCGGTGTAGACAAAACTGTCAGAAAGATCAATCAAACTTCCTGCCTGTTTTTTATACCAGGAAAATTAAGGAGTAGAATGACGGAGACTGGTTCTTTAACTCCCTCTGTACTGTGCCTTTCTGTTGAAGGGTGCGCACCCCTTCACTAAACTGCTCCAGATCTGACTGGTGGAAAATACTGGGGGTCCTTGCCAGAGCGGGATCTTTCCGGAACTGAAACCGGTATTCTTCTTTTATTATAAAGAGGACCCACCAATCATCCATTATGCTCAACCAGGACTAGTTGAGCACCCATGTGAATCTTTGGGAGAGGGATGCACGGCCGGAGAGGGAGCAAGTCCCCAGGGTCCGCAAACATCCTCCCTAGGCCTCTCTGGTGACTGCGTCTAGCCACAGATGGGTGAGGGGAGGCTTAAATTGTGACTGCATTCCGGTAAGGAACTTTGCTGAAGGTCTCAAGAGGCAATCAGGATGAACACACTTCCTGGCCGGTTTCGACGGGCCAAGAGTGGATACGAGGGACCAGTGTTGTTGGTCATTCAGGTGCTGGGATGCCACAGAGGGAATGAAACCTCCAAAGATGGTCTCTTGCTTCCAAGGGAGCAGCCCAAAGAAGGTTCTTTCTGTGATCCAGTAAGACTTTTTAGTGTCCAAGGTAACATCCCTGCGGAGGTGGAGCAGCTCCGCTGACAGCACCATGGGCATCGATAAAATGTGCTGTGAGGTTTGGCAATCGCCTCCAGCAAGCGCTGTGGCATGGCTCCGGACAGAGATTCCTCCATCAGAAGACTAACGAGGCTGCCAAAAAAAGATAGGCGATGAGCAACCTAGCCATAAGTTCTAGCACTTCCAGCATCTTAATTGTAAGATGATGGGGCTCAGCGAAATTCCTACTTAATCCTCCCAAGGTGGGAGGATTAAGGGGTCAGGCATGGGAGTGCACCCTGTAGCTAGCCACAGAGACCAGCGGTTGCAGCGTAGATGGGATATCCAAGCACCCCTTACGCTGCCTAGCAAAATCCTGGCGTTCACAAATCTTTTGAGAGAGCTTCCTAACCATAGTGGAATGGGGGAGTATCAGGAGGTCTGGGCTTAAGGCAGCCACTGCGTGTCTCTGCAAATATAATATTCTTGTCCTCTGAGCCCATGGGCTTGGGACAAAACTCTGTGGGAAGGTGGTAAACTGTTTACTGCCTTATCGAAAGACCAGATCTCATCATCCTTTGTCTCCTGACACGACATGTGAGAGGAGGTACAGGACCCGAAGGGTGGAGGAGGCACCATCTCAGTCTGTTCTTCGGCAAACTCACTAGAATCCACCAGGAGCAACATGATATCCTCATCTTGGACGTCCATGAAGCCATAAATGGGAAGGACAATTCACTTCCCTGAAATGGATGCCCCCACATCCTGTAGGGATTAAAAGGAATCATAGTGATGCCGATCTGACCCCTTCCCTAGTCTGGCATGGGTACACAGACTCCATGTTGCAAACAGGGTTGGTCAGTAGCATGGCAAAAGGGGAGGGGGTCTCGACCTGATCCCTGTCTCTGTACTGATGGGACTTTAATGACCTGTGACCGGTACTCGAAGACTGGTGCCCAACGCCCGGTCTCACTATCTGGTCTGGTGACTCTGATATGATGCAGGAGCTCTCCGCAGAAGTTCTAGAACGAGATTGCTGCTCTCCCTTTTCGGGATGGCTCAATCTGCTTGTTGCTATCACTGGACTGTATGGTTGGAGAGGGTGCTCCTCCTTCCTCACAGGGGCACGACTCACTCTTCCCCAACATTGGGCTACAGGCTTGGAGAGGGTGCTGCTCCTCCCTCACGGACTGAACCCTCACTGGCACCGAGACGGATCAACCATCAGGGGTCCAAGGACCTTATATTTCTCCGAAGAGAATGATCCCATATCCTTCTGAGATTTAGGAGTGCTTTTCTCCATCGAACAGCTAATGACGTATGTTCACAGTTAGTGCAAGAAAGACAGGTGGGGTGTGAATCCCAAGAAGCTCTCCTAAGATCACATTTGCCCACACTCTCCAACATTTATTGCTGCAAAAATAAATTTAATGTCAGTAATACGGTACCTGCAGTGTACGTATCTGTCACTATTGTTTAGCTTACTCTTTCCGCAATGGAAAAAACCTCGTCCATGCTAGATGCACCATCCTCCTGTTCTAGATATTCTTAGAACACGCGCATCCTCATTCTTTTCCGGGCGACATCTTAAGTCAAGACGTGGTAGAAAATGCTCGCTTAAAGAAAAAATACCATAGTGATGGTTATTCTGCATCAGGATCTGATATTCATATTTCTTTATTAGTGAAACATTGTCCCTGAGACCTTAATATCAAGAAGTTCGTTTTGATAGTCCAGTGCTTATTTTTCAGTGCTTTACACACGACAAGCCATCGTGGGTTCAGGAATTACGTTTAGGAATATGTATATATTTCAAACGGATTGTCAGAATTATCCATTCATATGTTTTCACTTTGAGTGTTTACATGTTGTACCAGGGTTCGTACATTGGTTTAATTATTGCTATTTAATGCAGTGTGCGTTATTAACATCTAATTAATATTCTAACAGCTTTTGTAGAATTATACTTTCCTCCATTCATTATTTAATGCTTGTCGCATTAATATACTTCATAGACGATGTTCCTCTGTTTACAACTCATTTAGTACAAAATACAAATAAGCTGTTGGGTTATTTTAAAAACCAATTACGATTAACTAGTGCGGATAACAGGGAAACTGACACAGCCCCTTTTGTTATTATACATCATCAATTGTTTTAGCCATAAAAATTTTTTTAAAAATAATAAAAAAAAATAAATTTTAAACAATTCTTGTTTCAGAAATTTCTTTTCAGATGTCACAAGAGTGTAGGTAAGTATGGACATAAGAAAAAGACCCTATGGAACACTCACACCACATGTATTTCGTGTACAAAGTGTATATGAATGGACGGATGTCCAATTTGTTGTGTCATGTTCCGACAATACAATCGTACATAATAAGAAGAGGAAAGAAGTGCGTTCTTAATCTTCTCCCTCTGAATCGTTAAGATCTCAGAGTGTACATTTCATAACTGGAATCGACTGCGCCTTCCCGAATAAAAGAGGGAGACGGGATATTCCAGGAGAAAACTAAAGTTACCACCCTGAGGAGGTAACAGCTACTTTTCAGAGGATTGATTGCACTCCCCCGAATAAAAGGGAAAAGGGGGAGGAGCATACACGATAAAAGTGTCTTCTCAGAAAAGGGCAGCACCTGTCGTTAAAGGCTATTAGTTTGCTGGGATCGAGTGCGCCCCCCCCCCCCCCCCCCGATTATAGGAGGGATGGGAAGCGCCATCCAAAGCACAAGCACAATTTTAACCTAGTGGGTGTAGAACTGAGCCTTATTATGGCATATGGAGGGTCAACATTCTCTAGGTACCCGAGGTTAGGCGATTAGCAGTTCACGCAACCCCAAGAGGGTAATGCATCGTTCTAGCTTTTTTAGTTCTGGGGAAAGTTATTTCCACAGATCTTGATCCCCATTGACTTTAGGTAGCCGTTCATTGACAGGTCATCAATCATCGGGTAGAAACCACCGATACTTGTCACCTGGCATCAAGAACACATGCCGAATCTTGGTATAGCGTCAGGGATCGGATCGAACTTCCCCTTACCTCCAAATTGGCTAATTATGCAACTACAGGGACAGAACCTGCTTTTATGCATGCTACCGGAAAAGGAAAGCGGACGATGTCCCCTCCTTCCCCATGTTCCCTTTCAACCGTTTTGGGATGTGGACTTTCCCCTTTCAAGGGTGAGATCATCCTGTACCATCATGGATGTCTTCTATATGGCCCCCTGCAAGTATGGGTGCTTAGGTTCGAAGACCACCACACGCTACTCAGGAGAGGTCATCACGGAAGAAGATGGGTTAGTTCCCCTTCCCCTAAGAGCACTAGGAGAGACGAGAAAAGTTCTCGTCCTTCAGACCAAGGGCCAATTAGGGATGATTCAGTCGCTTCCTGTGAAGAGTCATAGAACATCTATTTCCCTACTTCCCGGCCTCCCCCGCAGATGGATTTTTCCGGGTCTAATACTAATGTATCCCACTGAAGTTTTGAACAAGAAGATGACAATGCCTTGTGCATCATAGTAGATTTGCAGGACTTTGTTGATGATCTGGAGGAGGGGGTACACCCTCCCCTCCTATGATCTCCAAACCCCTCCCACTAAGCGTCTCATGTGGTCGAAGAGGAGGAGACATGGTCATTCAACAAGGCCGTGAATAAAGTATACTGCCTCCTTCCCCCTGATATGTGCCCCAAACCTACGTCTACGTACTTATGTTACACACATATTTTTTTCAATCTTAGGAAGACTTTCGGAGGCAACACGTAGAACAGACCTGCACTTGGTTCCTCACTCAACTATGGTCAGAGAACTTGAGCAGAGGATGGAAAAAGGACAAGAATTGGCGAGGCAAAGTAAGGGGTGGTCAGTCCTTTCTGCTCTGAGACATTTAGTATCAGCCTCCAGATATAGGGTTCATTCCCCCTCCTGGCCCGCAACCCTCACCCCTTGGACGCCGCAGCTTCGCAAGGGGAATGTCGTCCGGACTGTTTGCTCACCTCTCTGTTAAATCATTAGAGGCTTTAGAATCGAAGGCCGGGTCCTTAGTGACGATAACATCACACGCTGATCTGTTTTCTCCCGGAGGCTGTAGCAAGACTTCAAGGCACGCATTGTCTACAGCCATGGCGCTGTCGGTGGGGCTCCTCCACCTCTGCAGAGATGTCACAATGGACACTTCTTAGGGCTGCACCCATGGAGTCTGAGACTTTATTTGGTGGTCTCAATCCTACCCTTGCATCTCAGGCTTTTAAGGACCACCAACATAGGTCCCTTGCGTCGGTTACTGGACTGTCAAAACCGACCAATAAACGAACACAGCCTGATTGAGCCATGGGCAGCCCAATTTCCAAAGAAGGGTACACAACCACAACAACAAAGTAGCCAACCCTCCTATATGCCCACTCTACAACAATCGTACTAGAGACGGAGAAGCTGGAGAGGCAAGGACAAGGCGATGAAGACTACTGTCTCCTCCCACTTTCCCAAGAAACGTGTCAGGTGGAGGGTGTCCCTATGGACACCTCACCTTTTCTGCAGTGCACCCCTCTTTAATACAAGTAGGCGCTCAATTCGCCATCTTTCAGAGACCTGGGCAAGCATCATGGAAGATTGGAGGGTCCCTCATCTCTCAAGTACACACATTCTCTTCCGTTGGTCAAATGTAATCAATCTTAAGGAATTTTTTTTTTTTTTGGTCCTCAAAAAGGTCGGAAAACAATATGATTATAGATCTTTCCCCCCTAAACAAATTTCTGCGAGATGAAACGTTCAAGATGGAAACTGCAGCATCAGTTCGGAATGCTATCAGACTTGCAGACTGGGCAGTTTTCATCTATCTTCAGGATGCGTATTCCACATCCCGATCTTTCCTCCGCACAAGAAATACTTCCGGTTTTCGATCTGACAGGTGGTATTCAATTCTAAGCCATACTGTTCAGTCTAGCCTCAGCACTCGGGGTCTTCACTAGAGTTATGGGAGTAGTAGTTGCGCACTCGAGGTATCTGGGGATTCAGCTCATCCAGTACTTCGACAAGTTGCTGCTGCACAACAGCAGCAAACAGACCCTATTACATCATATGGCCTGCTGTTGGTATGTAATGACTCAGTTAGGACTTATTCCCAGCTCAGAGAAATCAGATCTCATTCCTTCTCAGGATTTCGTGTACATAGGAATGAATTTCCTTACCTTTCTGGGTCGGGTTCGTGTTTCCCCATAAAGGATACTCAAACTCCTGGAATTGTTGAGGACTTTACAGGCATGGACTTCCTTGTCAGTGTACCTTTATCTCTCGCTTCTGGGAACCTTGAATTTCGCGGCAGATATGCTATCCCTAGAGAGATCCCATTTACGCCCACCGCAGTTTCTCCTGTTGGCGGTCTGGAAACCACACAAGGATTCGCTCTCATATCGAATTTTTCTAGGGTCTAGTTTTCAGTACCACCTCAAGTGGTTGTACAATCAAGACAAGATTCTGATGGGAGTCCCTCTGCATGCCCCTGAACCCCACTCCTCCTATCTGTACACCGATGCATACGATTCATGGAGTGGAGGGGCTCAGTTAGAGTCAGAAGGATTACTTCTCCAGGGCCATTGGTCCTTGGATGAGAGCATCCTACACATAAACAATTTGGACGCTGTTCTTCGCCCAGAAAGGGTGCATAGATCATGTCAAGGGGCACTGCATCATGGTCAACTCAGACAACACATCGGTGGTTGCATACATCTGACAACAAGGAGTTACTCATGCTCCTTCTCTCTGCAAGTCTGGAACCTTTTATGCTGGGCAGAGTCAGATGGGATTACACTCTGAGTTTGTCACATTCCATGAAAGAAAATGTCCTTGTGGACAGTTTGTCGAGAACACGCAAGGTAGTCCTAATAGAATGGTCTCTAAATCAAGACAGTTACAGAGTTTCTGTTCATTCTATGGGAGAAACCTCTAGTGGATTTGTTTGCAATGAAACTCAACAACAAGCTTCCTTTTATGCCCCCAATCCCAGACCAAAAAACTTGGGCAGTGTCTCCTTCAGCCTGAGGTGGGATTGAATGTTTGCTTATGCATTCCTTCCCTTCAGGTTGATTCCATAGGTACATCACAAGGTCAGGACATCCACAGCTCGGATTATCCTGATATCACCTCTGTGGCCTCAAAGGTCTCAGTTCAACATTTTCCTCTACCTTTTGATCAACCAACCCAGGGTGTTACCTCAGTGGAATAAATAGTTTTTGCAACACAAAGGTATTCTGTTTCACACCAATCCTCAGATTCTCCACCTTCATGCTTAGCTTATCTCAAGCGATCTATATGCCAGGCAAAGTTTTTGAGCAAGGTTGCCGACTGCATCGTCCATACCTTGAGACATCCAAGGCCTATGTTGCAAAGTAGAGAATTTTTGTGATTAGTGTACTAAGAAACACATTAATCCTAGCTCCCCATCTCTTGCTGCAGTAGCTGATTTTCTAATCTTCCTTTTTGAGACGAGATCTTCTTCGAACTCCACAATAGGTTAGTCAAGGTCCTAGAAAAGAATAATGCGCTGTTGCGCATGGGCCGATGATGGCAAGTCAGACTGGGTCAATCCACATTCTAAAAATTTCTAGAACAGGAGGATGGGGCCTTTAGCATGGACGAAATTTTTCCTGTTGCAGAAAGAGTAAGCTAAACAATTGTGACAGGTAAATACACTGTATTACATAATTAAAATTAGTTTTACCCCCCCCCCCCAAAAAAAAAAACTACATATTTCCAAAACAAGAAACATTAATAACAATTGTTGATAATAGTGATGAATGGTGTGCGATCTCCAATTTAACAACAGCAATACACTAATTGTCAATATGGTATTGATGATTATGAGCGGTGTGAGACCAGCAAAACACTATGTATTATGATAATGGTTAATAAGGAGTGGTGTGTGACCACCAAAACTCACAATTGATGATAATGACTGGTGTGACACTATCCAAACACGCTATAAGAAGATACTGATGGTGTGTGTAAATTTCATCAAGTAATATTAGTCAATAGACCAACAAACCAGTTATTTCCAAAATATATGTAAACAAAAACAGAGGTCACAAAAAATTCTGGATATAAAGGGGAACGTGAATACCTATCCTAGAAGTCTGGAAATATCCAAAATTAATTAATTAGGGATATAAATTGGCACAGTTATAGTCTACCCTATTGCTAAAGGGGGTGGGTAACATAAAGGACACTGCTGACAAAATGGAACAAAAAATGCCCCAAAACTCTACAAGAGCTTATACTATGATTAAAATACAATGGACTGAGGATGTAAAGACTCTAACAATATGGAACCCCATATTTAAATTCCAGAACATGTCTTAATGTGAGAAAATATTTTCCACTAGAACGTGATTGAATTCAACTGAACAAGATGTCATCCATAAGAAAGAGGACAGCTACTGCATATGGACCTATGATGTGAGGAAACAGACTGGGTTTATGTTGATTCTAGTTCTGGATTTCTAGAACATTCTTTCTTTCCCTCGAGGATGGAATCTTCTCTTATCGACGAGGGTAATTTCTTTCCTGGAAAGGAAAGCAGCACAAAAGCAACAGGAAATCTATTACTGATATTAAAAAAGGGTGTTACATACCAGCAATGAAACAACGAAATACACCAACCAGCCAACCATGGGGTATGATGTTATATCACCTTGCAACTGCTGGCAGGGGGATACAAGATTGCTAAATCATCAAGTGAAATTGTTGGATGTTATCCATTGAAAATCCATGAAAATATTGCAAGAAAATTTTTCGCATATATGGTCTAAGAGGATGTAATCGACATTAACAAGATGACATGTTTTTGATCTTTGTTTTATCTACGAATAGGAATACATGTACCTGTATGATTTCTGAAGACATTGAGGGAAAACTTGTTCATAAGTATGTTAATATACCATGTTCACAGAACTGTCACCTACCACAGTACCAATGACCTCCAAGCCTGATTTCATACGAATGTTTGGATTCAAGTTGTCAGGGTTTAATTCTTTAAATAAATACAAGAGGCATTTAAAATGTTCTGAATATTAGTCTATTACTAACAAAGTTCTATATTAGTGACCAGTAAAACTGGAAAACTGCACTACCAACCGCGTGGTGGCTTCAAATCATCTGCCCCTCATTAAATCTTTGATAACAGGATTCAGGGCTGTATGGAGGATGTAGCAAAGTTAGGATGCTGTGCTCCTTCAGGAAGTCCATCACAATGGAGCAAATGGATACCTTATGTACCGGTGCATGGACAGGTGGTTCAGTGGTGTTCCACAACTTTTGACAACACTTTGGAGGCATAAAAATGTCCAGTGGTACTATCAGAGTCAGGCACAGGTACCTGGATGATCGTTCCTTTTGCATCGAAAAATAATGCATGATAAACCTCCTGACAGTCCGACTTCATTGAGCGATTTGAGGTCTCGGCTTGTTTTCTCCATTCCAAACTTTATTTTTGTTCTCTTGAGCAGGGTTAAAAAAAGTCAGTCCATATTTTATCACCAATCTCATGCAAACATATTGGGTCACTCTTTTCATATTTAGCGATTTCAACCCAAGTCTGTTTTTGATCAGCTGTCAACAAATGCAGGACCCTTTTTGCACAAACCTTTCTGAGCTTCAAAATGATTCTTCAAGATCTTAAAAACTGGTGACAAAATTAATGCCCATAATAACAGAAATATCTTCCACTGTGTATTAAGCATCTTTATCAATTTCCCATTTCACAGCAGCCACTTTCAGTTCACCAATACATAACAACAGTCTTCCAACACGTTGATCATCTTCCATGGATTTGCAACTGTCTTGAAAACGATGAAACCACTTCAAAATTGTCGGATATGACACGGAATTACATCCATGAACTTTATCAAAGTCGGCCTTGATACTGGTTGGAGAATACCATAAAAACAATAGTGCTGCAGTGGTTGGATGGTGGAACTCATGATGGTAATGGTGATATTGGTTGTAATAATAATAATAAATGTAACAATGATAATGATAAATAGAAATAGTCAGGAGTACATTAGAAGATTTATTTCTTCATTCTTGATCAAAATGAAATCTACAAATTGTCTTTAAGGATGTGCATAAAGTGTCTTTAAGGATGTGCATCAATAACAGATCAAAAATAACATACAAACATGCATGTACAAGATACATACTCAAAATCATTAACACTGGACGTAAATGCAACATACATAAGGGCAATTCCAGTAAAACATACTTGGGACCCTGGGAAGGCACTTTCAATGTAGAGTAGTCACATATAGATGGAATTTAGAATTTTTTATTTTCATTTTCATATGAACTCAGGGTACCCTGGCATATATTTTTTTTCAAAAGTATCTATCCTGGGTACCATGTATGCTTAAATGGATCAGCCATAACCAAAATCTATTCGTCTTCACCTGGTTTTAGTGCAAAGACTATAGTATTTGTACACCTTCCCGTTTGTTAGTAGTCCCCTACTGATTTTAAAAACGAAAAGCATCATGGATATAAATAAATGCACAAAACTTAGTCATTTCATTCATGAATTTATAATTTCTAACCCGATTGTTGCCAGGGGGTACTAACACAGTCAACTTACTGGCGTTTAAAACCTAATGGAAGCTCTCGATGTAAACAAGCAGACAGAATGCTCACTATCTTTTTCTGGTTTCTAGAACAGTCCATTTCAGTAAAAACTGTGTCGTCTGTTTCCAATATTGCAATGTCTATTTTTCTTTCTTTCTAAAAACAAATTGCACAAATAAAAAGGAGGAACTCTTATATACATGTGTTCAAAGAGATGTAACTCCTAAATCTATGTAATTATTGAGATTATCAAAGACGTTGAACTACATCACATCTGTTGCTTGAAAACATAGACTAGCCCATGCAAATATAGCGACTGTGTTCCTAAAGAAACTCCAGTTTGATTTGAAACGCCAAAAAGTTGACAGTGTTAGGGATCCCTGGCAACAGTCAGATTAGAAATGATAAAATGATAAATGAAATGACCAAGTTTTGTGAATTTTTTATATCCTTGATGATTTTTGTTTTTAAAATCGGTATGGGGGTACAACCAAATGGGAGGATGTGTGAATACCAAAGAGTATTCACTTAGGAGTTCAAATCACTAATTTAGCACAATTTCTAAAAACTGTAAGAAACAAATCTGAGGAAGACTTGAACATCTATCTCTTAGACCCCAAAAAGATCTTCCAACATTCTGTTAGTCAATGTTGATTTATTCCTGGCTAAAAATGCCTTATTACCACACTGTCAACATTTATACAGCTAAATCTAAAGTGTAAGAACTGTAAATGGTTAATTTTTCACATGCTTATGAGACAAGTTGTTAGTGGCATTAATAACGATTTATAATTTATTCACTTGTTGTATTCAAATGCATTCAAAGTTAAAATCACAGTTGTTTAAATCTATTACAAACTGTACATAATTTCTTACCCTACTAAATATCATAATCAAACAGTTGTTTGGCACAAACAGTCTTTAATACGTGTCACTGTTTCGAAATGGCTCACTGAATGAGACAACCTTGTTCACTCAAACTACAAGTTTTTCAATTTCACATGAATCCAACCCCCTGCGGGGTCAGGGATTTAGAATAGGCACAATGTACTCTCATTCATGTTGTAACAGATTTAAATGGATTCTTGTAGTTCAAGTTATTGTGGTTGTATTGTATAAGGAAGACAACTACCACTACAAAAAAATTATATTTTCAGTGGTACTTTAATTTGTGGAAAGAGGAAGAAGTCCTATTGCTTCCAAAGAAAGATCACTGCATTTGTTGGATTTTTAAATTTGTGGAAAGAGGAAGAAGTCCTACTGCTTCCACAGAAAGATCATTGCATTCGTTGGGTTTTTAAATTTGTGATTTGAAGCAACCATGAAATGCATGAAAATTGGTATCCCACAAAAAAGAGCAAATTTATCGTATTTGACCTAATAAATTTATTATCAACAATTCCCTATTTGTGTGTGTAGTGTATAAATTACCTCTCTTTTTTCAGCAAGGATTGCCTCCCAATAGCCTGTAATTTGACTATATGATTGATTGATTTTTGAATTTAAGTCGTTTTCGCCCTTCGGGCATGTACGACTATGTACCCCCATAGCGTGCAAAGCACACTTAGGGGGATTCAATGTGTGATTGAACACACTATATTTTGTTAGGTGTGTTAACAGTTCGCAACACACCTGACACTGTACTGAGTACACCCCTCCAGTGCAGCATGGTTCCCCACAATTAAGGGGGTTAAATTGAATGCGCGCTATTGGAGAGTGTACATTTAACACACCCCACCATCAATGCATGGTTTCCCCACAAACGGGGGTTCATTGAAGGCATGATATTGTGAGGTGTGTTTATACCTGTACATAGGACTAGAACCACAATGTTTACAGGTATATAGGTGCGCGTCATAGCGCACGTTGTTGATTGAATTGCTTCAAGGTCTCAGTCAGGAGTGGCAGGTGGCACGGACTAGGCAAGCAAAAGCGCGAAGCGTGACGGAAGCTGAAATGCCAGGAACGTACATACATGATCAAATTCTGCCCAGTTAAACTAATTCGGGCTGTCCCTAATACCAATAAAGTGTGAGCCACTTGTTCAATTATGACAATACTTCGAGTTACAAAGAATTTTCCATTTAACGCGAATATTCCAGTTTTTAAGAAAAATTTTGTGTACAAAGTGTACATATTATTTTAAAAAACAAAACCAATCTTTGAGTAAGAATTACTCATATCTTTTTCGTATCACGCACACTACAATTGTGAGTTGTAATTTTTTAGACGGTGGTTCGAAATTGATCAAATTTGTGCTTTAAAAGAGTATAATCAAAAGTGGTTTTCGAAAAAAAGCCAAATTGAAAACCCCATTGATTCAGGCAATGTGTTAGCCCTTAGAAGCACTGTTTAGCCCTTAAAAGGACTATTGTTAACAGCAGGTGGTCCCCGGTAGAGAAGCTCTGTCTATCTGCTGTACCAGCTCTCTCTTTAACGCAGCGCCCCCTTGGTAGCTCGCCATGCTAACATGCTGCTCCATGTGGTCGGCTGTTGGCGGGGGGGATTTTACTATATAGTATCTAGCTGATCGAGTATTTTCTAAGTTTAAATTGATTTTAAAGAAATAGTTGTCAAAAGATATACATAAAATTGTGTATTTATATAAAATAAACAAAACCATGTATTTCTTTTAAAATCATGACTATTATCAGCTAAAATATGAACACAAATTTAATGTTTCCAGTATGTATTGTTTAGCAAAATACCTACTGTGGGGAGGTGATTCCTTGATAAAAAGGGAATCAACTCATACGATACTAAAAGAATCCATAAGTGTATAGTACACAATCACTAATGCAAACAATTTGATAAACATAGGATTGCATCGAGTTTATGATGCTTAAATTTAGAGATTTTGTTTCAGAATTGTGATGTAATCTCAATAAAATCCACCACAGTGAAAAAATCACTCATCAACAGTCACTTTTCAAGATGTATTCAATTTTAAGAATGAATGATCTTTACCTTGTGCATATATTATGAATTTTAAAATATTCATTCAGCTATTATTTTATGGACAGCTGTTGACAAGGTACTGTTTCCTATACTTAACAATGTGATGAACCTTATTCGATGACATATTTATCAAAGTGCACCAAAAGAAAATGCACACAAACCTACATATTCATTTGCTTGGTTGTAGGGTTGTGGATTGTTTGGATCTACATGTATTTACATTTTAACTTTTAAATCCTAATACATAAATACAACCTGAATCTTTAACGATGCAAAAATATCCAGTTTTCCAAAAGTTAAACACTAAAATATTTCACAAGCGATCATCTTTAATGAACCGATTTTTCTGGTTCAAAGAAGTTTGTTATGAACAGGTTCCAATTAAAATTACATGGTCCAATATGCTGTAAACCTCCTTGTACGTTCACACCACTCATTGTTGTGGAACAAGCAAGGGGAATATACCACAAATTCACTATTTTACATGGGGTACCAATTTTCATGGATTTTGTAGCTGATACAAACACTGAATTTAAAAACCCAAAAAGCAATGATCCTTATGAGGAAAAAATAGAACCCTTCCCAAATCAATGAACTTGAGCACCATATATACATGTGTAAAAGTTGGATCCAACTGCAAACTGCATTGATCCAGATCTGCCATCACATAATGTGCCAGCAGATCCAGGTCTATGCAGTTTATTAGGATAGAACAAACAACATAGACCCTGATTTGACAGCACATTACATGATTACAGATCAGGGTCTATGTTGTTTGCAGTTGAAAACTAATTATAGGCAAATGTATATAGTACTAACAGAAATGCCTTTTTTTGCAAAACAATAAAAAAAAATTATCCACAAAAATAAATGAATCCTCAGTTTTCTCAAAATTAAACATCCACAAATTTGTCATCTTCTAAAAAAATTCCAAATTTAAGTACTAGCAGATCTATAAAACTTTAGTAGCCACAAAATGGTCTGACATCGGGAAATCACGAACTTTAGTAGCTGCAGATAAAAGCATGTTTACAGTAATTGGAATGATATTATGTGACAAAAATGCAGTGACAAATCTGGATTGCAAGGCTCATGGCAAAAAATGTTAGCCCTTTCACATGAACAGAACAAAAACATTTCACCAAATAATACACATGAATTCATTATTAAAATAAATAAAAATAAACCTCAGAATAAATACTTCTGGCAATAAAAACATTTATACCCATAAAATTGAAACTGAAGACTACACTAGCTAATCTCTTTTTATGAAGCTTCAGTTTATCATTATAAAACAAAACATGATAAATGGGATGGTATACTGACAGAAAGATGTTCAGTTCATATATCAATTCAATGTTTTTAATAAGTACAGTCTGTTGTAGATTACTGAGTTTAGACTTAAGTTTATTCAAATTCTAACCCTATGAAAAATGGGTCTTAATTAGAACTCTTTAAGCTATATTACTTTGTTTTTACTCAATAAATTTAAATTTCTATTTTTCTAATTTACTGTTAAACAATACTTGTATAACCCTTTTTAAAAGTCCCTGGAACAATGTAACTCTACTAATATGCACAAATTAATCTTGCATACATATTCTAAAATACAGTGTGATAATTATAAAAACAAACAAAAATTACATTGCATATATTCATTGCATTACTTGTATGAATTAAAAATCTGCTTCAACTTGACTGCACTGATTAAGGGATAATCCATTTAAATTGGGAAGGGATACCACCTTTTGTTTGTACTTAGGAGAACCACCAACAGAAGAGAACTAACATTATATAGACAAAACTTAAAATAAATGGCTCAGACCTCACCTTTACAGAAAAAAATAAAAGTGCATTCCCCGTCCCTCAGGTAGATTTAAATGGAATAGCTCAAATGTACTCCAAGCTGCAGCTCATGATTTATAAACCACAAAAACATAACTTATAAACCACAAAAACATAACTGGCAGAATTAAAAACATAATCTTGACAAAACCAGTTTGAGGACTATTCTATAATTAAACATATAGAAAGAAAAAGGCATGTTTCAAAACCAAATATGGGTTATGGGGTAATACAATATATCTAAAGTGATCAAATTGTTTATACAAATTGGTATTCAAAAGGTAGAAGCAGCTTTAAAAATCCTCACACCGCATCCCTGCCTCTCTGTGTTGAGTTCTAGAGTATCTCAACAAATTATCAATAAACTTCAATAAGTACATATCCAGTTAGACACCTAATCTGTTGGTGAAGCAATTACTCTTAACGATATATACAAAATGTCCATGCTATCATTCCAAAAATTACACACAAAAATGTATGAATTAAGTGCTAATGTCACTAACCAAGATTCTATATATTTTTTTGCTGTGTAATAGATTGTCTCGATGAAATGTCTAGAATGAAAATGATGCTATCATACAAATGTCAGCCTTAAATGGTGATACTGTAGAAAATTCTATGTATAATGATAGACTATGATAGCCATTGATTTGTTTAAATTAAATCCTCTTCATTCTATCATAATTATCCATACATAATGCTCACCCACCAGTAAACAGCATAGACAGATCTGACAGTGGATTATGCACTAGCAGATCAAAATTTAAACTGTTTGCTTGATATCACACAATGAATAAACAGCATAGACAGATCTGACAGTGGACTATGCACTGGCAGATCAAAATTTAAACTGTTTGCTTGATATCACACAATGAATAAACAGCATAGACAGATCTGACAGTGGATTATGCATGGCAGATCAAAATTTAAACTGTTTGCTTGATATCACACAATGAATAAACAGCATAAACAGATCTAACAGTGGATTATGCATGGCAGATCAAAATTTAAACTGTTTGCTTGATATCACACAATGAATAAACAGCATAAACAGATCTAACAGTGGATTATGCATGGCAGATCAAAATTTAAACTGTTTGCTTGATATCACACAATGAATAAACAGCATAAACAGATCTAACAGTGGATTATGCATGGCAGATCAAAATTTAAACTGTTTGCTTGATATCACACAATGAATAAACAGCATAAAGTCTCATTCACCAGCAAATTCCCACATCTCTTATTATTGTATAGATAGAGATTGTTCTGGCAGAATGCCAAAGTGGAAAATCCTTACCCTACATCACATGGTGTATTGCTACTCTGACTTGTGTTTATGATGTCATCATGTGCATTAGGTCATGATGTCATCATATGCATTAGGTCATGATGTCATCATATGCATTAGGTCATGATGTCAATCATATGCATTAGGTCATGATGTCATCGTATGCATTAGGTCATGATGTCAATCATATGCATTAGGTCATGATGTCATCATATGGATTAGGTCATGCTCTCTGCAATTTTTCTATCAGTTTCATTTCAGAACTTAAGTTATCTGTTTTGTAACATTGCTAAGTTTACATAGAAATTTTTCAGCATAAACCAAATCTTCCACTCTTTCTAAAGGTCCAAAAGTTTTCAATGGGTACTTGTCCTTTGATTGCTTTATATGTACCATTTGGGCACCATTTTGTTTACCCAGGATTGTGAGAAAAATAATTAACCATGTGTATAGATAAGGGTAATAATTAGTGGTCTGGAAGTCAACAAAGCCCATGAATTATGACCCTCAGGTGAGATTTCCCTATCTCATATCAATACATATCATAGATTATATTATTATGCAAACTCATCTGAGTCTGTGCTGCTTGCAGTTTGGCCCACAGTATACATGAAAAAAAACAATATTTTTTTCTATACTAAATACTCATCCACAACATAAAATGTCATAAAATGTCCTGAGCTTTTCAAAAGTAACAAATGAGATGGAAATAGGCTGTGGTAAACTACTTTCAGTTTGGAAATGAAGGACAATTCTACAAAGCCTCTATGATGTCAGTTAAATTATGATAAGTCCATAGTCTAATGAAGAAGAGTGCTAAATATAAAACCTTTAAATTACAGCTACCACAAACACCAAACTAACTACCTATATGCTACTTTTAAGATAAATAAAATTACTATTGCAGCAATATTGGGTTAATTTGCATTTAACTTGAATCTCACTATAATAAAGCACTTGCTTTTGAGGTCAGATGTTTGATTCCTGGTATTACAAAAGTCAGTTGTTGTCTAGTCCATTATTTTCTCTTTATTTCTCTCTTTCATATACCTTAAAATCAGTCTATATATCATTCAAATATGCAGAGAGGACTGTATGTATCATCTTGGAACTTTTGTAAATAAAAAAAACAGGAACATTTATTTTAATCAAACTCTGTGACATTTACTTTAGATAGGTATAAAATCAAACTTTGTGACATTTATTACAGATAGGTATAAAATCAATTAGTTCGTACTTCATGATACATTGCAAAATAAAGTAAACTGTGACTTTGCATAGGGTATTTGATGAAAGAAAAACGTACATCGATGCATGACTTCATGAAATTTTAGTCTCTCTCTGCATCTCTCTCTAGAAAAGAAGCGACATTTCTGTACTTGAGTTCCCAAGATTTGTAAGTGGGATGTCCATCCCTGCCATAACTTCAAGCCATACTGTTCCTTCATGCTCCTTTAATATATAGATCTCGTGTAAACTTGATAAAACTTCAACTGGCGATATGTCCAGTAAGAGTCATAAATCAGGGAAGCGGTTTGGATCTTCACGGTAATTGCGTGGAACAATAAACAGTTTATCTGGCAAGTCAGTCCGCCACTCAAAAAAGTTGAAGGTAATTTTGGCAGTCACAGTTGGGAATACTGGGATTTCTGAAGAAAAAAATTTTTTTTTAAAATTTTTAATACAAGATACATACATCATAGTCAACAATACATGCAAAATAAAATGAAAAGCCCAATTGGGCCTGATATTGCTCACCTGGGTAGTTGACACATCAGAGGGAAAAGAAAATCTTTAAGCACATGGATGCTACATTGTCAGTTGATGTTAGTGTCATCTATCTTCCTTCCCAGACCATATATACTGTATATACTCATGTAAAAGCCAAGTCCAAATGCAAACATCATAGACCCTGATCAGTTGAAAAAATGAATCAACAAGAGCAATTCCCTCTGATGAGTTACATAGAAAACGAAATCAGTCAGGGACCAGGGGTGGCTAGACCACCCCAGCAGATGGGAGGGATCGCCTCCACATCCTGTCAGGCAGCACCTTCTTACAGATGCTACATTGTCTGTTGATGTTAGTGTCATCTATCTTCCTTCCCAGACCATATATACTGTGTATAAGCTGGGTCCAAATGCAAACATCATAGACCCTGATATGCCGGTGTATTATGCGATGGCAAATCAGGGTATATGTTGTTTGTTCTACTGATTAGTCCATGCAAACTGCATAGATCTAGATCTGCCGTCGCATTATGCGATGGCAGATCTGAGTCTATGCAGTTTGCAGTTGGTTCCTGGTTATATGCAAGTATATATGGTATATGAAACCATTAAGATCCCCACCCAAGGAAGCTGTGGTGGCTCAGTGGTTAAGGTAATGGACTCATGACCAGAAGGTTGCAGGTTTGATTCTGACCATATGATCAGCCTGGTTTATTAATATGCATGTATCTTGCTTGTAAACAAACTCATCTGAGATCTTGATTAAAACAATCTTACATACCAAATTTGATTCAAATCTGATCAGAAATATGGCCTCTAGTGTGTTTACAGACTTAGTCTATCTGATGCAAGATCACTTCATTACTAAACATGGATGTCACTTATAACTGAACCCATCTAAAATCTCGATATAAGTTTATATACCAAATCTGATCAAAATCTGACCAGAAATATGGCCTCCAGAGTGTTCACAAGCTGAGCCAATCTTTTGCAAGACCACCTAATATATGTAGAAGTCGCTCATAATCAAACCCATCCGAGATCTTGATAATATAATAAATCTGATTAAATTCTGAACAGAAATATGGCCATTAGAGTGTTCACAAGCTCAGTCAATCTGATGCAAGATCACTTCATTATGTGTGAATGTCACTCATAATCAAACCCATCCAAGATTTTAATGATATAAGCTTACATACCAAATCTGATCAAAATCTGATAAGAAATATGACTCTAGAGTGTTAACAAGCTCAGTCAATCAGATGCAAGACTGCCTCATTATCATGTGTCGATGTTGCTTATACTTGACCTCCTCTAAGGTCTTGATGATATAAGCTAACATACCTAATCTTATCAAAATCTGATCAGAAATAGGGCTTCTAGAGCGTTTACAAGCTCAGCCAATCAGATGCAAAATCACCTCATAACTACTATGCATGCAAGTCATTTATAACTGAACTCATCTCTGATCTTGATGATGTAAGCTTACATACCAAATCTGATCAAGATATGGCCTCTAGAGCAGTAATAAGCTCAGCCAATCAGATCCAAGAACAACTCATAATATGCATGAATCTCTCTCATTACTGAACTTGTCCAAGTGCTTCATGATATAAGCCCATATTCCAAGTTTGATCAAAATCGGATCAGAAATATGGGGTCCAGAATGGTAACAAGCTCAACTCAGTCAATTAGATGCATGATCACCTCATTAATATATACATATCTTGCTCATTACTGAACCTGTCATAGATCTTGACGGAATAAGCATATATTCCATGTTTTATCAAAATTGGACAAAAAATGTGGCCTCCAGAGTGGTAAGAAGCTCAACCAATCAGATGGAAGATAATCTCATTAATATGCATAGATCTGCCTCATATTCATCCTCATCCAAGATACTGAGGATATAAACCAATATTCCAAGTTTGATCAAAACTGGATCAAAAACATGGCCTTCAATGTGGTAACAAGAAAATGTTGATGGATGGAGAGACAATGTATGAGGGAGGACAGACATATGGCCATGCCATAAGTTCACAAGGCCTCACAGCCAAGCAAGCTAAAAATTACTTCATAAATTCCAATAACTGTGAGAATTTAATCATTATCAATTCCCTCCTTTCCTGTATCAATGCTTACTATTTTTAGGCCCAGACTTTACATTTCTTACAGCCTTCAACAAATGCCAATCACTAAAATATTATTATCTTTACTAAATAAATAAAAAATATGTACACCTATTAATGAACAATAAAATGAAAAATCAAAACTAAAGTTACCAGTATCTTGCAGTAACCCTAATTAACAATACTGTACTGACTTTTAATTTGGATTGGTAAATTAATGATGAGCTTCACGGATATTGAGAAGCAATGCAGTGCCATGTTACTTGTATTGCAGTGAAAGCTTAAACTGGATAACATCCAGTATACTGGTAGCCACCGAGCAGTGGAAAAGGGAAGTAATATGGAAGATTTTCTTCCTTTTGTCTATATGATATATAGACAGGAAAGACAACATCTGTCATCTTTCTGGGATGGCTGGATTTAAGAGGTAGTGGAGTTTATTTCCTAACATTAATGTGATCGGGGAATGTATTCAACAGAGAAATGAACTGAAAGCTATGCTATCATACATTACCTCACCAGAAATTCAAAGAATGGACACGATTCTTTAATCCAAACCCTATTCTGAAATGGTGACACAAGGGTTGTAACCCCACAAAATGGGTTTTCCATCAATGTTCTGACATTTTCATGCACGAGTTCAAATCTAACATAAACATGTATTTACAAACCAATCCTGTATCAGCAGTCTAGATATATCAAAGCCAATTTTGAGATCGTTGATACTGATGTGTAGAGTATTGTATGTATAAAATGTATATGGTAACTACACGGAGTACATGCTGTTCATATTATCATTTATTATCATGTGAACGTTGCTTCTGAGTAAACTTATATAAGTTGTTGAATTCTCTAGTTTTTTTTCTTTCCTTCTTTCTTTCTTTCTTTCTTTCACCAATTGTTTCAATTTTGACATCACCTTGAGATAGTTCTCAAACTGGGTTGCTTCTAAAAAAGATGACAAAAACCCAGAATGTCTATCAGAAAACTTTCTTTTTATCTTAGTCATTCCCATAAAACACCCCTGAGAATCAACAATCATCAAATCAATATAATGAAAGCTGTTAGTGGAAATCTATATTAAGATCAACTTGAATGAAAGAAATATTAGCGAGTGTCAATTAAACGATGGGGAAATAGTAAGTATAAAGACAGATTTATAAATATGTATGGATATCGTGCAAAGCATGAATATGAGCACTGATTCCTGCATACATTTGTTAACATATGAAACGAGTACTGTGAATGGCACATTATACACCTGCCCTGTGTTTAATAGTCCTATATGTAGGCAATAGTAGGGCATGGTTGACACTGGAGATTATTGATCAAGAAGTCTCAATGACCTAGACTTTTGGTCAAGGTATGTAGTCTTTAACTACTAAACTTACTATGACTTACCATGACCATTGCCTCTGACCTTTACAATCTATATGTTTCTTTAATACACTAAGTGCATGCCATCCACAAAGTGTGGCCAAGGAACCTACTCCAGAACAAAAGTTGTTCTGGAAAACCCATTTTTCTCCAAGTCACAATAACCTTGATCTTTGACCTTTTGGCCCCAAAATCAATAGGCCTCTTCTGTACCTTAAGTGCAAGCCCCCCACAAACCTTGGTGAAGGTATGTGGTCTAAAATTGAAGTTATTATGCAAACACCATCTTTAATTTTTCAGTGACCCTTAGACCCCAAAATAAAAAGGCTTCTTTCTTACCCAACATGTAAGTCATCCACTACCTTTGGTGAAGATACATGGTTGAGAAATGAAATTTTTGTAGAGAAACCATTTTTCTTCTTTCAGCCACACTGCCTTTGACCTTTGGATCCCAAATTCAATAGGTCTCTTCCTTATTCCAAGTGCAAGCTATCCACAAAGTTTGGTCTAGGTCTATGATGTAGAACTAATGTTATTGTGCAGAAACCATATTTCTTCTTTCAGTCACAGTGACCTTAACCTTTGACCTTTTAACCCAAAATCAATAGGCTTCTTTCTTCTGTCAAGAACTTACATATAATGTATTGCAAAGATAGGTGCTGTAGAAAATTTAAGTTATAATGGGGAAAAGGAAAAATTAATGTACAGACAGACAGATGGAGAGACAAACAGGATCAGAGCATAATATGCTCCACCAAAAGGCAGGCATATAGAAAAGTAAACGAAGGCATGGAAGTTCCCAGGTAATTTGACTGCCAAAACTGTTGGTGCCTAATACGATATCTGCATATGAAATTAGGTTTATTAATATGACAGCATTCAAAATCTGAACTGGATATTATACCAAGAGAGAGAAAGATATTTTATAATACAAGTTTGGTTTTAACCCTGAGAAATTACACAATGCATTTTTAAATACTGTGGTACCTAAGGTTATGTGAAGTAAACTCCCTCCTCTGACATCACACACTTTATCACCAATTTTGGAAAAATAAGTGAGGTTTTGATTATCAGACTTTTTGCAGTTGGACTTTTGACTCTATACTAGGAACCCCAGGGAACTAGCTGAGAATAATACCCCTCTTGGACAAGACAGCTACCATGTTTCATAAATCTCCACCCCCACTTTTTTAGGAGCAGATGTGGTAATAGATAAAAGGATGGAAAGACATATGGTATCGCAATATCCTACAAAAAAAGTGTAAAAATAACAAGATTATAGTGAACAGCACATTATATGCCAGGCCCATGTTTAATAAATCACTATGTAGATAACTTAATTTTTTGTGCAGAAACCGCAATATGTGGGCCAGGTATGTGCTGTAGAACTAATTTTATCGTGCAGAAACCATTTTTCTTCTTTCAGTCAGTGACCTTGACCTTTTCACCTCCAAATCAATAGCCTTCTTCCTTACCCCAAACGCAAGGCATCAACAAAGTTTGGTTGAGGTATGTCATGCAGACCGAATGAGATTGTGAGGAAACCATTTTTATTCCTTGAGTCAGTGTGACCTTGAACTCTGACCTTTTGACTCCAAAATCAATAAGGTTCTTCCTTACACCAAGTACATGCCATCCACAAAATTTGGGTAGATAATGGAGAACTCAACGTATTGAAAGGAAACAATTTTTCTTCTTTCAGTCAGTGACCTAAATCTTTGACCTTTTGAGGCCGAACTCAGTAGGGTTCTTCCTTACCCCAAATGCAAGCAATCCACAGTTAGGTAACTGTAGATGGTGGAGAACTAGAGCTATTGTACTGAAACCAATTTTCTTCTTTCAGTCAGTGTCCTGACTTCTGCCCTTTTGGCCCTGAAATTGAAAAGGTTCTTCTTTACCCCAAGCAGCTATCCATCAAGTTTGGTAACTGTAGATGGTGGAGAACTCGAGGTACTGTGTGAAAATGGAATTGGTAACAAATGGATGGTGAGAGAGATGGATGGATAACATCATAATATAATAAACTCTACTCTATGACTGCCGTATAACAAAGGCAAATACCATAAAATCATTTGGACTTAAAAATGATATGCTTTTAAGTGTACAAGTGGAAGTTTGCTAAATCGAGATCATACTCTGCTCAAATTAACTTTTACTTACCTATTTTCACAGGGAAGCCTGGAGGGAGTTTGTTCATCATGAATTCCCTTAATTTTTGAAACTGTTTAAATGGAGCAATCACTTCCAAAACATCCAATAACCTGTGTAACAAAACGCATCATTTAAATAAGTGCAATGATTGGGCTTTTCTTAGGCAATAATTGCAAATACCAAACCATCCCTTTTTTATTAGTACCCTGCTGCCCTACCACCATTCTCTGCTGCCCTCAAATTACATTATACACTTTCTGTTTATTCTTTCATTCTTTTTCTTAAATTTAATTCTTGCTATTTTCCATCAACTAATGGTTATTTTCTATCAGAATTATTATTAATATATGTCAATTATTTCTATCAGAATTATTATTAATATATGTCAATTATCTCTAATATCTGCCAAAAACAGTTAAGGCCTCTTAAAAAAAGGCAAGGATATTCTAGTGATCTCTCAATTACAACTGCCACTCTGATGTTTTCTTATGCACTCTGCCCTCTATCAACCTCTCAAAAAAACAATAATTGAGGAAATTTTTACTTTAACCCCCTCAGTTAGAGAGAAAAGAAAACTAAAAAATCTTGTACATGAGTTTTTATAACTTCATGAAGACATGGGTAAACATGGTAAACAGTATGTATGTATGTATGTATGTTTATATGTATGTATGTGTGTATATGTATGTGTGTATGTATTTATTTATGTATGTATGTATGTATGTATGTATGTATGTATGTATGTATGTATGTATGTATGTATTTATGTATGTATGTATGTATGTGTATGTATGTATGTATGTATTTATGTATGTATGTATGTATGTATGTGTGTATGTATGTATGTATGTATGTATGTATGTATGTATGTATGTATGTATGTATGCATGTATGCATGCATGTATGTATGTATGTATGTATGTATGTATGTATGTATGTATGTATGTATGTATGTATGTATGTATGTATGTACATTTAATGGTATGTCAGCACAACAATGGCTATATTGTGCCAATTAAAAGTAAAGTTCTAACAACATAAAAATGTAGAACAGCATAAAAAACTTACCGAAGATAAACCCTTCCAAATAAATGCAAATATGAAGCACCACAAGACAACAGACAAAAGGCAAAGATGTTAAAGTTCCATAAAATGTATATCAAATAAAAAAATATGAAGGTATAAAATATAAAATCCTTAAAATATTGGGTCAAATTTTTTTATATAAACCACATTCCCTCAAAAAGTCCAGCATGAAATTGTATATTATACAGATTTCAAAATCAAAAAGCTTGACACAAAATGTTAACAATGTTGAGAATTATGATACTCTCACCTCAAGACATATGAAAACTGTGTCTCCTAAATATGCTATAGCAGGCAAGGTAATTATCATATTGTAACTGTCTCTCCCAAATATGCTATAGCAGGCAAGGCAAATATATTGTAACTGTGTCTCAAATAGGCTACAGCAGGCAAGGCAAATATCATATTGTAACTGTCTCTCCCAAATATGATATAGCAGACAAGGCAAATATCATATTGTAACTGTGTCTCAATTATGCTATAGCAGGCAAGGCAAATATCATATTGTAACTGTGTCTCCCAAATATGCTATAGCAGACAAGGCAAATATATTGTAACTGTGTCTCAAAGTCCTGGAAAATGATGAACACTTAGTAACTGCTTGTATATGTTTTCTATTACATTTAAATTATAGATATATTGAGAGTGGAACAAACAAATAGCTGAAAATATACATCACTAAAGTAAGCACATTTGATCACACTAACATACTTTTTTGGTATGGCTGAGTTGCTCTTGTTGAGATGCATCCACATACCAATTTTCAAGAGTGCAAAAAAGGGTTAAAGATATTGAGGATTTATTGAATTAAAAGTTAAAAATATATATCTCACTTAGTGTGCAAATTACGTCAGACTGATGTAGTTTTGGTATGGCCTAGTTACTCTTTCTGAGATGCATTTGAATACCAATTTTCATTAGTGTAGGTGAAATAGGGTCTAACATATTGAAGACATAACAAATGAATGACTGAAAATACTTCTTTGGTGAGGAATAATAATAACAAGTTATACTTACAATATTTACCCTTGTATAAGTTGCATCAACTTATTAACAGCAAAGACCCATAATGCACCAGTAGATCATGGACATGCTATTCACTTAAAAGTCACAGAAAGAGCAACATACAACCTGATCTGCCAGTGCATTATGTGATGTCAGACCTGGGTCAATGTTGTTTGCAGCTGCATGTACATTATACACAAATCAATATGGTAGAAATAACAGAGAACCATGGATGGGCAATACTTACACATCTACTGTCATTGGAAAGTCTTTACCCTGAAACAGAATGTGCAGATTTATAAAACAGCAATGTAAATTATGTTCATATTTATATCATTTAATTAAATACGTACAGCATATCATACTCAGAGGTCATATTAATGAAAAATTTGCATCCTGCACATAAAACAATAATCTGGAAAAAAACAGATCCTACCTTATGTCCACACATTGCAAAAATCAGAGAAGGATGCAACAAGATAGGAAGTTGTGTTAAAATTTGTTTGATATAGTTTTGTTCATCATTACTCTGTGTAATTCTCCATAAGTGGGAAATGTTTACAAATGACCAAATTTATATTTAAGTTCTTATTTGTTGCTCATGTACAACTTGCTCCAGTTATTTTCACCTCCTATGGCAAGAGTACATGTATCCAGTGCTGATGTAAAGTTTGGCCCCTGTATTAGCCTGGTTCCCCATCCTTACCAAGCTATATTCAGAGTAAGCCAGACCAATGTACTAAATGTGCTCGTGTTTCACCAAAATACTATGGTACATGCATCTTTAACACTATGCAGAGTCTATTGTATGACACACGATTGCAGGATTCATGCTCATTTCTCAAATTTCGCACTGAAAAATCAACTAAATGTGCTAAAATCGCACATCATATTTTCAAGCCCTACCTTTATATCCTCATTAAATCCATATTTTATATAGAAAATTCCCCCTTTGTTTTAAATGGAGCTGGGAATTCCCTCCTAAATCTTCATTTCTAGAACAGACCTTGCAATGAAAAGATGTTTCAGCAGTATACACATTAAATCCTGTTAAAACCGTCTCTCCTGTGAATAATTTATTTAGCTAGATGTGAGAGCTTAAAAAATGTTCACCATTATTGTCAGGAAAAGCAATTGTTCACTAGCCATAAGTTAAAACTTGCTAAAGACCAATATTAAGACCATAGCTGTGAAAACTTGGGGACACGAGACACACAATTTGTTTAGCATATTCATTCTAGAGTGCATTCAAAATAAAAGCAAGCACAACCTTTGCATCTCATGTCACTTGATATCTTGCAATCACTTGTAACTATTGTTATGTATACTGAATTTATAATATGTGTCCATGAGGTAAGTTGTACTTTAATGGTCATTTTGTAAACAACATATTTACAGCATTTGAGTTCAAGGTCAGTCCTGTTTACATAGCATTTAACAATTAGATCGGATTTTTCCATAGCTTGATGTGACACAAGTTAGGTACACACAGGAGATTTCCATTACAGTTACTCATATTCTAGAATATTCTGTCAGGTGACTTATCCTTATATTTATACAGGTTTGGTAAACAAGATTTCATTCCAATACTAAACTTCATATTATTAAGATCAGTCTATTAAGGAATTTATTTTGGTAATCAAATGTTACAGTTCTGAAAATCAGAACAAATTCAGAGAGAGGAATTATTTATTTGAAATATTCATTACATCATTCAGGCATTTCAGGACATTCAAGACTACTGACACATCAGGATATTCAAGGCTACTGGAATTCATTCAGAACATTCTATATTTCAGGCTTGTGATCAGGACACTTAGGATTATTGGATTATTGGGACTTTAATTCATTTTACTGTGTCTTTTGAATTTTCACTTTAATTGTCTATAAATAAATTGCTTGTTGATTTTACTTACATTGTTGGTTTCACTTTCTTTCTGTTACATTATTTTAATACCTCAAGTCGTAACACTATTTTGAACACTTCCTTTTTTAATTAGTTTAACCATGAATACTGTCTATACTCACATAGAAGTTGAATCCAGCTGCTAGCAACATAGACCCTGATCTGCCATCGCATAATGTGCCAGCAGATCAGGGTCTATGCTGCTTGTTCTACTGATTACTCCCAACAAACTGCATAGACCCAGATCTGCCGGTGTATTATGCAACAGTAGATCTGGGTCTATGCAGTTTGCAGTTGGATCCGATTTAAAAGTGAGTACAAGTATAAATGGTCATATGTGCCATTATGTTTACATATTAAAACATCCATAAAAATACTATGAAACAAATTTTCATTTCATGACATGGAACTAGTGATTTTGATTCAGGCACTAATATGTTTGGTGCATACCTCCTCAAGGGTGAACCTCAACCAGAGTGCATACCTTACCAGTGTCCACTGGCAGGGAATACATTTTTGTGAATTGTATTGACTTGCATCCTGTGAGACAAAAGTTGATGTCAACTTGTTAAAGAAGCTTTTGAATGATGTAACACTAGAGAAAATCTTTGACTTCCTAAAAGAATGAGGTTTATATCCATAATTTTAGCATTTGGGCAACACCACGCTGGACCCCTATAAGATTTACTCGGGTCTTACCCACCATGTTGCCTTAAAATTCTCCAGTTGTGTTACTGTGGAATTTCTCAAAATTAATCTTGGAAAATATTGGCAATAAATTTCAACACATCATTAGCAACAAATATTTAGTTTTAAAAATATGGCAGGTTATAAGGATTTTATTCACTATCAAAGTCAAAGGTAAAAATGGATAAAAACCGAGTCAATCACTAACTTGAACGAGTCAGACAACAGTTTTTGATAGGATTAATGCCAGTGATGACATCATAGCAACATTCTGGAAAACAACTTCTGACCCTATATTTTAAGAATTTTGCCCTTCTTATCTCAATTTTTAATTTACACCACATCATCAATCTGCATCTGGATTACTCATGAACCCACTTATAATATGATAAGATTTATGGATCCCATTTTTTAAAAAGCTGGTAACAAAAATAAAGCAATGGATGATGATGAAATAAGACTGTTTTACAAAAAAGCCAATCTTACTGACCATCCAATATTCACACATTTTAAAGGTTAGAGTGAAATCAAAAGGATAAAAAAGCAATTGTAATAAATTGACTTACACAGCAGATAATCTAGCATTTGACAACTTTTGAGGATTGAATGGTCCTTTGACATAAGCTAATTAACAGAATAATTGGCTCCAGCATACATGAAAACACATTTTTAGTAAATTATGTTTCTCCAACAATACTTACCTGATCACATTAACATTAGGATTACTCTCTACTACCTCCGAATCCAGCCGTCCCTGAAAGACGAAAAACATCTTTCCATCTATAAAACATAACTCTTACCAGTTAACTCCCCTTTTATCCTGCTTGGTGGCTACCAGTATCTGGGATGTAACCACTTTTAACTTGAGCGAAACCTTTAACAGGATGCTCACATTGCAGTGAAGGGTTGGAGGGAATTTTAGTAATGTGATCATGTAAGTATAACTGGAGAAACATAATTTACCAAAAAATTTGCTTTCTCTGTCACATTACCCGATCACACTTACATCAGGAGAATGGGTAAGAGGAGGAGAAAATGCTGAGCATCGAATCTCCACCCATGTCACCATGTAGGATCATGATTGCTCTACTGAAAGGATAAACTTCTGCTAACGTTACTTTAGCACAACTGACGACATTATGTTTATACACATTTAAGATATATCCCTGTGGGATCTCACACCTGATTATTGTCTTACATTCAAAAGTTTCCAGAGTTAATGCAGCGAATGAGGCAAGGTCATACCAGGATCTGAGGTTGTGCTTTTATGAATGGGGCATAGTAACTGTCTGGGCAGCTACCAGAGGTCAGATGAGATTCGGCTCTCTCCCTTGAGGCCATGTCACACTAATAGAAGCTGGAGAAAGTAGACTAGGCATGCCAGCCAACTGACTCCACTATGTCTCAAATTGAGATATTACGTTCAAAGGCCAGGCTCGTGGAAATCGCTCATATATCGTGAGCTGAAATCTTCATTATTCATACCTGACACTCTGAGAGTTAAGAGTATGCTGATTTAATAACTCCCTTTAGCCAAGTGGTCAGTACATGGTGGAGTTATGTCTTGCTTTCCTGCCTTAAGCAGTAGGAATAGCCTTTTATGGCCGCTGCAGATATTCTCCATGCACCTCAGATGGGTTGATTGAGGAAAGAGAGCGAATAGTTATTTGTTGGTTGCCTAGTGACAGCAACCTGTTCTTAGATGTCTGAACAGTATCTCTTGACTGTGATAGGGGCTTACTTCTTGTCCTCAAAGAGAAAGAGAAAGAAGTTGGGGAATGAAGGCTGAGAGTGGTGTGATGTCAATGACGTGACACCAGTCATTGAAAACTCACCATTTCCCCTCATATGCCTTCAAAGTGGAGGGCCTTCTAGCTCTGAAGCTCTGAACTCTTTTTCGCATGAGAGCCAGGTGTGAAAGAGGCGTTTCTCTGGACACAGATGTAATAGTAGTGATTTCGGCTGCTTGAGCAGCTCAAGAGTTGCAATGATTTTTCTGGGTATGTCTGTCGCTAGATAGAGCAGATCATTGATCCAAGATTTGTCTCATCATAGAGGGGCAATATGAACCATTTTTTAGTCTGTGCCCCTCATTTACTGAATTATTTTCAGAATCAGAACTGATGGAGGGAAGGCTGATTGATGTTTGTTTGTTTTGTGGGGTTTAATGCCATTGTTCAGCACATGATAGGCTGTATATGGCGGTCAGTATATCTGGTGGAGGGAGAACCCATGAAGACCCTGGGAGGAACCACCGACCCACAGGAAGCTACTGGCATGCTTTCTCACATACCCAAGTTGGTCAAGCCAATACTCGAACTCATGCAAACGGAGGTGAGACGTGTGAGTGATCTGTAAAGGCGAGTGCCTTAGACCACTTAGCCACCCAGGGCCCCTCCCAGCTGATTGAAAGGGCGTCGACAGCCCATGCTTCTGGGTCTAGAAATGGGGAGACAAAGGTGGGCAGTTTGTTGTTCCATCTCATTGCAAATAGGTCAAACATCGGTCTGCCCCACGCAGCAACGACTCGATGGAATACAGATGGATGGAGAGATCACTTAGTATAAGCAGTCGACCTCTCCTTGATAATGAGTTAGCCTGGACAATGAGCCTGCCCAGGCTGTGTCAGACATGAATATTTATTTGATATTTGGAACACCAATGAAGGTATTCCTATACCAGGAGGCAAAGGTCTTGGGATTTGACCCCCCTCATTTAAAGAGGTATGCCACCATGACCTATGCCACCAGGACCTAACTGTCCGACAGGACTGTGACTCCCTTTCTTTGGATGCATTCCACCCAAGCGTGGGGGGTGTTGAGAATGGCCTTAATTTCCAAGAGGTTGAGATGAAAAGCTTTCTCTTGCAGTGTCCACTTGCCACTGACTGTCACAAAGTCCAAATTGCCAGTCTTAGATGACAGAAGCATGACTGCTAAAATACATGGATAGTTCAGACAGCTGGACCAGTTGGTTGATGGCCAGGATGGCATACAGCAGACAATAAATTACTTGCAAGCTGGAGGTGGCATCTTGATATCCCCCATAAAACTCAATAAAGACTCCACAAAGTGGGGTGGAGACTGAAAATTTCATGCTCTGATGATTTTGAGCATCCTTGTTTTTCTCAGCCCTTCAGCTGCCTTTGTATGATGCTGGACCAAACATCTTCTGTCCACAATGAACAAACCTTATGTGTATAAAGACAAGCACTTGATAAAGGACAAATGAGGCTCATGATTGTCCTCTAAAATCTTAAATCATCTGCACTTTATTGCCATTTCTGTAATGAAAGAAAAAAGCAAACAAATGCATACAACAAATATACAAATTGTTGAAATAAAGGTGAACTTGCATTACCAAGACTTGAGAAATGCAATAATTTTAAATATAACAGCGACAGCAATTTCACTGGTGAAAATTTCGTGTTACCAATCAAAATCACACGAACAATAACAAATGCTACAAAAAATGCAAAAATGCAAATAAATTTACCTGAAATTATGAAAATGTTGTATGTACAATGTATAACAATGTTTTGACTTACTATACCACTGAAAAGAATGGTGGATGGTCAAATGTAAATACTTAAATGGATTCCATGAGGCACTGTTTACAGTTGTAAGTGATAGTTGAAACTGGTTACATCCGGTATACCAGTAGCCACCTAGCAGGAGTAAAGGGTAGTTAACCTGTAAGCATTGCTTCCCTTCATCTATATGTTATATAGATGGAAAGACGTTTTTTGTCTTTCAGGGAGGGCTGGATTTGGAGGTAGCAAAAGTAATCCTAAAGTTAATGTGATTGGGTAAGGTCTTAGATGTAGAAAGATGGTGACATCACAGTAACAGTTAAGTGTAGGGTCAGCCTTATTTCTTGCAAAAATCTCATACTTACTCTGTGGCTAAGCTGGCATTTTAACAACTGTTGAGGACTCAATGGTTCTTTGATATGATGACACAAACTAATTAATAGGTTAATTGTCTCCAGCCAATTACAATAAATGAAAGGAGTGAACATCACATAACTTCTGGGTATAAGATAAGGCTAATTTCTTGTAAAATCACACACCATAGATAACTCGTTTTTTTGCCTTTGGCTAATCTGTGGATTATCCTTCACAATTTTCACTGAGATATTCAAAAATAACTTGTATTTTCTATTTTAGTTTTCTCTTTTACCTTTTTGTTCATTTAATTTTTCCTTTTTTCAGAACCAGGTGTACTGTTCTGGGATAGTGTCACTGCCACTTGCTGTGTTTATTAGTATGTACAACATGAAGTTTATTCCATCACTGCCATGTGCTATCAATGAAGATGTGTATGCCAACATTTAAAATTACTATGTTGGGGAATTAACTACTGCAAATGTATTTATGGATTCAGCTAGTGCAGTTTATGAGTGTAATTCTAGCTACGATGCTTTAGTTCATTTGTGTTTGCTTACTATGGATACATGTGCTCTGACCTTACAAGGGAAGCAACTCCAATTTTACTGACACAAATTTTATGACTGCTGCACATCAACTTGATCTACATCAAAAGACTCTCATCAATTTATTTTACTGTAATTTACTTCTTCAGCTCTAATATCCATAAATATCAAAATCCATTAGATGAATAGTTTTGTAGGACTATGGAGATTAAAATTCTCACGAACATGTATCAACGAAAGTTGCTAGAACTGCACCCCCATTTCTCCCAACTGTTAACGAAAATTTAAATCTCCCTCACTATTTCATGCCCTCGCCTATGCCGTGGTCGATGTTAATATGGCTTAGGAATATCGAGTTGCCCTTGTCTGTCCAATTACGTATTTCACTGAGGTCAGTTTGTCAGGGTCTGTGGTGGGGAATTCCTGTTCCACAAACACAATTCATGTTATGAAGTTATTTAATGTTAAACTTGAAAAACTTTCATCTAAATTTTCTTCTTAAGAGATATTACAACTTCAAGGCTGGTGTCATCTAAGAGTTCTGGCAGAACACAGTCTCCCCTGGGAATAGTATTACAATTTATTCCCACTATATATGACTTTAATACCAAATTTAACACAGAACCTTTACAATGATGACAAGATCAGTTGCTGCCACATGAAAAAAAGCGATACAAAAAGTTATACAGTGGTCCCTTACTACAAGGCTTCTCAGTATATCGCTGGATGGTCGTGGGACTCATTTAATTGGTCAAATTTTGTTTTATCATATCTAGTTAATTTAGTTCACTTACATTATCTCTTTACCCATAAGAACTAATTATAAGGTGATTTCACATCATTCAATTCTCTATTTTTCTGTTTTAATACACTGTCAGGCCTTACTGCAATATCTCTCAGTATAATCCTCCCTGACTTATAATGCAGGTCACTTTACGGCCCCCCTGAAGAGCATTGTAATCTAATATTACCATAGCTATAGTTGCTTTAAAGGCCTTGAAGCTTTCCTTTGAGATCCACTGGCGACCTAGACATGGAGATTTGCCAGGGCGTGCTGAAATATATTCTTCCCATGTCACATCTGCTAATGTGGGTGGAGGGAGAGATTCCCTTCGTTCAAACTATAAATGAAATATAAGTATTAATTGATAGAATGTTTTTTTTTTTTAGAAATACATGTATCTGAAATGAATTTGGGTTGAAAACAAGAAGTTATGCAGTTTATGGATAAAGTAAACAGATGAATTTTATTTTCCAGTAAAGAAAATCCTGCCCTTTAGACTAATATGCTTCCCAAACACAGAATTACATTGTGTCTAGCTACAGCAAAAGAAATATATTGAATGCAAAGTACCTTTCGTCAGAAGTCTATTTCCTGTTGTT
Organism: Margaritifera margaritifera; assembly: GCA_029931535.1. Lineage (NCBI taxonomy): Eukaryota > Metazoa > Mollusca > Bivalvia > Unionida > Margaritiferidae > Margaritifera > Margaritifera margaritifera. Next base: position 247,271 of record JAQPZY010001621.1, on the reverse strand, counting down.
GAATCTAATAATATATATAAAATTACTTTTTGAGTCTACCAAAAGCTTCCCGAGTATCTTCCCCTCTCTGTCTATTTATCTGTGCCTTCCTTTGCCACACACATACACACACACACATTTGAAAAACATTTTTAACATTACATGCTGAAATAACAGATTTTTTTACCATGCTAATGTTCCATCAAGCATCAAAAGATAGCTGTAATGCTAAGAGTTTGTAAACCAGTTCAATTACTTTGTGAGCACAATAAACAATCTAACAAACATGATCAAAAGGCCCAAGTGGGCCTGATATCACTCACCTGATACACATAGATTTAAAAGGCAACTGTAGGAATAAGGCATGTGGCTTGGGTTGTCAGGATAATTTCCAAGTATTTGGTAGAAATAGGTGGCATTTGACATGTTGTTATAATTGCATATCTACTATGTTCATTAGCATCTTTTGTATGAATGTGAAAGGTATTCATGCTAGAACTCCACCTATCACATGGTCTCATATGGTAAGACAGGTTTGGAGATAAATTTGTTCGATGATAGGTCTTTTCATATATATTTTGGCAACAGCTGGCCATACCTGATGGGAAAAAAGTATCATTTCTAGGCTTTCTTTTTGGTTGCTATGAAAGCCTCACCATTGCTAGGTGAGCCACCCTGGAAACAAATTTAACAGTGCATGTCCAAAGAAATATTCAGACTAACTCTGACCACAATTGGCTCAGAAATTCTGAGGAAGAAATTGAAAATAGGTTATATATATGTTTGCTATGGAATCCACACCATTGCTAAGCAAGCCACATAAAACACAGTTTTGACAGAGTAAGTCCTAAGAAATACTCCTATCAAATTTGCTTGAAATTGGCTTAGCCATTCTAGAGAAGAAGTCAAAAATAGGTTTTCTACTTAGTTGAGCCACCCCAAGCATAATTTTGATAGAGCATGTCCATACCAAGTTTAATCAAAAATGGCCCAGCTGTTCTGAAAAATAAAAAAATAGGTTTTCCCAATGATTGCAATTGAAACCACACTGTTTAGAGGAGAGCCACCACAGACATAATTTTGACAGAGCATGTTGTAACATTCCTCCCAATTTTGTTCAAAACTAGCTCAGCCATTCTAGACAAGTTGTAAAAAATAGGTTTTCCACCCAGATTCTAAAGAAACCAATGAGTTGTTAGGGAAGGCACAATGGACACAATTTTGATAAAGCATGTCCTAACAAACACTACTACCAAGTTTGATCAAAACTGGCTCACCATTCAAGAGAAGAAGTCAAAAATAGGTTGTCCAACCAGTTGCTAAGGAAGCCACACAAATGCTAGGGAAGCCTCCCTTAACAAAATTTTGATACAGGATATCCTCTCAAAGATTCCTACCAAGTTTGATCAAAATTGGCTCAGTCATTCTGGAGAACAAGTTGAAAATAGGTTTTCCATATGATTGATATTGAAGACACACTGTTGCTTGGTGAGTCACACCAGAGAACATTTTCATAAAGCATGTCCTAAAAAACATTCCTGCCAAGTTTGATAGAAACTGGCTCGGCCATTATAGAGAAGAAATTGAAAATTGGTTTATGAACCAAGTGCAAAGGAAAGCAAATTTTTTTAGTAAATTATGTTTCTCCTATAATACTTACCTGATCACTTTACATTAGGATAACTTTCTTTGCTACCTCTGAATCCAGCACTCCCGCAAAGTTGGAAAACGTCTTTCTGTCTATATATTATATAGTCCAAGGGAATCAACTCTTACAGGTTAATTCCCCTTTCTACCTGCTAGATGGCTACCATTATATATGGTTTAAACCAGTTTTTTACTTGAACGACACCTAAAAGGATGCTTGCATTGCGGGGAAGGGTGGAAGGGATTATTTGTAATGTGATCAGGTAAGTATTATAGGAGAAACATAATTTACTAAAAAATGTGATTGATTGCTCTACTAATGGATGAAATTCTCAATGTTAGTTTAGCAGAACGGGAGACCTTAGTTATACACATGTGAGGAGATCCCTATGGGATTCTGCACCTGACTATGGTCTCACCATTAAAGTTTTTCCAGGTGAATCCAGCAAAAATGGCCAGTACAACCGGGTTATGAGGTTGTGATGTCATCACAAGGGGTGGGTACTGTCTGTGCAGCTACCACTGGCACGATGAGGTTCAGTTCTCTCCTCTATGAGGCCATATCCTGCATATAAAAGCTGGAGAAAGTGGTCTGGCATGCCATCCAACTGACTCCACTATGTCTCGAATGGAGATGTTATGTTTGAATGCCAGGCTCATGGAAGTTGCACGTATCTCGTGAGCTGAGATTTACATGAGGTGTACCTGTTCCTGAGAGAGGTCAGTGTATGCTGATTTTATAACTCCCTTTATCAGGACTGATGGAGGGAAGGTGTAGGCCCACATTCCCTCCCAGCTGACTGATAGCACATCGACAGCCCATGTTTCTGGGTCTGGAAAAGGGGAGATTAAGGTGGGCAATTTGTTGTTCCACCTTGTCATGAAAAGATCTATCATCGGGCATCCCCATTAGGCACACACTCGATTGAATGCGGAAGGATGGAGACCACTCTGTGTGAAGCAGTTGTCCTCTCCTTGACAATGAGGCGGCTAAAACATTGAGCCATCCTGGTATGTGGCAGACCTGAATACTTATCTGGTATTGGACGCACCACATACCATGACACAAAGGTCTGGTGATTTCGTCCCTTCCTGTTTGAGGAAGTATGTGACCACTACCGAACTGTCCGACAGTATTAGAACTGTATGTCCATGCAAGTGTTCTACCCAATTGTTGGAGACATTGAAGATGGCTTTCATTTCCAAGAGTTTTATGTGAAGAGCCATCTCTTGACACATCCACTTGCCACTGAGGATTGTAAAGTCCAGTAGCAAGTGTGCTCCCCAACCTGACAGACTGGCATCTGTACAAATCGTTATTTCCGGTTGTGGGTTGATAAGGGGTATTCCTGCTGTGAGCCACTTTCTGTCTTGCCACTGGAGAAGGAAATTTTTTATGAAGGTCGATATCGTAATATTCTGATTTAGATGGCCCATGAAAGGTCACCATTGGGATAGAAGGGCCATTTGTAATGGGCGCATGTAAAGTTGGTCAAGGGGTAAAAAATCTGCTGCCGCATTGAACAGGCAGCAGAGTTGAAGAAACTCCCTTGATGAGATAAACGTTTTGTTTGAAATCCTCTCCCATGTACAATGTTTTCAATGCATTTGGGAGGGAGACGTATGAGATTGTTGTGTGTAATAAATTCGATACCAAGATGGATAAAATGTTGAGAGGGAATAAGGTCCGACTTATCAACGTTTATTATCCACCCTAGACTGCACATGAGGGCAAGAAGGTTGTTCATATCTTCGACCAAAACCAAACTTACCCAATGTTTTTGAAGGATGTCATCTAGGTACGCCACCGTCACTGTGGAGGAGGTCATACTGAACCAAGAGACTGAGGCCAAAAGGAAGAACACGGAAATGATATACTTTGCCCCAATAGGCAAAGCGAAGATATTTGTGTAACATCATATGGATTGGAATATGAAAATACACGTTGGACAGGTCTAAGCTGATTGCGTAGTCATTGTGTCGCACTGAAAGAAAGACGGATTTGCCATCTCCATCTTGAATTTCTGAGTCAAAATGAATTGGATGAGCCTGATGAGGTCGATCACAAGTCTCAATATGCCGTTGGGCTTCGTCACCAGAAACAGTAAAAGATTGATCTCCTTCTGTAGTATGTCCACCTTTATGTGATCGCTTGTGGTTTCCATCATGAAGTGGGATGTAGAAAGTGGAAGAGACCTGATAAATGAGATTCTGAGGCCCTCCAACACAACTTGGATCACCCAATTGTTTTGCGGAAAGAGGGTGATCTAAGCCTGATGAAAATGAAGGATTCTGGCACCCACAGATGGGTCACCAGCGGGCAGATGAAACTGTAAGTCACTGACGGGAGGTTTGGAGGAGGAGAAACATTTTCTATCTCCCCTCCCTGCCTGACAGCGATAAGCAGGGGTGTATGACCACCTATAATTCGCCTGGCCACAGGTCTTGTCATCTTTGGGAATTGCCTCTATTGTATCCCTGCTGACGATTGTCCCTTCTTTGGAACGATCCTTGAGCAGGACGTCTGGATAAGGATGCTTGTGCTGACAGATATAGTGGCAACTCTTGTGCCACCTGTTTACTGACCTCCTCAATTTGACCCCCGAATAGAAGGGGAGAGCCAAACAAGAGGATGCACAAGGCCACTGCATGGTGGGACTTTCGAGAGGAAGAGTGCAAGAGTGCATCTTGTCTAAGTCCATGTTGCTGTAGGCCATCAGAGTGTTAGCCATAGTGTGGTGAGAAACCCTGTTCATGACCTTGGCGATACGGCTCACAGAATCCCAGGCATGATCACTTCTGGCCTTCTCAGCAAGGTGAAAAATTGCCATGGACGCTAAGTCAAGCAGTGAGGGAACTTAATATAACATTCTTCACTAGCTTGGAGGTGGCATTGAAGACTTGCTGATCCACCTTATAACAAAGTGGGGCAGTCATGCCAAAAGTGGAAACATTCTTGTCAACATTAGGTATTTCAAACAATATGCATCAGAGTGTGACTTATACCAGTGAGATGAGAAGCTAGCTGGCAAGTGACTCATGGAAAAGACAACTTTTGCATTTACCAGGGTTGTGAATTTTCTCTGAGAGATGCCCAGTGATTTCTGCAATTGTTGCTGACTGTGGCAATGTTCTAAATAATGGACTATCATCATCATCGTCTACATCCACAGAGGCTTTGACCTTGTAGGTAGGGATGACGAAAGGTAGAGACGGACATTAGGATGGAGGCAGGATATGGTAGATTTCTTCTATAGCTGCCTTAAAGCTGAATTCCGTCCATTCCACTGTTGGATCGGATGATTCAGGCATTTCCATTTCATCCCCTTTGTCTAGCTGAGGATTGTCCACCTCTTATACACCTTGGGTCCATGGGTCAAGCATTCTGTATGGCAATGATGATGCCATATTGTTGGCATACATACTTTTTTCCATAGGATATACTGTTAAAAGTGGTGGCATATTAGAATGCCGGTTCAGCGCAGCTGGTTTGGCTTGGCCGGATGTCTCTATGAATAAAGCTGTTTCGCTATGAAGTGGCATATTATTGTTTGGTCCAGCTGATTGGTTTTGCTGTACGATATGTTTGGCATAAGATACTGAAGCTGTCAGAATACATGGCTGGCTGGCTCGCCAGTCCAAGATAAGCAACTCGTGACCACTGTCGTCGTATATCGCACATTTGTATGACTGGACCGGTTGGTTGACAGTCGGAATGGCATACGGTGGATGATAAATGCCACAAGTCATATTGTGGCTCTTCAGTCTGTCCGTCCGACCATCTGTCCATATGAGTGAAATAATACACCCTTACTTCTGGCAAGAACATTGCCGTGCATGGACAGAGTACGGTGTATTGTATATTCACGCCTAACGGGCGAAGATAAGTACAACTCTACACCCTCATGCCCCATAAGCAGGGTGATATTTGACTTAGAATTGTCATGCCTCTTTAGCAAAGCTAAAAGCTTATCCCCAATGGGATCCTGAAAATTTTCTTCCTGTTCCATTGTCAACAATCTCAATGATATAGCCTTATTTCTTTTAGAGATCATGTGCAATTCCAACTCTTGGTTGGAATCATCTCTCATTCCAACTGCATTAAGATCTGGTATTGTCTTCTGAATCTTCATGGGAAGTTGAGGGGGTATCTCGGCATACCCTATGAGGCTTGTTAGAGATTCTGAAGTGGGATGAAAGCTCAGTACCTCTTGCTGAGAAAAAATAGCAATTTCTCTTTTTTTGCAGTTTTCTAAGGACTTTAGACCATGTATTCTCTCTCTACACTGCACACACTTTACAAGTGTGTGATGAAGAATGTAACGTCTCCATTCAAAACATAGTGGAGTCAGTTTCGTGAACGTCCTCTTGACATCTCTATAATGAAAGAGAATAAACAAACAAGTGCATACAACAATTATATATATAACTGAAATAAATGCCAACTGCATTATAAAAATGAGTTATAATTAGAGTAAATGCCTAAAGACAGCGTCCGGGAAATTCCACTGGTGAAAATGTATGTTGCCATTCTAAGTCAAATGTAACAAAAAAAGGAACTGTATCATAATTTCAAAAATATCAATAAATTCACAGGATTTTACAAAAATGTTGTATGCACCATATAAACAACATTCTGACTTACTGTACCACTGAAAAAGAAATGTGGATGATTAAATTTAAGTTACATGATTTGTAGAATTTAACTGGATTGTCTGGAGGATATCCTAGCATCTAGCAGCAGATATAATGGTAGCCACCTAGTGGGTAGAAAGGGAAGTTAACCTGTAAGAGTTGATTCCCTTTGTCTATATACTATATAGACAGAGAGACATTTTTTGTCTTTCTGGGAAAGCTGGATTCGGAGGTAGCAAAGAAAGTTATACTAATGTAATGTGATCAGGTAATGTATTTGCCAGAGAAACCACATCATTGCTAGGGGAGTCAACTTGCAAAAACTTTTGATAGAGCATGTCCTAAGAAATATTCCTACCAAGTTTTATCAAAATTGGCTGAGCCATTCTGGACAAGAAGTCAAAAATAAATCTTATATTTTGGTTGCTATAGAAACCACATAATTGCATGGGGAGCCACAATGAACACAATGTTGGCAGAGCATGTCATGAGGAACATTCCTACCAAGTCTGATTGAAACTGACCCAGCAGTTTTTGGGAAAAAGTTGATCATAGCAATGTGGATGGACAACACATTACAGATGACTGATGAAGGATAGATTATGTACTCCAGGTGCAGGGCCAAACCATAAGCTCACTTAGCCTTAGTGCAAGGTGAGCTCAAAACATCTACAAAAACATCATGCTTTTAGGCACAGATTAGTCAGCATGTTTGTGAAATATAACCTGAAGTTTGCAAACATGATTGCATATGACCAATCGACATCCAGTTGTACAGATGTGTTTGCCATCACCTTATATGCCACACACACACACACACACACACATATACATATATATACAAAGTTTCCATCCCAAATTCTGATAACTTACTTCCTTGTTATCCCAAGCTCCTTTACTAAGGTTTTCCATCATCACTTTATTTTTCTGCAAATCCTCTTGTGATAAGTGTTCCCTCCTGAAAGTATCAAAAAATATAACACATTTGTTCTTAATACTTTGTAAATAATACCACATATTAAGCAAGTTGTTCTTAAAACTTTGTAAATAATTCTGTTATTGCCTCAACCAAGTGTGATTTGAATAAAATTTCATTTCATCATCAAACTTGAAAATGATATACCAATGTGGAAAGATTTTCATATGTCTAACCTCATGTATCCAATACAAATACTTGCCATTGAAAACATTGGACAAGGTAACTGTTAGATAAACAGATGCAATATTTGAATGAATTTAAGAAATACTTCTAATTTGTGCCATCATATAAAAGCAGTTGTTCGATAAATTAATGAATAAATGACACTGGACTGTAATGTACACAATCAAACAAAATCATCATTAACTAGATTTTGTTATGTATGATGTTTATATAATATTATAAATATTTTGGGAAATTATAAATGTTTCTTCACTTTAATATTTGCTTAAATCTTAATGTTTATCAGGAAAAGCATGTTTAACTAGTGTCCTTGAATTAGGTTGTTTTGATCAATATGTTTTCTCAATTTGAAGGTCAAGATTGATTTTTGTTTACAAGTAAAAATTCCATTAAGATGACTCATGTTCTAGAACGTTCTGTCATGTGACCAATCTTTATATATGCCATGTTTGGTGGACATTTATTCAGTTTTGACATTACCATCAGTCTTGTAAAGAGCTATTACAATTGTGAAAATTCATTCCAAATTCTAAGAGAGGAATTATTTTAAATATTCATTGGATTATAACAGTGCTCATAAACTTTTGGATTTTGGATTTTTAATTGATGATTTTGGAATTTATGTGAACTTATTCAGAGATTTTGGAATACTTCATTTTGACATCAGCACATCAAGATTACTAGTACATCAGGACTTTGGAGACCATAAGCACATCATAACATTCAAGAACACAGCCGTGAATTCGGAACATTCTATATTTAGGACTTGTGATTAGAACAATCATTCTTATTGGATTATTAGGATTTCAAAACACATTACTGTAAGTGACTTTTTGATTTTTCATTTTAATTATTTAGTAATAAATTGCTTGTTGATTTTTTTACTTGATTTGTTGGTTTCACTTTCTTTCTGTTACATTTTTCTTAGACCATAGAGTCGTAACAGAAATTGGGGGCTCGTCGTTCCGGGATTGAATTTCTTTAAAGCATATTAGAGATATTAAATTTATCTTTGAAATTCATATTGATTTTGTCTCTGAATTTTTTTTGTCTTTGGGAAAGATTTTTTAATAGAGAAATTTGTTTTGTGTGAAACCAACAAGCATTTACAATGGCATCTAATGTTCAGAATTTCATTTCAAAACCTACCCAGGAGGGGTTAGAGTGCATGAGAAAGGATGAGTTGCTCGAGCTTGCCAGAAAATACAGTCTATCTGAGGCAAAAGTATCATTGACAAAACAGGAGATAAAGATTATTTTGATTCAGTATTTAGTAGGAAAGGGAATTTTTGAAAATAGTGCTTTAAGTTTGAAGAGAAAGCCTGTATCTGGTTCTGACAGGAAATTAAGGGAATTAGAGTTAAAGAACCAGATGGATTTAGAATTGGCAAAGCTTCAGATTCAGAGAGAGAGAGAAAAAGAAGAGAGGCAGATGGAGAGAGAAAAAGAAGAGAGGCAGATGGAGACAGAGAAAGAAGAGAGGCAGATACAGATGGAGAGAGAAAAAGAAGAGAGGCAGATGGAGAGAGAAAGAAGAGAGGCAGATACAGATGGAGAGAGAGAAAGAAGAGAGGCAAATGCAGATGGAGAGAGAGAAAGAAGAGAGGCAAATGCAGATGGAGAGAGAGAGAGAGAGAAAGAAGATAGACAAATACAAATGCAGATGCAGATGCAAAGAGAAGAAAGGGAAATACAATTTAAGTTAAGAGAATTAGAACTGGCAAACAGAGCACACTCCACTCCTTTAAACACAAGTCCAGGTTTTGATGTTACTAGATATATTAGGTTAGTACCCCCTTTTCAGGAAAAAGAAGTAGATAAATACTTTCTTCATTTCGAGAAAATAGCTGAAAACTTGAAATGGCCCAGAGAGCATTGGACTTTGTTATTACAAAGTGTACTTATTGGCAAAGCTCGTGAAGTCTACACTTCACTGTCAGTACAACAAAGCACTGATTATGATGTGGTTAAGGAGTACATCTTGAAAGCTTATGAGTTGGTACCAGAGGCATATCGACAAAGGTTTAGGAATTGTAGAAAAGAAACTGGACAAACTCATGTCGAATTTGCAAGGGATAAAGAACAACTATTTGATAGGTGGTGCTCAGCCAAGAAAGTTGATCAAGCTTATGATAACCTCAGACAGCTCGTATTAATTGAAGAGTTCAAGAGGTGCATCCATAGTGATGTTAAAACCTATCTTGACGAGCAGAATGTGGAAACTTTGGAAAATGCTGCTCGTATGGCTGATGATTATTCCTTGACTCACAAAATTTCATTTGGCAATAAGTCGTCCTCTCAGCAGTTTTCTGGTAAAAAACCATTTCAATCTCATTCGAGTACTTCCAAATTTCACAACAGCACAACTGTTAGGAATCAAACATCTGATAAGACTGATCAGAAATCCTTATCTCTTCCTACGTGCACTTATTGTAAAACGAAAGGGCACGTTATTTCTGATTGCTTCAAGTTGAAAAATAAGCAACAGAGTAAAGACAGAGCTTTTCCAAATGCTCTTATTTCTACGAGGTCAAGGTCACGGTCTTGTATTGAAAGCAATACATTTGTTGGGTCAAACAAACCCCAGTCTGATTCTATTTTGGAGGCTTATGAACCATTCATGTCAGAAGGTTCTATATCACTTATTGGTGATTCTGCCAAACCTATCCCAATTAAAATATTAAGGGACACTGGAGCTTCTCAGAGTCTTTTATTATCAGGTACTTTGCCTTTGTCTGAGGAGTCTTCTTCAAGTGAAAGTGTTCTTGTTCAGGGAGTTGAGTGCGGCTTTGTAAATGTTCCTCTCCATTGTGTAAATTTGGCATCAGACTTAGTTTCTGGACCTGTGACTGTTGGGGCAGTGACTTCTTTACCCATAGAGGGTGTTCATTTATTACTAGGCAATGACCTAGCTGGAGATAAGGTTGTGGTTAATCCACTTGTAACTGACAAGCCTTGTTTGGATCAGAAAGTTGATCCTGTCGAAACTGAAATCCCTGATTTGTACCCTGCTTGTGCAGTTACTAGAGCTATGGCAAAAAGAGCTCTTGAGAGTGATGTTGATCAGGATATTATTCCTTTAGCTGACACATGTATTGGTCAGTCTTTTGATGAGGTCACTTTTTCCTCAGGTATTGATCAATCAAATGGTATTGATCACAGTGATCCTCTTTTGGCAACTCATTCTCTTTGTTCTAATCAGGATGACAAACGACAATCCCTTGTCGTTGAACAGGAGCAAGATCCCGAGATATCTTGTTTGTTTCAGAGGGCTATTAGTGAAACTGAAGCCACACAAGTTCCAGTGTGTTACTTTGTGAAAAATGGGGTCCTTATGAGGAAATGGAGACCACCTGATGTACCCGCTGGTGACGAGTGGTCAGTGAGCTATCAAATTGTTGTTCCTAAGTCATATAGACAGGAAATTCTTAATTTAGCCCATGAAACTCCTTTGGCTGGTCATTTAGGAGTCCGTAAGACTTATCACAAGATCTTGAATAATTTTTGTTGGCCGAAACTCAAAAGTGATGTTTCTAAATACTGCAGATCTTGTCACACTTGTCAAATGGTAGGAAAACCCAATCAGAAGATACCTAAGGCTCATCTGCAACCTATTCCTGCATTTGATGAACCATTTAGTAGAATAATGGTAGACTGTGTTGGTCCTTTACCTAAAACCAAGTCAGGCAACCAATACTTGTTGACCATCATGTGTGCATCTACAAGATTTCCAGAGGCAATTCCTCTGAGAAATATAAAAACTAAAACTATTGTGAAAGCTTTGGTGAAGTTTTTTACACTTGTTGGCCTTCCCAAATCTGTCCAGTCGGATCAAGGGTCAAATTTTATGTCTGGAATTTTCCAACAAGTTATGCATGAATTAGGCATCCAACAGTTTAAATCTTCTGCCTATCACCCTGAAAGTCAAGGTGCTTTGGAAAGATTTCATCAAACTTTGAAGAATATGATTCGATCATATTGCTTTGATACAGAAAAGGATTGGGATGAGGGTGTTCATTTGTTGTTGTTTGCTGTTAGGGAATCAGTTCAAGAGTCGTTGGGTTTTAGTCCCTTTGAACTAGTTTTTGGTCGTACTGTCCGTGGACCATTGAAATTATTGAAAGAGAAACTTCTTTCAATTGAAGATTCAAAGATTAATCTTCTTGATTATGTTTCTAATTTCAAATACAAGTTGTCAAAGGCCTGTGAAGTAGCAAGAACTAATCTTCACACTACTCAGTCAAATATGAAATTAAGGTATGACAGAAATTCACAGGAAAGGAGTTTTAAACCTGGTGACAAAGTTCTGGCTCTCTTTCCCATACCTCAGAATCCTCTTCAGGCTAAATTTTATGGTCCTTATACCATTGAAAAGAAAGTAAATGACTTAAATTATATCATTAACACTCCTGGGAGACGGAAACAGAAACAACTTTGTCATATAAATATGTTAAAGGAATATTTTGACAGAGATAGCTCAGCTAATTATTCTGTTGGTTTAGTTGTACCTGTCCCACACAGTGAAGATATCAACGATGGAATACAATCAGACTATAGTGACTCTGGTATAACCAATCTTCGGAATTCAAAAATATTGAACAACCTAGACCAGAAACTTTCACATCTACAACAACAGGAAAGAAATGAACTAAAACAGCTATTACATGACTATGAGCACTTGTTTCCTGATGTTCCAACACGAACAAGTAAAATTTATCATGACGTTGACATTGTAGATTCTGCGCCTGTGAAACAGCATCCTTATAGGATGAATCCTCTCAAACAGAACTATCTGAAGAAAGAAATTCAGTATCTACTGGAGAATGATTTCATAGAACCAAGTAAAAGTAACTGGAGTTCACCATGTATTCTTGTTCCCAAGCCAGATAATACATTCCGTATGTGTACTGACTATAGAAAAGTCAACAGTGTCACCAAAACTGATTCATTTCCAATCCCAAGAATGGACGATTGCATTGATAAAATTGGAAATGCGGAATATGTCACCAAGTTTGACCTTTTAAAAGGATTCTGGCAAATTCCACTGACGGAAAGGGCAAAAGAAAGTTCAGCATTTGTAACTCCAGATGGACTTTATCAATATAAAGTCATGCCGTTTGGAATGAAAAATTCGCCTGCAACGTTTCAACGTCTGATCAACATGGTAACATCTGGTCTTGATAATTGTGATGCTTATATCGATGACGTCATTATCTACAACAACACCTGGGAAGATCATTTGAAACCATTCGAAAATTCTTCGATCGACTCAGCGATGCGAATCTGACAATTAATTTGAGCAAAAGTGAGTTTTGCCATGCTTGTGTCACATTTTTAGGACATATTGTGGGACAAGGTCAAGTTAAACCTATAGAAGCTAAGGTCAAAGCTATCTCTGAATTTCAAGTTCCAATTTGTAAAAAGCAACTGATGCGATTTCTAGGTATGGCTGGATATTATCGGAAATTTTGTTCCAATTTTTCCAAAATTGCTGAACCTTTGACAAGTTTATTGAGTAAGAAAACCAAATTTCATTGGTCTGACAAGTGTCAGGAATCTTTTGACAAGTTAAAGGCCATGCTTAAGAATGCACCAGTTCTTTCTGCACCAAATTTTAGCCAATCATTTAAATTATCTGTTGATGCAAGTGATGTAGGGGTTGGTGGAGTATTGATTCAGGAAGACAAAAGTGGTGTGGATCACCCTGTGCGTTATTTTTCTAAAAAACTAAACAAGCACCAGAAAAATTATTCCACAATTGAGAAGGAATGTTTGGCTTTGATATTGGCTTTACAGCATTTTGAAGTGTATGTTACCTCAGCTCTTTCTCCAATTATTGTGTACAGTGATCACAATCCCCTTAATTTCATCAACAAAATGAAAGATAAAAATCGGAGATTGTTGAGATGGAGTTTGATATTGCAGGAATATAACATTGACATCAAACACATCAAGGGAAAAGACAATGTGATTGCAGATGCACTCTCACGTGCCTAGAAATGTAATATTGCTTGATGTAATTAAGTCCAGTATCATAAAACATGTTCTTATGTAATTTTGGTTATTATAGTATTAGATGTATATTCAAAAGAAAGCTTTATTATATAAATCTTTCTTTTTCTTTATGAGGGGAGGTGTTATGTATGATGTTTATATAATATTATAAATATTTTGGGAAATTATAAATGTTTCTTCACTTGAATATTTGCTTAAATCTTAATGTTTATCAGGAAAAACATGTTTAACTAGTGTCCTTGAATTAGGTTGTTTTGATCAATATGTTTTCTCAATTTGAAGGTCAAGGTTGATTTTTGTTTACAAGTAAAAATTCCATTAAGATGACTCATGTTCTAGAACATTCTGTCATGTGACCAATCTTTATATATGCCATGTTTGGTGGACATTTATTCAGTTTTGACATTACCATCAGTCTTGTAAAGAGCTATTACAGTTGTGAAAATTCATTCCAAATTCTAAGAGAGGAATTATTTTTAAATATTCATTGGATTATAACAGTGCTCATAAACTTTTGGATTTTGGATTTTTAATTGATGATTTTGGAATTTATGTGAACTTATTCAGAGATTTTGGAATACTTCATTTTGACATCAGCACATCAAGATTACTAGTACATCAGGACTTTGGAGACCATAAGCACATCATAACATTCAAGGACACAGCCGTGAATTCGGAACATTCTATATTTAGGACTTGTGATTAGAACAATCATTCTTATTGGATTATTAGGATTTCAAAACACATTACTGTAAGTGACTTTTTGATTTTTCATTTTAATTATCTAGTAATAAATTGCTTGTTGATTTCTTTACTTGATTTGTTGGTTTCACTTTCTTTCTGTTACATTTTTCTTAGACCATAGAGTCGTAACAATTTGCTTTTGTAAAATACATATGCTGTACTGCAGACCAAACAAGTTCAAGTCCCAAAAATTTAAAATTTGAAGAAAAATTTGAAACATTGCTATAACTGCATGAAAATCTAATCAGATCATCTATTTATGCATACCAACATGCATACCAAATTTCATCTGTATACCTCACATGATTTTTCCTAAATTGTGCTCACAAAGTTTCTGTTAATAAAAAGTCTAAAAAGTTTAAAATTTGTTGGGAGGGGGGGGGGGAGAGGTCTTTGTTTTCTTGTTTTTAAATTGCTATAATGGCCTGAAAATCTAATCAGGTCATCTAAACATGAATAAAAATATACTCCTCAAATTTTAGTTGTCTACTCCAAGTGGTCTTTGCTTAATTATGTTTAACAAGATTCTAGTAAAAAAACCTCCAACTCGAAAAAAAAATTACAAATTGAGAATCCTGAAAATTTCTGTAATGACTTGAAAATCTACTTAGATCCTCTACATATGAATATAAATATGTCTACCAAATTTTTATTTGTCTACCTCAAGTGGTTTTTCAATAACTGTGCTAAAAAGTTGTGTTTTTTTGGTAAAAAAAAAGTTCCAAAGCATGTAAGCAAATTAAAAAGTGCAGCATTGGCCTGAAAATGTAATCTGGTCAACTCCTCATGACCACGATAAAAGGAATAAAATGTAATGGCTCTGTGACCAATAGTTTTTGTGCTATTGCGCTAAAATGAATTTGGAATGGACTTACAGGCATACAGACATACAGATGGACAGCAGCAAAACAATATGCCCCCTGCCGCTATCAAAGTGGTGACATAATAAATGTTTTTGTTCACATTTTATAAATCTAATGAGTTAAAATAACAATTTGATATCATGTCAGATAAATTCATATTGCATGAAACTTTCCTTATGCATTACAGTAAATTAAAACAAGAGTAGTAATGTTAATAAATGCGTAAAGTTCTGGAAAATGACATTTAACAACATAATTTTTAAAAGCTAAATAATATAAGTTAAAAACTGATTGCATGCAAATCATACCTTTTCTTTGATTCTAAGATTAAGTTATTTACAGCATAAAATTCAGCCTCGTAATCACCAATCATTTCCTGAAAAAAAAAGCATTATACAGTTGAATCAAATGTTTAAAATACCCTAACACAACAAAACTGGAAAAAAATTCTCTCTCTTTTCATACAAAAAGAAAATAAAGTTAAACCCATTTATAGCAAAATTAAGCACAACAAAACTCAAATTGTGTAATAAACCTTGTCTAGGGTCCATCAGCCCTTTTTTTGTAATGCATTTCTTTGATAGTTAAATTTGGCTTATTATGAAAAACTTTCACAGGTTCAAAGAGGCTCATGCAAAATAGGATGTTCGGCTAATCACATCAAAAAGGCATTTCAGATACATAAATCCACTTTTCACTGGTAATATCAGAACTAGGCATACATGTATAGGAATATAAAAAATTGATATTCGGACACAGACTTTGCTAAAGCTTAATAAATGAAATGAATATATATATAAATAAAACAGCTCCTTACAGTTTTATCTTCCCTGAAGAACCAGCCAGACTGGGCTCTGGTAAAAGTGATTGTCTTGGTGGACATTTGAGCTGCCATGATGTCACTCCGCATTAGAATATCTATTTCTTCATCCAACTCTGCATCAGCTTCCTGAAAATGTGATTTAGAGAAACCTGTGATTTCTGATGACTTCAAAAAAAAAGAGTAACAGTCAATCTGATGATATCATCCTTGGCAAATCCCATGAAATCCTATGTAAAACCAATCAAGATCAGATTACCATGATTCCCAAAGTGAGGAAACTAGTTCAGTGACAACCTTCCCCATCTCATTTTGATGTAATGTATATGATCCAATGTTCATTTTATTTCAATATGAACAATATATGTACACTCAAATCTGTCTTCAGCAGCCACCTTCAGGAAGTGAAAAAGTTGCCTTTGAAGACAGGTGGTTTATCAATAAAGGTTCATTTCTTCACTAATTTGGTTTATGAGACTTTAAAATGCTGACTGTTTAGGACAGTTGATTGCTTTATACAAGTGACCTTTGAGGATGGTTGAGCTAAAAAAATTTTTTAAATACTTCTGTCTTAAGAGAAACTCAGTGACTTCCAAAATAAAAGTGACTGTTTGATTAAATCACCTGTATATTTGTCTTCTATGCACATGCTGACAAAGCTAGAAGTGTTCGTAATCATGTTTTGGAAACTTGTGAGTGAATTACACATATTGTCAAAATTGTTAGTCTTTGGTCCTAATGCTAACAGAGAGTGTAAATCTATTGCACTGACTTATAACTGAAAGAGGATGCACAAAGACACATAAAGAGACAGACTTTTCTTGTTGGATAGAGATACAACTTTGACTTATAACTGAAAGAGGATGCACAAAGACACATAAAGAGACAGACTTTTCTTGTTGGATAGAGATACAACTTTGACTTATAAATGAAAGAGGATGCACAAAGACACATAAAGAGACAGACTTTTCTTGTTGGATAGAGATACAACTTTGACTTATAACTGAAAGAGGATGCACAAAGACACATAAAGAGACAGACTTTTCTTGTTGGATAGAGATACAACTTTGACTTATAACTGAAAGAGGATGCACAAAGACACATAAAGAGACAGACTTTTCTTGTTGGATAGAGATACAACTTTGACTTATAAATGAAAGAGGATGCACAAAGACACATAAAGAGACAGACTTTTCTTGTTGGATAGAGATACAACTTTGACTTATAACTGAAAGAGGATGCACAAAGACACATAAAGAGACAGACTTTTCTTGTTGGATAGAGATACAACTTTGACTTATAACTGAAAGAGGATGCACAAAGACACATAAAGAGACAGACTTTTCTTGTTGGATAGAGATACAACTTTGACTTATAAATGAAAGAGGATGCACAAAGACACATAAAGAGACAGACTTTTCTTGTTGGATAGAGATACAACTTTGACTTATAAATGAAAGAGGATGCACAAAGACACATAAAGATACAGACTTTTCTTGTTGGATAGAGATACAACTTTGACTTATAAATGAAAGAGGATGCACAAAGACACATAAAGAGACAGACTTTTCTTGTTGGATAGAGATACAACTTTGACTTATAACTGAAAGAGGATGCACAAAGACACATAAAGAGACAGACTTTTCTTGTTGGATAGAGATACAACTTTGACTTATAAATGAAAGAGGATGCACAAAGACACATAAAGAGACAGACTTTTCTTGTTGGATAGAGATACAACTTTGACTTATAAATGAAAGAGGATGCACAAAGACACATAAAGAGACAGACTTTTCTTGTTGGATAGAGATACAACTTTGACTTGTAAATGAAAGAGGATGCACAAAGACACATAAAGAGACAGACTTTTCTTGTTGGATAGAGATACAACTTTGACTTGTAAATGAAAGAGGATGCACAAAGACACATAGAGAGACAGACTTTTCTTGTTGGATAGAGATAAAACTTTGACTTATAAATGAAAGAGGATGCACAAAGACACATAAAGAGACGGACTTTTCTTGTTGGATAGAGATACAACTTTGACTTATAAATGAAAGAGGATGCAAAAAGACACATAAAGAGACAGACTTTTCTTGTTGGATAGAGATACAACTTTGACTTATAAATGAAAGAGGATGCACAAAGACACATAAAGAGACAGACTTTTCTTGTTGGATAGAGATACAACTTTGACTTATAAATGAAAGAGGATGCACAAAGACACATAAAGAGACCGACTTTTCTTGTTGGATAGAGATACAACTTTATTTGAGACTCACATATTCTGTATCTATTTGTGTTCTATGTGCAATTTCATACAAACAGCATAGACATTTCTCTGCAGGCAGATTATACAACAGATCTGTGTTTACATGCTGTTTGCTTTAAATTATAAATAGAACCAACAGCATAGACCCTTATCTGCATGCTGATTATGTGACAGCAGATCTGGTTCCAGGCTATTTACAATTGGGTGTACAGTATATATGGACAATATACAGTAGATTCAACATTAAATAAATCATGGCCTCCATTTTATTCTTATGTAACTGTATTGCAGGTCAGTAAATACCCATATCCAAATTAACTGAAGTTACTGTCATTAAAAAAAATGTCATAGGCATACTGGCATCATTCCATAATTATCTAGTAGTTCCTGTGACTGACATTTGTCAAATCTAGAGATAAAATTCTTAAGTTTTCTGACATTTACATAGGCATATTTACAACATTTTATACCTCGTGTCGTATTCTCTGATAAACTTTCAATTTGTTGTCTAACACAGTTAATGATTCGTTGGGGGGAGCTTCACCATCGAATATAAATGTGATGTCACCACGTTCCCAATGCATATCGTTGAAGTCTACAAGAGTTGTGTCTAGTCTGAAAGAGAGAGAATAGCTATGAAAATCTATAAATATAATTTTGTTTACACTTACATGAAGTTTTTACATGATATTTTGATTAATCTAAGCAACTGAAATAGAGCATGTGACATTCTGTGACTAAAATTTCATGCTTTGTTGTATCTTCATTTCAGCATGAACAAACTCCTTAGCAATCAGCTGTTAATGCTGCAAGTCATGTTTAATATACCATTCAAACAGGTTTTCTTTAAATGACTATTTTTATGTGGCAAAATAGTTAGAAAACAGAAAAAAGTCTTAATATGGTCGCTACTTGTAACACTGCTTTAAAACATTTTACAAATATGTAAAACATTACCATGAAGACTATAAACTACATCATATACTGTCTTCTTGCATGGGAATCAGTCAATATTTGTTTTTGCAATATAGGAATATCTCTAATGGAAAATTACAGCAAACCTGACCCATAGAGGTTTTATTTTGATGTACTATCTTTACCCTATATTTTTGGAACCCCCCCCCCCCCCATCATCTTTTTTATTGTCCAAAAACTTAGGAACAAAGAAAATAATTCTTAACAAAACTGTCTGAAAACTTAGGGTTGGGGTCAAGGGTGAAAGTGGGGGTGGGGCAAGATTGACCACTCCTACATTTCTAGAGTTGGCTGAGTAGCAATTGTGTTTGCAATGTAGATACAACAAAATCAAAATCTTTGTAGTCGATATATCAATTTCTTTTGACATCATTAATGGAGAAAAAAATTGTTGTTTCCAAACAAGAGAATAAAACCATTACTGCCTAATCAGTAGATTGGAAAGAGACTGACAAAGACCATGAAAGCCTTCAGGCAAAAGAAATTGGAGATCCTGCTTCATTTATTCAAATTTCCTCGTAATAGTCCCAAGTATGTCCCACTTTAATATGCACCACCATTTTCATACAGAATGAACAATGAAACAATCAGCTCCTGCATTGTAATAAACCATTTATAAAGTAGTATATGCTTTCAACAGGAGGTGCAAGTATTATTGCATTGAGTTATTCTTACAATTCAAACTTCATACTGACATCTGAAAGAGCTGTTTGGTATTCAGCAACGAGAACATTAATCATACTTATTAATCATAGAGCACTGTGGTCTCTCTCTCTCTCTTACTTGAATGTAATATCAAATATATGACTAATGTCATGTACCTAATTTAAACCAAGATGGAAGATGTTACAAAGTCTATACATCAGACACATGTAAGGGTAAATGTTATGCAAATTTAGTAATCTACTAAACCAACATGGCTTACATAGGATGGATTCAAATGATTTTCAACAAGTAACTACCACATTTGCCGGCCTGTAAGTCGATACTTTTTGGCCTGGAAGTCTGGGCTTCGTCTTATACTCCGAATCGACTTATATATGGATTATGTCATTGAAATTGCTTACCGTATGTTAATGTAATTTTTCATACGTGAAAAAATTTTTTTTTTCCAAAGTACGAAAAGTATAGTGTAAAAAAATAATTATCATTTTGGGGAAGAGATCGTGTACGAAAAAATATAGGACCTAACATTAAGAAGGATTCCAAAATATTTACGTGATTGTCAGTATTAAATTCACGTGCATCAGACGTAATTGCACTAAAGCAGCATGCACTAGTAATATATGTTGTTTAAATTTGCTTACATATGTGTGTATTAGAATAGACAAGTTAGAAAACGAATAACCATGACATGGACATGGGTATTCCATTGCACATTTTTCTTCTTGCACCTTGTGATCAAAATAAAATATGCCCCAATATGAGAGAGAGAGATTTCAGACCTTCTTCATGCTATTTTGCTTAATGTACCTTACTGACCCCGTTTAGCTAAAGCTTTTGTCAAACAGAAAAAACTAATAAAATAGTCAATGGAAATTAAAACAATACATACCATACTCGTTCAGTTTCAAAGATATATAATTTACATTTAAAATATTCACAATATTTATATCCATATAGACTCCATTAAGTTTAAATCCCAAGATGACCATTTAGCATGCTGTGTTGTTTTCTCTGCAAATACAATGAACTCTATATTCCCACAAAATAAAATTACCCTTTATCAGTAAGTGCATATACACTTCATGTAGTTAAGCTGCATTTTGGTTCGATCTTTACTCATGAATTCAAAGCTCTGACGCTTCTGTCGGCGAGAACAAAAGATGTCACTGGCATTACAGGTCATTACACAGTACAGCATACATTAACATGCTTTACAGGATTGATTACAATACCCTATGAGTAGCCTCATTTCCCTATTGATAGCCTCACTAATTTGATCACATCTACTGCCGGGGTCAACTGGAATGACCTGGTCAAAGCTGTAGGCAGATTTAATTAGAATGTAAATAACACTGCAAAGCCATTTGGTTCTTTATGACAATGGATATAAAAACAAGAATGAACTGTTTATTCAGAGGTATTAATTGATAATGGAATACAGTAATGCTCCTGCACATGAGTAAGATCACAATCATCAGGTAATTCAACAATACATATTACAATCGTCCTGTAACCTCTCTCTCCCTCTCCAAAAGCTACAAGTAAAAACTACTCCGAATGCATACGTTCTTACACACTGACATAGTGTTGTTTCATCTCTCTCTCTCTCTCTCTCACACACACACACACACACACACACACACACACACACACACACACACACACATACATACATACATACATACATACATACATACATACATACATACATGCACACATTCACTAAAAACAACAGGTCTTAATCGAGTTCTTTTATTTTTTATTGTACATATATTTGATAATGAGGTTACTGTTGCTGTAAGAATACAAGTTGCACTTATTTTTTGACAAGAGGGGTTCATATCGTTGCGTAGAATATACCAATAAATAATACCTATAAATAATACATGTACAGACCATCTTAATCATTTTCCCAATTAATCTGGAATAGCATAGTGATACCATTAATATTCATGAAACCGGAAGTTACTAGCAAAATTGACGAAGCTAAGATGTTGATCTGGCTTCGTCTTATACTCCACAGCGACTTATATATGGATGAATGATTGAAAATTGACGAAATTAGCGAATTTGACTTATACTCCGCATCGACTTAAAGGCCGGCAAATACGGTAAATGATATTTGGAATTAAAGTTTATGCTTATTCATTGTATCAATTTATCCTTTACTTTTAGCAAATTTTGTGCTTTTTCCTCCAGGGAAACAATTTTAAAATGGAACTTCTTATTGCAACCAATATGAATTTCTTTGACCATGCTCATCAATCAATGTTAACTTGCAAATAATTACCATATATAATCAGGGATTTACAAATTTTATAAAAGTCAGCTTGCCCTGACTGGAAAATTGAACTTGCCGTTTGGAAATGTGAGCTTGCCCCAAACATAATACCCCAATATGAGTAAAAAATTAAGATAAAAAAAAATATGGGATAATTTAAGGAAATTCCTTTTTTGCAAACTCATCCTTTTTTAGCAGACTCATCTCATCAACTACATCAACAATAATGAAAGCTATGATGTTTGTAATGAGTCATTTATAGTCACAACTGAATGATTTGTGAACACTTATTTTATCCATTTACTGAACAATTATCATCTAGCCACCTTGAAATCAGCGACATGCATCAAAGTATTTGATAAGTTGACTTTTGAGATGAAGAACACTTATTTTCATCCATTTAACTGTTTGCCAAGCAGTATGTATCAGTCTCCTGTAATTATCACGTAAACAAAAGATCATAAACACTGCTTGTGGGTGCTACATTTTCAGTACATCGATCACGCTTTGAACAAAATCCTCCTGGTGGTTAATCATTAAAGATGAGTGCCTTTTATTTCCAAACACACCTGTCAAAGAAATCTCACGAGCTATATTATTAACAATTAACATCTACTCACCTTATAATCAGTGACATGCATCAAAAACAATCTTTGACAAGCCGATTGTTAAGAGTTGGCAAGCTCACAAAAAGCCCAGACCAGGTTAGGACCTGGAAGTCAGTGAATCCCAGATATGTACAAATATTACTATTAAAATGTAACCGATAAGTTAAAACAAATATTTATTGCTTATTTGTCAAAACTTGATTTAAATAGTGAATATTCACATTATCACATCTGCATGAGAAAATGTGAGACTGACCTTGACATTGACTACAAGATGGAAATGACATGATAGATGAAAGAAACTGTGGCCAGTTATGTAATAGAAGAATGTGGTACATATAAACACTAAATAGAGGTGCTGATATATGTTCTGTGACTAGATTGCAGGGTATAAATCTTGCAGAACATAAAGCATTATGAACAGAACATGGTGCCTTTCTCCTTCTCTCTAAATTTTTTGTACTTGCCCTAAGGCAAGTACCTTGGAAACTTGAGCTTGCCCGAGCCAAATTTGAGCTTGTCCCAGGAGTCAGACAAGTGGATTTGTAAATCCCTGATAATATAAAAACTTAAGAAATCATAATTTTGTATATTTTTCCACATGATCTAAAATTATTGCTGATAATCTTATAAAGGCATCTAATAACAGTTTGTTAAGTACATCATTGTGGTTTTGATATTTTCAAACATGGGGTGCATAACTAAATTACCTTTCTATTTCTTTATGTAGACTACAACTTATCTTATTTAGTTCATCAAAAATTTAAGGTCAAGAACATAAAATTGCCAACCATGCCTGTACAAAAGCTTAGAGTGCATTAAAAATTGTTCTGAGAAAAAAATTATTGGTGTCTGAAAACTTATGATATCAACCCGCTAATTATGTTATTTATACAATACTTACTCTGCCTTTTCCCTTATCAAATTGAATCCAGTCACAATCATGTGGTTGCATTTTTCAAACTCTGTTGACTGCCATTTCAGTTGTTTGATGAGTAATGGTAGCTGAGGAATGCCAAAGTCAGTTGAACTAGGTGTGCACATTCTTTAACAAAAGAATATGTCGAATGATAATCAGCTGAATGTGATAAGACATATTCATTTTGTTAAAGAAACTTAAGTATTCGTTCAACCGAATTTGGCATTTCCCTGGCTATCATTGCTCGTCAAGCAACTGAAATGGTGGTCCACAATAGCAACACTATACAGGAATAAAACTGATAATTTCTACACACATGTATATTGGAAATAAAGCACGCATGATTAATGAAAATATGCACTCATTCATTTTTTCTGCGTAATTTTGTTTGCACCGATTAAAAAATGGTGTGTCCAATTTTCAATTTTAGTGGGATTTTCACAATCTTGCATCCTAGATGCAACCCTGGATTTAGTATTCATTTCTGCTGTGTGACAAATATAATTATGAATATCATGAAATACAAAGGGATGGATGATTTTAC
Source organism: Margaritifera margaritifera (assembly GCA_029931535.1). NCBI lineage: Eukaryota > Metazoa > Mollusca > Bivalvia > Unionida > Margaritiferidae > Margaritifera > Margaritifera margaritifera. The sequence goes on along the minus strand of JAQPZY010001621.1, from coordinate 223,141 downwards.
TCTGATGAAAAAAACAATTTACATCAGATAAATTGGTTTTTATCTCGTAAAAAGCCAAAAATCAAATTACACAACAATAATTCACTGACCTTATACATGCTCCCTTTTTATGTATTCTACACAGATCAGAAGGAAGTATTCTTGAAACTAGAGGCACTGCAAACAGAATGAAACAATTACCTTTTCACAACTTTGGTTTAATATATCAGATACAAGATTCAAATTATTGCCTATGTTGATTAAACTACTTTATAAAATGTTCTGTTGGCTGAGTTAGATAAAGTTAGGAATACTGTGATTTTTCTACCATTTTCAAAATGGGTCCTGGGGTCCATGGAATTGGGAATTTTTATGCATAAAATATGTCAAATTGGGAAAAATAGAAATTTGTGTTGCAGACTGTTAATTCACAAAAATTTACAAAGAAAAGATTCTTTAACATTAAAACAATTCAAAAATCCACAGGCCACACTAAGGGGCAATTCAAGCGAACTAGTGGCCATTGAGTCTGTCATTTCACCTATATAGACCCAAAAGCTGAAGTTCACTTCGTCTTGATTTGATTTCATGACATTCCCCCCCACCCCCTTTTTTTTCAATACAATGCATTAATAATAAAAGTAAATGTCGACTTTTGTGTCCATTTTTCCTCCAAAGAGGAAGGTAAAAAGTTAGAAAAAGACATTTTATGCACTGTAGTCAATGTTGGTGCTACATTCATGATAAAAATAACGAAATTACACTGCTATGGAATCCATGATGAAAATTTACCCATGATCCTTGAAAAAATTAGTGAACATTTTAATTTTTGTAGCCCAATCAGAAGCAAAGTATATCCAAGTCCAGTAGTAATAAAATTAATTATTTTATCCAATATTTCATCCAATAAACATATGAAATGAGGATATCTACCTTGGAATGAGGATATCTACCTTGGAAACTGTTGCCAATTAACCACTGTAACCTATTTTCGACATTGCCGATTTATGTTATACAACAACTACAGTGAAGCAAAATATGAAAAGTTTTAATATTTTCATAAACTTTCAATAGTATTTCATCAGTATTTAATCATCTGACATGAAAATATTCAAAAACAGAAGTTTACAGTGACTATTTTTCACATTATACATTTTTGACCTTTTACATTCACTTCTCTCTACTTTTGCTATATTCGCCCCATTCTGGCTGGAGAGAGAATTCATTTCACCCAAATACTGCATGGAGACTATTAAATTTTAGCCTAGATTACTTTGACTCTTTAGATCACTTGCTACGCTCATAATAGTAACTTCTGTCCCAAAGTCATTATAGTAAAAGACAAGGAGTTTAAAAAAAGTTTTGACTGGGAATTTTTTACACTCAAATTCAGAAAAATGGAGAGTTTTTGACATTGGGAATGGGGCCAAATTTCAGCAGTAAAACAGGCCCAGAAAAATCTATAGAATATAATATAATCAATGTGAGCAACATTTCCAATCAAAGCATTAATGACACAACTAGCATCTGTAATAACATTTCCTTTTCTTGTAATTATCACAAGGAACAGCAAATTACAAACACTACTGACACTGATTATTTAACTGAAAGGCTCACAGTTTTACGTAGGACAAAGCTTTCTATATACTTTTCTAAGCACAACCATGTCTTGTTAGAAAAATATAAAAAATAAAAAAGGGAAGAAAATTGTTTTTTGCAATCAATTTGGTGAATCTCCTAAGCCCTTCATAAAAGTAATACAATTCATTGATTCAGGCTATACCATGGCTCCACTACCATATGGCAAGACATCGCACATATCGTTAAAAATTTTTAAAAAAAAGAAGAAATAAAGCTATGAGAAGACATGAAAGCTCAGCTGCACAAATTTATTCAGACCCAAGATATTTCTCTGATATGGCGATACAATAATTCTCTAGATGCATGCTAATATCCAGTTTGATGACTCAACAAACAAAATAGTCCAAGAAACTTGCCTAAGCATTAAAGGTGTACACTGTAAAAAGTAGGTCACAATGACCTACTTTTGATTTTGTTGTGTAGTACTCCTTAGAATGCATGCACATATCAAGTTTCATGTCTGTACAAGAAACATTGTCCGAGAAACTCAGCTAAACATAAGTGTATATTGGACGGAGGTGTCATACACCTAAAGAATAAATCATGTAGAGTTTCATGACTGTACCATCAACAGCATCACCCTCTGTTTTTCTAATATATGCAATAAAATATATTTAATATATGTCTAATATATGCAATATAAAATATGTTTAATATTTGTCTAATATATGCAATATAAAATGTTTAATATGTCTAATATATGCAATATAAAATGTTTAATATACGTCTAATATATGCAATATAAAATATGTTTAATATCTGTCTAATATATGCAATATAAAATGTTTAATATGCCTAATATATGCAATATAAAATATGTTTGATATATATCTAATATATGCAATAAAATATGTTTAATATATGTCTAATATATGCAATATAAAATATGTTTAATATATGTCTAATATATGCAATATAAAATATGTTTAATATATGTCTAATTTATGCAATATAAAATATGTTTAATATATGTCTAATATATGCAATATAAAATATGTTTAAAACCAAGAAACTGACCTAAACATACAAAGTGTACATTATCATTAAAGCATAAAAAATAGGCCATGATGTTTAATTTTCATACAAGTATCAAAGCTTACTTAACTGTATTCTGTCAAACACATTTTTTTCCAGAAAGATTAACACTGATTTTAAATAAATAGTTATGATAATCAGTGGTCAGAGCATTCTACTAAAATCCAGGAGGCAAATTCTAAAGGACATTTTCCAAAAAATATAACACAAGAAAATCCTCAATTAGCTGAGCGAACCCTAACATACAAAGATATGCACATTTTCCAACTAGACACCACTACTTACCCCAACTTTGGAAATCCCACTTAAGTTCAAGGTAGAAGTCTCCAATATTACGCAGGGCTTGTATCAAGGCGGGCCTCCTATCATCGAGTGCTTCTCGCGACTGTTGTTTAAGCTTCTTCAATAGGGAAAATACTGAAATACAGGTGAAAGCACTAACAAGCTTGTCCTTAAAATGTGAAGTGGATAGACCTATATCTGCCCTAGTAGTGAGTTTTTCCTTAACATGTGAAGTGCATAGACCTATATCTGCCCTAGTAGATCTGAGTTTGTCCTTAACATGCGAAGTGCATAAACCTACATCTGCCCTAGTAGATCTAAGTTTGTCCTTAACATGTTAAGTGCATAGATCTATATCTGCCCTAGTACATGTAGATCTGAGTTTGTCCTTAAAATGTGAAGTGCATAGACCTATATCTGCCCTAGTACATGTAGATCTGAGTTTGTCCTTAACATGTGAAGTGCATAAACCTACATCTGCCCTAGTAGATCTAAGTTTGTCCTTAACATGTGAAGTGCATAGATCTATATCTGCCCTAGTACATGTATATCTGAGTTTGTCCTTAAAATGTGAAGTGCATAGACCTATATCTGCCCTAGTAGATCTGAGTTTGTCCTTAACATGTGAAGTGCATAGACCTATATCTGCCCTAGTACATGTAGATCTGAGTTTGTCCTTAAAATGTGAAGTGCATAGACCTATATCTGCCCTAGTACATGTAGATCTGAGTTTGTCCTTAACATGTGAAGTGCATAAACCTACATCTGCCCTAGTAGATCTAAGTTTGTCCTTAACATGTGAAGTGCAGAGATCTATATCTGCCCTAGTACATGTATATCTGAGTTTGTCCTTAAAATGTGAAGTGCATAGACCTATATCTGCCCTAGTAGATCTGAGTTTGTCCTTAACATGTGAACTGCATAGACCTTTATCTGCCCTAGTACATGTAGATCTGAGTTTGTCCTTAACTGTGAAGTGCACAGACCTATATCTGCCCTAGTAGATCTGAGTTTGTCCTTAACATGTGAAGTGCATAGACCTATATCTGCCCTAGTACATGTAGATCTGAGTTTTACCTTAACTGTGAAGTGCATTGACCTATATCTGCCCTAGTAGATCTGTGTTTGTCCTTAACATGTGAAGTGCATAGACCTATATCTGCCCTAGTACATGTAGATCTGAGTTTGTCCTTAACTGTGAAGTGCATAGACCTATATCTGCCCTAGTACATGTAGATCTGAGTTTGTCCTTAACATGAGAAGTGCACAGACCTACATCTGCCCTAGTAGATCTGTGTGTGTCCTTTACATGTGAAGTGCATAGACCTATATCTGCCCTAGTTGATCTGTGTTTGTCCTTTACACGTGAAGTGCATAGACCTATATCTGCCCTAGTAGATCTGTGTTTGTCCTTTACATGTGAAGTGCACAGACCTATATCTGCCCTAGTAGATCGGAGTTTACACTGTTTGCAGGCAGTTATGCATTATATAAGCAAGTATGGTATTAATCAATTTAAGTTTACAGCACACAGCAAAACCAGAAACAGCTATATCTGAAGCTGTAGCTGTAATTGAAATAGGTCGTTGTAGAGGATGGAAGACCTCTGGGAAAATGAAAGATTTGCTATTATTATTGCTAGCCCATTACACTTTTATCACATCGATGCAGAGTAAATATTTGTAATCATGATTGATGTATACGGGATATCTCATTTTTGCTTACCGTTTATACTCGTGTATAAACCGAGTCCAAATGCAAACAACACAGACCCTGATCTGCCATCGCATAATGCGCCGGCAGCTAAGGGTCTATGTTGCTTGTTCTACTGATTAGTCCTTACAAACTGCATAGACCCAGATCTGACAGAGCATTATGCGATGCCAGATCTGGGTATATGCAGTTTGTAGTTGTTATTTGATTATACGTGAGTATAAACGCAGATTGGTAAGAAGGATCACAGAATAAGTTCCATAAAACAACCTTTCACATGATCAAATTTAGGTTATTAACATTGTCATCTTTACATTTCTATAAAAAACTGGTTGAATAGGAGTTTGTTCTGGGAGATTAAAATGTGTTAGTACTTGACTCACTGCATGAGTGGATTTGTAGAGACTGATATTTCAACTGCTGTTTACATTTTTTTTTTGCTTTTTGTTATTTTTAAAGAATATTGGTTGAAATTAATACTGGCCTCTTTAGCTCAAACATCAGAGAAGGTATGGTTACACTGGTAAGGAATAATGTAGATAACAGTGCTACATGCAGTATAAGTAAAGTGACAGTCACAAAATGTGTCACATTATCCAACTTGGTCTAGTTCAAATACAGCATAAAGTTGGATAAAGGGTGATACATACTGGAAGTTAAAAACATGTCAACAACAAGTATCTAACCATTTTATGCAGATAAACTGAAACCTACAGCAAACTGAGCAAGACAGAAAAAGAAATGGAACCAGCCACTAATAACTGTGACACAAGAGGTGAATATAACCATCCATCCTTATTTTTTTTAGTAATTTCAAGGAAATGAAGCAAGAAGCACACTTACATTACTCAAAATAATAGTCATCTAAAGATGACACATTGATCCAGTCTCTTGCTTATGTCAAGTCTCCCACTTATGTCAAGTCTCCCACTTATGTCAAGACTCATACTTATGTCAAGACTCCTACTTATGTCAAGACTCCTACTTATGTCAAGACTCCTAATTATGTCAAGACTCCTACTCCTACTTATGTCAAGACTCCTACTTATGTCAAGACTCCTACTTATGCCAAGACTCCTACTTATGTCAAGACTCCTACTTATGTCAAGACTCCTACTTATGTCAAGACTCCTACTTATGTCAACTTATGCCAAGACTCCTACTTATGTCAAGACTCCTACTTATGCCAAGACTCCTACTTATGCCAAGACTCCTACTTATGTCATGACTACTACTTATGTCAAGACTCCTACTTATATCAAGACTCCTACTTATGTCAAGACTCCTACTTATGTCAAGACTCCTACTTATGTCAAGACTCCTACTTATGTCAATATGTCAAGACTCCTACTTATGTCAAGACTCCTACTTATGTCAAGACTCCTACTTATGTCAAGACTCCTACTTATGCCAAGACTCCTACTTATGTCAAGACCCCTACTTATGCCAAGACTCCTACTTATGTCAAGACTCCTACTTATGCCAAGACTCCTACTTATGTCAAGACTCCTACTTATGCCAAGACTCCTACTTATGCCAAGACTCCTACTTATGTCAAGACTCCTACTTATGTCAAGACTCCTACTTATGTCAAGACTCCTACTTATGCCAAGACTCCTACTTATGCCAAGACTCCTACTTATATCAAGACTCCCACTTATGTCAAGTCTCCTACTGAATGTACCTTATGGTGCAGCACTTTCAATCTATATACTACTTATGCTATACCTTGTTTCCATGGTAACATACAAAGTTTTGACTGCAGAAAATTCTAAGAATCAAAAGGACCTCTATGCAACTTGCTTTACATGTGTATCTTAAATGGTCTGAGAGTCATTCTCCAGAAATGAAAATGTTTATGGACAGGCAGACTGACATAATGACAGCCATATCCAGAAATGAAAATGTTTATGGACAGGCAGACTGACATAATGACAGCTATATCCAGAAATGAAAATGTTTATGGACAGGCAGACTGACATAATGACAGCTATATCCAGAAATGAAAATGTTTATGGACAGGCAGACTTACATAATGACAGCTATATCCAGAAATGAAAATGTTTATGGACAGGCAGACTGACATAATGACAGCTATATCCTTCTCCCCATGCTACACACTAGGGTGGGGGGTGGGGGGTGGGGGTAATAAAAAAAAAAAGACAGTTATCTACATCCTCCACCCAGACAAAATGTCTGCTAGAGGACAATGATTTGTCAATGATTTCATATATAGGAGTTTCTGATTTACAAAGTATACAAGGAAGTGATAGGCATCATGAGTTTTGCTCCTGAAATGAAAGTGTGAATAGTGGATTGATGATGAACTGAAAAAGAAGCAAAAACTTTAAAAATATTGAGAGAAAAAAATGTGAAAGCAACATATACATCACAAGTCTAATATGTGTACCATATTTCATAAAGCTGTCTTAAACAGTTTTGGAGTTTTACGCCAGAATCAAAAGTGAAAATAATAGATGGATGTAATGAACAAATGGACAAAAACATTCAATACAATGAAACTGAAGAATTGTGAATAGCAAACGGTTCATCTAGACCACTAGTCTAATATGTGTACCAAGATTCAAGGAGATATCTTTAACAGTTTTGGAGATATGCTCCGTAATGAAAGTTTGACATAGCTTGATGAATAAACAAATGGATGAAAATGTTAAAAAATACTGAAATTAAAGACATGTGAATAGTAAAACGTACATCTACACCACCAGTCAAATAAGTGTATCAAATCTCACTGAGATATCTTAAACACTTTTGGAGTTTTGCCTCAGAAAAGACAATGTTGATAATGGATGGATCGACAAGGAAATGGATGAAAACATTAAAAATATTGAAATTGAAGAATTGTGAATAGCAAAAGGCACATCTACACAACTACTCTAATATGTTTACCAAATTTTATTGAGATATCTTAAATAGTTTTAAAGTTTTGCCATGGAAATGAAAGTGTGGATAATGGATTGATTAATACATCAATACACAAAAAACACTGATATTACTGAAAATGAAGAATTGTGAATAGAAAAAAGCACACCTGGACCACTGGTCTCATGAACGTAGGAAAAAAAGTAACAGAAAAAAAATCATGGATAACAAGTCACAGAAAAAAAAGTCATAATTAATAAAACTTGTATTTATTAAACTGTATAATGTGTATTGTAGTTTTCATAAAAAAATTTGAAAAATAAAAGCTAACTTATAAAAAAATAAAGAAAATTGTGAACAGTTATTGCAAAATTATGAATGTGAAGAATTTTTTTTACTCTTTGCAATCATTTGTATCGGAAACTTCGAAAAGAAATAAATAATCATTTTGAAAATGTTAATAAAATGAAGAAAAAAAATTAAATTATACAATAAATAATATAAGAAAACAAGTTAATTTTGATATATTAACTCTTAAATTAATGGTTTTCGTTAGTTCAATTATATTTATCTGATACTGTGGAACAGTTCATCCATCTGTACTTACAAGTTACAACCATACATACATGTATGTACACAAGTTTGTATGTGTTAATGTAATTTAACTCCTCCTATACTGTTAAGCTAATCAAACCAAAATTAGGTCAATGACAGTCCTATGGATGTAAATCATGCCAACACTTCTAGAATTTTGATGACTCCCCTGGGGGTGGGGTCATGGAGTTGGTGATTTTTTTTTGTAATTCTCAGATGTGCGGCTGATTTCTCTGTATTTGTTAATTTTTTAAATTCTAAGATGTGCATGTGATTTCTCTGTATTTGTTATTTTTTAAGACTCTAAGATGTGTGTGATTTCTCTGTATTTGTTTTTTTTTTAATTCTAAGACGTGCATGTGATTTCTCTGTATTTGTTATTTTTTAAGATTCTAAGATGTGTGTGATTTCTCTGTATTTGTTTTTTTTTTTTTGTTAATTCTAAGATGTGCATGTGATTTCTCTGTATTTGTTATTTTTTAAATTCTAAGATGTGCATGTGATTTCTCTGTATTTGTTATTTTTTTAGATTCTAAGATGTGCGTGTGATTTCTCTGCATTTGTTATTTTTTTAATTCTAAGATGTGTGTGTGATTTCTCTGTATTTGTTATTTTTTTAATTCTAAGATGTGCATGTGATTTCTCTGTATTTGTTATTTTTTTACATTCTAAGATGTGCGTGTGATTTCTCTGTACTTGTTATTTTTTTAATTCGAAAAAATGCGTGTGATTTCTCTGTATGTTATTTTTTAAATTCCAAGATATGCGTGTGATTTCCCTGTATGTTATTTTTAAATTCTAAGATATGCGTGTGATTTCTCTGTACTTGTTATTTTTTTAATTCTAAGATATGCGTGTGATTTCTCTGTACTTGTTATTTATTTAATTCTAAGATGTGCATGTGATTTCTCTGTACTTGTAATTTTTTTAATTCTAAGATGTGCATGTGATTTCTCTGTACTTGTTATTTTTTTAATTCTAAGATATGCGTGTGATTTCTCTGTACATGTTATTTTTTAATTCTAAGATGTGCATGTGATTTCTCTGTACTTGTTATTTTTTTAATTCTAAGATGTGCATGTGATTTCTCTGTATTTGTTATTTTTTAAATTCTAAGATGTGCATGTGATTTCTCTGTATTTGTTATTTTTTTAGATTCTAAGATGTGCATGCAATTTCTCTGTATTTGTTATTTTTTTAATTCTAAGATGTGGATGTGATTTCTCTGTATGTTATTTTTTTAATTCTAAGATGTGTGTGTGATTTCTCTGTATTTGTTATTTTTTTAATTCTAAGATGTGTGCGTGTGATTTCTCTGTATTTTTTATTTTTTAGATTCTAAGATGTGCATGTGATTTCTCTGTATTTGTTATTTTTTTAATTCTTAGATGTGCGTGTGATTTCTCTGTATTTATTAATTTTATGTGAAGCCATGTTGTCTACATACATATACTCTCTCTTGATAAGTATTTGTGAATAAGAGGACAGAAAGTTTGTAAACACTGAAATATCATAATTTTCTTCGCATCAAAAATGCTGTAACTTATCTAAATATAACTTGAAATCTGTTTGTCCACATGATACTAACCTTTCAATATTTTCATAATACATTTGTCATATTGGCCTTGAGTACAAACTTGATGTAGTTGTATTTTACCTTTGTAAATTAAATAGAGTTTTACAAAGAAGCTTTTAAAAAAACCTCTTCAAGTATGCAGAGATTTCACTGAACATCTTCAGATAGCATGGAAATAATGACTTTCATGATTCTTCCAACCAATTGGACATCACCCATGTCTTGGATTATGATCTTTGCACTGAGTGATCAACTTACCTACAGGTAGCAAATTTGTATTCAGCTGAAGGCAAAATATAACTAAGTACAGTAATTAACTGTGTATAATGCACATCTAAGTACAGCTTAAAATAGATCTGACAATGCATAGCATGCAAGCAGATCTGGGTCTATGATGTTTGCTCAAAATCATTAGTAGAACAAACAGCATACACCTTCATCTGACAGTATTATGTGATAGCAGATCTAGAATTAAGCTGTTCATAGATAGGTATGTGTTACACACAAGCAAATATGGTATATCCATTCCTAACATTATCTTCTTTATATGGAAATATACCAATACAAGTCAGGTGTCTTCCACCATCTAGATGAATAGGAACAGATATTTGTATACAATAACATGTTATATTTCATTTGTTCAGTTTGTATTTAAGGTATTTATGTAAAGTTTGAACCACACTTCCAGATTATTTACTTATCGATTCTAGATTATTTCTCACCATAAGATTTTGAATGAATTCATAGGTTTATGTATTTGTATCATGCATGAAGGTAACTTGTACAGTTATAGTTAGCATATAGACTGGGATAAACAAGTACATACTGACTTTGTTGTGTTTTAGTTGCTGGGATTACATATTCTTTTCAAGACCAGAGTTTCATATACATATTAATTTAAATGAATAAAAGGGATCTTTTCAACTTTTGTACAGTATAAATGGAAATGCTATTCATCTTCGATCTTCTTTATATGTAGTACAAAGTCTTTTTCTCTAAGCATTTTAAGATATCATCCCTTCTTTATTATTAGGTCATGGGCACCTATTCAAATTTTTGACAGTTGTGATGCTTCTTTTATTGTGAAATTAAAAGGAGACTAAGGCTGAATTTCAAACATGTCAAAACTTAAGGAAAAGAACATATGAAGATTATTTACAAGTCAAAGTTAGACACAGGTTCATTGATTTAATCTGTTGAATGTACAATGAAATAATGGTAATGAAGGTAATTATTAAATAAGAAATTATCTCTTATTTAAACCTATTAGTGTCTCAATGTGAATTAATGGTAATACATACTGAGGTAAATGTGATAGTCTTTATTTATTCCAATAGCCCAAATGGACAGTGTGGATACATTTTTTCAATTAATTGAATTGAATGGTGGAATAAGTACAATAAACAACATGGTATACTCATCTATAGTGAACAATATACATAGTGTCAATGTCAAATACTGATGATACACTGTATTAAAGAAAGGTGCACTGTATTGGCACAAAACTGCCTCATATACCTATTTATTTACTCCAGAAAATTGTGAAACAAAAAGGCCTTTAATTAAATGCATAGCTAACGTTTTTTCTTTGTATCAATTATGGTTACCATAAGGCTACAAAATCTTTAAGAAAAACTAATTTAAAATGCCTCAACACAATTGTATTATGGTCGATCTAGGATTTTTTGTAAAAAAGAGGTCATAAAGCCTCACTCAGGGGTTCTCAGGACAAAGCTGCAAACTTGAGAGCTAAAAAACAAACGAGAGTCCCTGGAAGGTACCGACACTCTAATGTCCAAAAAGAATTTCAAGGAATTCAAGATAAGACCATTTCTACTTTTTAACTACTGAATGTTGAAACCATCTCTGATACTTTTGAGTGACAAGATTTCAAATTAGCCACTGTGGCAGCCATACTGGAAAAAAGATTGGCACCATTTTAAATCTGGACAAACTAGACGTCATTAGAAGACTTTTGGTGAAAATCCCATGTTGATATATGATCATCCATTCAGGAGAATCAGTGACATGATTTTCAATATGTTTATTGTGACAGCCATATTTGAGGTCAGATCTTCATTATTTTCATTAATGACCAACTATATATCATTATTAGTCTTCTGGTGAAAACGCCATGTCAATATAACTTTCCATTAAGGAGGATAAGCAATAAGAAGATTTTCAAGATGACTGCCATGGTGGCCTTAATGGATTTCAGATTGGCACAATTTTTATTTAAGACCAACTAGACACCATGAGAAGTCTTTCGGTGAAAACCCCATGCTGATATGACTTTCTGTTCAGGAGGAGTAGCAATAACAAGATTTTCAAGATGGCTGTTGTGGTGCCATACGGAATGTCAGATCAGCACTATTTTCATTTAAGACCAACTAGACATCATAAAAAACCTTTTGTGAAAGTCCCATGTTCAGAGTTTGAGATTAATGCTAATCCAATAAATCGTGGTTAGTGACTATGCTGACAGATCACTAAAACCCGTCATCACAAATCTGTTAGCACAGTGAAAATTACCACCAGTCACTATCATAACAGCTGACAAGTGGTCTGGTGTCAGTTGTATCAAATAAAAAATAAAAACATGAGTCGGCATTCCCTTTAATGGTTTTTTGATCTGTTTATTGTATTAACTGAATACCTACCAACATCCTACACTTGATGAGGTACAATAAATGCTCGCGGCACAAATGGACAAGTGTTAAACCACTCATCCACTGATCAAATAAATTTGTGTGATTATTATTGTCAATAGTCTTCACACATGTGGAACTAGCCTGGTGTACTGGCCCCAAGTACTGATTTCATTACTGATGATAACAAAAGATATAGAGTATCAGGATAGTGCTGACCAATCGGAAAAGGCTGTGTTCATTGACTCAACTAATAATCCTGAAATATACAGAACAATGTGTTTTAATATTTACATCATTGTTGATAAATATTCAATGAATTGTACAGTAACAATTGTAAACATATAGAAGTATTTGCAAGGTGTGCAGCCACCACCGAAATGGCAGGAATTAGACGATGACAAGAGACAGCACGATTGCAAATATGATCAAAAGAAGAGAATAAGAAAGTACCAGAAATGCTGGGCAAATAAATACTAATGACTAAAGTATGATCCAGGAAAGGCTGTGCACTGAGTATTCAAAGAAATATGAAAGTGCACAGGGTACTTTATTTGTTGATGTGCATAAAAACTTGTATAAATCATCCCTGGAATCACAAAGTGCAAGCTCCATCACATAATGGCAGAGGGGTATGTGAAATAAAAACAGAAAGACAGTTCCTCTGAAGCAGAGCAAATTGTGGTATCTTTAAACAAGAGTGTCTTGAAGAAGCTTAAACATGAACTTTCAAATTTTTGTGAGTCTTGTTTGTGAAATAGTTTTGAGTTGATGCTAATGAATAATAAATGTTGAATTAGAAACTGAACTGGCTTCTGTTTGATTTTAGCAGAATCAGAAAACTTTAGGCAGGATCAGTAAAAAATTATTATGGTGATCCTGTGGGTTAGTGAAGAAAAATATCCTAATTTCGAGCCCCGCATGTTGATATGACCATCCATTTAGGTGGAGTAGCAATAACAACATTTTCAAAATGGCTGCTGTGGTGATCATATTGGATGTCAATGCATCACCATTTTCATTTAGGACCAACTAGACATCATGAGAAGTCTTCTGGTGTGAACCCCAAGTCTATATGACTTTCTGTTCAAAAGGAGAAGCAATAACAAGATTTCCAAGATGTCTGCCATGGTGACCATATTGGACATCAAATTGGCACCATTTTCATTTAGTTAAACCCCTATGTTGGTATGACCATCCATTCATGCGGAGTAGTGACAACAAGATCTCAAGATGGCCACCATGGTGGTTATATCAGATGTCCAAGTGGAACCATTTTCATTTAGCTCCAACTAGACATCACAACAAATCTTCTCATAAAAACCCCCATGTCAATATGACTTTCCATTCAGGAGGAGTATCGATCATGAGATTATCAAGATGGCTGCAATAGAGGTCATATTGAATATCAGATTAGCTCCATTTTCATTTAAGACCAACTAGACATCATAAGAAATCTTTTAGTGAAAACCCCAATCTTGAAATAACCATCCATTCAAGGAGAGTAGCTATAACATGATTTTCAAGATGGCTGCTGTGGCAGCCATACTGGATGTCTGAGCAGCACCATTTTCATTTAGAACCAACTAGACATTGGAATGAATGTGTGTGCAAAGTTTCATGGCAATCCTCCAAGTAATTTAGGAGGAGTAGCGATAACAAACTTGTGCTAACAGACGGAAGGACATTGGATGATGGATAACAGATAACAGGCAATCACATAAGTTCTTCTAGTCTATGACCAGTAGAGCTAAAAAAAAGAAGAAAATACAAGGAATGTGTCCAAAACCAATTGATGTGCCTGACCACTGAAATATCACCCTAAAACTAACAGATGTCACAGATACATGGAATAGAAGTCACAGTGATCTAACTTGGGCAAAGAGTGTTTTAATATAAATACATATCCTCACAAAGTCATACAAAACTACATGTATACCTGAGAATTTCAGTTTAACACAAAACTTAAACAAGACAATGGTACTGTACAAATTGAGAATATACCTTCATCAAGTTCCTTGATTATTGCAATATTAGTTACATATTAGTTTATTGGGGTGCACAGAATGTTATGACCATCTTGAACCCCATACATCACAGGCAATTAACATGTAATGAATTTATTAGGTCATAAACCTTACATAACCTTATTTGTGGAAAGAAATAACACATAATAATCTCTTAGCTGCCATTGTTGGCTATGAAGAATATTTGTTTACAAACATCATGCTAGTTGTGGCTTCCCTTGAGCCAAAACAAAAATCATCTCCAAATTGCAAGCAAATCAGCATTGTTAATTAAAATCTAGCTTTCTTTTGGTGGATAATTTCTATTGATAACTAAACTGCACATTAACTTGTTTCTATATATTATCAAATCATTTCATATATTTGGATAATAAATTAAATATTAACACTTTATCTTTTGAAGGGGAAGTTATCTGCCATTTTGTTTACCCAGTTGCATATTTCCAGTTGAGTTTTTATATCCCACTAGAATAATTTTAAAAGAAATACTGGATTTCAAATCTTGATAATTGACCAATCGTATTCCTAGAATTTTGTTTATGAGGTAATAATAACAGTGACAGAGACACAAACATTCATAAAATGTCTTTCCAATGCCAATGAAGAACAGGTCACAGTGACCAAGTTGGGAGTTAAAGATGCTGCATATATTTAGCTGGATTCACTCATCAAAATTCCTGTATGGGTATGAATTTATGAAAAGTGACACAGGTACAAACTTGAACTGGAAGTCTAAACACATACGTATGCACACAGGGACATATACACACTTGTACAAACCTGGAAACTTATTATACCCCAAGCATGCACTCCTTTAAAACAATTTATTTTCAAGATTGAAAGAGTGGGTACCCACAGATAAACACTTACGATAATTCAACAATGTTTTCATTTTGTATAGGTGCTGTATTACTGATATACCTGATTACTGTGGTATTTTGTTTCAGCGGTATTAACACTGTAATTTTCCACTATACCGGTACTTCAAAAGTTTCCATCCGTAAGGAATGTATGGAAATTCCCTAGCAATCTTGTTGCTAATTGAACGATATTCATGACAAAACACTTTCAAAAATTAATAAATGTTTTACAAAAAATTAATTACATTTATAAACCTTTATCACATGGTTGTCATGTGCCACATATGCAAAGATGATGTTTAAATGAAATGTTGTGCAAAATATTCAGGCCAAATCTGACATTTGGAAACATTTTGGATTAAAGTTGAGTCAATGTGTTTATGTTTACTGGCTCTCTCTGATAAATATCTTGCCTGGGTGTTGTCATTGGCATATTAGTAGTGTCAGCAGTGGATTTTAGGCTTCAGTGTCAACACTTCCCATATTTATCCACAAGCTCTCTAATGTCAATACAATGTCTTGTACAGGGTGTCAGCTACAGTGTAAACTGAATCATTCCATTAACTGGTTTGGCTTCTTTGAGTACATGAGTGGCTAACCAGGCCAATTTGTGCTTTGAATTGTCTGTGGCACACTTACCAGGAGATGCCACTTGGGTCTGCTTGATCAATAGAGGATGTTCTCACACTTCTGCACTGCCTCTGCAGTTCTCCATTCAAAGTCAGTAGCTACAGTATGGATGAGACTCCACTAGGTGGAGTGATCCTTTGTGAGATCTTCCCAAAATTCAGGGTAAATGTTGAAGTTTTTCAAGGATGACTTGAGGGAATCTTTGAAGCATTTCTTCTGACCACCCTGAGATCGCTTTCTCTCCTTCAGCTCACTGTAGAAGATCTTCTATGGTAGTCACTCCTCTGACATCCTGGTGACATGGCCAGCCCATCTGAACTGTGATTTCATAAGCAGAGTGTGGATGATTGGAATGCATGCCTGTGTGAGAACCTCAAGTGTCTGGGACCATGTCCTGCCATCTTATCCTTATCAGTTTCCTCAGGCAGCCCATGTGAAAATGGTTCAGCTTCTTGACATGGCATCTATACACCATCCCGGTTTCACAAGCATACAGCAGAATTGGCAACATAATGGCTTCGTATGCCTTAAGTTTTGTTTGCTGACTGATGCCTCTGTGCTCCCGCACATTTGCATGTAGTCTGCCAAAGGCAACACTTGCTTCATCATTGATGTGGACTGCATCTAACGTGTGCTGCTGAGATAGGTGAACTTGACCACTGCCATGAGATTTGGACATTTACTGTGATGGTATGCTCTACGTAAGGCTGTCCTGATGCATCACCTCTGTCTTCTTTATACTGATTGTGAGACCGAAATTGTCACAAGCTTAAGAGAAATGGGCCATACTGTATTGCATGTCAGACTCAAATTTGGCATTCAGAGAACAGTCTTCAACAAACAGGAGATCATGAACAGTCACTTCCTGTAACTTTCACCTTTGCCTGTAGTCTTCTCAGCTTGAACAGCTTGCTGTCAGTCCAGAAACTGATGTTAATCCCAGTGTCACAATCACAGAATGCATCAGTAAGCATGGCAGAGAACATCATACTGAAGAGGGTTGGGGCCAACACACAGCGTTGCTTGACTCCATTGGTGACTGGAAATGGTTCAGATGACTCACCATCATCCACAACATGAGTGAGCACGCCATCATGGAACTGCCAAACAATCAAAATGAATTTCTCTGGGAAACCAGATTTTGCCATGATCTTCCAAAGGCCTCCACGGCTGACTGTGTCAAAGGCTTTTGTCAAGCCAATGAATGTCATGTATAGTTTGGAGTTCTGTTCCTGGCATTTCTCCTGGAGCTGACAAGCTGCAAACACCATGTATGTGGTTCCTCATCCTTTCCTGAAGCCACACTGACTCTCTGGCAGGAGCCCTTGATTGAGGTGATGCATAAGACGATTCAACAGAATTCTGGCATGGATTTCACTAGCTACTGACAGAAAGGGGATGCACTGATGGTTTTCGCAGGATTATCTGTTGCCTTTCCACTTGTACCAGTGGACGATGGATGCATCCTTGTACTCCTGGGGCATAGTTCCTTTGGTCCACATTGACTGGAAGAGTTCAGTCAGTTTCTGTGCCATGTGCAAACCTCTGACTTTGTAGACTTTTGCTGGTATAGCATCTGCTCCAGATGCTTTCCCATTTGACAGCAGGTCGACTGCTTTCACAGATTCAGTCAGCTCTGGAGGATCAGCAAGTGATATGTTGATTTCCACTTGGGGCAGTCAATCAATTACCTCCTCAATGATAGATGACTGTTGGTTGAGGATGTTGTTGCCCATCTTTGAAGTATCTTTTCTTTGTCAGTGAGCAGTGTGGTGCTGTCAGCATTCAGTATTTGAGATGTTCCTGATGACTGTGGCCCATAGGTTGTCTTCCAAGCATCATAGAAGTTCTTCATGTCATTCCTGTCTGCGTAGGACTGAATCTCATCTGCCTTATTGCTCAGCCAAGAGTCTTGCAACTCTCTGAGTTTGCATTTGACAGTCCCAGTGATCTCCCCAGAAATTTTCAATAGCATCGGGGTACGCGTGTTTGGGTCATAAAATGTTTTACAAAGCGCGTGTTGACGTCATAAAAATGAAACAAATTAATATCAATGAAATAAAAAGAAGTGCAAATATATACATAGTATTTTTTATTTACCTAGGTTATAACAGTAACAACAATGCATATCTCATTTATTTCTTAATTTAAATAAATGATATTCATCTTTTCTTCATTTCACCATATAAACTGACTGCAACATCACAATTAAAGTCTTTTAAGGGTTGTCCTTCAGTACTGAGTGTCATCAGGTAGTTCAGTACCCTCTGTGACAACCTGTTCCTTAAAACACTCTTAATTCTATTCATTGAGGAGAATGACCTTTCACAATCTGAAAAAAATGGAACATAAAATGTATTAATGGATGTACAAAAAAGAGACAAATATACCTGAATCCTAATTAAGTTAATTACCATGGAAAAATTCTTCCGGCACAAATTACACAGCATACCTGCAAAATATATATGTAATTACATAGTCTTATTTTCAAGAATTTGATATAGACCGGGTGGAATAAACTTTTGAGGTCATGACTTCACTGAATAATAAGTAAGAATATGGATGAAATTATTTTAGTTATATTTATAAAGGAATACTTTTTATTTATATCTTTTCAAAAGAGGTAAAACTGGAAGATAAAAATTGTTCCGTTTATTACTTGGATAGACAGAAAAGAGAAATTAATAGGGCAGCACTCACTTAAGTTAGCAATATGGAAAACTTACCATCCGATCCAGCAATTTCCACCCAAGGGAATAACGTCTTCCATTCATTATTAAATCCCGTCCTTCGTTTCTTGATATCATTCTTTTTGGAAATCATGCTGGTGCTATCGGAATCAGAATCACTGCCACTATTCGTGACGCTAATTTCTGATTGTCGTAACTAGGCCAACATGGGGCTATCCGGGCGCTGGGTAATTTTTCGTTTCTTGGAAGGTGGTGTGTTCATTTTTCACAATAATTTTTAATTTAATCGGTGTAACTGCTTTGGCTGTTAATGAAAACGACTGACATATATATAACACACTACCAGTAGACTCCATTGTTGCTGGCCAATCACGTGACTAGGTGCAGACAAAACCCTCACCAAAGGTCGCGCACCGGCGGTCATGCTAGCCAGGTACAATGGATAATGGTTAAGTGAGTGAGCAATTATCCTGGATTATCTTAATAAAATACCCCAGAAGAGGTAAGAACAGGCGTCATTTGAGTGGGGCTTTGAATTAGGTGACAGGATGTTTGTTTAACAGATTAATTTTACAAGAGTAGTGGGAAACATCAAAGCGTAGCGGCACAAGAGCATAGCGTAGCGGCAGGTTCTAAAGCGTCGGGGTTATCGGAGTTTGAAACGATAGCGTAGTGGTCCCGCTACGGTAAAAGGCCCTCAGGAGAACACTGAGTCCTCTTGATGCTGTTGAAGGCTGCCTTCCAAGATGATGAAGTGCTGTCTTCTAAATAGGCCTTCTGTAGCCAATGTTTCTCACTGAGAAGTCTCTGTATGGCAGCATTGTTCTCATCAAACCAATCTTGCTGTTTATATGTGGTGGGACCATGGGTTTTGGATGCAGTTGAGTACACTGAGTCTATTAAGGATGCCTAGTTTTCCTCTACATTTTCAGAGTTTGTATCGAATGTATCCACTTGGCTGCACAGTTGTTCAATAAATGTCTGTTTTAGACTCTCCTGTGACATTAAGCTTTTTGGGCACTTTTTTGCCTTGTGGTTGTCTGCTAGGCTGAATCCAGATATTGATCTTGGAGACTATGAGCCTGTGGTCAGCCCAGCATTCTGCACTTCTCATGGCCTTCATCACTCAGACATCCTGCCTGTCTCTTCTCCTGATGATGACGTAGTCAAAAAGATGCCAGTGCTTGGAGCGTGGGTGGATCCAAGACATCTTGTTGCAGTTTGGCAGGCATAATACTGTGTTAGTTGTTAGGAGGTCATGTTCAGCGCATTTTCTCAGTAGGAGGAGTCCGTTTTTGTTGCATTTGTCAAATCCATTTTTGGCAATGACACCTGGCCATGTCTGGTGATCTGTGCCAACTCTAGCATTGAAGTCACCAAGGATGATGAGCTTGTCTGCCTTTGGTACTTCTGCAATAAGAGACTCCAGGTCTTCATAAAATTTGTCCTTGATCTCATCTGGGTTGGTCATGATGGGTGCATAGGATAGTTGCATGTCTTTTTCCAGACAATGGAAGTCTCATTTGCATTAGTCTGTCATTCATGTCCCTTGGGAGATTTGTGAGCTTGCTAACTAGCTGTAATTTGATGGCATACCCAACACTAGCTTCACATCACTCTTATTTACTTCGACAACTCCAGAAGGTATAGCCGGCTCCTACTTCAGCGAGTTGTCCTCCTCAGCTAGGTGAGTTTCACTCAGGGCTGCTATCTGGATGTTGAATCTGGCCAGTTCTCTAGCAACTACAGCTGTTCTTCTCTCTCATCTATCTGCTGATGTACTGTCCATTAGTGTGCATATGTTCCAGGCACAGATGATGAATTGCATCACCTTTGTCTTCTTGTTAGGTTTTCAACCACTAAGGTGGGATCCCCATCAGCCGCGGTGTGCTGACCAGAGTTAAAGTGAAGCATGTGATATTTAGGGCATTTTTTCTAGCCCCTTCCTCATGCTACAGAGGTGAGCAGCGTGATCCTAAAAAGGGCTGTTTCAGTTCAATGAAAAACGACCCTATGCCCTGAGCTGCCTGTGTGCAGGTCTACAGGACTTGAAGGTATCTGGTAGGGGGAGGGGAGTAGTGTCATGACTTGCGCGCGAGTTTGATTTAAGTGGGGGAAAGTCACATAGTTGTCCTCACTCTCTCGTCCAGGCATGTCTGAATCCAGTGGCACAACAATGTCGAGATGTCTTGAGACACATCCAGATGCAGTAGATAGCCATCAGTTCCTACTGCACCTGAAGGGACTTTCCAGAGGGAGCCAGGTGTAGCTGTCCATGCTGGATCAACATTCACAGGTTGTACCATCTACTGTTACTTACGGTAGCAGGAGATGCCTGACCTGACCACCTTACCAGGAAGTAACTTTGAGATGATCCCCATTGCTTGGTGCAAGAGCCAAACCAGTGGCTATACTTGGTGGGGAAAAAAGTTATACAATGCGCATTACTTTTGAATAGGCTTTAATGCCAACTGACTTCCATATATCTGAATTATTCATGAATATTGAAAGAGAAAATTTCAAAAATGGCTGTAATTGTTTGCATGTAAATTCTAGGTGAGTGAATTTGCATGTTTCTGCATTATCTCTTTAAGGTAATATGATGGTGGGCTTAACTTATTTTGAACAGTGTAGTCATCAAATACACATTTTGTAACTTTTGGTCTACATCACAGCTGATGCTGGATATAAAGGTTAAAGTTGGATTCTTGCTTTAATCTTGATAACATTAATGCAATTTGTGGAATCATTAGAGCATTATAAAAATGAGTCAGCCTGTATTCTGTGATACACCTCATCTTGCTGAAGTTTCTTGATACATGTAGTGGTCGTTGTTCTGTCAAAGTTTGAGCTTAGATAAACGGGTAATCAAGTAATCTGAATTATTGTGGTAAATACTTATTGCCAGACTTAATTAAACAGACTTTACTTTTCCTATCAATATCCCTATTGAAGACAACTCACATCTGTCACAAAGTGCCAATTCTGGCAAGCAAGTGGATTAATCACATTTAAACGGAATTGTTTCATGTTCCAATCATCGTGTAAACATTTAACATTTTATGTAAACATGACAGCATTATAAGACACACAGAAACTAAGGTATATGTGGGAGCATTAAATATATACAGGGAGAGTGATGAGAGTTAACCGAAATTAATAAATTGCATATAAATTTGACCCCTCCTCCAAAGCTGCACCACAGATTATACTCAAACTGAGATGTACGATTGTACCCTACCTTAATTTTACCTAAAATGTGTACACTATATTTATTTTTTTTGCAAAAAATCCCCACCTCAGTACATACTAATCACTTCCTAACTCAAAAGCCAACAAAGCACAAGTGACTAAACCAACAAAAAAAACCTTCACAACACAGGTCAGACAGCTGTGATTATTTATACTTGTTTGTCTGTCTCCATAACTGATGGCTTCAGCTAAGGGAGTCCATCCCTGGATGTTCTTCACCTTGACAGGTGCTCCATGGGCCAGCAGCAGGTGCACAATATCTGTAACAATAACAAACAATAATATACAATGTAGTCTGGATTTATCATGTATATGCCTGTGTATAATGAGAACACAAATGTGATCAGCCAAGACTCAGACCTGCTGACACATGAACTGGCAAATTAGGGTCTACTCTGATCATTTTACTTCTGCCTTTAAGAAATAGCATAGACCTGGACTTGCTGACACAAGGTGAACTGGCAAATCAGAGTCTAGTCTTATTAATCTTTTAATAGCATAGACATGGACCTGTTGACACATGGTGAACTGGCAAATCTGGGTCTACTTTGATCATTTTACTTGTGCTTTTAAAAGCAAAGATCTGAACCTGCTGACTCATGGTGAGGTGGCAGATCAAAGTCTAGTCTTATTAATATTTTAATACCATAGACCCAGACTTGCTGTCACATGGTGAGCTATCAAATCAGGGTCTACTCCTATTATGCTTTTAATAGCATAGACCTAGTCCTGGACCTACTGATACATTATGCAATGACAGATTTAGATCTATGCTGTTTGCGTCTGTTATATACAGTTAAATATAGTGAAATGGGATGACACCAAAGTCCTGTCTTGACTACATAAGCTCTTGGTCAGTTCAGGGCCTATGCTATTTGTCTATAGACATAACCAGAAGAAACCCCACAGACCCTCATCTGTCAGTTCATTATTTAATACCTTGGCAGGCCCTGTTGTCCTGAAAATGTCTGAGGAGAAAATTTGAATTTTTGCTCAAATTTCAACAATTTTTGTATCTTCTATAACTTCAATCTGACAGAGGTTAGAATCGCAAAAAGCTAAAATGTATGTATTTTTTTGTATATCTACATACATGTACATGCTACTGTATTTGTATCTCTACATACATGTACATGCTATTTGTATATCTACATACATGTACATGCTATTTGTATCTCTACATACATGTACATGCTATTTGTATCTCTACATACATGTACATGCTATTTGTATATCTACATACATGTACATGCTATTTGTATCTCTACATAGATCTACCTAAAGTTTTTTTGTGCAATTCTTTATATTTACATTTTTAAAACTTTCTCTTTAATCAGTATCATATAGCCATTATTGTGCTGATGAGCCATTAAATCCTAATATATACATACTCTACATACATACTAAATTTCAATGAGATAGAGCAACTCTAAGTATGATTTTTCATTTTTGGACTTTGAGCCTGAGTTCTATATTTTTGTTCAGAGAGTTTCTTAAAGAATCCTGGCCCCGTAGACACAAAAACTGCTCCGAGTTTCTTAAAGAATCCTGGCCCCGTAGACACAAAAACTGCTCAGAGTTTCTTAAAGAATCCTGGCCCCGTAGACACAAAAACTGCTCAGAGTTTCGCAATGAAGCCTGACCCTGTGCTAGCTAAGGCTGTCACATTTACACCTGTAACCAAGATCATTTCATGTTAGCCCTGTAACAGTTTACAAAACCTGCCTTCCTTTTAAATGATAATTTAAGTGCATGACAAAAATGACGTAACTTTGCATACCAGTCTTATTTAAAATGGCCAAGAGTAAGCAAGGCAAATGATCTCCAGTTTTTAAGTATTTCACAATTGTTGATGCCACCAGCAAACAGAAAGCTAATACAACCTGTGCTATACAGAGGTTACCTACACTGATGGTAGCACTGGTGTGATGACCAACCACTTGAAACATAGACAAGTCTCTTACAAGTATGCATGTGATCTCAGGCAAAAGTGTGCTCAGCCAACAGCCAATTATCACATTTAAGTCACCAGCATTATGTCTAAAGTGAAGTGGCAGCAATGTATTAAAACACTAGCCATCATAAATAACCGTAACCTCTGACAACTCAGTATAGTTTATGGGGAGGGATTCAAAAGTTGTGTGCCAAATTAAACTCCTTGTACAAAGTGCCAGGAAAAACAATTTCCAAATATGCTCATGTCTGTTATGCAATTATCCTATGAGTAACTTTTGAAATGACCCCACTGCTTGATGCAAGAGCCAAGCAGCAGACTATACCAACAGGGAAAAAAAAGTTATGCCACACATATTTTTCGCATAGGCATTAATGCTAAATGATTTATATATATCTGAACTGTTTATGATCATTAATAGAAAAAATTAAGAAAATTTAATTGTTAGCTTGAAAAATCTAGATGGCTGAATTTGAATGTTTCTGCATTCTGTGTATGAGCTAACATTGTCATGGGCTTCGCTTTTTTCTAACAGTGTAGTCACTGAAGACACATTTTGTAACTTTTGGTCTACATGTACAACTGATGTTTAAGAAAATGTATGTACCAGAACAAATTCAACTCAGCTGAATATGGAAGTTTAAGTTTGATTCTTGCTTTAATCTTGATAACATTATTGTCATTTATGGAATCTTTAGAACATCAGAGAAATGAGTCAGCCTGTATTCTGGAATGCACCCTGTCTTGCTGAAGTCTCTTGATACATGTAGCAGTCATTGTTCTGTCAAAGTCTGAGCGAAAGCTTAGACAAACAGGTAAATAGTGTTATTAAGACAAACAGGTAAATAGTGTTTTTAAGACAAACAGGTAAATAGTGTTATTAAGTAATCTGAATTATTATGGAAAATACTTATTTTTGGATTTAATTAAGACTTTACTTTCTTATCAATATCCATAATGAAAACAACTGATATCAGGAACAAAGTGACAGTTCTAGCATGCAAGTGGATTATAATCATGTTTAAATGGAATTGTTTCATGCTCCAACAGTCATGTAAATATTTACAATTTCTTGTAAATGTCACAGCCTTAGTATTCACAGAAACTCCCCAAAGAGTTTTGTGAAGTATGGCCCCGTATTCACAAAACTCTTCAGAGAGTTTCATGAAGAAGCCTGGCCCCCTATTCACAGAAACTACTCTGTGAGCTTCATGAAGAAGCCAGGCCCCCAATTCACAGAAACTCCTCAAAGAGTTTCATGAAGAAGCCGGGCCCCCAATTCACAAAAAATCTTCAGAGAGTTTCATGAAAAAACCTGGCCCCCTATTCCCAAAAACTCCTCAGAGAGTCTCATGAAAAAGCCTGGCCCTCTTTTCACAGAAACTCCTCAGAGAGTTTCATGAAGAAGCCTGGCCCCCTATTCACAAAAATGTATCAGAGTTTCATGAAGAAGCATTGCACTGTATTCACAAAAACTCCTAAACTTCAGTGCACACTCAAACTCGAATTTGTGCCTACTGTAAAAATAAATTTCTTCCACTTTTCATGAAGCAAATTTCCCAAACTTAACAATACTCTTAATTAAGATAAATTTCAACCCTGCACTATTTTCTACATCAATAAATCTTTCCACAATCAGCAACCAAACACTGAATTTAAGTGTGTACTCAAGTTGAAGAGGTCTGTGATCACAGGGCCAGAAAAATCATAAAACTTTAGAGATTGA
This sequence comes from Margaritifera margaritifera, assembly GCA_029931535.1. Classification (NCBI taxonomy): domain Eukaryota; kingdom Metazoa; phylum Mollusca; class Bivalvia; order Unionida; family Margaritiferidae; genus Margaritifera; species Margaritifera margaritifera. Next base: position 197,651 of record JAQPZY010001621.1, on the reverse strand, counting down.
GTTTGAGCTTGGGATTTTGTGTCAGCTAATCACAAAGAACATTACATTTGTAATGTTATGTTTGACTTGCTGAAAATAAAAACTAAATCTCAAACTCCAATCTGATAAAAATCAGATCTTCTAACTTATTCCTTATATGGTCTTGTTGTGCTTCAACATGACAAGATCATATTAGGAGCAAGTCAGAAGATCCAATTTTAATCCAATTGTCTCTAACTCAAGGTACGAGTTATAATCTCCAGGCCCCAGTTTCACTAAATATCTCAAAATTTCTTCTTCAAACTGAGTTTTTTGAAAACCTTTATTATTGCAATTTGTAAAGACTAACCAGTAGAAGAAACAACATAGACCCTGATCTGCCGGCGCATTATGCGACAGCAGATCAGGGTCCATGTTGTTTGCATTTGGACCCGGATTATACGCGAGTATATAGGATTTAATATCTTAAATTCTCCTGATAATAGTCTTGCTTTATCTCTAAGGAAATTGTGAGGACTTCCAAAAATTTGAGAAATTTCTCAACCTTTTTTTCAAAAAAGCAAAAGATTTCCAGGTGTTCAAAATTGAAAATTAAAATGTGATTCTGCATTCTTATCACTATTTCTTCATATCACAAAAATCCTGATATTGTCTTAAGTAATTTTAGCAAAATATTCTAAAATCTCAATTTGAGGAGAAAATTTTGAGAAATTTAGTGAAACCAGGGCTAAATCTGGGTCAAGGCTGTTCATAACTGGGTATGCACATAGTCTCATTTAACCAGACTCCCACATTACTGAGAGTCTCATTCAACCAGACTCCCACATTACTGAGAGTCTCATTCAACCAGACTCCCACATTACTGAGAGTCTCATTCAACCAGACTCCCACATTACTGAGTCTCATTCAACCAGACTCCCACATTACTCTGAGAGAGACTCTCAGAGACATTCAACCAGACTCCCACATTACTCTGAGAGTCTCATTCAACCAGACTCCCACATTACTCTGAGAGTCTCATTCAACCAGACTCCCACATTACTCTGAGAGTCTCAATCAACCAGACTCTCACATTACTCTGAGAGTCTCATTCAACCAGACTCTCACATTACTCTGAGAGTCTCATTCAACCAGACTCTCACATTACTCTGAGAGTCTCATTAAACCAGACTCCCACATTACTGAGAGACTCATTCAACCAGACTCCCACATTACTCTGAGTCTCATTCAACCAGACTCTCATATTCCTCTGAGAGTCTCATTCAACCAGACTCCCACATTACTCTGAGAGTCTCATTTAATCAGACTCTCACATTACTCTGAGAGTCTCATTTAACCAGACTCCCACATTATCATTTAATCAGACTCTCACATTACTCTGAGAGTCTCATTCAACCAGACTCTCGCATTACTCTGAGAGATCTACATTATCACAAGAGTCTGCTAAAGGTCTTTACAACTGATTGTCATGGATAGATGTCGCAAAAATGTTCTTTCTTTATTTCTTCAGTCCAAAATATATACCATCTTCACCCTGAAGTCAATCAGCACTATTGGTACTGAAGCAGGCATTTGCAACTTCCTGCAAGGTGCGGGACAGATAGCAATTTTCAAATGTACCTGTATGACGTAAATGTAACCAGATAAAACCAGGCCAGATGTGTACCGTGGCCATAGGTTGCACATGCCTGTGCTAAAGTGATAAATATAAACAAAATATAGTTTAGAGGTTGTGGAATGTATTGATAAGCAGGAGTGTACTATACACCAGAGCAAATACACTATGCCATAATGATCCATATGATGCTCTTCTCTCTGATTTAGTAGTTTTAGTTTTTGATTCAGATACCAAGTCAATGCAGATAATATTTTGTGAATGTAATTATCACAATGCCATTAACAATCAGAATCAGTATGCAGCACAGGGATTTACAAATCCACTTGCCCGACTCCCAGGACAATCTCAGATTCAGTTCGAGAAAGCTCAAGTTTGCAAGGCACTTGCCTGTGGGCAAGTCCAACAAATTGAGAGAAGGATACAAGATACAGGAAATTTTATTTAATGTCAGTGGTCTGGGTCTGTACAAGTTATTTTTCCGACAAAGGGTCGTGTTAAGTTCCTAATGCTTTATGTTCTGCAAGTTGTATACCCTGCAATATCGCCATAATACATATATCAGCACCTTTATTTAGCATTTATATCTAGCGCATTCTTCTTCTACATAACTGGCCACAGTTTCTTTCATCTATTGTATGTGTCATTTCCATCTTGTAGTCAATGTCGAGGTCAGTCTCACATTTTGTTGCGCTGACGTAATAATGGGAATATTTACTATTTAAAGCAAGTTTTGACAAACAAGGAATAAATATTTATATTTTAACTTATCAGTTACATTTTAATTGTAATATTTTTACATATCTGGGATTCACTGACTTTCAGGTCCTAAGTTAGCCTCGGGCAGTTTGTCAGATTGCCTACTCTAAACAATCAGCTTTTCAAAGATTGTTTTGATACATGTCAAATAAAAGGCACTTGTCTCCAACGATTATAACCACCAGAAGGATTTCATTAAAAGCGTGATTGATGTAACGAAAATGTAGCACCCTCAAGCAGTGTTTATGATATGTTGTTTACGTGATAATTACAGGAGACAGATATATACTTACTGCTCGGCAAGCAATTCAATGGACAAAAATAATTTTTCTCAAATCATTCTCAAAAGTCGGATTGTCAAATATTTTGATAAAAGTCACTGATTTCAAGGTGACTAGATGATAATTGTTAAGTAAAAGAATAAAATAAGTGTTCACAAATCCTTCAGTTGTGAGTATAAATAAATTATAAATAAATTATTACAACAGTCTAACTTTCATTCTCTCTCTTTTTTTAAAATCTATTTCCAAACCCTTTTCTACCTATCCATTTATGTGTCTATATACATGTACATGTCTGCTTTTGCTCTTCTAACTATATCTGCATTCTAACTCTTTCTAATATACATATCTATCTACATGTATTATTTACATATATACATTCTGATAACTTTAATAATTGGCATATGGTTTTAAGGTGCTAACAAAGATAGAAAGAAAACAAAAGTTTAAATAAATATAACACGATTTCCTTACAATATACCATATTTTATTTTATCTTATTGTTTTACTCATGTTGGGATATTATGTAGCAAGCTAGTATTTTCCAAGGGCAAGTTCAATGTTCCAGTCAGCTTGCCCTGGGCAAGCTGACTTTCATAAATTGTGTAAATCCCTCATGCAGCATAAAGATTTTAAATAAATACTGAAAATCATAAAATATTAATGAGCATAAAATGTTTGCAAATTAAGCAATACAACTAAATACAAGAAAATGTAATTCAAGTACAAAAGCAACATGCCTATAAACATGTAATATGAAATGAAAATTTATGTTGATAATATGCTGAATTTACAGAATTTATTAATTGAAAAAATGTAATTACTCCAAAATTATATGATTTACAGTATTACTGGTACATTGTATTATTTGCTAAGTTAGCAGGTATGTATGATTGACAAATGCAGCCACAATAGAATTGGGTCTTAAATTAAAAGGCAAAGCTGGGCTGGAAAATTTCCTTGTCTGGCAGCTTAAGATAAGGTAAACACTTTGCGGAATAAGTCATATTTTTGTTGCATGTACTTGCAATTAATTTTATATCAAATATGAAGGATAAAGAGTTTTTAACAATTTCATAAAAATCTTAGTTCCAGGTAAAATGTTCAGATTTTTTCAAGCCCTACAAACAACTGTAAATATATTCTTCCTTGGTCTTAAACATTACATATCACAACAACTGTAAATATATTCTTCCTTGGTTTTAAACATTACATATCACAACAACTGTAAATATATTCTTCCTTGGTCTTAAACATTACATATCACACAACTGTAAATATATTCTTCCTTGGTCTTAAACATTACATATCACACAACTGTAAATATATTCTTCCTTGGTCTTAAACATTACATATCACACAACTGTAATATATTCTTCCTTGGTTTTAAACATTGCATATCACAAAACACTGCTATAATTGCCTATCCTTGATTCAGACACCATTGTTCTGACCTCTTTTGAATGGATTCAAGAAAATCTGAATTAAAAATCACTATAGCAAATAATAGAGTAATTTTGTTTTCTGAAACTTTTGGTTCAGATACTGAATAACCCAGATAAACAAATACTGGATAATTGAGAATTCAATGTATAGCTTTATTTTTATGTATACCACATGAAAGATTCAAGTAAACATGCATATATTTTGACCAGTACAGCTCAGTATTCTGGTTTGTAACCATTAACTTTATCATGCATCTGCATGTCCTGAATGAACCATTTGCATTCTACTATCTATTTTGAGATAAGTCAAATTACTGCCAAACACCAGGTGTTCAGTAAAATGGTTTAAATTGAGCTTCTATATTCATGTCAAAACAGTGTTCTAGCAGATCAATTTCTGGTATCAAACTCAACACATATATTTGTGAAAGAAAGCAGCCAGTTACCAAATGTGCAATTCAACAAGATTAATGAAAGCTCTGGCCATATATTGGCATACATGCAGGTTTTGTTAAAATATTGTCCAACTGGAACATATTCTGGTCTCTCCTGTATTTGTCCAAGTATAATGCACACCCAATTAGGAACAGTACAGAAACACACCTGCCATCCAACAATGCACCCACTCACTGGAGACCAGGGTAAATGCTTTTCATTAAAGTTATGATTTAAAGCAAACAGTATACACCTAGATCTGCTGGCTCATATTACACAGTTGGGTACATTTAATGTACATGATAAATAAAGTAACTCAAGATTAAAGATAGGAATTTGCAAACTGCAAAGTCTGCATTCAGACATAAGTACATGTAATAGATTTTTGCCATAAAAGATTCTATGTTCATTTTCAAATAGTGTTCCCAATATTGAACAAATTGTGGTATTCACGATACCAAATGAATAAACAGGAGAATTATAAATTCACTCATGTGCAATTCAACAATTAAAACAAGCTGATTATAAAACTGTTGCTGTGAATGACAGACCTGATGTTTTGATGGTTTCCTTCTTAGCAAGTATTATTTATTTCCATACCACTGTTTTTGGTCATATATATGAATCTGACACCTTGATGTATTGTTTCCTCTAGTAAACTTTCCCTATTATATGTCAAAATTGACCACTGTAGCATAGCACTTGATATGCATGATGCATATAGCTATGGATACACAGGATGTTGGGGTTTAGGAGGAAGGTTTCAACCCGCAATTTGTGATTCAGAGGGGAAGGGGATGGAGGTGGGGGGTGAGGGTGCAGGTAGTTGGGGTGGGGGTCATATATTAGTGTATTATATTATTGCAGCAATGAGCTGTCAAGTACCTGATTACAAGTTGTGTACATCTTAGACTCGATTCCCAATTTGGGATTCAAGTAATCTACAAAAAGGGGCAACAACTCCTACCTACAATTTGGATACATGTTACTTACAATTTTCTTCTCATTTAAGTTAAATTTGCCTTAGGTAGCACTAAACAATTTATGGCCAACGGCTGTGGTCGAGGATCTACCCTCTCACCTCTGAAGCTAGCAGCTATCAAAATAAAGCTCCATAACCATTAACATGTATACATTTATACATTTATACATTTCCAAAGTTTTCAAAGAATGGAGAAGCTGAATCAGTAAAAAGATTGGCACAACAAAGTGGACCCTTCTATGATTACCCTCTTTACTGTCATACAAAGTCTCGCGATTTTCAATCCCATAAAGAACCTATACTAAACAAAACTGGAGATGGTTCATATACAAGAAGGTGACAACTGCATCCCAGATACTACTTTAATGGAGAAGAAAGTAGACCATGAAAGGACCAATTTCCCACAAAACACTCACTATGAAAATGATGGTAAACACATAAAAACAGAGCTAGGAAAAAATAGGCAGCCGCCCATGCACATTGTAGGTCAAAATTACTCTCAAACCCTGCTAGCACTAATTTGTTTCTGCACTAGAATCATCCCCATGTACATATAACATGAAATCATGCATTCTTATCATGGAGATAAAGTTTGGATGTCTCTTCAATCAAAACTTTATCCCATGGCCAATCATACTAAACTATTTAGTGCTACCTCACATTAACCACTGGGGTTCTTATTCTTTCTTGTATATCATGTATATGTCAGGTCTATATACCAGACCAATACTATTTTCAAAACACAAGAGCAGATGCTTCCATATCACTAATTTGTAATCAAATGATTTTTAAAGGTATACTACATATGTCCATTTAAATATGTACTGATGCTAAGCTCAAATATAAAACTTTCATTGCAATGGCACAGTTTGCTTGCTTTTCTACCATTCTCTTACATTCAAGTGACCCATGGCCATGGTCTCACTGACTACCAAAGATGATGCAATGTGGTGAATGGCACAATGTGTCCTGAATGGTAAACCAAAAATAAAACTCAGAATATTTTCATTGCATTTTTTCCTAAATGATGTGCAGTTTTTAGTGTACATGTAAGAAATATATGAGCAAACTTTGCATTTCTTATTGATGGCAAATGTTCTCATATTTTGCATTAAAAATATATATAAAAAATATCCAGGAAGGGGTGGATGGTTGGGTATGCAGTTCCTCTGATATGGCTAGAGATAGTGCCATCAGCAACCACAATTTTGAAAAAATACTCATGGCCAAGTCAAGCCTGCCACTTTAAGTAATCTAGATATTGTACCCATTGCAAAAAGAGCACAAAACTTTCCCAGAACATTCACTTTTTTAATTACTAAGACAGCACTGTAGTATCTTTTAGTGTTCCCAGTAATTGTAACTCTTCGCCCTAACCAGCTCCACATAAACTTATCTGTGGAATCTTTTCTATTTCGTCTACATGTAATTGAAAATCAACCTACCAGTTCAGTATTTTTGCCATCTCTAGTCTTAATCAATCTGCAAAGCAAGTCACAAATCTAATCTTCAGCATCATTTTCATAAACACTAGATCATGTAACATTAAATACATGCAACAGTCAATTCTATTGGCTGATTTAGGAATATTATCCAATAAAATGAGCACTTAAATTTTTTTTAAAAGTCCCTTAAAGGGACTGATGCTCTACTGGGCGAAAAGAATTTCCAGGATATAAAGATAAGACCATTTCCTTCTTTTAACTGTCAAGTGTTGAAACCATCTCTGATATTCTTCAGCAATAACAAGACTGTCAAATTAGCTGCTGTGGTACACATACAGGATGTAAGCTTGGTATCATTTTCATTTAGGACAAAGTAGACATCATCAGAAGTCTTTTGGTGAAAACCCCATGTTATAGTGATCATCCTTTCAGGAGTAGTAGAGACAACAAGATTTTTAAGACAGACACTGTAGCAGCCATACTGGATGCACGACTGGCACTATTTTCATTTAGAACCAACTAGATATCAAAAGAAGTCTTTTGGTGAAAACCCCATGTTGATATAGCCATCCATTTGGAAAGGAGTAGAGATAATATTTTCAAGATATTACTTTCCATTCAGGAGGAGTTGCAATGACAAGATTTTCAAGGCTGCTGTGGTGGCTATACTGGACATCAGATCAGTACCAATTTCATTATGTACCAACTAGACATCATATGAAGTCTTTTAGTGAAAACCCCATGTTGATACGACCATCCATCCAGGAGGAGTAGCAATTACAAGATTTTCAAGATGGTCACTGTGGCTGCCATATTGTACATATGATCAATACCATTTTCATTTAGGAGGACCAACTATACATCATAAGAAATCTTTTAGTGAAAACCCAATGATGATATAACCATCCATTCAGGCGAAGTAGAGATAACAAGATTTTCAAGCTAGCTGCAATGGGGGCCATATTGGATGTCCAAGCAGCACCAGTTTCATTTATGACCAGTAGAGCTAAAAAAACCCAGCTTTTATTAAGGCCAATTCAATAAGACCATTCTAAGTGTTTCAACCAATCAAAAAGCATATTACATTTTCTTTGCAAACGTAGTCAACACAGCTTTTATTAAGGCCAATTCAATTAGACCATTCTAAGTGTTTCAACCAATCAAAAAGCATATTACATTTTCTTTGCAAACCTAGTCAACACAGGTCTAGGTTTATCTTGTAACCAACTGGTAATTTATGATGGTAATACTTTTTTTTACCATATACCTACCCACAAATGTTCACCTCAAATTATACCAATCTTAGAAGTGATCTATTCAGCAGAGAAAAAATCAACTCTTTCATGTGTATATATAATATACACAAACACATACACAGTGATCACTCACTATAATGGTGTTCAAGCACTCAATTAAACCATAAAAGTGTACAGTGTTATAGGTGAGGTCACCTTTTACATACTATTATTATTACATAATGTAATGGGATCCATGACTATACCTGCCTTATAAAAGAGACTGTGTTATACTTAGGTGTCTTATAAAAGATACTGTGTTATACCAAGGTGCCTTATAAAAGAGACTGTGTTATACTGAGGTGTCTTATAAAAGAGACTGTTATACTGAGGTGTCTTATAAAAGAGACTGTGTTATACCAAGGTGCCTTATAAAAGAGACTGTGTTATACTGAGGTGTCTTATAAAAGAGACTGTGTTATGCTGAGGTGCCTTATAAAAGAGACTGTGTTATACTGAGGTGTCTTATAAAGGAGACTGTGTTATACTGAGGTGTCTTATAAGAGACTGTGTTATACCGAGGTGCCTTATAGCAAGGGACCAGTGTATACATATGTGGGTAAATATGGTACATTATTATCACCTCCCATGCCTTGCCCTAGAATAGATCTAAAATCTAAGACCATCAGACACAAGTGCAAAAAACCACCTGCAATTATATTCCAGTTTTAGGTATCTCTCTCACATTTGGTTTGAAGTCTTAATCTAACAGAGTTAGTGGAGTAACACGACATCATGAATACACACTAGACAAAAGCTAATACATACAAGATCCAGGATTTTACTTTACAAGCAAACAAAAATATGTGGCCATAAGAAAGTTCCCATTGCCAAAGATCACACAGACTTTTACAATGTGTGGCCATAAGAAAGTTCCCTTTACCTAACGTCACACAGACTTTTACAATATGTGGCCATAGGAAAGTTCCCATTGCCAAAGATCACACAGACTTTTACAATATGTGGCCATAAGAAAGTTCCCATTGCCAAAGATCACACAGACTTTTACAATGTGTGGCCATAAGAAAGTTCCCATTACCTAACATCACACAGACTTTTACAATGTGTGGCCATAAGAAAGTTCCAATTGCCAAAGATCACACAGACTTTTACAATATGTGGCCATAAGAAAGTTCCCATTGCCAAAGATCACACAGACTTTTACAATGTGTGGCCATAAGAAAGTTCCCTTTACCTAACATCACACAGACTTTTACAATATGTGGCCATAAGAAAGTTCCAATTGCCAAAGATCACATAGACTTTTACAATGTGTGGCCATAAGAAAGTTCCCTTTACCTAACATCACACAGACTTTTACAATATGTGGCCATAAGAAAGTTCCCATTGCCAAAGATCACACAGACTTTTACAATATGTGGCCATAAGAAAGTTCCCATTGCCAAAGATCACACAGACTTTTACAATGTGTGGCCATAAGAAAGTTCCCATTACCTAACATCACACTGACTTTTACAATGTGTGGCCATAAGAAAGTTCCCATTGCCAAAGATCACACAGACTTTTACAATATGTGGCAATAAGAAAGTTTCCATTGCCAAAGATCACACAGACTTTTACTATATGTGGCCGTAAGAAAGTTCCCATTGCCAAAGATCACACAGACTTTTACAATGTGTGGCCATAAGAAAGTTCCCATTACCTAACATCACACAGACCTTTACAATGTGTGGCCATAAGAAAGTTCCCATTGCCAAAGATCACACAGACTTTTACAATGTGTGGCCATAAGAAAGTTCCCATTACCTAACATCACACAGACTTTTACAATATGTGGCCATAAGAAAGTTCCCATTACCTAACATCACACAGACTTTTACAATGTGTGGCCATAAGAAAGTTCCCATTGCCAAAGATCACACAGACTTTTACAATATGTGGCCATAAGAAAGTTCCCATTGCCAAAGATCACACAGACTTTTACAATGTGTGGCCATAAGAAAGTTCCCATTACCTAACATCACACAGACTTTTACAATGTGTGGCCATAAGAAAGTTCCCATTACCTAACATCACACAGACTTTTACAATGTGTGGCCGTAAGAAAGTTCCCATTGCCAAAGATCACACAGACTTTTACAATGTGTGGCCATAAGAAAGTTCCCATTGCCAAAGATCACACAGACTTTTACAATATGTGGTCATAAGAAAGTTCCCATTACCTAACATCGCACAGACTTTTACAATATGTGGCAATAAGAAAGTTCCCATTGCCTAACATCGCACAGACTTTTACAATGTGTGGCAATAAGAAAGTTCCCATTGCCAAAGATCACACAGACTTTTACAATGTGTGGCCATAAGAAAGTTCCCATTGCCAAAGATCACACAGACTTTTACAATATGTGGTCATAAGAAAGTTCCCATTACCTAACATCGCACAGACTTTTACAATATGTGGCAATAAGAAAGTTCCCATTGCCTAACATCGCACAGACTTTTACAATGTGTGGCAATAAGAAAGTTCCCATTGCCAAAGATCACACAGACTTTTACAATGTGTGGCAATAAGAAAGTTCCCATTGCCAAAGATCACACAGACTTTTACAATGTGTGGCCATAAGAAAGTTCCCTTTACCTAACATCACACAGACTTTTACAATATGTGGCCATAAGAAAGTTCCAATTGCCAAAGATCACATAGACTTTTACAATGTGTGGCCATAAGAAAGTTCCCTTTACCTAACATCACACAGACTTTTACAATATGTGGCCATAAGAAAGTTCCCATTGCCAAAGATCACACAGACTTTTACAATATGTGGCCATAAGAAAGTTCCCATTGCCAAAGATCACACAGACTTTTACAATGTGTGGCCATAAGAAAGTTCCCATTACCTAACATCACACTGACTTTTACAATGTGTGGCCATAAGAAAGTTCCCATTGCCAAAGATCACACAGACTTTTACAATATGTGGCAATAAGAAAGTTTCCATTGCCAAAGATCACACAGACTTTTACTATATGTGGCCGTAAGAAAGTTCCCATTGCCAAAGATCACACAGACTTTTACAATGTGTGGCCATAAGAAAGTTCCCATTACCTAACATCACACAGACCTTTACAATGTGTGGCCATAAGAAAGTTCCCATTGCCAAAGATCACACAGACTTTTACAATGTGTGGCCATAAGAAAGTTCCCATTACCTAACATCACACAGACTTTTACAATATGTGGCCATAAGAAAGTTCCCATTACCTAACATCACACAGACTTTTACAATGTGTGGCCATAAGAAAGTTCCCATTGCCAAAGATCACACAGACTTTTACAATATGTGGCCATAAGAAAGTTCCCATTGCCAAAGATCACACAGACTTTTACAATGTGTGGCCATAAGAAAGTTCCCATTACCTAACATCACACAGACTTTTACAATGTGTGGCCATAAGAAAGTTCCCATTACCTAACATCACACAGACTTTTACAATGTGTGGCCGTAAGAAAGTTCCCATTGCCAAAGATCACACAGACTTTTACAATGTGTGGCCATAAGAAAGTTCCCATTGCCAAAGATCACACAGACTTTTACAATATGTGGTCATAAGAAAGTTCCCATTACCTAACATCGCACAGACTTTTACAATATGTGGCAATAAGAAAGTTCCCATTGCCTAACATCGCACAGACTTTTACAATGTGTGGCAATAAGAAAGTTCCCATTGCCAAAGATCACACAGACTTTTACAATGTGTGGCCATAAGAAAGTTCCCATTGCCAAAGATCACACAGACTTTTACAATATGTGGTCATAAGAAAGTTCCCATTACCTAACATCGCACAGACTTTTACAATATGTGGCAATAAGAAAGTTCCCATTGCCTAACATCGCACAGACTTTTACAATGTGTGGCAATAAGAAAGTTCCCATTGCCAAAGATCACACAGACTTTTACAATGTGTGGCAATAAGAAAGTTCCCATTGCCAAAAATCACACAGACTTTTACAATGTGTGGCCATAAGAAAGTTCCCTTTACCTAACATCACACAGACTTTTACAATATGTGGCCATAAGAAAGTTCCAATTGCCAAAGATCACATAGACTTTTACAATGTGTGGCCATAAGAAAGTTCCCTTTACCTAACATCACACAGACTTTTACAATATGTGGCCATAAGAAAGTTCCCATTGCCAAAGATCACACAGACTTTTACAATGTGTGGCCATAAGAAAGTTCCCATTGCCTAACATCGCACAGACTTTTACAATATGTGGCAATAAGAAAGTTCCCATTGCCAAAGATCGCACAGGTTTTTACAATATGTGACCATAAGAAAGTTCCATTACCTAACATCGCACAGACTTTTACAATATGTGGCTGTAAGAAAGTTCCCATTGCCAAAGATCACATAGACTTTTACAATATCTGGCCGTAAGAAAGTTCCCATTGCCAAAGATCACACAGACTTTTACAATGTGTGGCCATAAGAAAGTTCCCATTACCTAACATCACACAGACTTTTACAATGTGTGGCCATAAGAAAGTTCCCACTGCCAAAGATCACACAGACTTTTACAATATGTGGCCATAAGAAAGTTCCCATTGTCAAAGATCACACAGACTTGTACAATGTGTGGCCATAAGAAAGTTCCCATTACCTAACATCGCACAGACTTTTACAATATGTGGGCGTAAGAAAGTTCCCATTGCCAAAGATCGCAGAGACTTTTACAATATGTGGCCGCAAGAAAGTTCCCATTGCCAAAGATCACACAGACTTTTACAATGTGTGGCCATAAGAAAGTTCCCATTGCCAAAGATCACACAGACTTTTACAATATGTGGCCATAAGAAAGTTCCCATTGCCAAAGATCAAACAGACTTTTACAATATGTGGCCATAAGAAAGTTCCCATTGCCAAAGATCACACAGACTTTTACAATGTGTGGCCGTAAGAAAGTTCCCATTGCCAAAGATCACACAGACTTTTACAATGTGTGGCCATAAGAAAGTTCCCATTGCCAAAGATCACACAGACTTTTACAATGTGTGGCCATAAGAAAGTTCCCATTGCCAAAGATCACACAGACTTTTACAATGTGTGGCCATAAGAAAGTTCCCATTGCCAAAGATCACACAAACTTTTACAATATGTGGCCATAAGAAAGTTCCCATTACCTAACAACATACTTTTACATGTTACCATAATAAAGTTCCCATTACCTAAGATCACACAGTTTTACAATAATTAAAATTTTTTTAAAGTTGGTATAGGAATGGTTTGAAGTTGCTGGACAGAGTAAATCATATATCAGAATGTTATGTATTTTTAAGTATGTATATTTCAGTTTGCAATGTGTAAGTTAAACATACAAAATTACCCATGGAAAATAGTGAATGGCAAACCAGGATATTCCCATTAAAGGCACAATGGGACATTCACATTAAAGGCACAATGGGACATTCCCATTAAAGGCACAATGGGACATTCCCATTAAAGGCACAATTGGACATTCACATTGAGGACTAAATAGGACATATTCATTAAATGTAAAACAGGACACTCCCATTTAGGAAATCCAGGGCATTCCCATTATGGGTAAAATGGAGCATTTCCTTTAAGGGCACAATAAAACATTCCCATTAAGGGCTAAATAGAACATTCCCATTAAGGGCAAAACATAACATTCCACTAAGCTTCTTAAGAAGAACATTTATAAATACCCTTTGCTAAGTTTATTTACATTTTTCACCTCTATACAAAAGCCGCGTTCAGAAAGAAGAAAATCTGGTGGTCTCTATATTTGTCTTTTCTCGACAGGTTTCACTGTACTATATAGTTACCAACTGGAGTTTTCATATTGTCCTTGTAATACTGTAGGTTAAAGGTCAGTCATAGTGGCACAAGTCTGATTGTATTGGCCCAAGGCTACACCAAGGGACTATACAACCAGATTTGGGCCACAATGACTGACTGAGGATATATAACAAGGTCATTTGGGCAATGAGAAAACACCCATTTCATAGGGCAATGAGAAAACACCCATTTCATAACACTGGTATTAAATCAACTTCCATCTTCCTATACTGTGTCAATATTTATCAACTCAGTATGCATATATGTTGATACCATCATCCTTATTTCATGTAACTATTTAATTTGTATTTTGTATGACCAGTTATGAAAATGAATGGAGAAAGGTCATAGTTGTACAATAATATACTATCTATATGGGGCTTTATATGTGGCCTTGATTAGGGCTTGATATGGGGCCTTATACATGGCTCCATATGAAGCCTTATACAGGGCCTAAATAAGGCCTCATATAAGGCTTTATATGGGACCTTATACAAAATCTATATGGGGCTTTATATGTGGCCTTGATTAGGGCTTTATATTGGACCTTATACATGGCTCTATATGAAGCCTTATACAGGGCCTAAATAAGGCCTCATATAAGGCTTTATATGGGACTTTATACAGGGTTTTATATGGGGTCTTATAGCAGGCTCTGTGTGTGGCCTTATGTTGGGCCTATATATGGGCAGTAGACTTTCCTGATGGACCCAGGTGTAGCTGTCCACTCTGGATCAACAGTCACAGGTAGTATCATCTACTGTTACTTACAGTAGCAGGCGATGCCTGACCTGACTGATTAAGCTCATCCCCCGGCTGTGAAGGCAGATGGCAAGAGCTGTGTGGACAGTGCAAGGCATCAGCTCAGATGCAGTAGAAACTGATGGCCATCCACTGCATCTGGACGTGTTTCCAGATGTCTCGACATTGTTGTGCCACTGGATTCAGACATACCTGGACGAGAGAGTGAGGGCGACTCTCTGCAACTTTCCCTCACTTAAATCCAACTCACGCGCAAGTTATGACACTACTCACATCCCCCCACCAGATACCTTCGAGTTTTGTAGTAATGGGCAAATGGCAAAGCAGCAGGTGTGGATACACTGGAAGCTGTAGCTGCAGACCTGCACTCAGGGCTGAAGCAGCAGTGGAACTCAGCAGCCCCATGGGTGACTGAGCAGCCCTTTTTAGGATCACACTGCTCACCTACATAGCATGAGGAAGGGGCTAGAAAAGGTGCCCTAAACATTGCATGCTTCACCATAACCCTGGTCAGCACACCGTGGCTGACGAGGATCCCACCTTAGCTGTCGAAAACCTAACAAGAAGACAAAGGTGATGCAACTCACCATCGGTGCCTGGAACATATGCACACTAATGGACAGTACATCGGCAGATAGACCAGAGAAAAGTACAGCTCTAGTTGGTAGAAAACTGGCCAGATTCAACATCCAGATAGCAGCACTGAGTGAAACTCGCTTAGCTGAGGGAGGACAACTCACCAAAGTAGGAGCCAACTGCACCTTCTGCTGGAGTGGCCAAAGTAAAGAAGAGTGATGTGAAGCTGGTGATGGGTTTGCCATCAAATCACATCTAGTTAGCAAGCTCACAAATCTCCCAAAGTGCATGAATGACAGTCTAATGCAAAAATGAGACTCCCAATGTCTGGAAAAAGACATGCAACTATCATAAGCGCCTATGCACCCACCATGACCAACCCAAATGAGATCAAGTACAAATTTTATGAAGACTTGGAGTCTCTTATTGCAGAAGGTACTCTTAATGCAGAAGGCAGACAAGCTCATCATCCTTGGTGACTTCAATGCTAGAGTTGGCACAGATCACCAGACATGGCCAGGTGTCATTGCCAAAAATGGATTTGACAAATGCAACAACAACGGACTCCTCCTATTGAGAAATGCGCTGAACATGACCTCCTAATCACAAACACAGTATTATGCCTGCCAAACTGCAACAAGATGTCTTGGATCCACCCACGCTCCAAGCACTGGCATCTTTTTGACTACGTCATCATCAGGAGAAGAGACAGGCAGGATTTCTGAGTGATGAAGGCTATGAAAAGTGCAGAATGCTGGACTGACCACAGGCTCATAGTCTCCAAGCTCAATATCTGGATTCAGCCTAGCAGACGACCACAAGGCAAAAAAGTGCCCAAAATGCTTAATGTCGCCAAATTGAAACAGGAGAATCTAAAACAGACATTTGTTGAAGAACTGTGCAGCCAACTGGATACAACTGATACAAACTCAGAGAATGTCGAGGAAAACTGAGCAACCTTAAGAGACTCTGTGTACTCAACTGCATCCAAAACCCTCGGTCCCACCAAACGTAAACATCAAGATTGTTCTGATGAGAATGATGCTGAATGAGACACATTGGTTACAGAAGGTCTATTTAGAAGACAGCACTTCATCTAAGAAGGCAGCCTTCAACAGCATCAAGAGGACTGTCCAATGCAAATTCAAGAGAGTTGCAAGATTCATGACTGAGCCATAAGGCAGATGAGATTCAGTCCTACGCTGACAGATATGACATGAAGAACTTCTATGATGCTTTGAAGACAATCTATGGGCCACAGTCACCAGGAACACCTCCAATTCTGAGTGCAGACAGCACCACACTGCTCACTGACAAAGAAAAGATACTTCAAAGATGGTCTTCAACAACATCCTCAATCAACAGTCATCTATCAGTGAGGAGGCAACTGATTGACTGCCCCAAGTAGAAATCAACATATCACTTGCTGATCCTCCAACACTGACTGAAACTGAAAGCAATCTATCTGCTGTCAAATGGGAAAGCACCTGGAGCAGATGCTATACCAGCAGAAGTCTACAAAGCCAGGCTCACACATGGCACAGAAACTGACTTAACTCTTCCAGTCAATGTGAACTCAGCGAACTATACCCCAGGAGTACAAGGATGCATCCATCGTCCACTTGTACAAGTGGAAAGGCAACAGACAATCCTGCAACAACCATTAGGGCATCTCACTGCTGTCAATAGCCAGCAAAATCCATGCCAGAATTCTGTTGAATCATCTTATGCATCATATCGATCAAGGGCTCCTGCCTGAGACTCTTTGTGGCTTCAGGAAAGGACATGAGACCACAGACGTGGTGTTTGCAGCTTGTCAACTCCAGAAGAAATGCCAGGAACAGAACTCCAAACTGTACCTGACAGAAGCCTTTGACACAGTCAACCATGGAGGCCTTTGGAAGATAATGTCAAAATTTGGTTGCCCAGAGAAATTGATCGTGATGGTTCGGCAATTCCATGATGGCATGCTCGCTCATCTTGTGGATGATGGTTAATCATCGGAACCATTTCCAGTCACCAATGGAGTCAAGCAAGGCTGTGTGTTGGCCTCAACCCTCTTCAGTATGATGTTCTCTGCCATGCTTACTGATGCCTTCCATGACTATGACAATGGGATTGACATCGGATAGACTACAGGTGAAGATGAACGAACAGAAAGTGACTGTTTGTGATCTCCTGTTTGCTGATGACTGTTCCCTGAATGCCAAATCTGAGTCCGACATGCAACACAGTATGGCCGATTTCTCTTCAGTCTTACAATCAGTATCAAGAAGAGGTGATGCACAAAGCTGCACCAGAAAAGCCTTACATTGAGCCTTCCATCACAGCAAATGGTCAAACCCTTGTGGCAGTGGACAAGCTCACCTATCTCGGCAGTACACTGTCACGTGCAGTCTGCATAGATGATGAAACCAATGCCAGAATTTCGAAAGCAAGTGTGGTCTTTGCCATACTATGTGCAAATGTGTGGGAGCACAAAGGCATCAGTTTGCAAACAAAACTTAAGGTCTACAAAGCCATTGTGTTGCCAACCCTACTGTATGCTTGTAAAACCTGGATGGTGTACAGATGCCATGCCAAGAAGCTGAACCATTTTCACATGGGATGCCTGAGGAAACTGATGAGGATAAGATGGCAGGACATGGTCCCAGACACTTGAGGTTCTCACACGGGTAGGCATTCCAAGCATCCACAATCCACACTCTGCTAATGAAATCACAGTTGAGATGGGTAGGCCACCTCACCAGGATGTCAGAAGAGTGACTACCAAAGAAGATCTTCTAAGGCAAGCAGAAGGAGGGAAAGCAATCTCAGGGTCATCAGAAGAAATGCTTCAAAGATTCCCTCAAGTCATTCTTGATAAACTTCAACACTGACCCTGAATCTTGGGAAGATTTCACACAGGATCACTCCACCTAGTGGAGTCTCATCCATACTGGAGCTACATACTTTGAATGCAGGAGAACTGCAGAGGCAGTGCAGAAGCATGAGCAGCATAAATCTCAGAACTGCAGCACATCCTCTATTGATCAAGCAAACCCAAGCGGCATCTCCTGTCAAGTATCTCACAGACAATACAAAGCACATATTGGTCTGATCAGCCATTAAGGCCTACAAAGCCATTATGTTCCCAATACTGCTGTATGCTTGCAAAACCCGGATGGTGTACATATGCCATGCCAAGAAGCTGAACCATTTCAGAAACCAAACCAGTTAGTGATGTCATGGTCATCTTCAAACTCAAAGGACGGACAACAACAACATATGGGCAGTATAGAGGGCTTTATATGTAGCCTTATATAGGATCTATATGGCTATATCTACAATCCATTTTAGAAAGAGTCGTGTAGGTCCTGTATAACGCCATGTAAAAAGCCTGCTTTTCCACAATATGGTATGGGCAGTTTTCAATGTATTACACTTAGTTAATTAATAATAATATATAGCATAAAAGTGCTTGTGAATTTTAAGTGGGAACAAAGATCCAATGTCAATAACTACATTGACCCTGATATAACAGTAAATTGTTTTACAGAATAATATGGCTATATACCCAGTACTTTAAGCAGTTTGTTCCTTCTACTCAACAAATAATTCACCAATATGGGAAAAAATTGACAAATATTCAGTTCACTTTTAATTTTCAAATTTGTGAACTGTTATACATGGTTCAGCTCATTATATTTTTTGACATCTTTAGAAGATAACAATCAAATTTTAAAAATATTTTTGTCCTATAGCTTGTAACTTGCATGCAGACAAGATATGCAGACAGAACAGATTTACATACATGTGACAGAACCATGACATCAGATCAGTAGATTTCAAAACTTTGATTATTAGATTTACTTCTAAATCAGTATGATTTCTTATCGACATGCATTTTAAGTGTTTAAGGCGATTGAAAAACAAAATAAGTGCATTTTTTACCATAATATGTACACTCTTAATATTATAATAAAATAGCAAGTTTGAACACAAATCAGATTCTGATGGCAATGTTACAATAATTATTAATTAATATGAGTCCGGAAATTGTCAATTAAATGAAAAAGGAAAAGTTGTATATACTTTTTTCACTGCAAAGATATGTCACTGTCGAAATGATTTTTTGACTGCAAAGGTTTTTTAAAATAAAATCCACAAACATTTTTAGTTTCCTTCACAAATTTACTCCCTGGTGTCCACTGATGACATGCAGGCTCTCAATAGTTTGTTTTCTGATCCAGATTTCCTCCAATGTGATGGTGGCTGCATTTGTCTGGTGATATTATTTCTTCCTCCATACACTATCTTAAAATCCACTTTACATGAGGCACACAATGCAATCTCAAGACCTTTGCTACTTGCCTGCAGTGACTTTAACCCTGATTTCCAACCATTTATTGAACTTGTTGTAATAGTTTTAGCGGATGGTTTAGCATTGGGAGAAAATGCATTTTGACATAAATTCACCAAAAAAAGATAAGAACTTCCTTAAAATATTATTCTTAATGCATCTTGAAAAACACAAGTGACCAAAAATAGATAAGAGCTCCTCTTAAAGCATCTTGAAAAATACAACTGACCCAAAAATATAAGAGCTTCCTTAAATATTCATCTTAAAACATCTTGAAAAACACAATAACAATTAAACAAGACAAAAAAATCAAAATGCTTACGCAAGTGTTTCTGCCAAAATCATTTTGGGGTCGGTCTCTCCTTTTAATCTCACCTCCGGCCGATTTTTAATCAAAGACTCACAAGCCATAATGGACCACTTTTGATCCCTTTATCACTTATAACACCTCAGTAAATATCCCGCCTTTGTCCTTAAACTCTTCAAATTGCATCAATAAGATAATCAATTTACAGCTTGTTGTGTACACATGTCAGCCATTGTGTAACAATTCTTAATCGGATTAGTAATCACTCAGCATGCATCATTGCACAGGTCGTTGCACTGGTGGAACAGTTCCTGTCCCCAGAAGACTAGGTATGACTGGTTTCTGTAATGTTTGGGTAGAAGGCATAAAAATACTCTTTTTCCTTCACAATTTTTGTTGAATCTTCTAATTTTCAAAAGTGGTAGATTTCAAATATAAAATGGCATGTGCAGCAGATGTCCTTTAAAATGGTATTTTTGTCCTACTGCCGGTAGAATCACATGTATGGATTTACAACAGAGCATTAATTATGCACCAATTTTACATTTAAAAAAATCTAGTTATCTAGGTCATTCTGGATATCCTCCCAAGGTTTCTTGTATTTAAAACTGAAACACAATAGATCAGTTTCAAGGTCATCAAGTGAGTAAGCAAGCAAGTCAGACAGTGCCTATATTATTTATTCAAAATATGCCTTACAGTTAAAAAAATTTATTCAAAACTTACCTTTTCTGCCCAGCATAACTGCCAAATGAAGAGGCGTGTTACCTGAAAAATGAGTAATTTCGGATTCCAGTTAATGTCTTCAATTTTTTTAAGAATTACAATTTCTATAATATAATGGATCTTCTTATAAAAAATTGCATATATGCTCAAACAGCATTGTTGTGTATACATATATATTACAATTTTGCCAAAAAATGGGCAAAAAAAATTAAAAAACAATAGTGAAATACCTCTGAAAACATTGTTTTCTTCAAAGCCATAAGTTCCAAAGATTTCATGAACCTTGAGAAGATTTAAAGATGCAACAAACTTCAAATTTAGATAATAACCTGAAAAGAACCTGGCCCTGTATTCACAAAACTCCTCAACTTGAGTGCACACTCAAACTCAAATAATGTCTCATTGAATTTTATGATATTCACTGCATTGTCATAAAATAAACATGTATAGCAACATGTTTAAACTACCATATATACTCGCATAAAAGCCGATACCAACTGCAAACAGCATAGACCCCGATCTGCCATTGCATAATGCGCAGGCAGATCTTGGTCTATGCAGTTTGTAAGGAATAATCAGTAGAACAAACAACACAGACCCTGATCTGCTGGCACATTATACAACGGCAGATCAGGGTCTATGTTGTTGCATTTGGATCCGGTTTATACGCGAGTATATATGGTAGATCGATTTCAGCTTTTAAAATATCTAATATGTTAATCAGTTTGTACATTCTTAAATATCAAAATCTGAGTTAAAGTTTGCAATCAAGTTGAGGAGTTTTGTGAATATGGGGCCTGGCCAGGGTTTCACTAAACATCTCAAATTTTCTTCCTCAAACTGAGATTTTTCAATATCTTACTTATTGCTTGGTTTCATTACATGTATGAACTTTTCATAAAACATTAAGCAGGCATTAAGGTTTAAAATACAATCATATCCTGCATTCTCCTGAAATTAGTATATAGTTTTAACTCTGTGGAAGATTTGGGCAATTTCTTAACTTGTTTTTCAAAAATATACAGACTCCCAGGTGTACAATTTTACAACAACACTCTATATACCGTATATACTCGCATATAAGCCAATACCAACTGCAAACTGCATAGACCCAGATCTGCCATCGCATAATGCACTGGCAGATCTGGATCTGTGCAGTTTGTAAGCAGTAATCAGTAGAACAAACAACACAAACTCTGATCTGCCAGCACATTATGCGATGGCAGATCAGGATCAATGTTGTTTGCATTTGGACTCAGTTTATATGCAAGTATATACAGTAATTATTATTCATCCCTTCTACTATATATACCTCTTCAAAAAATCCTACAATTTTCCTAAAATATCATCAACCAAAATCTCAAACAGAGAAAACATTTTGGAGGAATTTAGTGAAAATGGAGCCTGCTTAAAAACATTAACCTAGACAAGGAACTTTAATATGAAATGTTTAAATATGAAACTTCTCTTTTAGACCAATCTGAGCATCCTTGTCTCTTTCCAATGTGAGTCAAATTAACTTGGAATACAAATATGGACATAGCAGGGGTAGGCTTGACATCTACAAAAAAAAAAATTGCCACTGATTTCACCAAACTTTTTTCCCAGTTGGAATATTTTTCATCACAATAGAATTCACTGTATTCAGACATTCTGTTTAATCCTTTGCAATTTCTTATTTAGACGAAACATTTTGCTAGATGGAAACAAATTTCTTTAGATCAATATTTTTATCCTCAAAATTGCGCATTTAGTGATCTACATGCTGACCCATGAATATGTTCATAGAGAACTCTGGATCAATTTTCAAGTACATGTACTATTTGTTGATCCATATCATGGTTTTTCAACACTGATTCATACTGAAGCTTCTGACCAGATGTCCCATTTTCAATCAATGAATATTAAAGACAAATCAAAAGAAGCAATGATTATCTCTTTCCTCAACAAAGTCTTGTACATATCTGGCAATGCCAATATTAACCATTCAAGATCAATACAAAATAATATTGTACACAAACAAAACTCTAATTGTAATGGCCATCAATTTTTTCTTCTGCTACTTAAAATAAGAGTTCCTAGAAGGGACTGATGTTCTACTGATTGAAATGAGTTTCAATGAATTCATGACAAGACCATTTCTTCTTTTTAACAGCTGACTGTTTAAACCATCTGATATTTTTAAGCAATAAAAATATTTTAAAATCAGCCATTGTGGCAGCCATATTGGATGTTAGATCAGCACCATTCTGATTTCATACCAAGTAGACATCATATAAGAAATCTTTCAGTGAAAACCTCATGTTGATATGACTTTCCATTCAGGTGGAGTAGCAATAACAAGATTTTCAAGACAGCCACTGTGGCAGTCATATTTGATGTCCATGTGGCACCATTTTCATTTAGGACAAACTAGACCATGGGATGTGTGTGTAAAGTTTCATGGCAATCCTCCTAGTAGTTTAGGAGGAGTAGCGATCACAAACTTTTGCTAATGGATAGATCAATGACAGATAACGTATGACAGACGATGGACAATGGACAACAGGCCATCCCATAATATCTTCTGGTCTATGACCAGTGGAACTTAAAAAAAGAGTCTCTCAAAAGGACTGATACTCTAGTGGCTGAAAAGAATTTCCAGGAATACACGATAGGACAGTTTCTTGCTGAGTGTTGAAACCATCTCTGATATTCTTGAGCAATAAAAATATTTTTAAATTGGTTGCTGTGGCCATATCTGATGCAATATCTGATGCAATATCTGAGTCATTCTGACTTTAGACCAACTAGACAACTAGACTTCATAATTAGTCTTCTGGTGAAAGCCCCTAGACTTCATAATAAGTCTTCTGGTGAAAACCCTATATCAATATGACCTTTCATTCAGGAGGAGTAGCAATAACAAGATTTTCATATACTGACCCAAAAAGGGAAATGCATTACTCTGCTAAAAATCTAAACTTTTATTTCATACTTCATACTTTCAAACAGTTAACAGCAAAATAAATTTATCATGATATGCAGGTTTTTCTAAAAGTTAATTTTCAAAGTTTTTTCAATGAAAACATTTCCTTCACAGAGATAAATGGGTAATGCCAGCATAGAAAATATTTACAAGAAATTCCATGTTAGTAAAAGAAATACATTTTCTAAAATGATGCATTTCTTTTTAGTTCAGTATAAAATGCAGGCATATACATTAGACTATTTTTATAACAAGAATCTGGCCATGGCCTGCATGTCAAGCCCATTCCCCTAAGATGTATCCACTGGCCATGGCCTGCATGTCAAGCCCATTCCCCAACAAGAATTTGGCCATGGCCTGCATGTCAAACCCATTCCCCTAAGATGTATCCACTGGCCATGGCCTGCATGCCAAACCCGTTCCCCAACAAGAATCTGGTCATGGCCTGCATGTCAAGCCCGTTCCCCTAAGCTTTTGGTAAATTGGTGTTGTACACATCAAGATCTATCCACTGGCCATGGCCTGCATGTCAAGCCTGTTCCCCAACAAGAATCTGGCCATGGCCTGCATGTCAAACCCATTCCCCTAAGATGTATCCACTGGCCATGGCCTGCATGTCAAACCCGTTCCCCTAAGATGCATCCACTGGCCATGGCCTGCATGTCAAGCCTGTTCTCCAACAAGAATCTGGCCATGGCCTGCATGTCAAACCCGTTCCCCTAAGATGTATCCACTGGCCATGGCCTGCATGTCAAACCCGTTCCCCTAAGATGTATCCACTGGCCATGGCCTGCATGTCAAGCCTGTTCCCCAACAAGAATCTGGCCATGGCCTGCATGTCAAACCCGTTCCCCTAAGATGTATCCACTGGCCATGGCCTGCATGTCGAGCCTGTTCCCCAACAAGAATCTGGCCATGGCCTGCATGTCAAGCCCGTTCCCCTAAACTTTTGGTAAATTGGTGTTGTACACATCAAGATGTATCCACTGGCCATGGCCTGCATGTCAAGCCCATTCCCCAAAAAGAATCTGGCCATGGCCTGCATGTCAAACCCGTTCCCCAACAAGAATCTGGTCATGGCCTGCATGTCAAGCCCGTTCCCCTAAACTTTTGGTAAATTGGTGTTCTACACATCAAGATGTATCCACTGGCCATGGCCTGCATGTCAAGCCTGTTCCCCAACAAGAATCTGGCCATGGGCTGCATGTCAAGCCCGTTCCCCTAAGCTTTTGGTAAATTGGTGTTGTACACATCAAGATGTATCCACTGGCCATGGCCTGCATGTCAAGCCCATTCCCCAACAAGAATCTGGCCATGGCCTGCATGTCAAACCCGTTCCCCAACAAGAATCTGGCCATGGCCTGCATGTCAAGCCTGTTCCCCTAAACCTTTGGTAAATTGGTGTTGTACACATCAAGATGTATCCACTGGCCATGGCCTGCATGTCAAGCCCATTCCCCAACAAGAATCTGGCCATGGCCTGCATGTCAAATCTGTTCCCCAACAAGAATCTGGCCATGGCCAGCATGTCAAGCCTGTTCCCCTAAACTTTTGGTAAATTGGTGTTGTACACATCAAGATGTATCCACTGGCCATGGCCTGCATGTCAAGCCCATTCCCCAACAAGAATCTGGCCATGGCCTGCATGTCAAACCCGTTCCCCAACAAGAATCTGGCCATGGCCTGCATGTCAAGCCTGTTCCCCTAAACTTTTGGTAAATTGGTGTTGTACACATCAAGATGTATCCACTGACCATGGCCTGCATGTCAAGCCTGTTCCCCAACAAGAATCTGGCCATGGGCTGCATGTCAAGCCCGTTCCCCTAAGATTTTGGTAAATTGGTGTTGTACACATCAAGATCTATCCACTGGCCATGGCCTGCATGTCAAACCCATTCCCCAACAAGAATCTGACCATGGCCTGCATGTCAAGCCCGTTCCCCAACAAGAATCTGGCCGTAGCCTGCATGTCAAGCCCGTTCCCCTAAACTTTTGGTAAATTGGTGTTCTACACATCAAGATCTATCCACTGGCCATGGCCTGCATGTCAAGCCTGTTCCCCAACAAGAATCTGGCCATGGCCTGCATGTCAAGCCCGTTCCCCTAAGCTTTTGGTAAATTGGTGTTGTACACATCAAGATGTATCCACATACCAAGCAACATGACTCTGTGTGGTCAACTGAACTTGGAAAATTGACCACATTACTAAAGTATACAAAATTGTAACATTGAGGTTAATCTTGGGTGTGGATAGATATAAAGACATGCACACAGATGCCAAATTGTGTGTGGATAGACACAGAGACCTGCACATAGATGCCAAATTGTGTGTGGATAGACATAAAGACATGCACACAGATGGGTATGGATAGACATAAAGACATGCACACAGATGGGTGTGGATAGACACAAAGACATGCACACAGATAGGTGTGGATAGACATAAAGACATGCACACAGATGGGTGTGGATAGACATAAAGACATGCACACAGATAGGTGTGGATAGACATAAAGACATGCACACAGATAGGTGTGAATAGACATAAAGACATGCACAAAGATAGGTGTGGATAGACATAAAGACATGCACACAGATGGGTGTGGATAACATAAAGACATGCACACAGATAGGCGTGGATAGACATAAAGACATGCACACAGATGCCAAATTGATCACTATGTCAAGCCACCTGGAAATGGCAATGTCCATATAAGAAAACAGTAGGAATTTCAAGTGTTCCAAGTACATAAGTCGCACCCCATTTTTCTACTGATTTTTCAATGATAAAAAGTGTGATTTATCAATGAGTACATACGCTACTGGCCAAACTCTAAATGATACATTCATTGATCCATATTATATGTTCCTTCCTGCCTAAAAAAATTAAAAAAGGGAAAAATCTGCCTCATTTCTGTCTTTGATCATAAACTGTGACTGTATGCTGCACCTAAAATGTAATTTTTACTTTATATGACTTAAATGTAATTTTTATTTTATATGACTTAAATGTAATTTTTATTTTATATGACTTAAATGTAATTTTAACTTTATATGACTTAAATGTAATTTTTATTTATATGACTTAAATGTACTGTTTATTTTATATGACTTAAATGTAATTTTTACTTTATATGACTTAAATGTAATTTTTATTTTATATGACTTAAATGTAATTTTTATTTTATATGACTTAAATGTACTGTTTATTTTATATGACTTAAATGTAATTTTTATTTTATATGACCTTTCCTTCAACACACATTTGAGAGTACTGGATGTATGGCTCATTCTAGAATGATGTCACACATAACAACAAACCATGCCTAAGTCAAGGGAGGTGATCATAACATAGTCAGTAATTTTAAAGAATCTAAGTCTTCACTAATTTTAGCACTAATTCCCAGAATTGGGTGGCAGTAAACTGTACCAAAAGAATGGATATTTTAACTTACACATATTGTTCAACAAAAGTATGAAAAATTCACTTATCAAAGATTTTTTCCATATCTGACCTTCAAAATCAACACTTTTCATTTTCAAAAACCTTTCACTGATTGAAACAAGACTCGTATGTATATAGTGAAAACTTCATGAAAGTTTGATGAAAAATGTTGTCTGCCTTCTCATTATCTTTTCAAAACTGAAAAGCAGACGGTTAAACACTCTTCAACTGCAAAAACAATCTTTGAACAAAAACAATATACTGCCCAGCTGGAAGAGTACCATTGATGGTAATTCAGTTGGCAGCTGGTTGATAATGAGAAGGCTGGTTGTTATAAATAGTTCAATTTGTATATGTTACATAATAAAATTCTTTCCAATTGTCCAACTCAGATGGGCAATCTCTTGTCTAGCCATCCTATTATGTAACAATTCACACCTAGCTGATAATTGGTAAGCGGTCCATTGGAATCTTTTATGCAACAGCTGACAGATGCCATCCTCTGTGGAGGGATCAATTGTTGTATATTCCACATTGCAACATGCTAATACACAACATGTGAACCTTTCATAACAACACCTGCCCTGTTAAGCTTGTCTAAAAGGATATATGCCATCCTAAAATATGTTGTATATGTAACACATCAAAATTCAATTTAACTACATTATTTGTAATTCAATTTATGTGAAAATTCCACCATTAACTAAAAATGTAATTCCAATAAACTGGTATAATTCTGTAAAGAAACAGATATTTTATAGAATATGCTATCTGAATGAGTAGGCACGGTTGCCTTGGTTTCAGAGATCTGTCAATAAAATTGTAAATTAATTAATTCTCAAAAATGTGGCATGTAGTCAAGTTTATATCAGTGTCATACTTTTTCATAAAAATGTACAAAAGCAGAGAAAGGGTCATACACTGAGTTTCACTGACAACATTTTATATAATTTAAAAAAAAAAAGTATTTGTATATTTTCTCTTCAGTTTTACTGTGTCACAATCCATTCATAGATATGTCCATATATCCTGAGAAATTGCTCACTGGTACAACTCTCTTGATGGTTTATCAAAATATCACAATAAATTGCTCAAAGGCAGGAATCAACAAAAAGCCTTTGCACAGAATAATTAAAGTTTGAAGGCTTATTTTCTATGAGAACCAACTAATTAGATTTTACGCTTCTTTATCAAATTTTGACATTTTATAGTCCTTTAAAAATAGAAGCATGTTTCAGAAAGAGCACTAAAAATGCTTGAAAGTGAAGCAGAGGAGACAAAAGTGTTTTACAACCAATAGTTTTAATTATCAGTAAAAGAACACTTAGAAGATTATATGTCTGTCTGAATATAATTTATTCTTAAGTTATTTATTAAAGCAAAATAGTGAGAGTAAAAGTTGTAGAATATTAAGTGCTAGGAGAAGAGATAATAAACTGATCAACTGCGTGATATGAATATATATGTACATGAGCTTATTTTCAACTCTGGAATCTGAGTAATTTTCATCTATGTCACAAGTCATATCTTGTCTTTGTTTTCAAAGCATTGAATCCTAAACAACTGATAAATGCCCCAATTCATATGGACATTCTTTAATTAGCTTTATTGCTTTTCCAATTCAAAAATGTGGTCAAGTATTGGTCACTTTCAATGAAATGACCAATTAATCAATTACAATTTCTACGATGGATTTTGGACAAAATTCAGTTTCTGCTGTATCTGTTTCAGACCTTAAGCTATTTGAATAGCCTCAGGTTTGGCAAGACATCTTCTGGCAAATTAATTGATTATTAATTGACCATTGATTGATTAGCTGAAACTGATGAATGAACATGAAATTGTAACCAATTTTCAACATTAATTAGCACTTTGAAAAAAGATCAACATACAAGTTTGCTCACGTAAGTATGGTAAAATGTCAGTTATCAGGACTCATCGGGAGATGGGGATTTTGTACAGAAAATGGGTTGCCCGGATGTCACAAATTTCCCAAAGGTCATGAAATGATCAACTCATACAATGAAAAAAGACATGCAACTATCATCAGCGCCTATGCACCCACCATGACCAGCCCAGATGAGATCAAGGACCAATTTTATGAAAACCTGGAGTCTGAATGAAGGAATGATCTGCATGAATGAAAGAGAGTGCATGTGTCTGGTCATTTTGGTTGGTTGTGTTATATAAAGTGGTTGGAAATTTATGTACAATTTCGACCGACATACAAGTCTCTTCTCACATAAGTTCTGAAGGCAGACAAGCTCATCATCCTTGGTGACTTCAATGCTAGAGTTGGTACAGATCACCAGACATGGCCAGGTGTCCTTGGCAAAAATGACTTTGGCAAATGAACAATGACAGACTCGTCCTACTGAGGAAATGAGCTGAACATGACCTATAAGTCTATTATCAAAGAAATACCAAAGGCAGACCAGCTCATCATCCTTGGTGACTTCAATGCTAGAGTTGGTACAGATCACCAGACATGGCCAGGTGTCCTTGGCAAAAATGACTTTGGCAAATGCAACAACAACTGACTCGTCCTACTGAGGAAAAGCACTGAACATGACCTCCTAATCACCAACACAGTCTTCCACCTGCCAAACTGCAACAAGACATCTTGGATGCACCCACAATCCAAGTACTGGCATCTCACTGACTATACCATCAGCAGAAGAACCTGGCAGGATGTCTGAGTGATGAAGGCCACGAGATGTGCAGAATGGTGGAAAGACCACAGGTTCATAGTCTCCAAGCTCAATGTCCGGAATCAACCTAATAGATGACCACAAGTCAAGAAAGCACCCAAATAGCTCAATGTCTCCAAATTGAAACAGGAGAATGTGAATAGGCATTTGTTGAAGAACTGTGCAGCCAACTAGTAACAATTCATGCAGACTCCAAGAATGCTGAGGAAAAATAAGCATCCTTCTGAGAATTTGTGTACTCAGCTGCATCCAAAACCACATGAAAACATCAAGATTGGTTTTATGAGAACAATGCTGACATATGGAGATTACTGAATAAGCAACATTGGCTCCGAAAGGTCTGTTTAGACAACAGCACTTCATCGTCTAAGAAGGCAGCCTTCAACAATATCAAGAAGACTTGGTGAGTTACAAGATTCATGGCTGAGCAACAAGGTTGATCAGATTTAGTCCTATGCAGACATGGATGACATGAAGAACTTCTGTAATGCTTTGAAAACAATCTGCAGGCCACAGTCATCAGGAACATCTCCACACACTGGACAAAGAATAGATACTACAAAGATGAGCAGAACACTGCAACAACATCCTCAATCAACAATCATCTATCAGTAAGGAGGCAACTGATTAACTGTCCAAACACTGACTGAAACTGAGAAAGGACGAGGGACCAAAGACATGTGTATGCAGCTCATCAACTCCTGCAGAAATGCCAGGAACTGAACTCCACATGACTTTCATCAACCTGACAAAAACATTCAACTCCATATAATTCCATAGTTGAGAATATTTTGAGTGATTGCTGTTGGTAAGTGGCCACACTAATCCTCATGTGTTGGCTACTCATTATCTTAAGTAAGGACATTCCATACTACCAGCCCCTCAGGCTGAACTCTTAAAATCAAAACAATCAACTGTTTGTCTTTTGTCAACACACTGACATATGGTAGCCGTTTCTTCCATCTTCAGCTTGACACACTACATGCTGATGATCTAGTACATGTATTATGCTTTCTCATTCGTCTGTTGAAGAAATGTGCGCTTGCTGTAGAGCATGCGACAGTAGTTTATGTTGCTAACTTTAGCTAAATGAATAATTTGAAACTTCTTGGTCAATCCTATGGATCATACCTCAAATTATGTAAATCACTGCCATTTGTAGCTATTCAGACCATCTTGGCTATTTACAAAACCGACCGAGAAGTTCTGAATGCATCAAACTATTTTTTCAATCGTAACTTCTCTGTCAATCCTACAGTCAACCAATGATAGAAATAGATGTTATAGTCTGAATAGACTGCAGTTTCTTATTTTGTGGAGAAAGTTCTAGTGAACAAAATATATGATTTTTCTGCAAATTACTAAGCTAACATACATCCTAAGCATGTTTGTGTCTTACAGAAATAGCCAAGGTGGTCAGAAAACTAAAGGAATATGGCATTTAAATAATCAGACCAATCACAATTCTTGTTGCATACTACATTAGTTTGTGAGGTAATGGTTACACAAAATTCACAGGTGAAAGGTTAACAGATTCCTGACAGTTTTGACACAGGATTAACAGTGTCAGTTTAACAATATGTGAACTATAATGATGTAAACTCAGATAGACATAAAATATGGATAAGTTTCTGGCCAGGGGTGGCCAACTACAAGAAAGCTGATGGACAACAAAACACCATCAAAAAAAGGAAATTGCTTGATTATCTTTAATTTGCTGATCTCAAATAGATTAAATATGTGTGTAAACTTATGTGAGACTTTCCATTAGCAGGACTGATGGTGAGTTACAAGTATTGTGTGCAATCAGGACTAACAATATATATGACAAAAGTTGATAAAAAAATGTTGGTTGCAGCAATCTTATGGGCAACTGCAAAAATTTACCAGACAACCAGATTTTCAAAGCTGGTTGCTCAGGGACAACCATGGATTTTCACAACTTTTGTACCCCTAATCATATTGAAGCAGTATCTGTGGTATATTTGGAGCATATCTGGGTAGTATTGGGGTGTCTTTGGGTATATTTGGATAAACTGCATTGTCACAAAGCACGGGCTACAATCCGCTATGCTCCTTTCTCACTCATAGCTGCCTGTGATGAAATTTCCTCGTTTTTCGTGAATATGCATAAACCTGCTTAACCAACCACTGCGAGCACGAATACAATTTTCTCACCATTGTGACCCAATATGATCAATCACACTGTTTGAATTACCCAATCAAAGTTTCTCTTCCAAACACAGTCATTTATCATTTGATTGAACGGGCACTTTCACTGATGTGCAGAAGAATGTTACATTGTGTTGCTGGTGACATAATTTTGTGTATGCATGCCCATGAGAAATTATAAAATCTTAGCACAGGCAGCCATGGGTGATAAAAGTACGAAGCAGATTGTTGCCTGTAGCTTGAGACAATGGGTAAAGCATCCCTCCTGTCGTTGCTATAGTGTGGGTCTCCTATGGCGCAACTCATCGCATCCTTTCCCTGCAAAGCAATATAAACCAGATGGATTGACTGATTCAGGCTCGCATTTTTATAAACGCAATTACAAGTTGACAGAATTTAAATTTCAAAACCTGTACTTACGAGAAATAGCAAGACACCAATAACTGCTAAAATCTCCCCCCCCCCACCCCAACTTTCCGATCCTAGCATTGGATATAACATCGTATCGATGCTGTTTAATCACTAATATATGCATGCATTTTTTGTTGCACACAGAATTTTTTAATTTTAATTTGCTCTGACTCGTGCTCTTCACAAAATGAACGACTGATGATGTGGGAGTTCGATTTTTCAACAACAGCAGGGGTTATGCCTAATAAAATGGCCAACTTTACCGTGTGGATCTTTCTGTCCGACATCATGAATCCTTAGCAACTGAGACACACGTTTTATGTCGTTGTTAAATATTCCTTCATGTAAAGGAAAGTCTTTGTCAGGCTCTAAAATTTCGATACCCTCTGCCATTTCTTCATTTTATTTACTGTCAAGGGAGAACTCCATATCAAGTTTTACGGTGTTGTTCGATTCATCGTTCCCGATATTACGGAGTAGTCATTATTCACTCTCATGAATAGGGGACGTGAATCTTTCTGTCTTACAAGATAAAACGACGCTCAGTTCGTACTGTAAAATGGTGTTGATGGAATATAGAATTATGATTAAATATTTAGTGATAATTTTAATAGGGCTGGTTACGAACTAGGAGGATGTGACGCTAAGCGTAGTTACCTAACACCTACAAATAGCCTGCGTCGACAATGTCTATACCCTTACAAACAATCTGTGCTAGAAAACAATGATCCGTGAGCTAAATTATCATTAAGTCTGATACAAAGTCAGTTATACAACTGAAAGGGTAGTTAAAGTGTCATCTCCCTACAAGTAGAAATCGAAGTAAATTTATATTCTTTATTTCAGTAATTTAGGCTATGGTCATATAAAACGTACAAAAAAGGTAAACATATTGGAGTGCAATACACTTATTATTGTATATAACTGTCAGATATTAAGTACAATTTCTTGCCTAGATAATAAATGGTATATACACTGTAGACTTTTATATGACAACAGGCTATAGAATTTTTCTAAAGATGGATGGGCAAACCAACGTTTATATTCATGGATTTTTTTGTTGTTGT
Organism: Margaritifera margaritifera; assembly: GCA_029931535.1. NCBI lineage: Eukaryota > Metazoa > Mollusca > Bivalvia > Unionida > Margaritiferidae > Margaritifera > Margaritifera margaritifera. The sequence continues at coordinate 164,103 of JAQPZY010001621.1, read as the reverse complement.
TGTGTGTTTTGTTATTTTCTTTTCTTTTTCTCTAATATATTGGTAAATTTTACAAACACGCAATGCATAATATTCAACATCAACTGATAATTAATTATTTTTTTAACAAAAATTTAGAAAAAAAAAACTTCTGAAGCAATGTCACCTTTAGATCTACCTGTCTCTGCATTAAGTTTATCGGTAGAACATCTAAATATAAAAAAGTCCAGAGGAATGTAAAAAGGTGATCCTATGCAATTATATTTCTCAACATTCAGTAATGACTCGTATTCTTTATAACACATCGATTTTGTGACTGATTTACCTTTGCATGCCAATTTGATACGTGAATACCATATATTTTTTTTGCTCGAAAAAATTACAACAATCTTCAGCAACTTCTCCACCGCGTCTGTATCAGTTTAATTATAACCATGCGCCTTAAGATTTTTCTGACGATTTTTTTCCTTCTGAATAATTATTATTGAGACTGCTATTAATAATGATCTAATATATTTAGGTTTCGATTTCACCAGTCAGTCTTATAATTAAAAGGAATGCACAAAAAACGAACGAACAAACAGAAGTCGATACATATTACGAAATATATGAATATACACACGAATGAGAATAAACAAGAAGATAATAAATGGCCATACAATTTAGCAACTGGACATTCTAATTTTACTGAAACCAGGAACAGAAATACAAGATGTGAGTTAGGACAATGACTGGAAGTTACTTTTGAATTGGGGTTTTATTTACCGTTTTTATTAGTGCAAGCAATAAAGCAATTATCATTGTAGCCGATAAATCACTGTTCTCCCCTTATTACAGTTGCGGATTTCCCATTTGGCAGACAAGGCAGCTACCTAGGGCGGAAAATTCAAGAGGCTGCATATTTTAAAGTATGAAAATCTGGATTGAGTAGTAGTACAGTGGAAATTTAAGATCACCACACATAACAATTTGCTTACGTTTTTGTCAGACCCCGGGGGTCGTGGGAGGGTGGGTCTAGGCAGGCCTTGGAGGTCGTGGTAGCATAGCATCAGGTGGGTGACTATCACTAACACACCAATTAGAGAGGGGTCTATGGGATACCGTCATGACATTAAGCGAGTATAGGTGGAAGGTTAATCGGGTTCTATCGTTGCTTGAAGCCGAGATACCTCCGAACAGGGTATTTTACGCATGGGATACATATCACTACGCTCCACATCAAAAGATATCGTCGGAGGCACTTTCAAAAGAGATGGAAGACTTTATATATCTTGGAACGAAAATCTTGTTACGATTAAAGGTTTTAGAGGATGCGATAGCCGCAAAGAAGGTGGATAAGGATAGCCAAGACCAGCCACATCATAGAGCAGGTAACAAGTGATCAACAGCACAACCAATTAGAGATTCAGTTTCTGTGATATACCATCATAAACCATGGGCCGCAAAAGAAGTCAGTCATGCGCCTGGGTGCCATTAGGTCATGCAAACCTCTGTGGAAAGCAAGCCTTTAATACTTACTGCGCCGTTCAAGCTCAGAGGTACAGAGACGCCATCCGATTCCTGACCTGTTGAAAGTGCGGAGCAGGCACTCGTTCCGTCCATCGCATATGTAACAGATGTCGATATGGTCACCAGGCCGACACGCTGAGACGCATAGAACTGAAGGCCCGCCGACAGTATAGAAAGGTCCTTAGCGAGCTTATGGCCAAGGAACATCCCACGCGCAAGGAACCGACGGCCGTATTGGAACCGCGCTGGAGCAAGAGCATATCTCCGCCTGACCTACCAGTCGACTATTTAGAGAAAGGCCAGGTGCAATAGCATACATAGCCGCACACATAGGCCTGCCCTGGCGGCATCCAACATCAACCAGCGACGATTTTCCATTTAGAGATTGGTAATGCACAATAACCATGTCTGGCATAGAGCGAATGAACGCCCTGTTCAGGGATGGAAAGATCACCGAGCATGAATATGATGATATGCTTGAGGCAGTACTAGTAGCCCTAGATAGACAGCCAGCTCCAGCGATCGTGCGGCCTACGCCAGCCCCTAGGCGGCTAAAGCCTACACCACCCCTGAGGCAGTCACCAACGCTAGTCCCTAGGCAGCTAAAGCCAACCCCGTTGCAGCCACCTATACTGGCTTTGAGGCAAATAACCATACCTGCCCCGAGGCTATCCAAAGCGGCTAAACGACGGGCCAGGCGCAAGGTGTCCAAGGAAGCAAAGGCTCTTCCCCAGTCCCTGCTAGACAATACCCTCTGCCACTCTCATACCAAAAGAGGGTCATTCCGAAAAGGACAAAATCGTCGTCGCGACGTCAACCACGGTCAGCGCGTACTTGTATATGCGCCGTCCAACCTTGTCCTGAGGCACAAACAAGACGTTGACCTGGTGAAACTCGTTGGTGGTCGAGACGTTAAAACTCGGGCGAACGATTTTACGCGGCTCAGGCATGTAGACTTGCCACACGACCTGTTTTCTCAACCACTCCCTGGCAGTGTCTATCATGGCCCTGGAGAGCCGCTGTCAGTTTTTTAGCCGCCACCGCTCTCTTCCAGTAACCCCTGGGGTTGTAGTAGACGGATGTAAGACGGGCCTCCATCGCTCCAGTTTGTTGGGCCCGCCTTCAGATGGCTCCGCGCTAGCCGACCGCGAGCATGGTCTTCATCCGGCCCAAAACGAGCATTCGGCTGAGTCGCTCGCCGATGGTGGGTCCCCCAATGGCCTTTAGGTCGTAAATCAGGTCCACGTTGGCATTGTGCCAGTAGTGCATGTCGTTCCTGCGCGTGAACGAGCGGTTGGGGCAGCTGGCGGCGTCCAGCCGGATCATGACCCGCAGTAGTTGTATCGCGGACTATGTTTTTCCTCAAGAGCAGCCCTGGAAACTCTCCGAGGCTTGCCGCGATGTTGCCGCCGCGCTTTTCTACTCTGGCTACTTCCATGAATGTGACCTTTTTCGCGCCGCACACGGTACAGGACCCAAAGAGGGCGTGCTTGCGCTTGGCAAGGAACACCACGCTGTGGTCGGTAATTGTTTTTGTCTTTCGCCGCCAGCGCCGACTATATGCGCGCATTTTGGAGGATGCTGCAGACGTACAATAAGTATGGACGTCGTTGATTTTTCAGCCACATGGGGAATTAAAAAGCCGCGGCGCCACTGGTCCCTACCGTCCCACCGCGTTCGCGCGCTGTTGATCCGTCCGTCAGGCAACGGCAAGACCCAGCTGTTGTCGAACCTTCTGACGTGCTGAATGAAGTGGGACCGGCAGTACGTGGTCGCTTCCAGCGCGGACGACCAAGCGTGCTACGACGCGCTGAGGCAGATTAGCGGCGTAACCGTTCGCGAGAAGATTGCAGTGCTGTGCGCGACCAGCAACGGACAGCCAATAAAAACGACAAGGTTGACGCCGTGGAAGACCTGGTAACGTTCCTTTATAGCGAAGATGACTCCCCAGGGCCAGATGACGTTGATCGTGAAAAGAACAACGTTATTGTTTACGATGGTGTGATGCTGGAAGGATAAAATAATCCCAACAGCCTCTTTAGCCACGGGAGGCACAAAAACGCCAACACACGATACCTAGCCCAGAGGTACGCCCACGACTCAAAGGTGATACGCGATAATGCCAACTGTCACGGAATTGTATGGTTTATATCAATATGTATATGTGATCAAAAATGTATTCGGGTATCGGTTCCGACTAGAGCGTTACTCGGGGGTTGTTTATTTTTTCGGCTCTAGTTATTTTGAAATACTGAGCGCGATTCACCCCTTGCTGCACGTGCAAATTGCCTGCAGTGAAAACTTACGTACCTAGCTGCTGCGCATATCTGTCACAGCTAGAGTACATATAGAGCAAATTCTCTATAAACAAATTACACTACGACGAGTCTTGTCAGAAAGCTTACCTCTTTACGGGAGCAAAACTTCAGCTGTAGAGGTATGTGAAATTTAAGATTGTATTCTTTATCACTATTCGTTTTATATATGACATAATTGTTTCATATATTAGATGTTTTAGAATTTATTCCAAATTCTACAGAGAGTCAATACCTAGGTCATACAACGCCATGATATTAGAAATACTATAGGCTGGTTCAAGTTAGCTATTTGTTGTAACTGAACAGACGGGTATTATTTAATTATACGCGGCATGCATTGAATGATTAATGTAATGTGTAACGAGACGTAATTCATGTGCGCGCATGCGCGACATATATCAATACAAAAGTACTAACCGTGTCATATGTACTACACGGTTTAGTTGTTATACTTTTAGCTGTTCCTTATGTATGGTTTGGTGGTGTGAAGTCACAGAACTCTGTGTGGTTTCGTGTGACGTGTACGCTGTGTCTGGTGACGTTGTTTCGGAAGAGTGTACTGGTTTTCTCGATGCGAGGGACCAAGGCTTCTCGACCAACGGGTCTGTGTTAATGTGAAGGCTCTCGAGGGATCCTTCAACAGGCTGGGAGGGGTGGACCATGCGTGGTGGCTCCTTGACCATGGACTAGAGCGGGTGGAACCGGAGATACATCTTGGTCGTCAAACGGGCGCCACGATAGTTATATTTATTGCGTGTTCCATTTTATTGTTATCTCAATATTGCTATCTGTGCAAGATTACATTAATTCCCATTTCAATGTCGCTATATGTGTGATAGATTCATAATTTCATGCATTCCCATTTCATTTTCGTTATATGAACGATATATTCATAAATTCATACGTATTCCAGTATCGCTTGATATATTGATAAATTGATGAGTATCATATTGATAAGTGCATAAATCACATGCTTTGGTCACCCTTGGTACTTAATAAGACCTTGTTTATATTGGGGTGTAAATCATATACTCTTATTTGTTGATTGGTGATAGGATGCTATTCACGTTTGTTTAAAATTCCATTCGTTAAATTCATCTTTGATTTTCCTCGTTGAGTTACTTGTTGTTGATAGTTCCATGTTAGGAACTTTATAATTTTCCTTATCTTTTTGTTATAATGGTGTCAGATTTGTTCATCTTTAAATTGCGTTTATAAATAAACATCTTATTAACGCAGTTGCTTTCGGTGTCTTTACTAATCCAGTCCCAACCCGGCTTCATCCTGTGACACCAACATCATTGATTGACGCCCACGGTCTGTGCAACGTCCATGTCACATGGTGTGCCGCCGACATAGACTGGCTCTAGTTCAGCAGCTTTAATACTGAGGCGACTGCAGCACCACACAGCTTCGCCAACGTAGACCTGACCAGCACCGGATCAGCGAGGTTTCGGGCTGGCCTGGACCGCTTTTGGAAATTCAATTAGAGCTAGCCTGTGTTCTACCATCTCCAGCGTAGCAGTATTTGCCAGCAGTAGTCCTCCAGCAGCAGTCCGCCAGTACTAGATTTACAACCATTTACCGCAAAACTGCCATTTCCGAAGAGGAATAGCCCCTCAGACAAAATTCGTCGACTGGATTAGCACATTGCCGCGCACAGCGTGTGGCGCGACAACTCTCAGCCAAGCAGTTTGAGCTGGAAGAGGCGGTCTTTGAGGTCGAAAAACTGTTCGCACCGTCATAACGCCCGTTTAGGCCGACGCAAGGGCCGCCCAAGAAACCCGCGAAGTGGTCAAGAAGGTAAACCGGGCGGTCGAGGAGTGGGGAGAAGAAAGAGTGGCGGCCCAGGAAGGCATGCCGCGAGGCACAGATGCCTATATGCAGGCGCGGGAGGTCCCGCCCAGGTACGCGTTTCAAATGACAACCATGCTGCAAAATTTTACCTAAGTGAGTCGTCAGTATATTATAAAAGACCGCTGATGGCCGCGGCCAATGTTCTTCTCAACTGGAAAAAAATTTTCTTGCGCGAAGACGATAAAAGAACATTGATATCAAAGATCGTCGACTAATGGCCAATGTGTGTGTTTCGCGAGAAAACGGGCACAATATATGCTACAGGTTCCGACTATAAACAGTTTTTAATAAAGGTCATCAGTGTAAGGGGAAAACCGGGCCTTCCTGCTGAGGGGACATTAGACGAGCATATTCCTGTAACACGCCCGGTGGAGGCCGTCTCTTCTCAAAGCTGGGGTGCGACCCAAAACGACGTAGCAAGCGCTATCGCAACTTGTTTCTCAGCTAGAACTGCAGCCAGTGTCGCAACTTGTTCCGCAGCCACTGCCTCAGCCACTAATGCTGCAGTTAGAAGAGGAAGATGATACCCCTTTTGCCCTGACAACGTTGAAGAATTTGCCAGTAGTGTGGGCCTACTGAGCTGGTAACAAGTGACTCGAGCTAATCAAACAGGCCGGCGCAATTTGCCGGCGGGTGTTCCAACCCAACGTTGTGGACAGGCCCACGTACCGGTCGTTAGTTAGATAGATTTTTGATGGTGTCTATGACTTGCGCGCCCCACCCACAGTCTTGATGAAACGAGTTGGCCCAGTTGCGGATCAACCTGGAGAGGACCTCTCCACGCACCACCTATATGGTCTCGGTGAGCTCGAAGTGGTCTTTCCATCGGTGCTCAAGGTCCGTCGGAGCTGTGACATAGAGATCGCGCAGGCGTCCCTGCGGGTCTACTACAACTGGCCCAACGTCCGCGCCAAGCCTTTTTGGTGGCTTCCCGGCCAACAACATTTTTTCCTCCAACGTTGGAGCGACCTGGAAGGCTGTCCGCCTGCCGTCGGGCGCTTTCGAGATTGATGCCATCAATAAGGAGGTCCAGCGGAAAATCACTGTACTGGTGGCCGACAGCACCAAGGTGATCATCTGCACTAACGATCCGAACCTTTCCGCGGCCATAGACGTCGCCTCAGCGGCCTACCGCAAGAACATCGCGCGCTCCATTCTGCGAACGCTGTTGAGAAGGCGTATTAGGTCGATCCCGAGGACGCCATCCTTGGCCTAGGCTACCCCGTTGCGCCAGGTATTGTGCAGATCAAGCCCACCATCGCGGTGTACCTTACTTGTGACTCCGTGAGCGGCTCCTACGTGGACTCTAACATCAGCAGCCGGCCAGCCCAGGCTACCAAATACCGGGCGAGCCCGCTTACCCGCCCTCCTGAAACCTCAGCATCAACAGCCTGCGCATTATGCTGGCTGATCAGGACAGTCACCTTCTGAACGTCCGTGGCGAGACGCTCCCCATCGGCCTCTACATCCGCGACCGCCGCGCATTAGGCAAATGTATTCGGGTCCGGGTTATGTGCTCCCGACGACTGACGTGCCAAGTGCATTACGGTGACAGGCATGGCGACATCTTCTGAGTCATAGTCAGCACAGCCACTAAGGTGGCGGCGACTAAAGCCAGGACAGCGGCCAAAACGGTCAAGGCCGTGGCCTTGCGCGCTGTTGACGCCATGAAGACGGTCGCGTTCAAGTAAGGGCTTCCGGCTCACGCCGCCAAGGACTGTAAAAAGGCTGTGGAAAATGTGACTGCAGCCATGTGTGAGCGTCTCAGTCGGCTGAAGCTAATGGCAACTTATAAACATGCTGCCCGATCAGCGGGACGTAGTAAATGAGGCGGGTCGACAAAAGATCGCAGACCTGGCTGCTGAGTATGCGAGGGACGCCCTTATTAATAAATTAATCATGGGTTCGGGCCTGCGCTGCTCTCTTTATTAGAGTTGTCTCAGGGGCATCATACGCAGTAGCTTCTCTTTCTGGACATGCAGGACTCCGTTCTTGACATGGGGACACCCGTGTTGCGCGACCGCTTGCCATGTCAATGCAGGCCGTAACGTCGGCTTTGGAGGTGGAAACAAACCTGCTTAACTTCATTCGGGGAGGGCAGAATACCTTGTCCTTTCAGACTATGACCACAAATACACAACGGAGTGCGGTCTCAGGCTAGTACTCCTGGCAGATCAGCGCCCAGTAAGGCAGCGCCGCGCCCCTGGACGTCTTCGTAGTCCTCCAGGTCTCAGCTCTGGAGAATAACCAAAAGCGCAAGAGGATGGTGTTCAACAAGCTTGGCGTCACGGAAGTAAGCCTGCGCCTCAATGGCCTCCAAGAGTCAACCAAAGAAATCCACCTGGACTACGCGAGCAACAACGTTGCCCGCGCCTACCGCCAGATCCTGGGCTTCATGGCTCAGGATCAAAACGTGGACATAGGTCTGCAGATAAGCCAGAAGGACTTCGTCCGACTCAACACGATCCCAGCACTAGCGGCTGCTGGCAAGGTGGTTGCCCTCGGCGCGGTTGACGCGGCTGGTCACCTGGCTGCCCAAAAGGCAAGGGGAGGGGCCGTCGGGCTGCAGGTCGCAAAAAAGGTCGATTCCTCCGAATCGCGCATCGGCGGTGACGAGGACTCTTTCCAACTTTGAGCTGCTGTGGCCCGCCAGGTCCCTGATGTACTTAACGGGGATCTACATGCGAGACGAGCTGGAGCGTCTGCCGGAGCGCAGCGAGAACGACGCCAGCATCGTTAACCTCGACACCTCACAGAACTGTGAGACTCCTTGGATAGCGTTCCGGGCAACGCCTGACCGCTTTCTCTTCTTTGACTCTTATGGCCTCGCGCCGAAGCCAAAGTTCGTTCCGTAGTCCGCAGAGGCGACCCATTGACCCTTCCACTCACTTACTCGATTCCACCCCCCCCACCCCCATTCAGAAACAAGGTGTTGGGACAATCTGTGGCCACGCATCCATTGAGGTGTTCAAGGTGCTGAATCGCGATCCGGCGCCCGGCGCACTACTGGATGCGGCACTGTCACTGACCCGCCGGTTCGTTTAAAACCACGTCGGCTATGATCCTGCGCGAGCGTGTTAAAAAATATTTAACATTTTTGCAAAAGCTCAGTAGCCTTGCTAAATATTTTAGTTCCTCAGCAGTTAAGGAACATATCGGAATCGCTACCACCTGCACCCGGTCGCTAGTGTGAACGGCTTCGGAGGCGTGTTCATCCATAACCTTTTTAGCTTCCTGCGACATTTGAGGCCGTACTCCTTAACTGTTTCAGGGTCCCGGATGGACCCCTACCCGAATGTCAAGACAGAGTGGCCTACCCAGTGAGACTCCAGAATTTTCCACAGCTATCTATACATACACTTCAACTTATAGATAAAATCTATATACTTCACTACGTTCCTAAGTTTATGCCGTAGGTAAAGATACATACTTGTGCATCTAACAATAGATGCGATCAAGGGAATTAACTCGTGTTTTCACCAAGCCGGTGTGCGTTAGTAAAAGGCCAATTAAAACGATATAAGTGGGATCCAAAAAATGGGGGCCTTATCCGTCGAGGTGCAGAAGGCGCTAAATCGCGATCTGAGGCCCGGCGCGCTTCTGGATGCGGTGCTGTTGCTAACCTGCCGGTTCGTTTAGAAACAAGCCGGCTGTGGCCAAATGCACCATGACCAGTAGCCATCTTCGGGCGCTTGCAGAAAGACGAGGTGATACCCGGGGATCTAGTGGACCTCGCCCAGTATGCCACCATGGACGAGCTGACGGTAGCCTGCAGCAACTGCGTGAGCGCCTCCGACCCGAACGACCTGGTTGAAAGCTTCCGGCGTGGACCTCTCCTCGCTGTTAACCCGTACGGCTAGCATAAAGACGCATGGCAACCTTGTTGTCTTCCAGACCGATGGCACGCTGCTCGATGGGGGCAAACAGTTCCATAGACGGCAGACCTAGGATGCTGCCAGGCGGGTCCTCTCCAGCATGGCCGACCCCAGTCTACCTGAAAATATCGCCACAAAGCAATATGTTGACCGCCGAGACAAGGACGGTGAATTGTACGCCGACGACAAAGCGCGAAGGTGAAAAATAGGTCGACGACCAGGACGCGGTCGCAAAAAAAGTACCCCGACGACACGAAAACAACACATCGACACCTCGATCGCACGGTTGGGTGAAATGGCCTCGACAAGGTTTGTTGACAAGCAAGTTGCTCTCAGGGTGGCCAAGGCCGGCGACAACATGACCGGCGACCTAAACATGGCGGCAAGATTTATCACGGGCCTGTAGGTTCCCATACGCGAGCACGACGCGGAGAGGAAACGACACGTCGACGCTGCGGTAGCAACATTAGAAGAATATGTAAACCGCTGGAATCCGCCAATCAGTGATGTCGACTCGGTCAGGAAAAAATACGTAAACGCCGCAGTCGCAGCTTTTGAAGAATATGTAAACTGCCAAGACACGGGAAGGTTCGCCAAGGCCAGCGACAGCATGGTCGGTCCCTTCGATATAGGTAGCAATAAAATTACGTCCATAGCAGACCCAATAGCCCATCAAGATGTGGTGACGAAATCATACGTTGACAATTTCACTAACGACCAGGGCGGCGCTGATTTAACGGTACGCGAATAAAGTCGTGGATACGGCAGAGTCTACAGATTCTCAAGATGCAACAACAAAATCAAACGTCGATAGCAAAAACCGTGAGACCTTTGCCAACGAACGGGATATTTTTTGGGTGGCCAAAGCTGGCGATACCATGTGGGGTCCCTTTTAAATGAACGACAACAGAATCATGGGTATTGGGGAGCCTGTTAATCCATAAGACGCTGATACCAAAGCATACGTTGACATTGTGGTACCTCAGCCTCGCTGGGTGATATAAAAGCTCCAATAAATATGAACCCAAGTAGTGGTTGTGGGAGAGCCTACCGATCCTCAAGACGCGGCTACAAAGGCATATATCTATGCGGCGGTAAAGGCCCAAAGGCACGATCAGGTTCGGGTCCCTCGCAGATGGTAAGCTGAACTCCATCTCAGAATTAGTCTCGCGGGTGCTCAGGGATGCCTCACTGTCAGAGTGACCCTTAAGAACGAGATCAGGGCTTCTGCCAGAACGGCACATGTCGCGGTCGCCGTCAGAGGTGCCGAAAAATATGTGCTCCTGGCCCGCTATCTTCCCGCTTAAGCTTCAGACTGTCCATGACGGTATCCCATAGACCCCTCGAGTTTCTAATTGGTGCGTTGGTGATAGCCACCCACCTGATGCTATGCTACCATGACCGCCGGGAAAGAATCTTTATCCACACATAATGAGATAGCGACTCTAAACCATTTATGCCGCTTATCAACAGCAGACCAATCTTTGTCCGACCATGCACATTTTTGCTTTGTACATGAGAGATAGTTCAAGTGGATAAAGACTTTGTCCCAGGTGTACACGTTAACGGCGATACTGGGATTAAGTTCTTCAACCTTTTTGAGTATCGCCTTAGTAACATGCACCGGAAATTCAATGTTGCCAAAATTGTGTTGCTGGTATTTTCGCGGCTGATCTGTGTGATCGTGGACACGATCGCCTATTCAAAACATCAATTGTCGTCGTTTTTCACATTTATTACTGACTGCGGCGGAACATATTTTGGCCTTGGTATGTAATTTGACACGCGGAATGGTATGTTTCAGGAAATCTGTAGTTGAACTTCCGCACATCTGTCAAGAGCCCATCCCGAACCTGTGTTGGTGTATTTTTCCAACGTGTGGAGAATTTTTGTTTCAATACCATTATCGATTGCTTAATTCATAGACCGGTGTCTTTGCTGTTCAGGATTATAAGTGGGCTACCATGAAGCCACGTGGTTGTGGTTTTAAATCGATCCTTGTCTGATGACTTGTGATTAAGCGTAGTCAGATGTGCATGGACAACAATATCCGCTTTAACTCCGGAGGTGCCAGAGCGTTGTAACATCGATAACATTTCCGGGCGCATATTCAATACAAGTTTTATAACGTCTTTGCTTGGCGCGTACTCGTTTGGAATAATCTCACGGTAATCGTCACGATCACCCTTACCCTTGTGAAACAAACTTAAACTCGGGGACTTCTTGTTCACGAACATACGCAGCAACCTCAGCGGCGATAGCAGCTGCGGTACGACTGCGGTCTTTTTCACGAACGTACTCTACTGCCTCCGCGGCGATAGTAGCTGACGCGTAGACGGTTTTGTTCATCTTGGAATTTATTTCCAATTTCCGCACGTTTGAATCGTGGAGGAATTTTGCTTTTGAATTGTGCTGCTGTTTCACGAAGCTGTCTTATGGTCTGGGGCAGTTCGACTATAATACCTAATAACGCAAGTATGTTAGCTTTTCTTGCACCTCTTGGTATTTGTATGTTACGCTCGCACGCGAATTGTCTAATTGTCGTACGGTTGCTGTTGCCGGTGTAACCGGTTGTTGCGGTTGTTGTACAACTAGTTGTGGTTTAGTTACGGGTCCTAATAACTCAAGTACGTCAGCTTTTCGCATACGGCTTGGTATTCGTATCCCACGCTGTTGCGCGAGTTGTTTAGTTGAATCAGAGTTGGCATATTGTTATATAAGGAGAAATTTTTGTTTAATTGCAAATTCCGTCAATAACTTTATTAAGAATTTTTACTTTACTGGGTTTGGAAACGGCAATTGCTTCAATCCTGGCTATTATTTCATTTACTTCTGTATCGTTTTCAACAGCACTGATGTTGTCGGGTGTTTCCTCAACAGTGTCGGGTATTTCTGTAGCAACGGGTTCTATATTTGTTGCGCAGGCAAATATTTGTCGACGCGCACGATAATACTTGCGAACAGATCCACATGGTCGGCAAAGCTGGTTACGCTTTACACCGATATCGCATAGTAGGCATGGTCGAGCACCCGGACAAACACGTAACACAAGCAAATGTGATTTACAGTATACGTAATGGCATATTCTGCCGCAGAGTTCATCTTTTCCAAGCCATACACCTTTTCATTGATTTCGTCCTAATGCCATTGAACTTTATATATATATATATATATATATATATATATATATATATATATATATATATATATATATATATATATATATATATATATATATATATATAAATTTTTATCTAGCAGACATATTTATCTAAGCCCTCCATTGATATATAGTTGTAGATAGAATCATCGATTTTTTCGATTGATGGTATACGTAACTTCATGCGTCTGTGCTCCTCGTCGACTGATATAAGTGGTTGTAAAGATACTCGCAGTCTCAAGCTCATCGTAGTTGAATTAAGTGTAAGGTTCGTTAAATTTGTACTGGCTGCTTTGTAGATGATGAAGTCGTAGAAGACAACAACTCCATTTCTGTACTTATCATTAATCAGTTGCTCATTTGATTCGGAGGTACTCGTATTGTACTGCAAACAAATGTTTTTTAGTTCATAGTCTTGGTTTCCACCTTCAACCACTACAGTTGCTTTTGCAAGTGTACTGTTATGTCTCCACTCCTGAAAAAAAGTACAAGGATATAGTGGGCATAATCTGTAAGAAATTGGAAGTCTAATGGTATTGTAAACTTCTTTTCATACATCACAAACTGTACATCTTCAATACCAGTATGTTGTGCATTGCCAGCTCCAGAACGTTTTCATTGAATACTGCAGTTTTTATCTGGTACTCTTACATTACATTGTCGTGTCTCCATCTGGATCAAAGTAAACTGAAAACATTGATCCATTCTTATGCCCATTTCAGTGTTTAATTGAATTTTGAATGTCTTTATGTTTTTGTTCATTTCGTTTTTCACTACATCGATTCTACACTTAATGCGATAGTCTTGTATCTACTTTAGTTTTAAATGCATATTTTTCTTCTGTCAGCTTATGTTCCAAATCACTGAAATTGTTTTTCATTCGCTTATTCCTTTTGTCTATCCAATCAATATTTCCCTGTACCACACAATATTATTTGCCACTTCTCGATCAGCATAACCTTTTGTATATGTTTTAGACTGCCCAACCTAAGCGGATCTAATAAATTAGTAATACAGTCATTATTGAGGTTTAAGTCACTATTAATTATTTTAGACCAAGTGCAGCATCTTTCATCTCTGTTTTTGTCTCAATGTTTAAATGTAAAACGATCTCATCAGGTCCTCTCGTATATATCTCTGTCATTTATCTAATGATAAAGTCAACACCTCCGGTGCGCCTCATCTTTTTATTATTTACTGAACTTGGATTTTGTACACTGTCTAGGTTGTCGATCGAAAGAAATTTGCTAATTATTAATCTCACACTATAAATTACCACATTTGACAATGATTTTAGCAGTTCCAGCATTTACAAAAATTTCATATGTCTTCTTGATTTGTTTCTCTTTCATTTCTTTCATCTGTTCTTCATTGAAGTTTTGACAGGTCATCTTTTTTATTGTTCCGTTAACAATTGCCACGTTCAATTACTGTCTGTAATCCTCAATTTCGGAAGAAATGAAGTTATTGCTAATTTTATCTTCGATAAATCCTAATTCTTTTTCATGTTATGACTTGTCCATTTCTTCACTATTTAAATATTTTTAAAAAATGGATGAGAATGGTGGAGGTTTTAAGTGAGAGACTTTGACAATCTTGCATATGAAGATAATAATGTAATAGATACACAAGATCAAATACAAGTTGATGACACTGTAAGTCGTCCTAGTGGTTTATTCAGGCAAGGTTTAGAAAGCTTTGATGAAGTCACAGGGTGTTTCGAAAACTTTGCACGTGGACTTATTGACGAGTTCAAACAACATATATAAAGAGGCCTTGACATATACGACGAACAATTTGAATTGTTAAGAAATTACTTAAAAATTAAAGCTAGAACACTCTATTATGAAAAACATGTTGGTAGATTAGTTTTATTATAAAGAAAAGGAGACAAAAGACCAATGCTAGCACCAAGAACCATATCAGACAATACTGGAAGTGCACAGTAGACTACGATAGGTTGAACAAAACAAGGACAAAATTGGTTAGACCTGTTGGAGACAACCAATACAAGTACCCGATGATGAAATAGAGATGCAAAAAATAGACATAAACGAGCCGTTTAATCAACGGTTAAGAGAAGCTGAGATTATAATTGACGAATATCACGGAATAATTCAAAGCGGAGAACGTCAACCTGCAGTAAAAAGATTATCCAATGAAAAAGAGGAAATACATGGAAGGGGTGATGTAAACGCTGTGCAAGTTGTCACTTTGAAAATAGAGGTTACGAAAATTTATGCTGAAACGCGTGAAAGACTTATTTAATAGCTAAAGAAAGAAAGAAAAAAAGAAATAAATAAATAAAGAAAGAAAATATATATCAGAAAAGAAACAAACCGAAACAAAAATGTTGTATGGAAAAGAACAGTTGGAAAGGGTTGAAAGCATTAAAGCGATAGTAATTGGACTTCTAACACATCTAAAGAGCAATTTTTGAAAAATATGACAAAAAAATGTATTCAAAAGTTTGTGCGAAATTATCATTAACTGTTTAAAGAAAAGGGTGAAACAACAGCTGTTATAGCTACATCGTTTGCAATAACTATATCACCAATTGCTCTGCCTATTGCAAATCTGGTAAAAGAAAGTGCCGTTTTTCTACCTCTCCTCCTGCTCCATCTCCCCTAATCCAACTCCTCCTGCTCCCTCACTCAGAGGCAATTATGTTTTGACAAAATCAAAATTGACTTGAATAATTTATCCAATTATTTTTTTAAGTTAGATATAAAAAAGTAGCAGTAGCAATACCTGTAATTATCTGTGCTATGACAAGTCATTTATTTAAGCGTACTGGTCAAATTTTAAACTCTAGCAGCTCTTGCAACCAATAATACCAATAAAAATAATTTTCTATTTATTTCATGATCAGTATGTTTTGGGGTGTTTATAAATCGACATGTGTCATCGTGCCAAAGGTATACGAAAATATATGTACCGAAGGCACTAAAATTAGTTGCTCTATTAACTTTGTAACAGTGTCTGATAATGTGGAAACAGACTGTGTGATAGATGTTTTATTTTACACGTGTGTACCTAAAACGCATGCTACATAAGACCTTGTATTTTGATTCAGTCGAGCTATTCCTTAATCTGTTAATCCATTGCTATTTTCCACAACGAATATATCCAATCAGTAGGTTCATCTTTGTCTGCCATAAAATGTGTTTTATCAGCTGATAATACTCTCCAATATTCCACAGTTCCAGCTTCAGAGTTGTAACAGGATCTTTTCTTTTTCAGCAGTTTGCAACGTTTCTTCAATCGTTTCAAATGACCTTGTAAAATTTACTAGATCCTCAAACTGTACTGTAAAGCTTGAGGAATACAAATATATATATTTAACCACATCAAATACGTAATTGTATTTATTCTTCATACTGCACTGTTTTGACCATCTTGTGATCAGGGTCAACTCAGTTAAATATTTATATGGCCTCTCTGAAAACTGTTGAATTGTTGAATTTGTCGCAGTGTAGCTTTCTGTCATTATGTATATTGTTTAAAATATAATTTGTTCTCTGTGCTAGGTCACCAGCTTTGTTTGAGTAGATATAGAGAATTTATCAGTGTGATCGTTTATTGTGCGTGGGTGTAGATCTTACAATTTTAAATTCACAAGTGGGCCAGCACAAGTAGTATACGCCTTAAAATGGCGGTAATTAGAGTATCAATGTGATTATTTGTCTTGTATTTAATGTGCGCGTGCGAAACCCAGGCAAAAAAGATCCGAATATATATATATATATATATGCGTATGTATGTGTATTATGTATGGTATGTGTTTGTGTGTCTCATGCGATTAGTTCGATTACCCAGACACGAATGTAGCCCTCTCCAATCCGACCTTTACATAGTGAATTTAGTTAACTCTCCTGTGTGTGCATGTGGTTATGAGTTAATTCTCCTGTGTGTGCATGTGGTTATGAGTTAATTCTCCTGTGTGTGCATGTGGTTATGAGTTAACTCTCCTGTGTGTGCATGTGGTTATGAGTTAACTCTCCTATGTGTGCATGTGGTTATGAGTTAATTCTCCTATGTGTGCATGTGGTTATGAGTTAATTCTCCTATGTGTGCATGTGGTTATGAGTTAATTCTCCTATGTGTGCATGTGGTTATGAGTTAATTTTCCTGTGTGTGCATGTGGTTATGAGTTAACTCTCCTATGTGTGCATGTGGTTATGAGTTAACTCTCCTATGTGTGCATGTGGTTATGAGTTAACTCTCCTGTGTGTGCATGTGGTTATGAGTTAACTATCCTGTGTGTGCATGTGGTTATGAGTTAACTCTCCTATGTGTGCATGTGGTTATGATAATAAAGATTTTAATCACTATTTTTTCTATTGCACCAAAATACTTAGTACTCAGTGATCCCTTCGATCTATCTTTCAACACACTACTTATGTACAGTGGTGTACTGGCCATTGGGCATACCGGGACAAATCCCAGTGGGCCGCTGCAAAAAAAATCCGTTTTAACGGTGTTTTACTGGTGTGAGCAAAACCCCGGGCCTGTCCCGGCAGATAAGTCCAGGGCCGAGTTGCTTACCCAGTACACTCCTTCTTATGTAACTCGAGATTTATTATTCAAAAGCGACGTTGAACTAAGTAAAGAAATAAACGCTGCAATATTCCTAAATGTTCAGAATATATCCACGAAACTAGGCGTTTTTAATACTTACAACTATAGTCTTTAAATCTATCAAATCAACGAAATCGAAAACACTGCCTGTAGCCAGTACATTGTCTTCTCTCTCTCATTAATTTTTGATTTACTTAATAATAGAGATGTATGTTTCTTCTGTTTTGCTTTGAAATGTTATATCTTTAAAAATACATAAATTTTACCTAGTTTTCCGATATACTGGAATATTTGTAAAATGAATGTCATCTTTGGATAATTTTTGTATGTTCTGAGAAAGGACCTTGCTGAGTTAGTAAACTCGTATCCAATCCCATATTGTTAGTCAACTCGTATCCAATCCCATATTGTTAGTAAACTCATATCCAATCCCATATTGTTAGTCAACTCGTATCCAATCCCATATTGTTAGTCAACTTGTATCCAATCCCATATTGTTAGTCAACTCGTATCTAATCTAGTCAACTCGTATCCAATCCCATATTGCTAATAAAACGACAATAAATTATGTTTAAAACAATGAAAAAAGCGGGAACAATTTCGAGTTATAGAGGTCATTCTTGTCGAAGCCATGTTCTTTTTTTTTTTCATAACCCATTTTGAAGAAGAAGAAGAAGAGAAAAGTTTACTGCCAAGTTACAAAACTCTACGAAAGGATCGTAGCTCATAAAACAATTGCTGTAAATTGCCCTTTACAACATATGATTATCTAGAGTACATTGAAGATGAGCTTTATGAGATTATTACAAAGGGGCAATATTATATTAATACAATCAGATGGTGGCAAATTGTACATACAGTCAAATCTTCCTTGAAGGTCATGCTTCAACCGCCTTTTTCAAGGTCTCCTACTCTCAATGTCTTCAACCGCCTTTTTTAAGGTCCCCTACGCTCAATGTCTTCAACCGCCTTTTTTAAGGCCCCCCCACACTCAATGTCTTCAACCGCCTTTTTTTAAGGACCCCTACACTCAGTTATTGTAAATAAAAAAAGAACTTCGGTTGGGCAACCATCAGTCTTAGCAGGCCATTTTGTCACTTCCTAGAGGTGGCTGCTTAAGACAGGTTTGACTGTACCTCTATGTATGTATGTATGTATGTATGTATGTATGTATGTATGTATGTATGTATGTATGTATGTATGTATGTATGTATGTATGTATGTATGTATGTATGTATGTATGTATGTATGTATGTATGTATGTATGTATGTATGCATGTATGTATGTATGTATACATATTTACATACTTACATACACAAAATAAAGATAGATAGATAGATAGATAGATAGATAGATAGATAGATAGATAGATAGATAGATAGATAGATAGATAGATAGATAGATAGATAGATAGATAGATAGATAGATAGATAGATAGATAGATATAATTTGCCTTGGCTGTGGACCTAAAAATCACTACCGAAAGGCTTAATAATACTAAGTACTAAGGCATTGTTAAGCACAAAGAACACTGTGTTACAAAAGCAAGCATTGTGAAGTATAGGAGAAAAAATGGTCATATTTCTTTTCTAACTCTTTCTTGTTCATATTTCATTATCGTCTGCCAGACTGTAAGCTATAATCGATTGTTGATTCTAGGTCCATTGTACACTCATTCTTAAAATTTATAATACACAAGGCATATGTGAAATGTTTATAATGGTCTTGAGTTGAACGCTTGTCAAATGCTACAAAGAAACTCGCTAAATTTTGCATTAGTTCTGCTTTTACAATTGGGCAAAGTAATGAGTTAGCTTAAATCAACAGTGATGTAAATATGAGGAATTAATTTTAGAGCAGTCTATTTAATTGTGACATTTATGAGGGTGTCCTTTTATGTTCAATGGATTTTATGGCTATCATACTAGTATGTATGTACAGTTGAACCCGGTTATGTCGCCGGCCTAGGGGTTTGCCAAAAAGCGTCGAGATAACCGATGATCGAGATAAACGAAAACCAATATGGCGACAATATATTAACATGTGCTTGAAATTTCTTTGTGTACATGATGTGCGTTAATAAATGAGAATGTACATGCACGTGTTTTTGGAGGTTTTTTTACACAACAGCGTTGCCGCGATTTGTTTGATGAAGCGATCGGCATGGTATAAAAATGTACATACATGTTTGCTAACAACAAAAGGCATATGTGCACCAACTAACAGCAGAGATTTACCAGTATACAATACAAACCACTGTCGATTCTCGATACAAACCTTTATTATATTCTCCAACATTGCAAACACAAAGATCGCTACAGCATGCTATCCTTTAGACAAGATCAACAAGAGTGAGTGAACTGTCATTGGAGTGAACGACCATACGGACCGTGATCACGTGCTACGTGAACTCAGCACATGCGCAGTGAACCAAGTAAGATCATTCTTTCACTCCTGTATTTAGTGAACACTTACCCAATTGTTTTTACAACTAGGAATGAAAATCGTGAAACGTGAATATCGACCGCAATAATCGTCCTTCAATATCACACACTGTACCGTTCGTTCGTGTCACTCCTGTGTGAGGGGTACGTAAAACTTTGCATAAGACGCGTCTTATATACGCGAAAATACGGTAGTGAGATGGTGAAGTGGCATCAATAACTAACATTTTCAAAAGCCGGCGATTGGTCATGGGGATCGAGATAACCGACGTTAAGTGGCAAATTTGGCCCTCTTTTGTGCTCTTTTGTGCTCGAGATATTAGGGTTCGGCGACATAAAAGAATCGACATAACCGATGAGAAAATGCTAAGACAAAGAGAGAATTTGGCGGTTCCACTTCAAAAACGTCGACTTAATAGGGTTGGCGAGTTAACCGAGGTCGAGATAAGTGGGTTCGACTGTACTGCGATGTGAACATTTAACGCCTCCGGTCTTGCAGCATTTTCACGGTGTTTTAATTTTGCTCTACTATCCGACAAACATTATTCACTGGTATTAAATTCATTATATTTTGCTTGTCTTTATGCGGGACACTGACTGTTCGCAAATATGGCAAACGTACAAAACCAAGAGATGAACAGCACACAAACAAGTTGTTGTATGTTCGAACGTTGTTAATGCCGGCGTTTGTTTCAACGATGTTTTGCAATGGTAATCGGTTGCCATTTTTGAAGTGTCATTCTTTCTCAGACTGGTTCCATACCTACTGTACTGTAAAACCATGTTTTGAATTTGTAGTTAAAACTGAATGAGAGCTAAAGAACCTTGAAAATGGCGGCCTATTGCAAATGTAAATTTCGAAAAGACTGCCAAACGATGTTAGGCGTATTAAATCGAGCATCAAAAAGTTCTTACGTTAAGAATAGAAAATGGTAACTTATGCACTTAAAGTATGTCTTGTTATTACTCAAATATAACTTAAGCACATAAACGAAATTATCATGGAAAAAAACACTGGTGTTGGCTAATCTCGAGCGAAATTTAATTGGATGACTCCTTTCCCTCCCGTCTGTTTTCTTTCTTTCTTTTTACATCAAGAAGTAAAGTCGTGTGTGTATGTGTGTGTTCATTTGTACACTTACTCATTCATGTCAATGTCGATTAAAAGTACCAACTTGGTTACTCTTGTGCCTCTTTCTAACAGACCGAGATTAACGCTTTTTGAGTTGAATGTTATTGAAATATGAATAATATTTTTTACTTAATAAAATCTAAATAAAAATTATTAATGTCATAAAACAATATTTCATAAACAAACCATCCAGAGGCTACCTCAGAGTTTGATTGGTATACTAGTAGAAACAAGGATCTATGGACTAATATAGAGACTCTATAGATTAGTCCATAGGTCCTTTTCTAGCACTAGTATATGTTGCACTCCGATCAAACGATAACGTAGCCTGCGAGATTGAGGTGTTTCTTCTTTTCTTTTCTTTTACTTCTCTTGTGGTTGTTATTTATTATTATTATTATTATTATTATTATTATTATTATTATTATTATTATTATTATTATTATTATTATTCCTCTTATTATTATTATTATTGTCGTCATCAATATAATTATCTTCTTTGTCATCATCATCAACATTATCATAATTTTTGACTTGTTCCATAGTCTTATTAATGGTATTCACTTTGTGATTATCCTTTTCTTGAGATTGGACCGCTTCCTTTGACTTTAGATCTTATGAACCCTCCTTAGAAAATACTCTTTCTGTAGGAGTTCTAGCTTCAGTGTTATTTATAATTTTAACACAAGGTGCAAAGCCCCAGCTCCGGTAAGTGAAAACAGTAACACAAGGTGCAAAGCCCGATCTATATGATCTCAGGTAGGTGAAAACATTCGATTTACTCGCATCTTATCCACAGTCACGTGTGAAAATCACAACTTCAGTAATATCCGAAACGTTTTAAACATAACTCAGGAAAGAGGAGGAATAAATGATGTGATACTCCCACCCCCCACCCCCCGATCCCCACCACACCCGCAAAGTACTGAGTAGATGAGTTTTTCAAATCAACGAATCAGGGATGACTTCGATAATAAAGTTTACGGATTCTGAGCTTCCTCTGCGAGTTACTCAGGCTTGTCCCATCTTTTTTTTCTGTGTATCAAACCGCCCCTTCTTCTTCCTCTATTTCTTCTTGCTGTTCTTGTATTTTTAGTCATTGCTGTCATCGTGTCCAATGTTTTTACCAATGGCAAACTTTGTCTACTACCATCACAAAATTATACGTGGGCATAGCTTGCCAGATGTCACTAATTTACTTCACAAAGACAAGGAAACGTGACAAAAGAACGACTGCCACTAATTTCCGCTATCCGAGCCTGGGGAAGGTGACTTTACTGCATACTCCCGGACATAAGATACAAGCATAGGAGGATGTGCTTTTTGTATGCTTGGTATCAGATCCATTTTTCAATGGCAAATTCTAATAACCTGTGGGACCTAAGAAATAGTCCATTAAAGCAGAAACATCTTACAGTGCAATAGCCAAGTATAGAAACCGCCATCCACAGGACCTCTGTGCGATAATAGTTTCATGAGCGAGAAGTCATTTGTGGTCAGGAATCTACCTATAGATCGCACGACTTTTAGGACGAGCAGTTACGTACATATGTACATCCCACTGGACATTTACTTGCAAGCTTTCTGTGATATGTAGCAGCTGTGTGATAGATACATTTCAAACATAAAATGATGGCAACTTTAAATATGATATCGATGGCTATATTCCGTATATTTGGATATGTGTAGATTTTGATAGGTCTAATATTTAAGGGCAAATCACATTATTTCAATCTATAGTTGCAATTTTCCTGAAATGTTGCATGTGACTTTTATGTGAGTTGCTTAGTGAACACAGCGAAAAAATTAGTAAGTCACCTAACTCATTATCTAGATATTGTGGTACCATTTATTAACCGACCATTTAAGTTGCGGGGGGGGGGGGGCTGGTATCTTTTCTACCAGCCGGGAATTTTTTAAAATTTATTTTAATCTTTGACCTTAAGATAATGATTACTTCCTCAAATAATATAATGGATATAATAGGTTTTGTTTTTTGTTTGTTTGTTTTTTTCCCCTATAAATCAGAGAACCGGAATTTGTCTCTTCAAGAAACGCCCCCCCCCCCCCCACTAAATGGTTGGTCCCGTACAGTCGGTCGACGGATATTCCGAAAAGTAATAGATAAATGAAGCAAAAATCTGTATAAATAAGTGTGTTTTTTTGACAGAGTTTGTTTTCATCGTTAAAGTGGATGATTTGGTTTTGCTTACATGAAAATTGTACCCTAGCCATTAAACGTTTAAAAATTATCCGAATCATCTTCCTTCGGCTGATTTTGGAGTTTGAGCGAGACGCATATGCAACACAGTATTTCAAATCCACAATTAGAATTTTCCATAAAACCTCGATATATTGAGATAATTATTAGTCGGTTAAAACTAACTGAGAAAATATAGTATGTCACCGGATTTCAGGAAAAATGTTGCAAAGAAATATTGTAATCAACCATCATATTTTCAAATATTTTAAGTGTATCCACTGATTCTCACCAGTTTTGCACATAATGCACGCCATTGTGATCCATTTTTCAGCACGTAATGTCGAGACACCAGCTTATTTGTCCAAATTTAATTGGGGTCATGAGGTAATAATCTTCCAGTTATTTTGGACAATCAGCAATATTCGTTTTGATAGGAGCCCTAAGTAGCTCTCTAGAAATGGAGATTTTGATAACAGTGGATTACTTGGTATGAAAGTTGGTGGAAATTGCGGAAAGGCTTGGAATTCTTCTTTTAAATGTAAGTTAGCGACATTTTTATTATGAAAAGTAATTATATACTTTTCGAAATATCTGCTGGCCTCTGCGCTTTCGCGTGACAATGTATCAATTGTGCTGCACAGTCTTGAAAATACCTGTGATCTGGTTCGAGCGTAGCACTGCCTGAACAGACGAAAATTCACATATTTTTTTACATTCTCTGGCTCTTAGATTCTTTCAGGTCAAGCTCATAATGATGTGTGCTAGCTTAGTGAAAAGGAAACTTTTTCAACATTAGAATGACACATATATTACTGAAAAGTGTCATTGTAAACGCAAATACTAGTAATACATCGAGGGACAGATGCGAAACTGCAATTTCTCGAGTTACAAACCTATCTAAGGGGCCATGCATTAGAAGGGTTTTAAACCCGCTGTCTTCACTGCGAACATAATATTTGAATGAATAATTGGTATTTTTTAGTATCAAGCATGCAACAGGTACCTGTGGAGAATGTGGTGTCATTATTTAGGATCAACTCCAAATGATGAAGTTACACACTCGAATGGATGTCCAATATTCAGTTACAAATATATTTATGGATGGGATAAGTTTGACTGTGTATAGTACAAAAAGTTTGTCCGACCGCAAAAACCGCGAGAATGTATTCTTTTCTTTTTTTGAAAATTAAAAACTTGTTCTTTAGTTATTAATTAACATTATTCCTGCCTTCATCTTAGGGAAGTTGTTTGCAAATGGAATGTTTTTTTCTTTTTCTTTTTTGCTTGTTTCTGATTTGCTCGATATTTAATACTCATGATTGTTCTGTTTGTTTGCATGCTAACGCTGTTTCTTGATAATCACCAACATTGAATCCTCAACAATGAAACAAAGAACAATGAAACACATAAGCACAAGCTTCAAATTTTGTTCATTTTATCTTTCATCGCTCAGCTTATGTCAGAATATTTTATTATTAGTAAACTATTTGCTGTTAACAAATTGAAGCCCATAAAATTATTATCTTCCGCAGAGCGAATAATTGAAATGACCTTTTTTCCTCAATTTTCCATTTCCACAGTAGCATGTTGTTGAAGACGTATTTTAGCCTGCAATATTATTTGTAGATATGATATTTGTAGATATGATATTTGTAGATATGATATTTATATATATGATATTTGTAGATATGATATTTGTAGATATGATATTTATATATATGATATTTGTAGATATTATAGTTCTCATTTTTATTAATTCACACGTTTCGTTATTATTTTTGCACAACAGCACGAACATACGAAATTCAGCCGTTCATACACAAGCAATTTCTGCTTAAAGAAAAGTTCTCAATGATAGAAAAGGTATGATATGTTCCATGTATGTATCAATTTAATTTGATCACCTTTAGATCTGGCGTGTGTGCGTGTGTGTATCTAACCGTCTATCGGCCCACTCGTCCACTTCTCTGTCTCCTCGCAACAGGCAATGTCTAGTTTCAAGAGAACAAAACCTGTATTGAGCGTAATTTAAAATGCAAAGTGACAGTGAGCATTTATATTAAAACTTGACAGATTCGGATTATGGCAATGACATAACACTGATAGGAAAACTTTATGTATTGTATTTTTAAAAGCAAGGAATTTTGATGAAAAGTAAATTAATCTTATTTTTGGTCAAGGGCTTTTCAGTGATTGATATATTGGAAAGGAATAATATAATAGAATATAAAAAGAGACTAGGAAAAGAACGGATTTTGGAAAGAGGAGAAATTATACCATTTTGTCTCATGTGGAAAATTGGAATAATCTCTCTCTCTCTCTCTCTCTCTTTCTCTCTCTCTCTCTCTCTCTCTCTCTCTCTCTCTCTCTCTCTCTCTCTCTCTCTCTCTCGTTAATCTAAGCTGGGCTACCGGGTTCTTATCCTAGTAGCCTGCCGGATATGGTTCCATGCGTCAAACTAACGAATAACAAACTCTATGCACGCAGTAAACTGATCCACTCAGTGGCGTAGCAACCCCAAGCAACCCCTGCAATTGCAGGGTGTGTGTGTGTGTGTGCAAAATTTCCATCAAACAACTTTTTTTTTATTGGAAGTGGTCCCCAGAATCAGGTTTTGCGGGAGATGGGGGGGGGGGGGGCAGAATTTCTTTCTACGCCGCTGAATCCACTGAATCTGTAACCTAGCTATCAATTTGTGATTGGATAATAAGTCACGCATCTTGCACTTACCCGCCAGTTCAATAGGTGAATATGTACGGGTATATACTATCATATCTGTATGCATGAGTCGACACATGACTTATTGCTGTTCAATTAAGAGTAAGCTGTCGGTATATTTTCAGAACTGTAGAGTGCGTGAAGAGGGCACATAAAGCTGGCAAACAAATACAGTATTTAAGAATGTTTAAGGAGAGTTTTAAGTATTTTGACATTTCTAAATAGAGAACTAAATTTAGTGAGCATGACGTGTGCTTTATAAGACACAAATCTCATTGAACTGACACGTACACTAATTGTGAAGAATTCTTCTTCAGCACTTTCAGCGACAGGGACTTTTGATCAAATCAACAAGGACTATTATTAAAAGACAACTAATCTTTCTTTCACTTTTATATTTGGAAAGAATCCAGAGGAACGGAGACCGCCTGGCATATGAAGAAAACATGCTGATAACAGTCTTACAAATCGAGGATCAAAACCTCACAGCAAAGTCTACGGAGTTTATTTATCACTCAGGTGCGAATAGACATGTGTGCAGGTGAAAGTGAACTTTAATCTAAACCACGCAGGTAAACTACTTACCTGGCAAACACGGAGACACGCATGTTTGACAAATTGGTTTGTTGTGCAAAAAAAGTTAAATTTTATTTATTCTGAATCATTTACATGGAGGCTATATAATGAGCTGGGAATTCATGCTTGCGCAAGCGATCTCCAGTGAATGAGTCATTTGTAGTGATTTTCACAAAGCATGATACCAGAGACTTCTACATTGCATATACAAATCCCTGATAATACTAACGGAGCTGATGACAGAATGATTTGATGTACAACGGGTTTCAAAACATTAAGGATCGGACACCAGGTAATTTACATTCATTGATTTATATTCGCAAAGTCATGTTTTGATTTATATTTTATTTTTATTTAATGGATAAATTTATTCTTCATTTTTGCCAGAAGCAAATCTAAAAGAAAATGTAAATGCTTTGCATTATTAATATGTCCAACGATCCAAATACAAAGTTGTAACAAGGGGTATATATATATATATATTATATATATAATCTTATATGTTTAAGCACCAGGCGAAAAGTACGCGTCACCGTTCCGGTGGGGTCTGTGGCATCGACGTCAATGTCAATAATGTGAATATTTTGTGCTCAAGCTTTTGAAAACAGGAATTTATACATTACAGCGTTGTTAGCAGCAGAGAAATGATGTTGTGTGAAACCCATAATGATCCTTTATATGTGCAATTGCGAATTTAATCACTCAATTTGTTCTTTTATTTGTGAATGAGTTGGGATACTTGAAAACTTTAAAGTTAACATTACCATAAAAGTAGGACTCGGGCAGTATCATAAGGAGAAGAAGAAAAAAAAAACATGTTACATTTTAGTTACATAATGAATCCATTTGTTTAAATTTAAATTTCCAATAGATAACTTTAGGTATTATTTCATTTTTTTTAGATCAAATTATCTTTATTGAAGTATCAATTTGGTCGAAAATGAACGTTTAGACTACTACGTAAATCAGCTTAGCCATGATTTCATGTCACTATAAGTATGAAACCGGTTTGGTATCATATAATATTGCCGATACATAAATCTCACCCGTATTTTGAAAGGAACGATTTGTCTTTATTGATTCTTGTTTAGATTGAAAATCAAGATCTGACATGTCAATTTTATGTTTAAGATCTGAAACCAGATAAGTGTAATGTAATAAACAAGAAAATGGATCCTTTAAATCCTCGCGTCAATAGGATTTCATACCAAACAAAAATATCATTGGAAGTTCGCGAGTGAAATTAGATGCACTCAGTATAAAATCGACTCGCTTTATGAGGCAGTTGTAAATCGTTAGATTTAATTATTGACGTGAGAATGTTTATGCTGCAGTGAAATCGGAACCGATGACTGTTTTTTTTAGTCCTTTCTAAGAATTTGTTACAATTGCATGTTCTTTTGAACTAAACGTTTGGTGCTTGAGAACAATTATTTTCTAGTATTACACTCTGAAAGGCTGTCGATTTTAAAATGACATTTTACCATATTACAGTGACTATGGTCCACTCTGCCTCACGTCCGTCTGAATGTGAGTCTCCAGATTGAATCGTCATGACTACGGAAGTGGATGAGACTATTCAGTCCCTATTGGGACCCATATGGGCCAAACGAAAACCACCAGAGTTCAAGCCACGTAGTCGCTCCCTACATGACCTGCCTGGAGGTATACGCGTCCCGATTATTAAGGCCACCGGACAACCGAGGCTGAAGGACAAATTGCAAGAGACTATGGCTGGGCTACAGGAATTAGACCTTCTCCGGGAAATGCACCAAAAACTTGTTCTGGATGCCAAGTTTTCAAGTGTCTGCAAAGAAAAGGTTTGTTAGTGTTATAGACTAAACTTAGATGCATTTATGTATGTATGCATGTGTGTGTGTATGGATGGATGGATGGATCAATGTATGATATGGATGGATGGATGGATAGATACATGGATACATATATGTATGTATGGATGGATAGAGAGATAGATGGATGAACGGATGGATGGATAGCTAAACGAATGCATGCATTGATGGATGGATGGATGCATATGTATGTATGTATGTATGTATGTATGTATGTATGTATGTATGTATGTATGTATGTATGTATGTATGTATGTATGTATGTATGTATGTATGTATGTATGTATGTATGTATGTATGTATGTATGTATGTATGTATGTATGTATGTACTGGGAATGGAAACGGCGGAGGACATTGAAGAGATGTATAGCCGGTCCAGAGCATCTCGCATACTCCCACGATGAGGGAGACTTTGCGAGAATTGTCTGTTAAAGAAAAAACAAACACCAAGTTTTGATCAGTACGACAAATTGCCACCCCCACCCCCCGACACAAGGATTTCTTTTCACCTATGTGGATTTGACCCCCACCCCAATCAGTATCAATCCCCTTCCCTCCATTAAAACAAAAAAACATATAAACATATATCAGTTTCATTTTAATTGTTCAATTTCTGATTTTTTAAATATCCGTACGCATTTTTACAGTACTATCGCAACCCTAATTTTATTCGATATTTTTCTGTTTTTTACTTCACTGATGTGTAATGTTGAATGTCCAACCAATTTAAAGTTAGTTCTACACGCCAGAAATATATTTGAGACTTTCATTAGGTTTTTGTAAAAGGCTTTAACAGGAATAAACTAAGTCAGTTTCCAAAGCTTGATTTTAAAAGAAGATATGTAGATTTATAGCTTGTGTTACTTTCTGTAGCAATTTTTTTTTTTTTTACAAATAATAAGGATTTTACTTTACTGAAACTTCTTACAACATTTTTTTTACAAAAGTAAATTGCATTTATAACATTCAAGACAAATATATTTATATTTCTCTTTATTAGATACAATTTTGCTGTAGACAATTACCTACATATGTCAGAAATGTTTCCTATTGAAAATATGTCCTTCTTATCATTAATGTATTAATTTTATGACATACAAAATTTGAAAAATATTGTAAAACCCAATCGCAGCAAATTATAGACAACCCAAAGAATTTCTAAAAAGGTGTCGGCATCCATGTTAGATGCAACTGATCACGCATGCTTCTTTAAACTTCATAGGAGAAAAATAATTGCAATGGACATAAGTGTGTATTTAATTAGTTGAAACGAAGAAACATTAAAAAAATTTAATATGGAGCTTTGAAGTCATCCTAAAGTAGTCAAATCATGTTTGTATGTTCATTTCTGGTGATTTTATGAAAAGATATGCAATTATTCAGAGTTTAACACGATTGTATACTTGCTTTTTCAAAGTTAAAGATGCAAGAATCAGTATTATTTACACGAGTATAGATATTTCATATTCCATTTGCGGACTTTTTGTGTTTATTGTTTGGTGTCCTGTATGGCTCTGTGCGAGTGATCACTATTTTGTGTAGTGTCCACTGCATTAATAAAAACAACAAAATTCTTATTACATTGATAGTGACACAGTCTCAACTATGCTTAGAATACTTATATGAAAATTTTTTACATTGTGCTTGCCCCTAAGATCGTCTCACGCATGTTTAACCCATGAACTAAAATTTTCCTTTATAATGTATAATTTTTCAGAACATTTTTTCCCTAAAATTATGAAAAATAGAGCAAAGAATATTGTATTTGGAACCGCAGTAAACCGAATCATAACCATAGTAAACCGAATCTCGAACCGAGGTTAACCGTATGATGTGATTGTTTACAACAGTATGCTCTTTAAGACATAAAAAGGTTAAGTTTCTCAAAAAGTGCAATTTAAATGAGTGTAAAACACAACAATAATCCAAATAATAGTGTTCCATATATTTTTCTTTGGTTACATTCATCTGAACGAAGCTTAAACAGGCGAATTCCTACACACACAAATATATATATATATATATATATATATATATATATATATATATATATATATATATATATATATATGTATATATATATATATATATATATATATATATATATATATATATATATATATATATATATATCGGAATAACAGATAATAACGGATTAGAAATTGCACGGGCAGATATTTGTTTTGCTAAATAGGTTCATACATTTTCTGCTATTTTTGCCTCTTCTGTTATAAGAATGGCATTTCGAAAGCTATGTTGCACGTCTTTCTGTTGTAAAATGCTAATAAGATGTTCTTTCGTACAAAAATAATGAGGACGGCTTACGTACATCCATCTTCAATCGTAACCGTATCAAACCGGAGTTAACCGGGTCTTAAATATCCAGTTTACTAATGGTGAACAAGAGTCCTGTCCCCCCCCCCCGGCACTAATAAACTCTCACTGTATCTAACCTGCGAAAAAAAAAAAAAAAAAAAAGAAAACCGACGTCACCGCCGGAAGATTGATACTTGTCTCAACATTTATTAATGCAAGGCGATCCAGAAGAGACAAAATGAATTCCGCATGTACATTATGTGCCAAGGAGTCTAATATAAGTTAAAATAAACTGGCTGCGAATGTTATGAGGTGCAGGGTGACGACACAGATTTAGCACACACAAAAATCCAATACTATCGTCCGAACTTTGCGAAGGTATTCCGTATTTCTAGAAAATTGATACGCAATCCGTATGAATATAATAACAAATAAATGTACTTACAACTTTTACGATATTTTTTCCGTAATTCAATCCTTGGCATGCAGTATTTTCAATTATCAAAGATATTTTGGATAAAATTTCAGCTTTAGATAAGGGATTTGTACAGAAAAAGCAAGCTTAGCAATGTAATTTAAAATATTACAAAAATAATTGTCACTCTTGGATTAACCGTTCGTATATCCGCATAATGTGAAATAATTAGTCGTATTGTCAGCCTGAGTGTGTAACGGTACGTAAATCTAGTCATGACACGCTTTTCATCGAATTATCCTAAATCAGGGTGGAGCCCTTTTGTGCGCAGGTGCTACGTAATAATAAATTTATCATAAGTTATCTGAAAACAATATTGATATCACTTCACTCCTGACTGTTTTTATTATTGTATTTTTTTAAACCTTGTCTCCACTTATTTAAATCCTTTTACAATGTAAGTAGACTCTTATCATAGATTTAAAATCCTAATTTAACTCTCGACCAGCTTTCAATAAAATTCCACCCAGATTTTATGGCTTCTCAATCACGATAAAACCTTTTCTAAGTCAACTAATGACGTCATTGTTTTCTGTTATCATTGAAATCATCATTCAATAACGCTGACTGCAGCAAATTTCGAAGAGGGAACAAACTATTTATTCGTCTGCCAGATAAAGTCATATATATATATATATATATATATATATATATATATATATATATATATATATATATATATATTGACACCAACATTTATAACGGTGCAAATTCAAAACGGTTTTCCAACATTTCGAGCTAAACAAGCTCTTCGTCAGGGGAATAAACAGCTTTACAGACACTAAACACAAAATCTAAGATAAATTCTGGACTCCTACATGTTAAAATTACTAGGGGGAATTTACAACAAGAGATATAATAAAAAGTTGTGCGAGAATAATAATAATAAACGAGCGGGTTATTGTGTCTTGACCTAATTCCATGTTGTGAACAAGGGACGAAAACACAGCATGACGAAAATCAACGCCATCTACAGGATTTGCGAAAGAAAATATATCCCGGTAGAGTTATGCATGGAGGTTCTAAAGGAAAGATGTCAAGAGAATTGTGTAGCGGGATAATACTACTACTACTACTAATAATAATAATAATAATGACAATAAACTAATAAAAAACAATACATGTTATTATTTGGGTAAATATTATCGCAAAACATTGCATACGGGTGAAAAACTGATGACTGGCTGTAATTTTGATAAGACATCAACAGGAAGGCTAGATTGTTTTCATTTAGTCCGAAATACCCATGATTTTTCAATTGTAATATCCAGTATCGTTCCTTATGCGTGCGTTCTGTGTCGGCCCACTCCAAGTTTGATTCAATGGTTAGCATCTCAATGGACTCAACTGAATGTCCAGTCGAGTTGTAGTGGTTGACGACTTTCGCGCTGATTTTGTTACGAAAATGGCTTTTATGATTATTCATTTGCTTTCTGAAATCAACGTTTTTCCATAATATATTCTGTGGCACAGATCTTGCATGTCAGAAGATAGATTGCATTCTTGGCTCGACATCCTAACGTATGATTGATTGTGTAGTAACTCCTGTTGTCGAACTTCTGAAAGATTCGGTCTCGGGCGTATGCTTGCAAATTATGCGTTGTCTTTGCATCGGTATGTGCCTGAATCTGTGGTCTTGTTTGAAGTTATCTTGACGCGTACTAGATGGTCCTTGAGATTGTTACGTCTTCGGTACGCAACCAAAGGAACGTATTTAGATATACCCTTCAGACGTTGGGACGATTCAGTATGGTGCTATGACCACTCGGCCACCCGGGGTCCCTGCTGGGAATGGACAATGGAGTTCCAAATTAATTTGTATCGTCTGTAATTGGTTATTACGTTGGTAATACTGGTACTAGATTGTCTCTTTTTTTCTACTCAATTTAAAGTATGTCTTTTCAGCAGCGGATAATGCTCCATAATATTTACTTTTCATTCCATTATGTGTTGTATACCGTCTACACATGTATAGTATGGCAGGCATGGAGCATAAAACATTACTAGGGTTATCATTTTTATGGATTGTCATTTTCATGATGACAAAATATTTTCAAATGCGTTTAAATAATTTGCTTCTCTTTTGAACATTGCTTCTTTCATGCGCCAAAATTTGACCCGCTTCTTCACTATGTAGGAAGGTCAGATATACCTCCTCCTGGAAATATGTATCCGCCATCATTTGGATCAACCTTCCTTAGCATTGTTAAACCCGTGGTAGAAATAATGTTAACTTGACGATGAAGTTTTCATCATAGACCTAGGACGCGTTGACCTTTTGTTACTTTCCGTGCAAGTGTTAGTCTTCAATACTCGTATTTCAAGAAATCGTTGTTTTCCGTTGACCAATCACTGTCTATGCGCCCCAGCGAGATGCCAGTCTTGACAGACTATCCGCATGCAATGAACACTATCGATGGTTGACACAGTATACATCTTGCAAGAGTGCTTCATCGCCAAGTTAACACTATTTTGTCCAAGGGTATATGAATAATCAGCTGTTACTTTCGTAAGATTTGGCCATAGAAATACAACATAGAAATACAAATGATTTTCATATGCTAATGGTTATACTCTTAAATAAATATGATATTTTGAAAAACACACGGGATCCACTGGCGGCGCGAGGGGGTGGGGTGGGGGTCAAATGCCCCCGGTCGCCGTCGAGAGGGGGGGGGGCGCCGTTGGGGGGGGGGGGGGGCGCCGTCGGGAGTTTGTAAAATTTTTATAGCTGTAACCGGGGCGTAGATGGGAGATGGGGAGTTGGGGTTGGGATTGGAGGTTGGCAACTGACATAACTGTTTTCTGCGGCAAAGTAGTGGCGCCGCTAAAGAACATTCTTGCATAATGCCAACTATATTGACCGTTCAATCGGCGCGTGCAATTCTGATATATACATCTATCGGCACAAAATCGCACGCGTCAAACCATCTTGAAATGGCCTATTTAAAAAAAAAAGACCTAATATTTTTTTTGCATAAAAAGAATCGAAAGTGTAAAATTTCTTTAATCTCTCCTATGACTTATTCTACAGTTTTTTTAAAGTATAAATTTTATGTGATGGTGTGTCTATTTAATTTATTTCCTGTCGTGTTTTATAAACTGATACATACGGATTTTTTAAATTTTTTTTTACTGATTCATTCCGTTTGTTAGGGATACGTTCTGATGTTAAGTCTAGTTTTGTTGTAATTTTCAAATTTCTTTTTAGACTGATTCAGTTAAGAACGATTATCGGTGATAGTATCGGCGTGTAATATCGATTCAACCCGGTTTCGGTTATACTGATCCAGCTATATGCAATCCATGGTTTCGGGCAATTTTCCCGTGTTAAAGGATTTTTTATTTCGTGGTCACACGCCCATAATGATTATTATTTCCACTTCTATCCCATCGCAAACACCACTTTTTGCAAATGCCAGTGCCTTCGGTTTGATATTATTTACATCTGTTTGAATAACTTATGCGATCTAAAAGAAGGACCGAAGGATATTTCCTTTTCTCCTAATGCATTCCAACAATCCGGGAATTAATAATGAAGTTTCAAATTCCTTTGGTTTCTACGTATTAATTTGTATTATATGAAGAAAAAGAAGCTCGTTATAGAAACATTTTCTCCTGCTTATATTACACGTGGTAAAAACATATCACTTTTGCTGAGAGAGAGGGAGGTGGGTGGGGGTGAAATGATTTGCAAGAACAGTGGTTTCATAAGTCCATAGACACCTGTCAAGTAAACATCTGAGTATATGAATGAATTCTATTTCTAAATCTCGATGATCCTGTAAATGACATATGAACACCTGCAATGTATACTGTTATGCTATTTGCATATGTCACTGAACATGACTGAACGGGCGATATTAGAATTTGGATAATAATCATCACCCTATACTCAGGAATTATGGCAGTGACTGTAAATCTATAGGAATAACTTGCAAAGGCTTAAAATCTCAATGAATAGAGAAACCAAAACCGATCATGGGTAATTTATTTTAGATAAGCACAGACGTGTGGAGATCATTTGTCCCATATAACACAAATCAAACCATATCTTCCACGCGACTGTAAAGTGCAGTCCGATATATATATATATATATATATATATATATATATATATATATATATATATATATATATATACATATATATATATATATATATATATATATATATATCCAGTGTGAAGGCGCCACATCAACACATGGATGTTAGATCGTGCTGCACAGTAATATTAGAGTAAAGTCAGAGCTGGTTTAAGGTCGCCTAGGGTCGCCGGATTGGGGGTGGAGGGGGGGGGGCAAAAAACTGAATGAATAAAAAAAAGAAAGAGAAATAGCGTAAAATAGAAGATAATAAGCGTCTAAAATTAGAAAGAGAAAAACAGATGCAGAATTTTTATTCATACTAATGCACAATATTCATTTTCGAAAATTAATTGGGGAAGGGGGGGGGGTGCAGGGCTGAAGGTTCGCCTAGGTCGCCAAATGCCCTTGCGTCGGCCCTGAGTAAAGTGTGCCCTGAGACACAGCACAGCGGCCGACCCGGCATGGTTTGAGCAGGAACCCGCACCCAAAAGGTCGCAAGTCCCGCGTATGCTTACCACATCGCCAACGCGGCTGCCCTGAAAGAAGGCTTACGTACTACACAAATACGTCATACAGATAATTCATTCCAAGCGGTTAGGTACAAGACATAAAGACGGATAACAGTTACTTATATCTCATCACGTGACCTGGCACCTCTTTGCAAATGCACACAGAACCTAATTTGGCTAATAAATTTAGAAAGCATACTCTGCCATGGCAATAAAATCTGTGAACAAAAATGTCAAATAGTAAACGTTTCTCGTCAGGGCCGTCGCAAGTTTCCGCTGGACTAAACGGCGCCCCGCGCGAGCTTCGCCGTTTTGCTCTCCCTCCCCCCCCCCCCCCCACATCTAATTGGAAAAAATACCGCAAACTCCGCGAAATGGCGCTCCCCGGACTTGGCGCCCCGGGCGGTCGCCCGTATCGCCCGCCTCTTACGACGGCCCTGTTTTTTCGTATTTCTCTGCATAATTGAAAATAAAGGTCAGAGATATCAAGCGGAGAAATGGCTGCAATTTTTTGAAAGAATATTGCAATAAATCAAATATGCAGTAATTATAACTGATCCAGACAACATGAGAAATCAGTTAAGCCAGGTAAGGAAATTTTACTCTTGTTCATGAGAAAAAGCTTGAGGACGATGGTGAATTCAGTGGAAAGTCCTCTTACATATCGATGCCATTGTTTGCAATAGGTAGTAATTGTACCCTGTGATCAGTTGAAAATGTCCTTCGTTAATTATATAACCTTCAGAAAGTTTTGTTGTTGTTGTTGTTGTTGTTGTTGTTGTTGTTGAAACAATCCCCGAGCTGCTTCATTTTATTATCATTTTTTTTCCCAGAGACTTACGGGGCCGGGGACAGCATTTAGATATTCCTCCACATCTAAATTATCGGATATTTCAGAAGAGAGGACGTCTAATAGTGAAGAAGAAGAGACGCAAGACGAGCCTGTGCAAGACTCTCCGAAATATCGCCGCTCTTTCAGTGCATATGAAAAAAGTCTTTCCAAAGACATACATAGCCTTAGTGTAAACGATAGATCAGTGTTATTAAACAATTCTCAAGTCGTACTTGACAAGGTAAAAGAAACAGTAGAGGAAGCTGTGCTCGACGATGATGAATTTGTAGATTGTGGAAATAGTGATGAGCCAGAATTGTATAAATTTGTGAATAGAAAGGATGATAGTATCAGAAAATCCGCAGAGATGCAGATGAGATTGAGACGGTCGAGTTTTCGATGCGAAGCAGTTCTTACCCATCACAAAGCAAATCCACGTTTCTTTCAAAGTACGTCGGCCATTGGTAACTACCCAAGTCCGATGCACGCTGTTTTACGACAATTCAACTCGGTGAGTCGTGAAAATGTGAGCGATGAATCAATACCAGTTTCAAAGGAAACTGCAATCGGAAAAGGAAATTATCACTTAAATAACCTTGATATTTCCCCGAAGAACACGAGCATGTCAACGAAGAATATTGAATACAATATTACCAAGGCAGGAAATGTAGCAGACGACAGTGGCAACCATAGAGGAAAATTGGCAGTCGAAACGCCGTTATATAGGAAAACCAAATACAATGTTATAGAAAAAAAGAATGAAACTAACGACAGCAATCAAAACGAAAATTCAGGACGTGAAAAAACAGTAGATGGAACCACAGTAAAAACTATTTCTGAAGAGGCAAAAAAGGAATACATTCGGGAAGATAATGCATGGGATTTGACTCAGAGACATCGGCAGAATATAAGCAGACGATTCAGTCTTCCGGCATCACTGCGACCCTTCCCAGCATCCTTATCCAGTTCCAATTTTTTGAAAGCAAGTAATAATGATCTAGATTTATTTAAAGAGAGACTCGAGTATCCGAGTCAAACATGTCAAAATGCAAAAGAAATTAATGACCTTAATAATGACAAGGTACAAAATAATATTAAACGCGAAAGCGAAGAAAATCATGTATCAAAGAGTGCGAGTGATAAAAAGAGTAATAATTTTGCGAATTGTCCTACAAACTTAAAAACCCACAGGTCTTTCTCTGAAGTGCAATTGCATGACCCGACCTCGATCACAAGACTTCGTAAGACTGTGCGCCAGACGGCAGTATAGAAAAAATCATAATTTGTGAGGTATATATATATATATATATATATATATATATATATATATATATATATATATATATATATATATATATATATATATATATTATGTACCGGATTCATGTACATGCTTAGCTTCAAATAGGTGGATGCATATGTCAATCAAGAAATTGAAAAATTTAGCATATAATTGTGCCTATAATTCACCTTTTAGTGATAATGAGATATGTATACAGCGTTTCAGGAGTTGACTCAACGCAAATTCTTGTCTTAATTGCTCAGTACCATTTTACTTGACCTTGTTTACTTCGTCACCCCTAGGTAGCTGAGTAACACCATGACGGCCAAATACTTTGAATGCAGGAAGATACACGCCTTTTGATTTCTTGGAGGAGAATGTGTGTGGAATTCAGCTTGTCTTTGCCAAGGGGAAACTTTAATTGATCATACAATACAAGAATCTGAGAACTAGATATACTTAAAAAATGTAGCTAAAGTTCTTGTTTAAAGTTTAAATATTTTTTTTATTGAAGTCGATTGCATAACGCGTGCTTCCAACTTAAACAAACTAAGTCTCGGCAACTCAGACGCTGCCGTAACCTGATCTTACACAGTGGAGGAACCCAAAGGAGACTACCGACCTTAGATGGGCGACCACACCCTTGCACATACCGGAGTCTGGCATCAAACTTAGGATCAGAGAGGGGCAAAGCGAGTGCGCTACCGCTGTGCTATTTAATTTCTCGTGGTTATGAGATAACATTCAGTTGTTCGCTTATAAATGCTAATTCCTCAGAAATGTCAATCATAATAGGATGCTTCCCTCAATTAGGTGCTATTCAGTTTTCAAGAAAGACATGAACGTCGATCGATCGATTGTGTGTGTGTGTGTGTGTGTGAGAGAGAGAGAGAGAGAGAGAGAGAGAGAGAGAGAGAGAGAGAGAGAGAGAGTGTTTGCTTATTTATTACGTGCTAATGTTAACCTTGTTAGTTGCACGAATTCTTCAAGTTTTCTTTTTTTGTTATGAAATTAAAAAAATCCTTAACCTTAAACTAAAAATTGAATATGATTTTTTATTTCTAGTCCATTTATGCATGGTATGAAGGTCACTGATTACTCACTGTCAGAGTCTGTGATCGAATGTTTTGAAAATAAAATGTGGCTTTTGCAAAAAAATACAGTATTTTCATTTGAATTATAATAATTGGTTACATTGACAGTCAATTAGATTTCACAGGTATTTCAAACACTTTAATATATTTTTGCATACCAATGACCGTCAGTATTAATTTCACCTAGAGAGCTTTATCATCTCTTTTACTTCGCCATACATATTCATGTGCTCTCGCAAGTAGTTTCGAGTTTTTATAACACGATGGCTGTAGTCATTACAATATCAAAATAAGCAATTCAAATTCGTTGTCTAATTTTTCAATCAATCCAATCAACCAGCAGTAATCAAAAAGCTTTGTATATGTATAGGCATGTTTAGCTTCCCTGTTTATACCAGGTATCATTTTTTCTGTCAATCCGATCGCTAACATTTGTGAATAGCTTCAAATTTATGCATATTTATTGATAAGCCTGGGTCTTCTACATGTACTGTGCTCTTTTTAAACTGACACTATGTTGATTTTTGTCAATTGCAGAGTGGTCTAATAGAAGATCATCGGTTCATTAATCATTCAATAAATTGTGTGATCAAGTATTACTGCCTTCATGTGAACGAATATAAATATAATTTCGTCGATCTTTTCAGCGACTTTCAGACTTTGCTCGTTCTTTATATTCGACCGATCACCTTCATTTGTTGTTAGTTCCAAGAATAAAATTACATACAAAAAATTGACGAAAATTTTTAATTACTTTTAGATTGCACAGATTGTAAGAAAATCGTTGTACATCCTCGACGCGTATGTGTATTAATGTCTTATAGTTACTGAGAACATTTGCATAAACATTACCTGGGTATTTTATATTAGCTACTGACTTTAGAAAACGTGCATTCTTTCTCAATTTATCACACCTAACATAAATCACATGTATGTATTGTATAGTTTCAGTGACATACACAAATTACAGGGTGTACACATGGATTTGTAACCAAAAATTGATTACAGCAATATGTTCAGTGTAGTGACTGAGTGAGTGAGTTGTGTCAAGGCAGAGCATTAAGTTCAATGTAGTGA
Source organism: Margaritifera margaritifera (assembly GCA_029931535.1). Classification (NCBI taxonomy): domain Eukaryota; kingdom Metazoa; phylum Mollusca; class Bivalvia; order Unionida; family Margaritiferidae; genus Margaritifera; species Margaritifera margaritifera. The sequence goes on along the minus strand of JAQPZY010001621.1, from coordinate 124,226 downwards.
CGGACTGACTGAGTTGTGTTAAGGTAAAGCATTATGTTCAGTGTACTGACGGACTAACTGAGTTGTGTCAAGGTAAAGCATTATGTTCAATGCGGAACGGACTGACTGAGTTGTGTTAAGGTAAAGCATTGTGTTCAGTGTACTGACCAGGGGTGTGTACTGGGTAAGCAACTCGGCCCTGGACTTATCTGCCGGGACAGGCCCGGGGTTTTGCTCACACCAGTAAAACACCGGTAAAAACGGATTTTTGTGACTGGCCACCGACACACCGATGCGGCGGCCCACCGGGATTTGTCCCGGTATGCCCAATGGCCAGTACACCACTGGTACTGACGGACTGACTGAGTTGTGTTAAGGTAAAGCATTGTGTTCAGTGTACTGACGGACTGACCGATTTGTGTCAAGGTAAAGCATTATGCTCAATGTTGTGATTGACTGGCTGAGTTGTGTCAAGGTAAAGCATTATGCTCAATGTAGTGATTGACTGACTGAGTTGTGTCAAGGTAAAGCATTATGTTCAGTGTAGTGACGGACTGACCGATTTGTGTCAAGGTAAAGCATTATGCTCAATGTTGTGATTGACTGACTGAGTTGTGTCAAGGTAAAGCATTATGCTCAATGTAGTGATTGACTGACTGAGTTGTGTCAAGGTAAAGCATTATGCTCAGTGTTGTGATTGCCTGACAGTTGTGTCAAGGTAAAGCATTATGTTCAGTGTAGTGACGGACTGACTGAGTTGTGTCAAGGTAAAGCATTATGCTCAATGTAGTGATTGACTGACTGAGTTGTGTCAAGGTAAAGCATTATGCTCAATGTAGTGATTGACTGACTGAGTTGTGTCAAGGTAAAGCATTATGCTCAATGTAGTGATTGACTGACTGAGTTGTGTCAAGGTAAAGCATTATGCTCAATGTAGTGATTGACTGACTGAGTTGTGTCAAGGTAAAGCATTATGTTCAGTGTAGTGACGGACTGACTGAGTTGTGTCAAGGTAAAGCATTATGCTCAACGTTGTGATTGACTGACTGAGTTGTGTCAAGGTAAAACATTATGTTCAATGTGCTGACTGACTGACTGACTGAGTTGTGTCAAGATAACGCATTAAGTTCAATATAGTGATGGACTGACTGAGTTGTGTCAAGGTAAATCATTATGTTTAATGTACTGACTGACTGAGTTGTGTCAAGGGAAAGCATAAGTGTCAGATTTCCACTTAAAACTGTTATGTGAAGTGTAGTGTATTGTAAATATTGATAAGTTATTATCATATTTATGATGATGGAAAAGCGAGACATGGCAGTCAATTTCCGATGACGGCGGCGTTGTCAACATCTCTATTTTTTCGTTACTTTTTTTAGGAGCTCACCGTTTTGATTGGCTTGCACTTGGCGTAAGGATGATATCTATCGATTTGAGGGTTAGAAGATGCAATGTCACTGTCAGTGTGACTACAAGAATGAAACGGGTTTCTGCAAAATACCTTCAGATTTGTATAACATATACAGACGGAACTTTTTAATGGCTAGCACTAACAGTATAGGGAAAGAAAATCCTATTGATTTTTGGATCAACAGGTTAATATCATAGTGACTCAAATAAGAAAATAATGGGTTCCAAACAATAACTTTAGTTTTAGACCATATATCTGGACAAAATATTACGGATAGCTTGCCACTTGAGGTAAGATAAAACCTATTTTGGCAAGGGCGGATCCAGAAATATCCGGGGCAAATAAGTCGGCAAGAGGTCTGTGGGATGGAACCCCGTTGTGAGGGCTCTGGGGGCGAACCACCGGAAGCTCCTGCATTTTAAGCGTTTCTATGGCATAATTTTAACCATCTAACTGTAAAGACAACTTATAGGAAACGTTTTAGTTGTTTCGCGCTCATTTATTTTTCTCTATTTTTTTTTTTTTTTTTTGGGGGGGGGGGGGGGCGAAGCCCCGCAGTTGCCCCTGTCTTTTCTGCACAATAGCCTTAGTTCTAGACCAAGTACCGTTACCAATCATTGAGGATGGCTTGCACTTAGGGAAAGAAAGAAAACTATCTATTTGGGGGCCAGGAACTGGGTGTGTGTTTGTGTTTTGTGGGTTAAGGGCCATTTTTCAGGACATGACAGGCTATTCATGGCGGCCAGTATATTTGGTGGAGGAAGAACCCGGGAAATCCCCCGAGAAGAACCACGACCCACGGGAAGCTACTGGCAAGTTTTCTTACATACCCATATTGGCCGAGCCCAGACTCGAACCCACGCTGAGAGAGGTGAGATGTACGTGATCTGTAAAGGCGAGCGCCTTAGACCACTCAGCCACCCGAGGCCCCGGGGTTCAGAAATAGTGTTAGAAGCAAATGCAAATGTTTATGTTAAATAATGCTATTTATAACAGAAATTAGGACCAAACGTGGATTATGGCTTACTGTTATAAAAATGGGTTCAGCTACACAATTTGGAATAAATGGGTTTAAGTTCAAGGTCACATGACTAAAAAACTGCTTTCTATATTATAACTTGTTTTCGACACCATCTTCAACAAACTTCATAAATGGTAGCGTTTGAGGCGAAGAAGTACACCATCTTCAACAAACTTCATAAATGGTAGCGTTTGAGGCGAAGAAGTACACCATCTTCAACAAACTTCATAAATGGTAGCGTTTGAGGCGAAGAAGGAATTTTAGTGTTAAAACATAACGGTCAAGGTCAATTTGACCCATAGGACATTGCTGTTCAGAATCAAGCATGCCCTATTAATAATGGTTACACACAGAACTACTAAGCATGGGACGAATGTATGATGTACCGTTTATGGTATGGTGGTTTTATTTAGCGTGGACTCGATATTCAGACCTTGACATTCTTGTTTGAATTTTCCAAAAAAAAAAAAAAAAATGTTTACTTCATTCGCACTTTGATTTTACATTTAGGTATAAACACTATATTTGTACGTCATTATGTATAACAACTGTTTGGCTACTCAAATGCAAATGCTGTAGGCACTGTATAACAACTGTTTCGCTACTCAAATGCGAATGCTATAGACACCTGATTGGCTACTCAAAGGCGAATGCTGTAGGCACCTGATTGACTACTCAAAGGCGAATGCTGTAGGCACCTGATTGGCTACTCAAAGGCGAATGATGTAGACACCTGATTAGCTGCTCAAAGGCGAATGCTGTAGACACCTGATTAGCTACTCAAAGGCGAATGCTGTAGGCACCGGATTGGCTACTCAAAGGCGAATGCTGTAGGCACCTGATTGGCTACTCAAAGGCGAATGCTGTAGGCACCTGATTGGCTACTCAAAGGCGAATGCTGTAGGCACCTGATTCAGTGCACATTTTATACCCTTGTATGTAACTGTTCCGCTCCTCCAATCTATCGTAATTTCGTGTTTGTTTGGTATATAAATAATAGTTGGTAGCTTGATAGAGATCCTACCATCTCAGACCGGATTTAATCATATTTTGTTTTTAATATACTTAAACATACATTTCTGATCAAGCGATATATAGGATAAGTTTTCAAAAGATTCTTTTTACTAAAATTGTATTTTTCATTATCAACCAATAATTGCCCTCCTTACTCATATATGCTCTATCTTAGTTTCACCCATTTCTAGACTGGTTCCCATTTGTCCGTATAATTAGTACCTGGAGTCTTAAATGTACCATATGTCCTTTTACATAGTTCTTAATATGTTTCCAAAGTTTATTTGTATTTGAATTCGACAGCAATTCAGCAAGTGAACTATTTGTTTTAGAAAATCTCCTTCATACGATTGCAGTTTTTGAATCTGGATTTTGCATTTTTTGTATTGCTGTAGAGTTAGAATAGATTTAGATTTTCTAAACTTCTTTAAAATATCAAATTTTGTTTGTTTTAAAAGCTCAAGTTCATCATTCCACTATTGAGGGGTGGGTGGGTGGGGGAATTTTCGTTGAAAATAATGAGTTTTGAATATACATTTTGCAATAATTTCATCGGTTTTTTGTTACATCAATTTACATTAGGCCGCTCACGTGTAGGTGTATATAAAGTTTGTGGTCTATGGGAGACAACTCGAAAGATATATGTGATAGGAAAGTGATCGGAATCGTCATTTTCTAAAACAGCAAAATTAAAAATTACGTCAAACATATTGGAAGAAGATATGATATAGTCAGCAACACTTTTACCACCTCTGTTATCAAGATATATCCAGGCTCCGGTTTTATCCCCTTTAAATCTGTCATTTAGTATATGTATATTTTATGTTTTGCACAGATTAATCAGCGATTTTCCTAAATTGTCGATAAATGTATCTTGTGAATTTCTTGGTGTCTCAAAAGTGTCAAGATTTAATTATTCAAAGGCAGATAAGTACATTAAAGTATCCTTTTCATTATTGAATCTTCTAAAAGATCTATTCTACTGTTTAAATCACCAGCAATAAAAATATAAACTGCATCTAATTTATTGATGACCACATGGCTGTCACGCACCTCTTGTAACAGGTGTACGATTTGGTTGGTTATCGTTATCTAGAGGATGATCGACCTCGGTGTTATTGCCCTGATCGAGTAAATAATAAAATAAAATATGAAATTTATTGATGGGATAAATAGAGATCTGAGCAGAGATATAGAATAGAATAACACGAGCCCCCGTATGTGAAATATAACAATTCAATCAATTACATAAAACAAAATGAAAAATTGTACATGATATTTGAAAGATACACTTCTTTTAGAAATCAATTACCGAATTTCAACACAAATGTAATTGATATCGATAAGACTCAGTCATCATGGAATCGAGTGAACAATCGAATCAAACCAAAGGCTAACAGGTGCTCTGAGGCCAAAAATGACAGATGATAAACAAACCTAGTTTCAGAAGATTAATGTACTTTCTAACGGCTATTTCATCACTAACTCACTCAAACATCAAAGAGACATAACAGTTAATCAATGAAATTCACTTCATGGCTTAACTACATTAGTGGCAGTGAATACTCAATCAACTCTTTAGCATAAATGAGTCATATCATTTAAGACAGGTAAATTCACACAGATTCTCACAACTCCTATCAAATAAAGTAATGCATGAAATTCTTAGAATACACGATTCCTATAAAAATCAAGACGACAAATTCAAACAATTCGTCAACTCGTATAAAGAAAATTGTTGTACGAATTCAGACAAATGAATTCAAACAAATTGTTATACTCATATAAAGAAAATTGATGTACGAATTTAAACAAATAAATTCAAACAAATATTTATATTGATATCAACGAATAGCATAAGATTGACGCAAATACCTTGTGCCTTCGAGACTCGCTCGCTTCTACCTCCAGAATCGTATCCCTCAACTTCCAGATACCTGTCTCTTGAACAATTGTTTATACGAGAGAATTTCGTCTTATTCTGCTCGGAGTTAAGAACCTTCCTGCTTTTCTCAGGAAACTTGACTGACTAAATTTTACGATGTGGAATATTTAAAACATGAAATTTCGTCTGGGAAACACACTCCTTATTTAGCGTAGCCAATCAGGATTAAACATATCTACCGCCTTTTATAAATACACGCCCATCGTGGTTAGCATAACCCACTAGATTTCGCGCGCTATTTAAATAACCGATTCTGGAAAATTTCAAAAGATGACAATAATTCAAGTGGTTTCACAAATAGTCTCTGGATCCTCTCAACTTTGACATTTTCTATACCTGGACCCCATATCCGCCTAGCCTTTTACATCTGTCCGACCGTTATCCAACGAATGCTTAATTAAGAATCAATCGCGCCCCAAACAGGGACATTAAAACCATTGCAGTCTAGCGATTTAATACCGTACCTTTCCTCATAAATCTGATTAATTGTCACGTGCCACACTGACCACAGCAATAATGCGCTCTACGAAATACATCGACAGAAATTTGCACTCTTACAATGGCAGATGGGTCTTTCCTGACCAAATGTGTTATCCTCGTAAAATAAAGATTATTATTATTATTATTACTATTATTATTATTGCTCATGCAGTGCAACACCATGACTTTCTGATTCTCTGCTATAAATGATTGATCCCTCCGAAGAGCTGTATGGAAAACAAAAACGAATATCTTCATCCATGGACAAAGGGCTTCTATCAAAAATAAAAAATAATACATTATTTGGAGCAATATTTTTTAAATTTTATATAGTGATAAATTTCATTTTAGTACATACTGTACACAAAAGCCTCCCAAGCTCAGGTTTAATTTTGCATATGGATCTATGAGAAAACTTCGAGTCCAATAAGTCACTAAATTCGTTATTAGTATTAGCCCAAGTTTGTGGCAATACAATTATATCATATTCTTTCAAAAACTTTGTAAAAGAAGCTTCCTTGCATTTATGTTTAGCCCGTTTACATTCAGGAAAGTAATTTTATCAAAAAGAGATAGTTTGTCAGTACTGTCAAATTTTCTGGGCCCCTACCAACATACTATTCAGTTTCCGAATCAATGTGTTGAAGAACTTGCTCTGCTGGCTGCTCGCTGGTTTTACATGCTTCAGCTCCTACAGCAACACTCAATCTGGTCGCAGAGTTTTGCCTTTCCATCCATCGCTTTTTGGTTTCACTTGACCCACTTCAGGCAGTTGTTTTTCTCACCAAGCAGATATACCCCATCATTAATAGTGACTTTATTATATGAAAGTCTGGCGATATCTCCTCGTTCGGGTGTTTCATTCATCCATTTATGACCTTAAGAGTCAAGACCTTCGCGAACTGTTTATTTTGCACTGATCTCGCTAAGAAAGAGTCATCTATTTAGGATTTTTCCTTATTATTTTAACTTTGATTGCCATTATTAATCTAATTAATTCAATTTGCTATGTCACCAGTAATCCTTTAAATTAATATGAATTTAAAAAGGAACGTACAACCAAATGAACGAACACATAGACGTTTGAGCAGAGTGAGAGAGTAAGTATAAGAACGAATGAACGAATGAGTAAATGAATGTAGGAGAAAAGAGACAAATAGCAGAATTACGAAATATGAATACACAAACAAATGAAGATAAACAGGGACTTAGTATATATAAATGCCTGGAATAAACAAGCGTGTAAGATCAAATAGAAAACTTACTCGGTTTCGTTCACAAAATAACAGTTCGTTTCGCATGTGGACATTTTAACTATAGTGAAACCTGAGAGTGACACGTAGCAGTTATGGCTAAATTACATGTAATTTACGGATGTCACTTTTGAATAAGGGTTTAGTGTTTTCATTAGACGGAGCAATAAAGCAATTATCTTTTTAGCACGTAACACTCGTGCGCACACAATAAATTTTCAACATGGCTGACAAACCACTAATATTCCCTAATTAGAAGACTTGATGAAATAAAACAAGTCTTCTTTTTTTTAACATGCTGGTGTTTTATTTGATCTGCCACATCTTGTGTTTATTGTCTTTTTTGTACACATTGCATTTTAAAATAGCGAAAAGACATAATGAGTGTGGATATGATCTACAGAGATTTCGTTTATTGATAACAAACTAGTGAGTATAAACAACTTAGATGAAATTCAGACAACCAATGACTTGCTATAGTCTAGGTCTGTCTGTCTGTCTGCACACACAAACACACACACATTTATATATATATATATATATATATATATATATATATATATATATATATATATATATATCGAGAGAGAGAGAGACAGAGAGAGAGAGAGACACAGACAGACAAACAGACAGACAGAAACATAGACGGAGAGTGTTCTCGTGTGTCTCTTTATAGCTGCAGTTTGACAAATGATGCTAATGGGGAGTATTCGGAAACACAAGTCCTCGCCCGTACTAGGGTTCGAACCCGTATCTCTGCCATTAGAGGTCATTGTGCTACCCAATTGCTACGCCGCCAGATCCAGCGTGTATTTCCATAAAAATCCTAAAGTGTCCGGTATGATTAAACATTTTACTACATACTTCACACGTGTATGGATAATTCGAATAAAAAACCGCCAGGCGATGAAGCCAATCTGGTTCGATCCCCTCACTTTGTAATGTACAGCTCTAACTGGCCCCATTTTCACTAACGATCTGAAGGGACCGGCCGTTCTGCTTGGGAGTTTGGGGGTGGGGGTGGGAACTGGGATCTTTAGATTTTTTTTTTGACCAGGATATTTTTTATTATTATTTTCTTTTATCACGAGACAACAAGACAATTTCTTTTCAACCAATATGATGGATAGAATAATGCCTTTCGTTTCTTACAGATCAGAGGAAGAGAAAATTTTCCCCAAGTTTTTGGGGTGCCAGAAATTAAAAAAAAAAATCCCATGCATATAAGGGAAAAGATATGACAAGAAGAATTTGTACCTGTTACATATAAATAACAATGACTAGGCGCCACATTTCAGTTAGTAGGGAGTAGGAAAAGGAAGCGGTACCTTGGTGATCGTGTAATGACTGTCAGATGGCTTAGTGGTTCAAAGGGATCACCGATAAGCAGTACTTGATTGACAGATAGGTAATTCTTCACTATCTATTACATCAAGTCTGAAAATAAGATTAGTAATATAAATTAGGGGTAGAGTATGCATTTTTAAACAGCTATCAAAAAGGAGGAAAAAAATACCTAATTACCTTGTATACCTAAACGAGCAGCATACAACAATTTTCACGCAATTTGCATCAAATCAGCAAATGTGAACACACACGCTGTCTCAGATGTTAAAAATGTTCGGGGTGGGGGTGGGGTTAAGTTAAAAATTATGACTGGTCTTTTTATTCTATAAAATATTCAAATAAAAACGTTATTTTCCCCCTTATGAAAAAAAAGCTTCAACTGTGTATGTATTGCCTAAGGCACAGTTTGGAAGTTTATCATGTTTTTGAGGTAGAAGAAACGGGAAAAAAGAAAAATATACTAGAGGGGGGTGGGGGGATGACGCTACTAAAATGATACTCAAGACTTTTGAGAAGCAAACACTTCAACCACTGCCCTGCCCACATAACCATCTTCATCAGTAAATATCTATCGCTTCACTGCGTTTCATGAAGTTATCTTGGAACAAAACTTGGTTATATTTCAAATAAGTATACGTTTGTGTCTGATTATAATCGCACAAATACAAATCACCTATATTTACAATTTTCGTGATATATTTTAGATATACACTCAGGTTAGAAGGCCTATCATTGACGTCATTTTGTACACTATTTACAAAATAAATAAATAAATCAATAAATAAATAAATAATATAGGAGAACACTTAATAATTGGCGACATCGTATTATCTTTAATTGACTAAAAACTGATTGTTTGTAAAACAAAAAAAAAAGTTTATTTTTGATATCTTGATGCTTTGAATCAGGATAGGCTCTGCATCTTATTAACCCCCTCGTTTTTAATTTAGTTCAAACAGACAATTATTTTCCCCCAATATAGATGTTTCCAGTGGAGAGTTCTTCCATATTGTCCTCCCCTGTCCGTTACGTGGACTCATCACAATTATGTTCCTATATAGTCCCTACATTTGTTTGTCAGTACTGAACTTTCCAGTGTGTCCAAAATCCTAACAATTCACATGTTAATCTAAAGTATTTTAAAGAAGAACTCACGATTAAGTTTTTGTCATAGGTAATTGTTTCGAAATGTTGGACTGTAATCAAAACAACGTGCAATGGGTCACAGATTTCTCTTCCAGGCCAGCAGCAATGCCTCAGTACTCACTGTGCATTGTCGCCAAAATACACACAGAAAACCACACTATAATGCTCATATTTTAAAGAATAAACAATTTCCTTGAAATCAATACCAAGAATGTATAAATCCAAGCCAAGTAACACCACCAAACAAGAGAGGAATAAAAGCTCTAAAAATAGGACTGCATTGTGACCCGAGTCCACGTGACCTACATTACGGTACTGATTGCAGGTATTGATTCTATATATGCCTGACGCGAGAAAGACCGAATAAAACAGGATACGCCCCAAACACTTCCATTTCCGTGTATTGCTATAAATCAACTTTATTTCCGCATAAATCTTCGAATGTGTACTCTCAAACACTAGAGTAAACAGGTTCATCATAATATAAGTAAAAAAAAAAAAAAAGTAATCAGGACACTTCTGTTCACAAAAGTACGGTCCTTATTTCTGAAAAATTATCGCGCAGGAAAATTGAGTAATTACTGTCCATTAAATTTAAATGGCCAAGAAATTTCATTTAGAAGAAGTTGTCAAATTTTCACTTACGGAGGAATTATGAAATTTGACAAATCATCCGTAAAAGAAAAAGAGACCGAAATGTCCAAATAATTGGAAAATCACTAATTTGTCACAAACTATATATATGACTTATTTTTACGAATTTGTAACAGTATGAGAATTTAGTGAACGAAATAAATACGTGAACGAAAGTGAAGGTACGACAATTTTTACCTATTTCACTTGGCGTGCTTGATAAAGACCAAATAATTAAAAATTTTGAATTATTAAATAAATAACTAAGGAAAATAAGAATTATTCCATGAATTCCATCCTCGGGTTAAAAAAACAAACTAATTACACGAAATTACATGGAAAAAGGTCTAAATTATAACAAAAATGAAACTTTAGAGTACTCAAATCACCAAATGTTGTTTTACAGCGATGCACGGTCAGTCAAAATGCTTGTGCAAAATGACAGTAAAGTAAATGTGCTTCCATAGCACTAAACACTGGTTAAGACGATAGAGTCTCGTTCGACCAGACTTCTCTCGTGGTTCCGTGAGATCTCCGCCGTACGAGAATCCTTGTTATGGACTCAGGACTATAGCTTCCATAGTACTGAACACTGGGCGATATCAGTACTTTAATGGCGGATGTCACGTAATACAAATATGTCCACGCCCATTGAAACCGTAATGGGAATGTTTGTCATTAGTAAACTTTCCAGTGTGTCCAAATCCTAATAAAACGTATGTTAATCTATTTATCTTCAAAGGTGAACTCACAGTGAAGTTCTTGGCATATGTTCACCGACAGTTGTTTGCGATGCTGAACTGTAAACAAAACTATGTGCCATTGATCACAGATTTCACTTCTGGTCCCGCATCAATGCCTGATTACTCACCGTACACTGTCGCAGACAATCACACCATTATGCTCAAGCTCCAGAGAATAAACAATTTCCTTTAAATAAATACCAGTAATGCCTAAATCTACGCCAACGATCACCACAAAAAAAAAAAAAAAAAAAAAAAAAAGATGAAAAAATGTCTAAAAATAGATTGGGACCACATTCTGACCTGAAAGTAATAATTGTGACCAGAGGTTTAAACAACTCCCGCTATGCATTCCAACAAAAGTTAAGATCAGTAAAAAATATATTAGAGGCTCATAACAAGAAAGATTGCTTTTATGCACAATGATAGTACTGAGTAAAAAAATTAAAGATCGACATTAAACAATATATATAATGATGACGAAAGTGCATGTTTATGATTATGACAGCTACAATGGGACTGACAATGAGATGAAAGAGTAGATCTAATAATAGGCTGCGTTTGAAGATGATTATGAATAATTGTGGAAAAATTATAAATAATAACATTCTCTCTCTCTCTCTCTCTCTCTGAAATAAAACACTAATGAGGTACATGCACATTGTTAAAACACTCTTGAACAGAACGAAACTGAACTTGTTAAAATTGATAAAACTCTGGCATATAAGAACGGAAATTCTGGCTTTGTATTCTTTAATTAGTATTAGATTAAATCCCCGTTCTGTTATGAGTTCTTACTGAAAAACAGGAAACTTTTATTCCCGACATGAACATAAAGTTTCTCGTCGAATCATACTTCAATTTTAAAGCACTTTTTCATCAACAACATTTTTTAAATGTTACGACAATTTTAAAATACATGATCCAACCCATATATATTTGTCTGGCAAAATGTACGATGTGGAGTTTGATACCTATCTTCAATTTTTGAAATATGTGGAGTTTGACACATATCTTCAATTTTTGAAATATGTGGAGTTTTATACCTATCTTCAATTTTTGAAATATGTGAATTTAAACTGGAGTAATAACGCAATTTTTCTTCATCTCTCGAATATTTGACGATATCTACCAAGCAGAGATTTCAAATTTAGCTTTTTATTTAGCTTTCCATTACATAGCGATAAAAGCCGAAGCGGACCAGGTGACAAAAGCTATGGAACAGCTGACAAAAGAAAGGCTATCTAAACAAAAGGTTTTCAGTCTGCCTGGTTAGTTTAAACATATTTTATTTCATAAATTTGTAATTGGTGATTACAAGAAGTACAGTATAGAAGGAAGGTAAAGGATTAGAACGAAAGCCAGTGGCTTATAATGTTCTTCATCTTTTACGATGCAAAAATTGTAAAAATATATAAATATATGGTGGACGATATTAAGTTTTAATGACAAAAAATTAAAATTATTGATCAGCCAAAGTGAAGAATATATTGGTTAAACATTAACAGTTAGCCAACGTACATGAAGCAAGAGGATGAACAACGAGGGAGTAGGTGAGAGACAAGGATAACGAAAAAGAATGCAATTTAAAGGAGAAATTGGTAATTAAAATGTGTCAAACATTGTGTAGAAAGTTGAGAACATAGGGAGGAAAGAAAGTGGAGGAACAAAAATAAATAAATAAATAAATAAATAAATAAATAAATAAAAGGAACAAAAAGCGAGATTAAAAGTGAACAGTACTTTATTCTAGAGCGAGTCGTTGCGGAGGCGATAGCGAATCATTTGGAAAAATAGGGGAAATTACGGTTTACAACTGTTCATGACCCGCAGAAGTGCATGCGTGTTAGTAATAGTAATATATGCACTTACGTAAATCGTTCTGACTTTTCAATAAAGTTATGAACGACATTGAAATTACTAATGTTTACTTCATACGGAAGCGTTGTATCACCATACAAAAGGGTTTTTAAATTTAAAGTACCATATGGTGCGAGGGATTGAAACAGTTCGATGCGTTGTTCTTGGTAATGAAAAGAAGTGTTGTGTACTTTCTACAGATCCACATCTACAAAGAGTTGACCCGATTATATTCTTTGTAAATAAATGTTGATTAAGTGAACTGCAATTTGTTCTAAGTCGGGCATGAAGAATTTGAAATTTCCTTCTACCCCAATAAAAATGTCTGGAACATGAGAATTGCGATTATTTAATGCGCTTTTGAAGTTCTTAATGGAGTCAATTTGATGAGTCTCAATAGATAATGTATTCTATTCTCGATTGACCGAAGGAAGAAACAAGTTATAATAAAGACTTGTTCTAGCTTGTACTAATTGGAAATAGTTTACATTACGTAAGTTATGGCGACTAATATCATTAACGGATGGAGGAATCAGAAATGTGAGATAGGGAGGGTTTGAACTATTTGTCATTTTATACAAGAGTGTAAGTTTGTGATTTTGTCGTCTGGATTCAAGGCTTTCCCATCCTATTTCTTGATGTAGAGCTTCAATAGATACTAATTTTGTCGCACCAGTCACAATTCTGGCTGCCTCATTTTGTATTTTTGTCGAGTTGTCTTTTCTCAAGTAATGTTCAGTTGTCCCAAACCACATTACCATATTTCAGAAGTATCACTCTTTGTCTTCTGCTTTTTAGATAGCTATAGAACCATTTGATAAGGCTTCCTGTGATACCAGTAGATTTAAATTTATGGACGAGTCCTTTATGCCACACTCGGTCGAAAGCTTTACTTATGTCGCAAATCACAACTCTGATTTCATTACCGGAATCTATTGCTTTACAGAACAAATCATAGAGGTATGTTAATTTATTAACTGTGGAATCAGCTGGAATAAAGCCAGACTGGAAAGGTGTAAGAATGTTATTTTCACGGAAGTAATTAAATATGTGTTGTTACGACTCTAGGTCTTAAAATAGTATAACAGAAAGAAAGTGAAACCAACAATGTAAGTAAAATCAACAAGCAATTTATTTCTAGACAATTAAAGTGAAAATTCAAAAGACACTTACAGTAACGTGAATTAAAATCCAAATAATCCAATAATCCTAAATGTTCTGATCACAAGTCCTAAATATAGACTGTTCCAAATGAATTCCAGTAACCTTTAATGTCCTAATGTGCCAGTAGTCTTGAATGTCTATATATGCCCGAATGATGTAATAGAGAATATCTTTGGATAAATTCACATAAATCCCAAAGTCAAGTATTAATCCAATAAGAGAATGAGCATTTTTGGTAATTCCAATAAATATTTAAAATAATAATTCCTCTCTCTGAATTTGCTCCGAATTTTCACATCACAACTATAAACATCTGATTATTAAACTGATTCTTCATAGACTGACCATTTGAACAAGAATGAAATAGTGTCCACTATAATCTCTATATATAAACAGAAGTCACGTGACAGAATGTTCTAGAATATGAGTAACTCGAATGGAAAATTCCTGTGTACGTGACGTTTCTCACATAAGCCATAGAAAATTCCAATCTAAGTACTAAATGCTACGTAAACAAGTCTGACCTTGAACTCAAATGCAGTAAATATGTTGTTTACAAAATAACTAAAGTACAACTTACCTCATGGAACATATTATAAATTCAATATACATAACAGTGTTTAAAAACCAGTCTTTCAAAAACTTTGCCAACAGTATTGAGAAGCGATATTGGTCTGTTATTAGATACGTTGGAAGGGTTGCCCTTCTTTATAATTGGACAAACGTTTGCCTGGTTGATACCTGGAAGAAACAAAAAATGGTAAAACGAGTTGGGGGTGATTTTATGTGATATACACTATATTGTCTTTTGAAAACAGAATGAAAAGAAGCGTGCCACCCCTAATGCCCCCGGCGAGCGAAGCTCTGGATCCGCCACCCTGAAATATACTTCCAATTTGTTCCTCTCTAAGCTTTATCTGCACTCAGAATATATTTAAAGCGCCCAAGACTTATAAATAAAGTGAGTAGCGTTGGCAGGGGACATCACTCTACATCACGTTTATATAAGTGTATTTGTTTGTTGTTTTGCACTTTCTCACAATAAGTAGCTTTTTAGTCTTGAAAATGTCAGCTATAATCAATGATCTACCAGAAAACATTCTGCTGAAGATATTTTCATACTTCCCAACCAAAGAGCTTTGTATTGCGGGAGGGTTAGTCTCGTATTCTCAGAAATATTTGTATCCAATGCAGGTATCAGGCTGATTCGGCCAATGGCTGATACGGACCAGGATTATTCGGCCCAAATTACGGGCTGATTAGGATCAGCTTACGGGCTGATTCGGACCAAATGCCAGGATGGTTCGGACCATGTGAAATATTACTAAGTTTCGTCTTGGATATAAATGTGACATTTACATTTGTTTAAAATATGATATTTCTCATTATTTCCCAGGTGCTTTGAGCAGTTAGAATCAGCATTTAAGGAAACAAAACCCCGATTTTACGCAAGATAATGGCGTTGTTATATCTAATGAAATGAAATAATGTAAGACTATTTATGTTGCATCAGCAATTTAATAGTGAAATATTTTCAAAGCATCTCATTCACCTTTTTGCAAAATTTATTTTATTGAGAAATAGTAAAATTACTAACACTGAAAAAGATCGTGAAAACAGGGTTCATGCAGTAAAAAAAATTTTGTCTATATATATTGGTCTGAGTATGTTAACCGGGTTCTCAATAGATTTCAAAACTGAAGAGTTATTGACCCTTGACACCAAAATTTCAAAGGTCAAAATGAAAATCTCTAGAGTCAAAACTGAAATATCAAGATTCATTTGTTTTTTAGTCATGAGTTCGTAGCTGGGATTGTTCCTTGTTCATGGAGCAAATTGATGCTTAAGATTTTTTTTACAACTTTAGGAGATTTATTCTCCTTCTCAGAATTTTTACTAACGTTCTGTTTCTTTTGAGTCTGAGGGTTGGAATGACCATCACTGGCAGGTCGTTTCTGAGACTGAGACAGAAAAGAAAATATACTTCTTTGAGCTATTGTGATTAATTAATATGAGCCAGTGTATGACAATTCAATGAAAAACGAAGAGGTGTATATATTGTTGTTCATTGAAAAGATTTGTATTTTAGAAAATCCACAAGCATTTTTAGTTTCTTTCACAAGATCACTGACTGGTGACCACTAATTACATTAATTGTGATTATTAAGTTTCACACTTAACAGGCTGTCAATAGTTTTCTGGTGCAGATTTCCCCTTGAATCACTTTATTTTGCGAAGAATGGAGAATGCCTTTGACAAAACAACCACGCTCAGCCTGCAAGAAAGTTCAAACTTCAGTTTTCCTGAGTTTTTAAGGTTAATGACTGCTCTCCAATCTAAGTTTATCATGAGGAGAAAGTTATGAGTTGGACATGAGATGTAATCCTGAGTTTCATATTTATTAAGCAGTGTTTTTTTTAGCATGTCATGGCATTGGGAGAAATCCTATGTTGCGGCATTTTGACATGAACTAAAACATATATCAACTGCCCATAAATATTCCTCTAAAAACATCTTGAACAATGCAATAACAATTAAACAATACAACAAATCAAAATACCTACTCAAGCATTTCTGCCGAAATCATTTTGTGGTCGATCTCTCCTTTTTATCTCGCCTCTGCCAAAGGTCAGCTGATTTTTGAAAGAAATTATCACCTCTAATCACTTTATTACTAATAAAGACCCTCCTAAAACATCCCATATTTGGCCTTAAACTCTCCAGATTACAACAGTAAGGTAATCAATTAACAGCTTGTTGTGTATACGTTAGCTTTCATAATCTGATTACTCAGTCACACATCATTGCACCGGTACAAGATTTCTGGTCCCCAGTACACTGGTTCCCACTGGTTTCTGTAATTTGGCGATAGAACTCAAAAGTATATCACATTTTTGGTCCCAAAATAATAATAATAATCGTATATTTTTCAAAATCGGTAGGGTAGATTTCAACTATAAAATGGTATGTGCGGTAGATGGCCTTTAAAACAGTATTTTTGTTGTACCGCTGGTAGAATGACATGTATGTTGATGGGCAATCACACATACAATCTAACCTTGATTCATTTATGCCAACCTAAGCGTGACATCAGTGACCTGTTAGCTCTGTCCAGTTCATATTGATTTTGTATAGGTGCGATAGTATTGGTAGATACGGTGTAAATAGTAGACTAGTCTAGCAAATGTAGATCACTTGTGCATACAGTCAGTTTGTTATGGACAGCGCACGCTCAGTAGGAAATTATGCCAAAGGTGAATCTAGGGTACATAAGACTGATGCTCCTGCCCAAATCAACGTGCATCATAAAAACGTACAGGTTGGAATTTCCATGTGTTAGAAATGGTTCAGATTTAAATTCCAGCATCAGAACTCTGGTTGATGCTTCTTTTAGATTTATTTATAATTTATCTTTATCCTGTACCTTGTACTATATACTATTAGTGCTAAATAACACATATATACTAAAAAGTTCAACTGGGATCCTGTCAAATGTATGATTTAATTCAATACAATATCATACGTCAGTATTATATATCTATATTCTGCTAATCTTGTGTACCTCGTAATAATTAAAATAAAGAAATGATAATGTAATGGAAATGGTGGCATTATCTCTGTTGCAAGATGAAATATATTTGACAAACCTTTGTTTAAAACAGAATGCTATTTGTTTTCTGTGAAATCATAATGAATCATTTAATTTTATGCAAATTACTAACAGAAAAATCGTGAAAACATGGCACATGCAGTAATATATATATATATATATATATATATATATATATATATATATATATATATATATATATATATATATATATATATATATATATATATATATATATATATATATTGGTCTGAGTATATTGAGTATATTAATGCTTTTGTTACTTTGTTTTTGTCTACACATACTGATCTGGTTATGTTAATGCCTTTGTTAGATTTATGTAGAATTTATTTTGTTATACTGTGTATTGTACTATATACTAATAGTACTAAATAAAACTTACATGCTAAAAAATGAAAGTGGGGTCCAGTAAAATGTATGAGTTAGTTCCAGACGATATCATATGTTTATATTCTTCAAATTTTGTGGACCTCGTAAGATGAAATATATTTGAATAATCTTTGTTTAAAAAACCATATGTTAATTTTTGTTCTCTGAATTCATAATATATCATTTAATGTTCTGCAAATTACTAACAATGAAAAAAAATATAGAAAACAGTGGCCATGCAGTTAATTTGTTTTCATCTATATATATATATATATTGGTCTCAGTATGCTAATATTTTAGTTAGATTTTTTTTCATCTATGTATGCTGGTCTGAGAATGTTAATGCCTTTTTTAAATAGATTTATGTATAATTTATCTTTATACTAAATAAACCTTATATACTAAAACAATGAGCACCATAGGTTATTTTCATTAGCTGAATTTATAATGTATTATTTAATTGTATGCACATTATTATTGAAAGTGTATACTTTACAAGAGCAAAGATAAAAAGAAGCATATTATTATTTAAATTAGTTTAATTGCAAACAATAATAGAGAGAGCATCTGACCATCAATGTGCAAAACCTGTTTGATTAAAGCTGCTATAATTAAACATCATATTATCACTGTTTGTTTAATACTTTGTTTGATCAGTGTTGTCCTTACTTAATTTAATCGCAAAAACTAATAAAGCAATCACCCGTCCATGAACTTACAAAACCCGTTTGATCAACCCCACTATAATGAAGCACTTTTTGATGTCATCGGCCAATTTACTGAATTTAATACCATTCTAGAACACAAAATAAAATGCTGACTTGAAATAACTTTATGATCTTTGGTTACGTGGAAGTGTTATTATATTATATATATGTTAATATAATAAAATATATATTCAGAAATCGATAATTAATGGATTTAATATGTGCTTTAAATTAAATATTTTCCAATGTTTCGAAGGTTAAAATGAAAATAAGTTGGTTTACTGGTTCAAGATTTTACTCAAAAATAAAAATTCAGCGATAACAGTAAAGTATGTTAAACTATTGTGTTACTCATAAATAACTCGTTACACAACATTTTTTTTGGTAAATACAATGTGAAGAAAGCACGATTTGCATGAGAAATCAATAAAAACCCTGAGTAAATTTATATGCATTACTGTTTGACAGTGTTGAAAGTTGGCCTGGCCTGATTTATTAAAAGTTTATAAATGTTTTTCAGATATATGAATTCATATAATAACTTTATATTTTCTTTATTGTAAACATTGAAAAGTTATTTTGGGTTTAAAAAAAATCAAAATGCAATAGCTCATATCTATTTTGTTCTGATTTCGGCTAGAAATTTGCTAATAACTATCTCATGTAAATTTAAGAGCTGACAATCAACCTTTTACATTCTCTTTCTATGTTTGCGAAAGCAGTAATAACTACTAAAATAAATCAGGTATGTGTGTTCCATTGCTTTTCTTATAATATTTTGCATGGTCCGAATGAGCCTGGCATTTGGGCTGAATCAGCCTGTAATTTGGGTCGAATCAGCCAGGGTCTGAATCAGTCATTCGCAATGCAAACTATACCAGTAGTAGTACAGGCCCTACTGGATATGTATTCACAAAACTCCTCAACTTTGAGTGTACACTCAAACTCAGTTTTTAATGCTTAATAATGAGAGAATGAATTTACAAGCTAAAGTTTCAAATGCTAAAAACTATTTAGAATGAGAATGTCTATTGACACAAAAATTGATAACACTTTGACAGCGCAAATACAAAACAGTTTCCCAAGCTCTTCATCAGGGGAAGAAACAACTTATACCCACAAAACAAACACTAGACACAAAAGTCTTGACTCGTACATGTTTGAATGACTGTGGGAAATCTACAAACAAGGGATAAAAAATAGAAAAAAGAAGAAAAAATTGAAAACTCTCCTAAAATGGGTAAGAATGAGAGAAGAAAAAGTTGTTAACAAAGTGTTAGGTGGTGGTTATACATGTAATATTAATGCTTTATCATTTGAATTAGTTGTCTTGGGAGTTGGGTTTAGGAACTGACTTCTATAAACTGCAAGCTAAATTAAAATATGGAAAGTCAAATATGTCTCTTGGGCCTCGGAGGTACTGTATATTTTCACTTATAAGTTGGGTACAACCACAGAAAAAGATCATGATCTGCCATTGCAAAATGCGCCAGCAGATCAGGGTGTTTGTTGATTATTCTACTAATTAGTCCTAACAAACTGCATAGACCCAGATCAGCAATTGCATTATGTGATGGCAGATCTGGGTCTATGCAGTTTGCAGTTGGATCTGACTTATAAGTGAGTATGTATGGTAAGCTAAGATAAAAGATCAGCCTTCTCATTATCTTTTGAAGTAGCCGGCTCAAAAATTTAAAGTAAAGGCTAAGTCATTGCAACAATATAACAAAACGTGTTGCTATATTGTAAAAGTACACAGCGCAGCTGGAAAAGCAGATGGTAGTTTAGCCAACAGCCAGTTGATAATGAGAAGGTTGAATGCTATTTATATGTCAACAGTGACTTTTAAGTAAGAATGCCCATAATATCAGATGTTTCAGTCCATCAACTTTAGATATGTCAGTTTGATAATATTTGATGAGAAACAAAATCATTGGAGCATACATTTAACTGTTGCATTGTTGTTATAGTCATGATGGCAATGATGATTAAGAAATTGAAGAACTTGTTACATATGTTACGGAATTATGTATCATCTTTTAAATTGTAATATAGTTTCATTTGGTTTATGACCTTTGTATTATAATCTATATTTTCTTTATTAGCCAATGCTATTATTGAGTACATGAGTCATTGTTTCTGTCCAAGGAAATCAATAATTATGTCGGTCAACTTAAAACAACATGGAGATCACGTGGGTAGAGCGTGAGTAGCGCATGGTGAAATGAATCATTTTTGTGACCTATTCATATGACTCAGAACTTGTTTACTAGTGAGAATAAGAGTGCATAATGTGTTTACCCGAAAAAGGAATTAAACACAGTAGATTGAATTTTAGATCGCAATTCGGGTTGTTTAGTTGAGATGCAGTAGATGAAATTGTTCTACGCAGTATGGATATTATAAAACTAGAATTTACCCCAGTGTGAGGCATTCTTCACGATTACTTCAGCTCGTAAAAGTCATAGAGGAATTTGTTTATTGTTTGTGATAGCCAGCTTGTGAATTCTTATTTCTAACTAGTATTTTTGGGATTATGTTTTATTTTATTATTTGAAGATCTGAACATTATTTAACTCAATTGGAATTAAGAGAAACATTTCAAGAACTTTTGGGATATTCTATGTTCACAGGAGTTTACCTGGAATTAATAACATTTGGATTTAGAACTGATTCTTGTTAGCACATAAGCACATTAGTGTCCTCATTTGGAATACCTTTGGACAGTTTCTGGATTAGTGAATTCTATAGAACAATTTAGGACTATTTAAGGAATTTCTAAACTGTAAGTTATTTTTAATTCTTTCACTTTGTTTTAAATATTTTATATTTTATATTCTAGGAAATTAAATTTGTATTTTAGAAATTGTGAAAGCTTGTTTGACCCTTTCTTTCTTTTGTTGCACATACGTACCCTCAAAAGACCCAGCAAAAATAAAAATTTAACTATGAGAAAGAACAAGCTAAATTGTGTCTCTGGTTCAGTAACCGTGTCTTCAGTAAAGCTTATTTAAATATTTTCCTTTAATTTTCAGGGTGTGCAAAAAATGGCGGAGAGTAACAAATGACAATTCACTGTGGCACCATGTTGACCTTTCACCATACCGACTCAACCTTCAGAAGGTGTGGAAGATCATTAGGGCCCACCTGTCAGATTGTCTTCTTTCCATCAAGCTACGGGGATTTATGGACTCTGGTGGGAATTTCATCATTGTGATATCAATTTTTATTATATGCTCTAAGCAAACTTCTATTCATTTCACAGTAATTTGTATTATTCCAGTGTTCTCAATAGCAGCCAGCACTGGGCCAAAAGATCTTCTACTCTTAGAAAATTCAACATTTTTGTGTCTGCTTTTACATCACTGTAACATTTTTTGTTTTTGGTTACATTGTTGCATTGACCCAGCCTTGAAGTTTTTGAATTTCAGCCTCAGTTCCTTATTAAAAATCAAAATGGCCATATTGTAGCAGAAATTTGGCATTTGAGCACAGCTTATTCCATTTTGTCTGAGCCATTGGGTATTTACCAATACCCAACATTTTTGTGACCTTGGATGTTGATACAAAGTATGTCGACATCGTGTTCCAGAAGCAGGTTGAACAACCAGATGTTCACTTGTGTTTATGTGTATGCAGCGGAAATAAATACAAATAGTATGAAACAACATGTATTGAGTACCAAAAGAACATTCTACAACTAACAGAAATAGTAATGCTTCAACACTTACATAGAAACCAGAATGTGCTTTAGTAGAAATTGAAAACACAGTTCTCCAACTTTGAATTTTCCTTCATAGGTGTGAGTAACAATTTATTCATTATGACCTGACACTTACAGGAGCTCTTGTTTTCACTTGAATCATTATCAGTTTTCCCCAGTTTAGCATATGGACTTTGCAGCACATTGGAAATATTTCTTAATATTATGTTCTGAAGGTTTCTCGTACTTTGGCAGTGAATTAATTGATCTATGCCAGTTCATGTAATTATTTCTTTCTCCTCTACACCAGCTTGGTAAAAAAACAGTGACACATGTTTATATGCCTGAATTATTGGTGAAATGCCTCACAATTGACCCTTCTTTAAACATGCTTTTAATAAAACATGGTAATTTGCTGACTCCAACTGGTTGGGCACTGAATCAGGTGTGTTTTTCCCCAGGTTGACTCAATGGCCTTCAATAAAATGCTTCCTCAGTGTGACTTCCTACAGCTTCCAAGTATGCATTGTAGCATTAATTTTTTTGTTATATTTGCAAAATATTGCATTATATCTTTTGAAATGACATGATGTTGGTTTGGTCTCCATGAAACAGGAAATGGCCAAAGTGTAATAAACCCTCAATACCACCATTTAGTAGAGCAAAGTTTCAATTTGACCTGGACTACTTGCATATTAAATTTAATACAATTCTATTAAATAAGATTAAATTTCATCAATATTTAAAACCCTGAACTCAAAATTCAATTTCGAATAAATTAACATTTTTATTGACTAGAAGAGACTATGTAGTCTTACCTTTGTAAGACTTATTGGTTTTTTTCTTTTCATTCTGATGTAAAAACTACCCTGATCATGTCCAAGTTCTACTTGGTCAGTAGACAGATTTTGGTTCTCATAGATGGTGCAAAGGCTGAACAGCTTACAGTTATAATAAAAGAGAGTGTATAACAAACTCTGAGCAATTGCAGATCCCAGAATGTTGTTTTCCACACAACATTTCCAATTACTCAGCGATTGGATCATCTTGTCTGTTTTTACAACTTTAGGTCTTAAAAAAATGTACAAGAAAAAAGTTAAACCAACAATGTAAGTAATATCAACAAGCAATTTATTTACCTATAATACAAAGTGAAATTCAAGAGATACTTTACAAATTGGGAATCAAATTCCAAATAATCCTACAAAAAATATCCTAATCACAAGTCCAAAATATAAAATGTTCTGAATGAGTTCCAATAGTCTTGAATGTCCTGATATAACACAATGATGCAATCCAGAGTGTCTTTGAATGAATTCACTAAAGTCCAGAGTAAAGTATAAATTCAAAAGTCAATGAGTACTTTAGTAATTCCAATGAATATATATTAAATAAATATCTGATTTCAATGGCACAATGTAAAATCACAAATGGATTCCCACAGACTGAACTAAAACAGGAATGAATTATTTGTTTACCAATTCTCTATTTATACACATTATCACTTGATCTATATCAACAGGATGTGAAGCAATAAAATGGGATAAAACCCAGTCTGACTGTCAACATGACTGGCCTTGAACTCAAATGCTAATCAGCATTCTGTTTACTAGCGACTAGAATCCAAAGTACTACTTACATCATGGACAACATTTTAACACACATTAAAGATTAAATATACATAACATCTGATTGTTGTTTTTTTCAAATCGGCACATCCATAGCCTGGATTAATTGGTTTTTTTTAAACAACTTCAATTTGGTTGCCTTTTATGACAATATTAGATCATCTTTCTCATCTGACTGTAGAAAATCCTGTTCAGTTTCTTCTGCTACAGTAACTTTTATAAATTGTGGCTCAGATAAGGAATCATCCCATTCTGTATTTATTTCCATGTTTTCCTCTAAACCTGCATCCAGCAGCTAAGAACACTAACTTAACTCAAGGCCCAAGCATTATTCTCAATGAAGCAGGCAAAAGTGCATACTTACTTGCACTTTTTTTTATACATCTATGCCTTCTCACTCAAGATCACAAATGGGGGATACAAATGGTTTATGAAAGATACAGGAACATATTATGATCCTAACATTTAATGAATTTCACTAATACTGATGATATTCTTTAATTGTTTAATTTTTATATATGTATATTTGTTGTATTTTGAACAAAATCCCATGGTACAAGTCTTACCTTATTTGAAACTGAAGTTTATCGCTGACTCTATTGGGTATTCAGTGATATAACACAGTTTCTTAAATGCTAGCTACTACATTTCTGTCAACCATATGACATACAAAGTTTACGTTTATTTCAACAAAAATTAAGCCTAAAGAAGATGATTTGATGAGTGACCAAAATCAAGATTCTTTTAAATTTCAGGATTAGCAAGGGGGATTCAATGTTTCATCCGCACTGACAAGAAAATAAAAATGTAAAAATTGGTAGACCTGCCACTGGAATAGGAACAACATTTATGTTTAAAATCTGGCATTAATTTTACATCAAGCACTGGTTCAAATCTAGAGATCCACTATTAAAATGCATAGGTGGCACTCTCCAGTTCCAGTTTCGTACTTTGCATAGGGTTAGATTTGTAAAGAAAAAGAATTACCGATGTTTTCCTCACTGGTTGTCCTGGCTATTTAAAAAAGACCTTGTATATCTTAGGTATTGTTAAAAGAACTTTGATTTCCCTTTATTTTGGTGTATGATTGATGGGTGCAATTTGGGTTATAGAGTATACAGCTTGGTCTTACCGAAGATGTGCACCTCTAAAAAAACTGCTAGCTCCGCTTGGTTATTTTCACTTCCTGGACTTCAAAGGTAAATTTAAAAAAAAAGAGCTGATAACTTTTTTTACTTTTTATATATTTTGTAATTCATTCATTGTATTTTCAGAGGCTGGTATTGCCTACTCTGACAAAATTCGTTTCCCTATTTTAATAACTGCTGTAAACAGTGTACTTTTTACTAATTCAGTCTGATTTTTCAAGCACTTTGGAGCGGCCTTTTCTGTCTGCTGTGTGCCTAGATCATGTCCAATTTCCACAAGTACAATATGTAAAGAAATTTCAGCCACAGTAAATGAAAGTAGCATAGAGGTATGCCAACATTCTCTCCATTGTGTATGTTGCAAATGCAAATAACTTCATCTTACATCTGTCACTCTCTCAGAAGCATGTATTATTTGTAGAGCACCCCCAAAGGAGTACATTCAGAAAATGGTAACACATTATTACAGAAAGGACAAGGCCAAACTTAATGGGCATTTGTCCCAAAAGAGGCCAGTTTGTGAACCCTAAAATTTAATATAAGGAAAAGAACATTTTTCAGTATATTTTACATAATATAGTTCAAAAAGTTTGAAATATGCCATTTTGTTACATTTTTCAGTATATTTTACATAATATAGTTTAAAATGTTTGAAATATGCCATTTTGTTACATTTTTGTTCTTGTAGAAGAGTATCATATTTACCACCTCTGCAATTTTTGCACTGAAGAATAATAAAACGTTTAATTTAAAGATAAATTACGGAGGTACTTCACTGTGATATATACAAACAGGTTACTTTTAAATTAATAAAAGAATGCACTTGGAAACTTATAATAATTTGACTATTCCACACCATACCATGTTGATTTGACAATATGCCAGAGGTATCAAGTTTGAATCCTGTTGGAAGTCTTGTTTTCTTTATTTATTTTGAACTTCTCAAACTAAATTTGTGGGCTTTTTTTTAGAAATAGAAATCATTTTTTTTTATCTTCTTTTTTCTTTTATCAGAACAAATTTAACCAAATAAAATTCCAATTTGGTATCATTGTCATTTTGTCTTATTGTCTGAAAATGCAATATGTATGCAGTCATAATTGGAGATGATTTCTAACTTGTCTAAACAGGGCTATAAATATACCATTCATATCATGTATTGGGATAGCTCATGTGACATGTCATGTGAAGACCCGTATAGAGGACAAATTGTCATCAAACTCAGCCTCCTTCTTTTAATGTTGATTCACCAGCTACATGAAAAGAAGCACATGCATTTTTGCCACCATAAAAGCCTTTGTCATGAAGGCAACATAATAACTTTCTGTACGTAACTGCCATTATGTAATATCAGAAGCACGTAAGCATGAATAGGATGAGGTGAGGTCTTTTGAGTTCATTTGCATGAAGCTTGAAAAAAATAGATGTTTAATTTATAGGATTATTTTGCAGTCTACATTTAAGTGCAGACTGTAGATATCAGCCGTTTTATTTATTTATTTGGTTTATGTAATAAATAGGTTATCAAATTTGTACTAAAAGATATTAGCTTTCATACATTGTCTTAGTGAACTGACGGCAAAGCTTATTGTCCACCCAGAAAACAATGTCTTTATAAATATTTGTATGTCCCTCCACAGATGTGGAAGGGGCATATGGTGTTACCATTGTCCATCTATTCGTCCATGTGTATGTGTCCATCAATATATCGTACTGACTCATTAAGTTATGCATTCAGGTGTTGAGTGACTAGAGCTGAAACGAATAGCTGAACATTAGAATCAGGATATCTTTTGCGAATATTCGAATAAAAAATTGGTATTTGATTATTCATTTGTTTACCTAGCGAGTAGCAGCACCTAAAACCAGACTCAGCAGTCAACTGTGCTGACCACAGTCAATCCTTTTCTGTCAGTAAAAAAGGGAGAACTATCAATAACACCCACTCCATTTCTCCCAATCAACACAAGGTGACTAACTCATGTGCTTCAAAATCTGTACAATTTAAAAACTTTACTGATCATTTAATGGCCACTTTCTCCATTGCTTCGTGTCCTGTCTACTTGGATCCAGTTTTGAGGGTATATACTTCTGGTATGTCATGCAGTGAATAGGCTACTTTCAATTCTAATGGATGGTTATTGTTTACCCAGGATTGGAATAGATTAGTATCAACCCTTACAACCAATCAGAATTAAAAGTGGCCTATTCACTGCATGATATAAAAAAAACATGGTATAGAACAGTCGTATCAAAGTCAATGAATCCTTTCAGCAACGTAACTTAATTGCAAATGTGAGCACTATTGGATTAAATACTTCCAATCCTGTAATACAGTCTAAATTGGATTTTTACATGTTAGAATTAAGAAATAATTGAATCAATGACTGTGTGCATGAATTGTCTTAAATTTTTCACACTCTGGTCAGGTTACATTGAGAGTCGATTTGTTTGGTTTTTATTGTGAACAAAATTACTTCCTATAGAATATATGTTTTGATAGTCCCCACATTTTACTGCTCAAATAATGGAGTATAATGAATATTTGGATCACACTGAGCTTGAAGATAAACATGGAAATGTCACATACATTCATATGTTTATGAGTCTGAATTCAAAAGAAAATTTACTCAAGACCACTAAAATGTAATTTAATTAGATTCAGATCACTGAGTTGACTGTGTTTTCAAAGCAGCAAAGAGGGCATTGTCAATAAGTACCAAGGTCAACCAAAAAAAGAATGAGAAAAAGATAGTTTCATTGCTTTATTAACCTCACATAATAATAATAAGAACAATAATAATAATTAATAATTAATATTTTATTTACATTGGTTGACTCATTTAGTCAATGACTATTTTCTCTAAGATGAAAGTATAACAATGTATATCATACAAAAGATAATAGTAATTACTATTTAGTTTAACATGTCTGTAGTATTATAAATACCAAATTCTATTATTATCAATTAGTAACACATACATACTCATCATACCCCTTCCTAAATATTAGGATATTTTCTGTAGATTTTACATGCAGTGGAAGCTTGTTCCACAGAAGTGTACCAGAGTATTGGAAGCTTTTCTTAAATTCCTCTGTTTTTGGTTTTGGTTGATAAAGGTTTCCAGGTGATGTTGATCTCAACTCGTTACTGGTAAAGTGTTGAATAAGGCCTGAATAAATTGTGTTTTGGAGATACTGACCAGTTCCCACCATGCAGATTCTTTTGCCCTAAAGTTAAATGTAATTTATCATCAAATAAGTATTTACACTTTCATTTTGTATCACTGACAACCATGGACTCATTTACATACCAGTTCATTCTTCAGATATTCGCATCTTCATTTAGATTCACATCTGTTATATTTTCCTTTTAAAAATTACAAATATTGTAAAATAAGACTTAATATATTGTTTCAGTATTTTTTTTTTCATACTTAAAGGAAAACAAACTTCTATTTTAATATATGCTTAAATGATTATACTAAGTGAAGGTAAATATTTTAAAAAAATTTATTCAGATCCACTGAGCAGTTTTAAAGATATGACCAATTAGTTTCAGATATTCACGTCAATAGTCTGGTCAACGAAAGTTGCCATGATACATTGGTCTACTAATTCAGTCCTGCCATAAAGTTAATTTTGGAACTGTTAAAGAAATCACACAGAACAGCGATGAATTCAAATTATGGAGATACACGCAACTAGTTTATATGGTTCTCAGTTTTATGCAGCCTACTCCAAAAACCTACCACTTTTCACTATGGCAATATAACTATAAATGATTTGTACTTTTCATAAGAAATCAAAATATATCCAAATTAAATCTAAACTAACAATTATCAAAACTTTTCGTCACTTTTAAATGGCTGTCATCTTATTGCATAACCAGAATGGACTAAACAAACATAACAAGTATCGAGAATTACTGCTTTTACAGGTGAAGAGCTTATAAATATGGTGACATCCTGTGCATTGGAAAAGTCATTGATTGTGGAAAAGAAATCGAGAAATTATCCCTTAAAAAACTGCAAAAAAGCACAATTTTAATAAATACTGAATTTTCTACAGATTTTACATTTAATAAAATCGGTTTGACACAATCAGTTTGTTTTCCATGAAGGAAGTTTCTCAAATACATTCAGCTTTTAGTCATGAATTTTTCATTCTCTTGTTAGTTTAAAATGATTGAATAATGCAATTAGAGCTTTACTTTCATGTAGCTTATTCACAGCAGTATTTTTTTTTCATTACACACTTATTACAAGGGAACATAAATGTCATGTAAGTGATAATTGCTAATATTGTGCAAACTCATGTTATTATAGTCTGTAATAACACAGATATTTGTTTTGAGAATTTTCTGTTTAAGATACCTTATATACTTGTTTATGAGTTGAGTCCAACTGCAAACTGCACAGATCCAGATCTGCTGTCACATACTGCTCTGGCAGATCTGGGTCTATGTGGTTTGTTAGGAGTAATCAGTAGAGCAAATAAGATAGTCCCTGATTTGCCAGTGCATTATGCAATGGCAGATCAGGGTCTATGTTTCTTGCAGTTGGACTCAACTTATAAGCGAGTATATATGATATTGCTTGATTGAATTGAAGTGAATACTCTGAATTCACTATTTTTGTTGGGTACCAATTTTTGAGGATTTCATGGTTGCTTCAGAATACAGATTTAAGGCCAGATTGTGAAGTTTTAGCTACCAAAGAGATTTGTTTATGAGTTTTTCTATCTGAAGATGAGGTTTTGCATGATGGAAATAATAAATAAAAAGTGGGTGTCACTGAACTAATCTTTTCAGGGAAGTTCACAAAAACATGAAGTCTTAGTGACAAATTTTATTGTTGAAAATAGAAATTCGAACCAATTGTAAGTAAAATGAAAAAAATTACACAACTTCTTGCAAAGGGAATTTTATAATATTTTACTGATCTGTTGAGTAAAGCTTTCTGGTTCCAAAATTAGAACAACGCAGACTTTACTCACCTCAGTTGTTGAAATATCTAATCTGATAATACACTGGATGGAGTAAATCCTTGTTAAAAATAGAATTTAACCCATTAATAGAAAAATTAAAAATTAAAAATTATTTCTACCAAAGAGAATTTTAAAATATTTTGCAATATATAAAGTGTATTGTTTCCAAAAAGGTTAATGTTATTCTCTAGATAAAAGAACTTTAATTATGTTACTAACATAAAAGAAGAAAAGGATCATTTTATAGAAGTACTGACAATATTTAAAAAAATCATCATCAAATATATTATTTTAAGATTCTCCATTTCTTAAATTAGAAGGATATTTCTCTTTGCATTTGTTTGAATATAAACTAATAGCTGTTCTTATAGTTCAAAACACTCGCCATCTACAACGATGCTGTAAGTTGGTCTATTGCATACATTTGATTCTACCGGTGGTAGGCCAAAAATACAGTTTTAAAGGCCGTCTACCGCACATACCATTTAGTAGTTAAACTCTACCCCTTTTGAAAATTAAAGAATTAAAAAAAAACAAAAAATTTAAAAAAAAAACAACACAGTATTTTTACACATTCTATCAACACATTAGAGAAACCAGCCAGAACCAGTCTACTGGGGACCGGAAATGTTCCACCAGTAATACGACTGGTGTGATGATGCATGGCATGGCAATATGATTAGAATTGTTAAAGAACAGCTGACACGTGTACACAGTAAGCTGCTAATTGATTACCTTATTGTTGGAATTTGGGGAGTTTAAGGCCAAATGAGGGATGTTTTTTGAGGTGTTATAACTAAGAAACGGATACATGTTGGTCCATGATGTCTTCTGAGCCTTTGATTAAAATCGACCGACCCTTGGCTGAGGGAAGATAAAACGAAGAGACCGACCATATAAAAATGATTTGGACGACACACTAAAGTAAGTATTTTGATTTTTGTCTTGTTTAATTGCTATTGTATTGTTCCAGATGTTTTAATAGGATAGCACTTTCATTTTTTATTCAATTCATGTCAAAATGCCAAAACGTGTGCTTTCTCCCAATGCTAAGAAACCACCAGCTAAAAAATATTACAAGTTCAACAATGCTTGGATATAAGAGTTTAAGTGTGTGCAGGCGAGTTGCATAGATCCTGAGTTTGCACTGTGTGTTTCGAAGGTATGCATCTTTTGAATTTCATAAACTATTTGAAGTTTTCATGCACATAAATTCAGTTCAAGCCCTAGATGAAATATATCACTTACAACTATTACAAGATAATTAATTTTAAAGTTTGGATAAATTATTCATAAAAGCATAAATACATCATGTATTTTTTTTTCTCATTTTTATTTAAAGTCTAAACCAATCTTTATTTGTTGTATTTACAGTGGTGAAACTTGCCAGCAGATTTTTGGATCTGAGTCATGAAGAGAAAGAAGCCCTTGATGATGAGGCTCAGGAATACATCCCAAGTCCAAGCCAGGAATGTCCTCCTTGGGGTGAACATAGCTTGGAGGAGTATTGGAGGGTAGTCAGCAAGCTTACAAAATCAGCAACAGGAAAACTGAAGTTAGAACTTCTTTGCAGGCTGAACATGGTTGTCCTGTCATTACAACATTCTAATGCTGATTTGCAGGCTGAATGTGGTTGTCCTGTCATTACAACATTCTAATGCTGATTTGCAGGCTGAATGTGGTTGTCCTGTCATTACAACATTCTAATGCTGATTTGTAGGCTGAATGTGGTTGTCCTGTCATTACAACATTCTAATGCTGATTTGCAGGCTGAATGTGGTTGTCCTGTCATTACAACATTCTAATGCTGATTTGCAGGCTGAATGTGGTTGTCCTGTCATTACAACATTCTAATGCTGATTTGTAGGCTGAATGTGGTTGTCCTGTCATTACAACATTCTAATGCTGATTTGTAGGCTGAATGTGGTTGTCCTGTCATTACAACATTCTAATGCTGATTTGCAGGCTGAATGTGGTTGTCCTGTCATTACAACATTCTAATGCTGATTTGTAGGCTGAACGTGGTTGTCCTGTCATTACAACATTCTAATGCTGATTTGTAGGCTGAATGTGGTTGTCCTGTCATTACAACATTCTAATTCTGATACAGTGAGGACATTCTCCACTCTTCGCAAAATACAAAGTGATTCAAGGGGAAATCTGGACCAGAGAACTATTGAGAGCCTGTTAAGTGTGAAGCTTAATAATCACAATGAATGTCATTAGTGGTCACTAGACAGTGATCTTGTGAATGAAACTAAAAATGCTATTGGATTTTATAAAAGAAAAATCTTTGCAGTGAACTGTCAGATAAAAAACTTTTCCGTTTTCATTATTTGACTGTATACTGACTCATATTAATTAATTATTATTTTTGTAATATTTTCCATCAAAATCAGAATCTGATTCATGTTCAAACTTGCTGTTTTAATATAGTATGTAGAGAATACATATTATGGCAAAAAAAACTCGTTTTGTTTTCCATCCCCTTAAAACGTAAAATTTATGCCGATAAAAAATCTACTGGTTTAGAGTCAAATCTGCTGATCAAAATTTGTAAATCTACTGGTTTTAAATCCTGGTTCTGTCACATGTATGCTATTGTTGTTGTTAATTTTATAGGATTTTGTAAGCTGTGGTTAAAGTTGAATTTTATTTAATACTTGTATGTACAGGGATTAAGTAAGGCTCAAATATATACATTTCTTTTTTAATTCGTTGATCTGTCCCAATTTTTCAACAAAGTTTTTGTCCAGCAATGTAAAGTAGATTGATATGGGGAAGTATGCACAATCAGCTGTACCCTCCATCCTTAAGGACCCAACAAACAACGTTCACTTCTCATTTTAAGTATGTCCATGAATTGAAGTACCAGTACTGACAAATATATCATTTCTTTCAACACCATAAAATTGAATGTCCTCAAAACTAACTGAATTTGCAGTATTCATTTATTATTATCATGAAATGAGCATTTTTCTTTCTTCTAAACAGAAACAAAAAGAAAGTCTCAATCAGTGTCAAATGCCATGCTGGATGATATTAGAGATCGCTGTCCAAATATTGAAGAGCTACATTTGTACTATGTTAACATAAGTAGTGTTGATGCTAGGAAGCTACCGTCAACTCTTCACACATTGAAGCTTGACCGCTGTTCATGGCAGCCGCGCTGGATAAAGTCAGGAAACCCATCTCTTCCTAACTTGAGGTCTTTATCTGTCAGTCACTGTGTGCGGGTGGACAGTTTTGATGTTGAAGAATTCTGCCAATACAGCAGTTTGGAGGAGTTAAATTTATGTGGATGTTATAGGGTCAAGGATAGTGGTCTTAAGAAAGTTGCAGAAAATCTACCTCATCTTACTCATCTAGATATTGCAGTGACAGATATCTCTGACCTTTCTTTACATCATGTTAGTAGGAATATGAAAGAATTGCAGCATCTTTGCCTGAGACGCTGCTCTGAGATTACAAATGGTGCATTGGAGATGCTAGTGTCCAGTCTGAAAAAACTCCGCTATCTTGACATTTCAGAGTGCAGTTCTGTAGACAATGATGGCCTGAGAGCACTAAGTAAGCTGAAATCTTTGAGTACTCTTATATGTGGACCAAATATTCCAGGTACTGTATTGGAGGAGCTGCAAAATGAACTCCCTTTAAGTAATATAACTTGTGTCACAGGGCAAAAGGCAGCTGTTAGTTGATGGAGTAGCAAATAATATATAAAATCAGATAGAACTTTAAAGGAGTACCTCAGAAAATTTGCACAAATATTGGCCATGATATCATTGTATTTGTGATATAATTTTTATTAAACATAGATTATATAGAGGATATTTTCTTTTCCTATGTTAATACCAGATATATTTCATCGTGTGGTACAAAAATGTGATATTTTAAAGAGTGGCAAAACCACAAGATGAAATATATCTGGTATTGACTTAGGAAAAGAAAATTGTCTTTTTATTAAACTTTTACTAAACTTGCTTCTGAATAAAAGCTTTGAAGATTATAATCACTCGTCCCACACCACCCCAACCCATCTTTTTGTAAGTTTACCTCAGATTCAATCACATTTATTGGCTGATGAGAAAAATATCAGCGATTTGAGAGAACTGTTGATTTGGGGTGAACTAATCTGTTGCAATAAATAACATTTTTGATATTTTGTAAACTGTTTTACTCTATCTGACCACAAAAGCAAGTCCAATTGCGCGATGCAACACACTGGATTTTTCACATTGTTGTCAAGCTACAGTAAAAGGGACATAACTTTATAAAGAAGCAAATTGTGATGTGTCAAGCATCTTCAGCAAATGATAATTTCCATGCTGAGAAGTAACACACATTCCATTTATTGTTCAAGCTTATTGTTCACTTCTGTTGGCACACACAATCAAGGCACAATGGCATAATGGGAAATTTTTGTATTTTCACATGTTAGGATATATTTTTCACATGTGAAAATATAGGAATTAACAAAATCTGAAAAATATTTCACCAATAATTTTCTGTATTTCACCCTTAAGTATATAATAAAGTGTTTTCTTGGTCAAATTTGTATTGGCTTGGAGGGATTTCATCCTCACAGCCAATGTCATGCTGTCCTCTGTTATTAAGAATAGTTTGTGCTTCTAATAATAAGTAAATTTATATATTTATATTTTTTTTGCCTTTTGATCTTTAAAGGCCAGTCAAGATATGTTAAGGGATATAAATCAAATTCTAATTCTGAGAGGAAATGATTAGTGGTAACCTCCCTTGATATAGTTTGACAGATTCTATATAGCACTTAAAACAATACAGAATCATTTCAATAGAAAATGCTCATCAAAGGTAATGATTACATATTTTTCTCAAAATATTTTATGAACTTTTTTTTATAGCTTCGCTTTTTTGAGGTGAAGAGAGGAAGACTGGAAACGTTTATAATTAAGATTACATGTATTATGATCCTAAAAAAGAAACATGATTATCAATATCTTGCAAGTTGAGTTCATCTCTTTAATCTTGTTTAATGTAGTATTACATGAACCACCCAATCCATTAGTATTCTCAGTACTTTGATATTACTCATTATGTTACAACCATATATTTGTGACATTCTGGTGTTCTATTCAGGGCCGTCGCTAGTTTGAGATGGATGAAATGGTGCCTGGGGCGAGCGTCACCTTTGGTGCCCCCCAGTAGAAAAAAGTACTGCAAACTCTGCGAAACAGCACCCCCTCAGGCTTAGAGCCCCAGGCAGTCGTCTGTATAGACCGCCCCTTACGACAGCCCTGGTTCTATTATATATTATACATTTATTGCCATTGTTAGGGGGAGATATGAAGATTTGCTCACCCAAGGCAAGTCACCCTCATGGAACATGATTTGTTGTGGGTGAACAAATCTTCATATCTCCCCCAAAACAAGGGCAATAAATTGTTTATCATACTGAATTGAACAAGACAGAGAAACCCGATCACATGAGAAAGACATGATCATGCAAGGCACGATCGCATGAAGAAGACATGATTGCTTGAGGGTGATATGATGTTTTGTTCCCTAACACGTGGCCATTTTGTGTGCCAATCATTGACACTGTTACTTTTATGAGGCAATATAAAATTTTTTATTTAAATTAAACTTATTTTTTTGAGAGAAACAGAGTATGATATATTGTGTATATGTGTTTTATTAGCAGTTTAAAGTTTGCTTAGATTTGTTTTTACCAGTAAGTATTTTTTGAAACATTTTTTATACAAATTGATAGATTTTTAAAATTATTTATCCTAGCATACTTGTAAGGTTGAAAGAACTAATAGTCAGTTTTAGAGCTGATGATATTTTTGAGGAAATTATCATGTCATATGATGATGAAAGATTGTTAATGAAATCATTGATTGTCATACAGTTATTGAACATAATGGAACTACGTTAAATCACATGACTCAAAAATGGCTGTGGCTTTAGTTAAAACACCATGTTGTTGATCTTGTTTGTGGGAACATGTCCATGATGTTAAAAACATGGTTACATGACTGAATGGCTGTATTACCTATGAATATATTAATGAACCATACAACATTTCAGGTTCCCCCACCCCCATTGGAAAGGTTCAATATATTATGGTTAAATACAGGTATATAACATATAAAATTCTGTATACATCTTTAATATAGATTCAGTTTAAATATGAATGAATAAAATCAGGTTCATCTGTGTAATATTTTAATACCATTTCATCAAAGGGATACATTTTAATTACTTTTCAATTTAAAAATTCCAAATGAAATCTTGTGCCATTTTTCCATAATCTATCAAATATATCTTTTTATTTTGAAAGTTTATACTATTTCTCATTTTGTTAGTTTTACATCAAGATGAAAGGACTTTTTGCAGCCTCATATAGTATGTTTCATTTTTGTAGCCTCATATAGTATGTTTCATTTTTGCAGCCTCATATAGTATGTTTCATTTTTGTAGCCTCATATAGTATGTTTCATTTTTGTAGCCTCATATAGTATGTTTCATTTTTGTAGCCTCATATAGTATGTTTCATTTTTGTATAATAGTTGTTTTTGGATACCCCTTTCCATCTCGTGAATAAACCTGATTACATGAAACTGACAGTTGAGAATAGTTTTTTTAATAACAAATTTACTACATAGATGGTCTTTGGTTTGTCTCATTTATTTGATTTCCATCTAGACAACTATAATAAACCCCTCGCTATAATGCAGTTTAGGGGAACCATACAAGTGAACTGTGTTATAAACGGGGTTACCTTATACTGAGGTAGATTCAATATAAAAACTATATACCGTATATACTCGCGTATAAATACCAACTGCAAACTGTATAGACCCAGATCTGCCATTGCATAATGCAGTTTGTAAGGACTAATGAGTAGAACAAACAACAAAGACCCTGATCTGCCAGCGCATTATGTGACAGCATATCAGGGTCTGTGTTGTTTGCATTTGGACCCGGATTATACGCGAGTATAGAAGGTAATCCCAAAAATGGAATCCATGACCATACCATTTTATATGAGGAACTGTACTATAGTAATGTACCTTATGGTGAGGGACCACTGCACAGTGTCTTAAATTGAAGGGGAGATACGGTAACTGAATCGGTAGAGTATCAGACTTATAATCCAAGGGCTGCAGGTTATATACCATATATACTCGCGTATTAACTGATACCAACTGCAAACTGCATAGACCCAGATCTGCCGTCGCATAATTTGCAAGTAGATCCGGGTCTATGCAGTTTGCAAGGACTTATCAGTAGAACAAACAAGATAGTCCCTGATCTGCCGGCACATTATGTGATGGCAGATCAGGATCTATGTTGTTTGTATTTGGACCCGGATTACGCGAGTATATATGGTACCTGCCCAGGCCAGTCTGGATTGAGCATTGTCTGAGCATTATATAGCCAATATTGTGTTAAAAGTGCCATTGAAACCAACATAAACAGAATAAAAACAAAAACTTAAATGGAAAATATATTAAAGTTAGACCTGGGTTAATTACTTTTGTAAAGTTTGATTACAGTTACAGTTACCTTTGAGCACAGTAATTGATTCAATTACTTTTATTGTTTAAAAAAAAATTTAATCAATTTTTAATTACTTTTGATCAGATTTCTTTATAAGATTACACAAATATTTGCGTGAACCGCATTTCAAAAACCAATACATACTATGTATGTCATTTTACATTTTGACTTTGAGGTTTTCAGAGGGTTTAATTTACAAATCAGGTTCAAGTTTTTATGAAAAAGTAATCATACAGTAATCAGAAAGTAATCTTGATTAAAATGTACTTCAATTTACTTTTATTGATTAAATTACATTTACTAGTATTACAAAACATTTGATTACCAGCTACATTCAGTGATATATTATATATGATTACGACTACCAATTAATTTTACACCTGGTCTGCAGTCAGAGTTTTCCACCTTTACTAATGACAGGAATTTGTTTCAGATCAAAATGACTAGACTGTACCTTTAAGTCAAGTTACCTGTTGAAAGTGAGGCATTTTTACCTGCCAGCTGTCCAGGTCTATAAGAACTAAGGGTAGTTGTTGATGTTGTTATTGTTGAACTTGAGTTCAATTATTTTAATAAGTAGTGGGGGAAAAACACATTGCCTCAACATGTGAATTTGATGGCACAACTTTATTTGTGTTCACTGACCAATCAGTTACTACCCCTGACTGAAAACAACCTACTGCATTGGAAAAGGAAAAGGAAAGTGCTAATATGTGTGTGTCTATAACACACACACACACACACACACACACACACACACACACACACACACACACACACACACACACAAACACACACATATATTCATTTCTCCCGTAACTTTGCTGGACGTAGGGGCGCCACTGATGAGTTTGCGACAATCTCTCTCCATTTTGCCCTGTTCTCCACTGCTCTTTGGAACTTTGCAAAGTCCATGCCTGTCCACTCTTTGATATTGTCTTCCCATCTCTTCTTCTGTCTGCCTCGTGTTCTCTTTCCTCTCACTGTGCCCTGTAGTATTGTCTTTGACAGGTCAGTTGAGCGTGAGACGTAACCATACAATCTTAGTTTGCGTTTCTTTACAGTCGTGAGCAGATCTTCATAAGGTCCAATTGCACCTTGGATTTTAGTGCGCACCTCCGCATTAGAGACGTGGTCTAAGTATGAGTATATATATATATATATATATATATATATATATATATATATATATATATATATATATATATATATATATATATATATATATATATATATGTACGCATCCAGACTAATTATACTTGTTTAGCATTTTTTTGAACTATTTATCAGGTAGGAGGATAAGGTAAACATGGCATCTACTTCAGTACTCATTGAATAAGGTGGTCTAAATTTGTTGTTGAGCTGGCTTTACAAATAACTTTATTTTATAGTGCATATCCGAAAGAATACGCGTCAGAGTAGTCTGACATCTGATAGAATATGCGTCAGTGTAGTCTGACATCTGATAGAATATGCGTCAGAGTAGTCTGACATCTGATAGAATATGCGTCATTGTAGTCTGACATCTGATAGAATATGCGTCAGAGTAGTCTGACATCTGATAGAATATGCGTCAGTGTAGTCTGACATCTGATGGAATATGCGTCAGTGTAGTCTGACATCTGATAGAATATGCGTCAGTGTAGTCTGACATCTGATAGAATATGCGTCAGAGTAATCTGACATATACTCGCTTATAGGTATGGTCCAACTGCAAAAACAGACCCTGGTCGTCCGTCGTATCCTGCGCCGGCATATCATGGTCTATGTTGTTTGTTTTACTGTTTACTCCTAACAAACTGCATAGACCCAGATCTACCTGCACATTATGCAATGTCAGATCTGGTTCTATGCAGTTGGACTTGACGTATAAGCAAGTACAGACGGTATATAACAACTAAACCTATGTATATTCTATCAAATATGACTCTACGAGAAATAACGACATCAAATCTTTACAGTTAACATTTTGTTTTAGATATAAGAAAAGAAAAGCAATGTACGAATAAAATCACATTCTTAGATTTTTTTTTACACTTGAAAAGTAAAAAGATGCCCATTTTCACATCGACGTAAATGGGCGAATGGCCGAACACGTCGTTAATCCAACGAACGAACGAATCTCAGA
This sequence comes from Margaritifera margaritifera, assembly GCA_029931535.1. Taxonomy (NCBI): domain Eukaryota; kingdom Metazoa; phylum Mollusca; class Bivalvia; order Unionida; family Margaritiferidae; genus Margaritifera; species Margaritifera margaritifera. Next base: position 84,379 of record JAQPZY010001621.1, on the reverse strand, counting down.
AACTATCCGATCTGACCAGTCTACCGCCATGGAATTGCTATTAGGCCAGCTTCGGGATTATTATAGCAACTCCTCCCCCCCCCCCTCCAACATTTCTTCAAAAATAAATCGCAGAAATAATCAAAAAGTTTCTTTAGAAGACCCTGATTCTAATAAAAGCCTTTTTGTTTTATATATTTTTACGTGCTGGAACATTCCAAAACTACATTGTAGTGTCTAGCCATTCCGATCACCAGCTCCAAAGTTTAAAATAGCTTGAGGACTGAAGCTCTCTTGTTTATTTGAACGAAACCAATAAACGCATAAGGAATAAAACAAAAATATCTGAACCAATAAGGAGAAGAAAATAGTTTTGAATCGTTTTTTTAAAAAATAAAATCACACAGAGAAGGCTCGATCCTGTCGGAAAAGCTGCAGTAGTGTTATGAATGATACATATTTGACAGCGACTTAAGAGAAAATAATTTGTTTTGTTTTGTATTGTGCATGGTTTTCCTTTCTTGTCTTTTCTCATCTCATAACTGAACATTTTCGAATACTGCACACTGTACTGATGACCTGATTTTTAAAAAAAATTATGCAATACTTAATATTCAGCAGAGAAATTGTCAAGATTTTATACAGGGTTCATACAGCTGTTGGTAAAACTAATTCCAGACTTTTTCCAGACTGGATTGCAATATTTTCCAGACCCCTCTGGCACATGTATTCGAAGTCTGTATCACTATAAATGAGCATGTGGTATCCGCATAATATAAAACAGCATCCACCAATCACAAGTGGGTGATGGGTCACATGTCTTGCCAACTATACTGAACCAGCATGGATATCACTAGACCAAACGGCGCCCCATGCGACGAGCGTCTTTAGCAAAATAAAACACAGCAACCCAAAATTTCATACTTTATCCAGACCTTTAGAGCAAAATCTTTTATTTTCCATACTTTTTCCAGGTCTGGAAAAAGCACTTTTTTTTCCTGTACTTGTTCCAGACTTTGTACGAACCCTATTATAGGCAAATTATCTACTATTACTTCTTTCCGCTTATAGAACTGTTCGAAGACATGCTGTACCTTTTAAACAGGACACTCAGACATGCTGTACCTTTTAAACAGGACACTCAGACATGATATAGCTTTTAAACAGGACACTCAGTTCACCAAATTTAAATGCTAACGTACGATATTTCCAATTTTATCCACGATCCTAGTTGTTCCGCAAGAATAACTCTTTCGTCTGACAGTTTTGTCGTCGATCGAGATGACGGTCAGCTACTACTCGAGAGATCAGCCATTATCCATCATTTCTTCCTAGCATATTCAATATATTAGCTTCACGCACACTTTTCTCTACTGTAATTTCTTTTTATCTAATTCATAATTACGTGCACTTAATTGGCAATGCTTTAATGCCTTTACACCACAGACTTACGGTACCAGATCGTCCTTTTTTTCTGAGGTAGACAACGTCGTGGACTAGCAGGAATCCTCACATCAAATTCACCATAGGACCTTCCATATTTGATCGACTGTAATGCAACATCGAAGCAGAATCTTAATCCTTATACTAAACTCTCTATTGAATCTTCTATACAAAAACTGCCTTTACCATAAGACAAAGTCGTAAATTCTGTGGATTGGGTAAAGAGCGAACTATCCTCAATAGAACCCGTGTAACTAAGTCTTCTTGTATACTCTGTATAGCAGGTCAGAGTTATCTGTGAGGTCTTTGTAGAGTGGTTATGCTCCTCTAAATGATCACTACTACTCTCAAAAGCTTCATTTCTTTGTGCCGTCATATCTTTTTCACGTGCGAATCGTGCATTTATCACATAATTTTCATGACCCTTTACAGTGGCTACAGTTATTTTTGCTGTTATACTGAAGTTTTTCGATTTGAAATATTGCTTAATTTTGTCTCCATGAATAAGAATAGGAATTCCAAGTTCTATGAGAAAAGCTAGAACCACCATGCCGAATGACCATTTCAGTTCTCCATGTGGTAGTTTATTGGCTTCTGTGCCATAAAGCAACAGAACAATAAAATGGCAGCCGGCTGCAATAGAAAAACATTTCCTTTAGCCTTCATGAAAATTAGCATTGTTTCCGAATTAGACGTAATAAATTCCCAATAGAAACTAACACGGCACTAAATGGGGCCATCATATTATTTTGTTAAAAGGGAGAACATAAATATAAAAGGAGAAAAATATACAAGAGAGCATCAGAATCCGTAACAAATGGCTATATCTGCTTACAGATCATTCTCTCTGAACTGTTAGTAATAAGATTAGCGATTCTCTATTACTTGCCAAAAGTTTTTGTTTGTTTTTTTTTAAATCAGAAGTCAGCAAATGCGTTGCAAGAAACAAATTATTTTCTGCTTAAACTGGTCCAAACGATGGATGTTTTGTTTAAACTGGTCCAAGCGATGTTTTGATGCATTAGCCTGGCGTATCAAAGCGCTGAATACGAGACCATCGACACATGACGATTAAAACAAATACGAAAAGAATATATTATTGCATCACACTACTTGGAAATAATTCATCTGACCTGTTTCGACTTTTCAAATGAATACCAATATCAATCTAATTTATTTGGAAAGTATTTCCATGAATACGTTAGGAAAGAGATTTGAAAGACTTTTGATACAAAGAAACATTATCAAGTGTCTTTATCTCGGACTTAGACATCCCAATTATTTCTCCATGCCCGTAATATTGTAACTATTGCTTTAAGATTCACAGTCAAAACATATGAAATCTGTACCTTTTCTCAGAGGAAAGCCATATTGTGGAACAGTCAAGATACTTTAAGAATGATATTTAGTGTCAGTGTTCTGAATCTATAACTCAAATTTGATGGACACAGTCATGAAAAATCGGGCTTGATCTAGCCTTATTAACTGCAAAGTAGGTCACAATGTCCACTGTTTAGGAATTGCCTACCTGTTCCATACGAGGTCAAGACAATAGTAAAGCTAAAATGGCGCGTGTACTTGTTGAGGTCCTGTAGACAGGCGTACGCTATGATGGCAAATTCCAGCACCACAAGTGTTATCATGGGCAGTGTCATAACAATCCGGGCTCCAATGTGCCAGTCATTGCCTGTGTAGAAAAAAACGAAGGAAAATTAACATTAGTTCAATATTCAGGAAAATCAAGCACGCATATTTCATCCGAAAGCACTGGGATGCTTTATGAAGATGCACAAATAAATATATATTGTACACAATTGTTACGTAAAATCGGTAATAATGATCTATTAATTCCTTAACCTTAAATCATTTATGATCTTCAAACTTTGGGCACTGGTCATACAAAATACATTACTGAAAAACGATATTACACATGACTGACATCACACACATACACACACGCTTTAGTATACTACCTTGGGTAATGGTATTCACTATCTTTTGTATTAACTCAAAAACATTATAATGAAATCGTGACAATTTATGATATAAGGTTAGCATACAAAGATTTGAAATAGCGCTATTTGAAAGAGCTACACAAATTATTAAATGCACATAATAATGAAATTCTGCTTATAAGATAAACGGCCGATGTGATAAGATATAAATGAAGATAAACATCACAAATCTCTCTGGAGTGAAAGTTCACTGACTTTATAACTCGCAAAGGCAGTTTAGAATAATTACAGCCCACTGCATGAAAGCGGCATAAAAATGCATACATGTATATGTATATGTATACCGTATATACTCGCGTATATAATCCGCCCCAAACAACTTAGACCCTGGTCTGCAGTCTCATAATAAGCCGGCAGATCAGGGTCTATGTTGTTTGCTCTACTAATTAGTCCTTACAAACTGCATAGACCCAGATCTACCGGCGCTTTATGCGACGGCAGATCTGGATCTATGCAGTTTGCAGTTGGTATTAGATTATACGCGAGTATAAACGGTTCATGTAGCTCAATCGTGTTGGTTATAGTAAAAATGTGGACTCAAAGATGAATCGAAAAAAGGTGGGAAAACTACAACACCCCGCATTGAGACGCATGGCACAAACAAGTATTCGTGCATTCTACTATTGATTCAGATTGAGGGTAGCATTGGCTGAGTTTGTTGTGCGTGAAGTGTATAAACTCTCGACGACGGTCGCTGTCGATTTGGTGACTCTATCGCGTCTCAGTGGCAATAGACTTCTCGTAAAATGAACTTACTATGGATGTTTGTATATTGACTGTTGGGGATGATTTATCGCTACGTTTGGAAATAAGCTGACTGCTTAAGGTTTATGTGCCCTTCTTGATTATTACACCTTGTATTTTGGCCATGTGCCTTCCAATAAGCACAGCAGAAACTATAAATTGTAACTAATTTCAACTGATAGGAGTACCAATATTACAGTATTGTAATTACAAATAGGTAAAAATCATCAATTAACTGCCACTTAAACAAGCAATTTTTTTTTATAGTTTCTAAAGCATCACCAGAAATGACAAAAGTCGAAAACATTTCCCAAATTGTTTTGAAAAAACCCCTATAAATGTACATGTGAGCACGTGCACAGGTGTCTTCACACCATAATGTTCATCTGTTCAAACCAAAAGGGTCACTGGTGTAACAGATGAGTAACCTCAACTTTACAACTACACACTGAGGGCTCAGTGTTGTACATTGCATTGAGTGTGTGGGCTCGCGGAATTTTTTGTCATTTCTCTACGAATATTGACCCAGTGCGCCCGCATGGGTGCGCTTTATCGTTAAAAAAACAAAAACAAAAAAAAAAAAAAAAAAAAAAACGCCTACAGCTTTTTATTAGTGGATGTCCATCCATGTCTATGTTTGTGCTGGCAATGGCCAAAGTCGTAAAAGGTGATAAAAACTATAAGATGGCAATGAATATATATTTTAAAACAATGTATCTGGCAATGAAAACATTTAAGGCCTATGGCAGTTGGCCTAGCTGCAATGTAAAGTTCCAACGGCCGTTAGTGTAATGTATTTTTGAGGTTAAAGTCACCCCTACGGCGAGGAAGATTTACTTTATTTTGAGGTTCAAATAATGACAAAAGAGACTCAATGTATGCAACCCTACATTCAGGAAAGTGTAACAGAGGTATTTATTATAATAAATGCAGGTAGATGAGTGTACACTAAACTTGTATGAGAGAAAGATCCGGAACGGAAAATTCCATGGTGCAGCTCATTTCAGGTTAACCTGATATTCATGCATGCTAATGTTTTCATGAGTTATTTGTGCGCATGATAAAACTGTAATTGCAATAATGTAAGTATCCATGAAAAATATGATAATACTGTGCTGACCACAACATTAAGGTGGCAAAACGGTTGTAGCAAATACGATTATCTCATTTTGATCGCACTATTAGTGCATTATATACTATTATTTTCCTTTGTCCCTCTAAAATGTTGCGTATCCCCCAGATCTGGAGGGTGGGGGACACAGTGTCCCACACCCTTGGAATATTATGTGCAACACTGAGGGTTAATTCAAAGCTGGATGAGACTCTTTAGGACTTTGTCAATTTTTGGTGAAGTTTCGAAAATTAAAAAAAGTTAAATAAATTGCTTATTATAGTGGCAGTTGAGTAACTATATATATATATATATATATATATATATATATATATATATATATATATATATATATATATATATATATATATATATATATCTATCTATTTGTAATTACAATACTGTAACCTAGGTATTCCTATCAGTTAGAATTAATTACAATGTATAGTTTCTGCTGTGCTCATGTGAAGTCATATGGCCAAAATACATGTTGTAATGACCAAGAAGGGCACTTAAACCTTAAAACGTGCAATTAGGACAAATGTGCAGATGCAGCTACCCCTTCCATTTTTGCTGATGGTTCTACGAGGGGTATTTGAAAAGTTCTGAATATTTTGTTGTAAGTTTTTTTGTTTCTTTTAACCTGTCAAAAAATTTAACGATTATCGATAGAAAAAATAACGTTCTGTAAAATTATTTTCAGCTGCACGTGCAGCTGCAGATATATTCGTGTGACGTAACGTAGGTAAATGGCAGTGACGTAAAAATGTCAGAGAATTATTGGTTACTGGATTTGTATGGGAAAATATGAACGAGTTTTTCTGAGCTATACTGCACGATATTAGGAGTGCAGTATACCTCAGAAAAAACGAGTTCATATTTTCCTATACAAATGTAGTAACCTTTTTATTATATACTCATTTTGATTTTCTACCTAAGGCAGCATAATAAAAAGAACACTACATGAAACAAAGTAATTGAATTTCTGCTAGATTCCAAAGTAAATACACAGCCATAGTTAAATAAATACACAGTAACAGTATTCATGCGCACATGGCACCGCCCATTAACCTTTGAACTAGGTAGCGTACTGCGCGCTCAGTCAATCGTTTCAAACAGAAATCTCATGTTGGTCTACTTAAAATTGAAATTTAGAGTCATATTGTGAATGACTGCGCCTTTGAACAACTTTCCCAGTCGGTCTGGAATGGAGGGATTTTGTTTTTCTGTCGATCCAACTAAATCTGCTCTTTTAGTTGTGGTGGACTGGTGTTATTATATAGCTGGGTCGATTCCGTGCGATGTACATGTAGCTGGAGGGACTGGTGTTGACAGCAAGCTTACACGCGTTTCTGTTCTGCCATTGATAGTTTGGAATCGTAAGATGGACAAAATATGAAGTTCTTTTCATTCAAATTCTTAAAAAGATGCAAGATTAAATATTTTTTGTTAGGGAATATCAAATTCATTCTGTTTTGGAGTGCAGTAAATTCGCCTTTGGAATGTGACTTCTCTTGCAAATGTAGTCTAGATTGCAGTGCAATTTCGCGCCGTGAATCAGAAAGTACATTTTGAAGAAATTCAAGATGCAGAAAGGCAAGTACATGTATTGCTATTCTTATTACCAGTTATAGATGACATATTTTTTATGTACTGTCACTTGCATGATCTTTGTTGGAGGGACCCCAGCTACATGACCTATATGACTTGTACTATAAATCCAAACATTTTCTAAAAAAAAAAACAGGGAAAATTGCAAAGCAGCAGGGGTGTGAGAGCGGAAAATATGGCTTCCTCGTTATCTTGGCTTATTGGCTCCAAGGAACTTGCTTTTATACCAAAACCCACCTTCTTTAGTTATAATTTTTTCGAATTTAGTGCTCGGACTGACTTGTAAAATGGGCTATCTCTGAGAGAGACGGAATATCCTTTGACCTTAAGATACCTTTCTATGCTATGTTTTATAGACTCTAGGGAGCACGGTTAATAGTCTGAACCATAAGCTAAATAAGTTTTTAAATGATCAGAATGATATTTTCAATACTGCATGTCTCACGTTTATTGTCATAAAAAAATTATAAAGACACCGCTGTACATTGCTAATATCACGTTCAGTCGCTTGCTTGGTTGAAAGTTTTTTTGTGTGACTCAATGAACTCATTCACATCGTCAGCTTTATCATCTCAACTTTCAAATGGTTCAAACAGATTCCTTAGTTCATCCACAGGCAAATCTAATAAAGCAAAAGCTCTGGTGTCTTCTACATGAGCGTACATTGTTTATTTACAATAAAAAGTAGTTCCTTTTAGACACACGTGTCATGCAGTATGAAGCCGTGCAGTATGGAGAAATACAGCACGATTCTGACAATGCAAAGTTAATAGAGAAAAAATTGAGTATTATTATATAACGGTATTTTTTAAATTATAGCGCAAGGCTTTCTGCAGACCAGATCAATAATAAGGCTTGGTTTTGCTTTTGGCGTTTTACAGTAGAGCAACACTTTGAAAGTTATATCCTGCTGACCCAAGTAAATTAAAATGTCTTGCCCATGGACACACTCCAGTAGCCAATTCAAGCTGATCCGTATGTGGGAATCGGACCCGAACCTTTCTGGTCACGAGTTGAACGTCTTAACCGCTGAGCCATCCATTGTAAAATAAGGAAAGTTTTCAATGCGAAACCAAAGGTGGAAAGACATGAATAGCAGCTTCAACCTATCGTTATTTAAGTTTACCTCAGAATATATGCTACAAATCTGAGTGTATAATCTACATTCTCTGTATAATTTATTAGCATCAGAAAAACTGTAAAAGAAGAAATACCCGATCGCGGGTTGTCTGGTGTGTAGACTGTGCAAAAAAGAAATAAATTTAGAAAAAAATACTTGCTTAATCCTGTGGTGAACGCTTTGTATTCAAATACAGCCGGGGAACAAGTTAACCCTACATCAGTTTTCCAGCATCCATGCCACAGTCCTAGATTCACGGTTATATTGTCTAAGGTGAACACGCACCAGTGGTCCGTGGCGAAGGCCAGGAGGTGCAGCATCAACGCCAGTGTGAGGAGAGCAAAAGTCATCAGTGTGAACGTCGTCTGCTTCTTCAGATGGATCATCATAATTTCTATTGTAGGAAAATGATTGAGACGATGGCTGATTCGAGGTAAATATTGCTAATTATATACGATACAACAGATATATGATTTGCCCCTTACTCGTAAAAGTCCCTTGAATGGAAAGGATATGATGAAATAATTTAACAGCTGGGAACCGGCTGAACATATTTTATAAATTACGGAAGAAAGTACACAGATAACAGTATTAAAGAGTACAAATACTCTGAGTTGTTTAAAAATGACGAGTTTGTTAAATGTGCACACCGTATATCCGCAAAATGATAATTTCAGTCAACGTCCGTCTGCTACCTGCAACAGTTTAGTCCGCTTGATACTGTCAACAGTTCAGTCAACGTCCGTCTAATACGGTCAACATCAGTCGCGTCTTTTAAAGAAATCAGGAACAGGTGATGAGTACTTTGTTAATTTACCTTTATAAACAGCACACCAACACTCACCATGTTTGCAAAGTTTTTGAAAAACATCCAACTTTCGAAATCATATCTCTCTTTAATAAAACTTTAATAGAGCATTTCAATAAATGTATTTCAAATTGATTCCGCTGTTCAAATGTAACCTACTCATCGATCGTACTACAAAAAAGGGGCTAACTCATAAATAAATCAACAACTGTATGAAATAGCTTAGGTAGGGGCGGATCCGGTGGTGGGGTGCCTCCCCCCCCCCCAAAAAAAAAAAAAATGAACGCGAAACGACCGGAACGTTTCCTAGAGAAAGGTTTCTTACAGTTAGATGGTTAAAATTATGCCCTGGAAACGCTTAAAATGTAGGAGATACCTGGGCCCACATCAATGGTGCCGTCCCACAGACCACTTGCTTATAATTTTACGCCCCCCCCCCCCCCCACGATACTAAACGAAATTTCTGGATCCAGAACTGTTCAGTGTACATAGATATAAGAATTGCTTTCAGAGATCCTTTTATTTTCATTCTTTCAAGTCTTCACTACACGCACATAGGAATTTTTGTAGGGTGGTACATCTATCTATCTATCTACATACATACATACATACATACATACATACATACATACATACATACATACATACATACATACATATATGTGTGTGTGTATACGAAAAATGTTGTGCTATCAGATAAACAGTGATTTGCGTAGGTATAAGCTTCTCTTTTGTAGCATAAGCAGCGAGAATGTGACAGTTGTACAAAAGGATCAGTTTTGAAATGAATTTATTTTATTAAAATGCTCTATCAAATGCCCAAGTTTGATCACAGAAAGATACAATTTTCAGTGTTGGATGTTTGGCCAAAAACGTTGCCAACACAGTATGTGATGATGCGTTGTTTTCAGACAGTAAATCGAAAATACTGATGTTGACTGGATTAGAAGGATGTTGACTGAAATAATCTGCGTACTACGATGTGATATGACAGCTGGAAAAACAAAACTATAAAAAAAAAAAAAAAAAAAAAAAAAAAAACAAAACGGTGCATATAAAGATGAACGAGAAAAGACATGCATGATTGATATGCGAATTTGTTAATTACAAAGTCGAGTTAGTGGTGGGGTGCGAAATTACATCCTAAAACATCACCAGGACGTAAAATATTATGCACAGGTACAATTTGATAAAGAGACTACAATCTTTACAATGTCCTAGCAATGAAAATGAAAGACATTACGGAAGAAACGAAAAGAGATAACTTTCAAGAATATGAAATTAGTTCCTACTACATAATTGCACAATTTAAAAAAAAAAGAAAAACAGCTACAATGTAAAATACTACAATAGTCTTGGAGATTTGGAACAAAATAATTGCAACAAAGACAACGAAGGCAAGATGAATTTCAACATCGAAGGAAAGGACAGGAAAGACAAGAACGCCAGAGTCTGTACAAAACACAAAAGCAACAACTTCATCGGCAACGAATTAGGCAACACAAAACAAATATGACAAAATCCTGTTATCATCAAAGGAAAATGATCATTTAAGAATGGAATCAATGAATAAAAATTTTAATTTGGAAATTATCAGACTTTTATGTATTCTTTGACCAGATAGAACCACACACAAAGAAAATCATTGTCTGAAAACTCAGAAATATTGAACCGATACTCGCTCAAGTGGCAGACAGACAAAGATGACTGTCTTCACTATATTAGGGCATTCGGCAAAGACAAACAAAGAATATTTTTTACAGCTCATTCCAAAGCCATCATGAACAATTCGAAATTAATTTAATCATCGACAGTATGCTGGATGACATTCACACTTAATTTGACCAAACGATAACTGAAAGCACAAAATGGGTATTCGACAAAATCGGATACCTGAGTATGAATATGAACCACTTAAGAGAAGTTAATACGTCGATTTACTCGACTGTCTAAAAATAAGAAGTCTTGTATCAATCTAGATAATGATAGTAACAAGTGCTTGTTTTATGCCACTGAGTCTATTTTAAATCTTCCAAACAAAAAAATAAAAAAAATAAAAAAATAAAAAAAAGAGACACAAAGGGCATCAAAATACTTTGATACAGTCGCTGGTTTGATAGATGTCCTATAAAAATAAAATATATTAAAAAATATATAGACAAATTAGGTATATGCATTATTGTGTAAGAAGAGAGATATATATAAATATATATATATATATATATATATATATATATATATATATATATATATATATATATATATATATATATATATATATATATATATATATATATATATATTAGGCAGGCAAGAGTGATTAAAAACGAGAAAGAAAGACAGCTGAAAAGTAATGCTGTATCTGAATGAAAGATATGTAAAAATTAGTGTCTAGTCAGATAAATATATATATCACCGACAGAAGATTATCTCTTAAAAGTGCTTCAACGTTTTCAATACACATGAAAAATTATCAGAGCACAAAATATTGTTATTTAGTAGGTAACACGATATATATTATGCCCGAAAAACAAATCTATCGTAACATTCAAAAACTGTAAACATCACTTTAAGGTTCTATTCGCAATTTACTGCAATTTTGAATGCGTATTGTTTAAGGATACAAAGGATGTAATCGACGTGATGAAAAACATGTAAAAACAGCCAAACACGTTGCATTTGACTTCTATACCTCTAAACTATTGTATCTTGAATTAAAGACTAAAAGTGCAAAACATATGGTGTTGACAGAGGAAGATGAGAAGTATTTTAACTCAACCAATATTTGTTATGAGAGAGAGAGAGAGAGAGAGAGAGAGAGAGAGAGAGAGAGAGAGAGAGAGAGAGAGAGAGAGAGAGATCGTGCCGTAAACAACGTGTACCGGATGTACAATAATCGCTGCACAAAAAGGTGCGTGATAACGATGTTCGCGCTCACAAAATACGCGATCACGACCACTTAACATGCAAGTATAGAAGGTCCAGTTCATAAGAAACATAATTCAAATTTCCAATATTCCAAATTCATCCTACTTTTCATTCATAACTTGTCCGGTTAAGACAGTCACCTCTTTATTAAAGAATTAGCTAGACACTATCCTGGCTTATTGATTATTTTAGATTCGTGGGGCAATCGTTGGAACAGTTGGCAAAGCATTTGAGCGACGAAAAGTTCAGGGCCATTGACACTTTTATAGATATGACACCTAAATATCGAGGGAGATATATTTATCGAATACATGGATAGCTTCGTGAATACAAATCCAAACCGAAGCTCTTCATCATGTACCTTGATACCAGCAACCTTTCTGGAAAGCTTTGTGTCAATACATGAATGTTAAGAATTTTAGATGGGCTACTACTGAACAAATTCAATGGATACATTTTTTAAAATAGAAATTCCAGAAGACAATGAAATTGTACATTTTAAAAGTAGATCTAGAAGTACCAACTCACATGCATGACTACTGCATGGACTATCCTCTTGTAACTGAAAAGATGGTAGCACCTATAGAAAAAAATGTCAACTCTACAAAAAATGTTTCATCGAACAGAAAAAAGGAACGAAACCAACGGTACCAAATTACTGTGCACGCTGAACAACGAAGTGAAATATGCCGTTCACTACGTCAATCTAAAGTTGTACATGTAATTAGGACTACAGCTTAAAAAGGTTCATAGAGTTTTCCTTTACTGAACAACAAACGTGTCCAAAATCCTAAATCGAGCTCAATACAACTGTTAGACAAAAGCCTCTAACGATTTCGAAAAGGACTTCTTCAAATTTATGAAAAAATCTGCATTGGGCAAACAAATGGAAAATCTCAGGAAAGGACGACTGTAAACAATTGTCCGAACGAAAGAAAATTTTCGACATGCAAAGATCTATGGTTTATAAGGAGAACAATAATAGATGAGGATTTGGGTTTTGGTAAGCATGAAAACAAAATAGCCAAACCAATTTCCGCTGGTTTTACAGTGTTAGAGATATCAAAGTGGTCGAATTAAAACTTAATTATAACAAAAAGTTGAAAATATCGTACGATGAAAAAATGAAACGACCTATGACTGTTGTGGTATAAAATGAAAACTCTATTCGTTTAAAACCGATCACGAAACACAGGTATGCAAGGGCATACAAAAAATGATTGATAAAAAAGAATCTAAGATTCAATCTATGCAAAAATTATTTATTGAATTATGATGAAAATTTCAAGAAATAAACCTGCTTAGGTCTTATCATCATGCAATGAATAACTTAAAAATGAAAACATACGTAGCTTTATCAGCTCATGAAGATGACATATTTTTGTTTGATAACACAAATACACTATCTTATGGCTATTTAGAACGATTCATTTTCAACAGTTAATTGAATTTCAAAAAATGAATAAAATGTCACAAGATATAAATACAGTTCTTGTCAAATATTTTGCATGAATGAGATCACATCGATCAAAAACATAAAAGAACAATAAAAACTAGCACTTATCGTTAATCTTTAACGTCGTCACAGAATCATACAGAGATAATGCAAACATGTTGGTGTGCCAAAGAGCACTTGTTACAAAATCATGCAGGAATTTATCATTCCCTCCCCATTTTGGTAAAATAATAATAATAAAAAGAACAAATGATGCCGTTCATCAAAGCAGACGTTCTGTTTTTCCTTCAGGACACTTAGACGTGTCTCAGGAAGGGTAACTTATAAGTGAATGTGAACAAAAATGAGAAAAATAAAAGAAATAAAAGACAAGTTGAATCAAACAATGAATCAGTTGGTGGTGAGCCAGTGAACATTAAAAACATATACACGGGTTATCCACAGCCTTATTTAAAGAAAAGAAAAACGAACAAAATATTTATTGAGATTGAAGAAAATTATTTTAAAATTGGCTAATAAATTTGTATCAGTGTTGTGCTTAGCACATGCTCTGTTGTCCCTTCCAGACACATCGCCTTTACGACGATAGCTATTGTAAATGGTTATGCCAAAATAAAAATTCTTTACTGTATTTTTTAGCATAGTAAATGAGTGAGATTGTTAAAAATCTACTCTATACTGATTTGCTGCAAATTTTTAAAAAGGCTAGAATTAGTCTGCTGAATATATCACATTTACACCTGGTACACAGTTTACAAATTTATCATTGATGTCTTACCAAGCTTCACTTTACAAAAACGAATGTAATGTTCCAGGCGAAGCTTTGCTAAACTCAATGAATAAAGTACAAAATCTCGTACATGAATTAGACTAAAGTAGACAACAAATGAAAACTAAAAAATCATTTGACCACAACATTGTCGAAAATGCAAACGAGTCATTTAACACAATAGCAAACCAAACAGATTAAACTAATAAGAGACGGCATAAAGTAAGTTTCTTGGATACTTAAACGAGTATATAGAAGACGAATGATCACTATTAGGCAGATGAAAAATTTGAATCTAGTCATCAATCTCTTTCTCTCTACAAATTTTCCGAAGATCATGCGTATCTTGATCATTTAGTTCAGTCATTTAGGTTGATTTAGGTAGTGTAGATTTTGTATTATAGCCAATGAGAGTTTGTGGTGCAATGGAATTTTAGTTTGAAAGATTTTTGAAATATTCGTTAAATAAGGTAGAACTAAATATGCCAATTTTAAAAACTACCACAGTGTGCCATAACTCTCACGTTCTATACTACTACTGTCAAAAGAGCTTGTTTGCTTTCTGGGATTTAACGCCATTTTTCATCAGATGATAGGCTATATATGGCGGCCAGTATATTTTGGTGGAAGAAGAGCCCGGGTGACCCCGGGGAACCTACTGCCAAGCTTTCTCACATACCAACGTTGGTCGAGCCGAGACTCGAACTCACGCGGACAGAGGCGAGATGTGTGAGTAATCTGTAAAATCGTGTGAGTGATCTGTAAAGGCGAGTGCCTTAGATCACTCGGCCACCCGTGGCCCCCCTGCCAAAAGAGAGCGTTTGTGCCACGATATTCCAAGTCTCCAGTTTATACTTGTTTGTTTGTTTATGGTAAATTATGTACAAAATATCAGTACAATTAAAGTATTTATCGAACCATCGGAAGTTCTAGTCTGTCTAGATCAACCAAACTGATAGGGCTACACCCCCAAATTCACTTCCATCTATTGAAAAACAAAGGCAAAAAAAAAAAAAAAAAAAAAGTCATTCAGGTATAATATGTACAATTTTCAGCTGAACTTACCTGAGCGTATTTATACCTGTGTACTTGTTTTCACTAATGCTAATAGAGCCCCCTCATTATTCTGAGACAAAAATAACAATCTTCTTCACCATGCCTGGAACATATTACACTTTTGTGTGTGTGTGTGTATCCATCCACCAAATACAAACATGATCCAACTACTTGGGGCTAAAATATCACGCTTCCTCAATGTACATGTATCTTTAAAAACCGATCATGCGTGAAGGTGAGCGACTTGAGCACATACAGACAGGTTGAAGTAAAGTGGGTTACACATTTCCGTCTAGTCAATGCACGAAAGAAAGCTTCAATAAGAGGCTTTATCCTGTGTTGACTTGTTACAAGGCAAGTTAACGGAGCGCTTGCTTGCATAGAAATACGTGTATACTTTAACGATACACATACATTGATATATTCATTAGTTAGATTGATATAAAGAAAGACAAACACAATATGAACTGTTAGTCCCATGTGTGTGTGTGTGTGTGTGTGTATATATATATATATATATATATATATATATATATATATATATATAAACTCACGAAAGTGGTCAGCATCAAACAACTCGGGTCTTTATGTGTTTAATATGTAGCACATAATTTTGACTTCACATTTCTGCTATGATTGATCTAGCTTGTGAAAATTCTGCCTTCGCTCTGTCTTTCTTCTTTCGAAACTGTTGATGTCGTAAAGAACAAATCACACACACACACACACACACACACACACACACACACACACACACACACACACACATATATATATATATATATATATATATATATATATATATATATATATATATATATATATATATATAATCCATGCGAAACTCACCAACCACTACAACTTAACTTGACATCCAGTCCCTTGAATAGGGCAGGTTACAAATTTACCTTGTTGCTCTAAGTATAATTTGTTTGATGTCATGTACACACAAGACGTGACGTGCACCGCCACTATTGATTACGGACAAACAGAACAAAATTGGAATGTACACAATGTGATGCTTATGCTGAATTATGCCTTATAGTCTGTGAACTATGTTGCTCTGCTCATATTATTGTGTACAAAATAACACTGCTCATATTATTGTGTACAAAATAACACTCAAAGATAAAATGTTAGCCAAATTTTGTAGATAAAACAAATAAAGACTTGTTTTATAATCTATAAGTCCTCTAATTGGAGAGATTAGTGATTTATCGGCTAAGAAGATAGTTGTTTTGTTGTTCGGTCTAATAAAAACAGTAATAATAAAAATAATAATTGTAATAAAAAAACAAAAAAACCCAACAAAAAAAACAACAGATTCAATAGTAACCTCCGTTCATAGTCGCAATTTGCATCTTGTATTTCCATTCCTGGTTTCAGTAGCATTATAATGTCTGTTTTACGAAAGGTTATGGTCCTATATTATCCTTTTGTTTATTCTCATTCGTGTGTAAATTCATGTATTTCCTTAATTCATTTACTGTTCGTTCGTTCGTTTGTTCATTCTTTCATTCAAGTTATTCTTACGTCTATTATTTTACTTACCAACTTATATGCACCTACCTCTGTTTGTTCGTCCGTTTCATTGTACATTCAATTTAATTATAAGACTGACAGGTGAAATAGAAAACTAAATGAATTAGATTATTAATGGCAATCTCCATAATAATTATTTAGAAGAAAAAATCGGCAGAAAAATCTTAAGGCACATAGTTATAATTAAATTGATAGAGCCATGGTGGAGGAATTTCTGAAGATTATTTGAATTTTTATCGGGCGAAAAAAATATGCGCGATTTAAAACTTTTCATGCATTAACTTTTTCAGACATGAAAAAGATTGTATGTGTTAAAATTGGCATGAAAAGCTAAATCATTCAGCAAAATGTATGTATTATAAAGAATACAAGTCATTACGGAATGTTGAGAAATATCAATGCAGAGAATTACCTTTTTACATTCTTCTGGACTTTTCTATATTTAGATGTTCAAGCCATACATTAATCTCGAGGCAGGTAGATATGAAGGTGATATTGCTTCATAGAGTTTCTATTAAAACTTCTGGTCCAGAAATAATCTACTATTAGTTCATGACGAACAATATGCATTTCTTTAAATTTGCCAAGATATTAGAGAAAAGAAAATATTAAGATAAACGTTGGTGTGCCCATCCATCTTTAGAAAAATTGTATAGCTTGATTTCATCTCAAAGTCCACAGTTTATATACCGTTTATTAGCTAGACAAACACCTATCCTTAATGTCTGACAGTTATACTATAAGAAGTTCATTGCGCTCCAATATAGTGACCTTTTTTGTATGTATTATAGAACAGCAGCCTAAATTACTAAAATAAAGAATATAAACTTTACTTCGATTTCCACTTGTAGGGAGATGACATTGTAACCACCCTTTCAGTTGTATAACAGAATGAGTTTCTATTAGGCTGTAAAGTAATTTCACCCCAGGAACATCGTCTTTCAGTTAACTCTACATATTGAAACTTAGCCGCCCTAACCTGCCCTATTGCGAATCTAACCTAGTGTGGACCGATAGAAGAGGCAAACGTAAGGAACTACACTGGATACTGCAACTGAAAATCTAACCTTCCCAATGCAATCGAACCAAAATTCGAGTCACCCATCAGTTTATTATCCGACCGCAATTCTTGCGACAATATTTATCCAAACTGTACAGAGGAGCCGAGGGTGGCCGAGTGGTGTAAGGCGCTCGCCTTTACAGATCACTGACATCTTACCTTTATACGCGTGGGTTCGAGTCTCGGGCACGGCCAACGTGAGTATGCGAGAAAGCTTGCCAGTAGCTTCGCGTGGGTAGCTGGTTCTTCCAGGGGGTTTCCCCGGTTCGTCCTTCACCAAGTCTACTGGCCGCCATGTATAGCCTATCATGTGCTGAAAAAGCGCTAAACCCATAACAACCAAACTTTAGAACAGAGTGTGACCTTTGTAATGGGCAGGTCCTCAATTGACACAAGACTATGCAATGCAACTTATGTAGCCTTTGGATCTACAATGATTGCTCATACATAAGTAATTTAGAATATAATGAAATTCAAGCTACATCTTGTACTTGGATATGTCCTAAATGTGAAATTCTAAATTTCTCTGACTCTTGTTTTGAAAACAACCCACCAATTCAAACTTAAAATACATTTAATATTTTAAACAGGGAATCAGGTGGTAACACTTCATACAAACCCAAATACAACAACAATAAACTGAATAAAAAAGATCTGAAAGTTTGTATCAATGAACATAAATAGCATTGGGGTAAGAAGTTGGAGTTACTTTCTTTCCTAGATGTTGAAAAACCAGACATCGTGGCTATCGAAAAAAAAACTAAAATTTATAACCCAGTCAACGCCTCGGAATTATTTTCAGAGGAATGTAATTTTAATGTATATAGGAATGATAGAACTTTACATGGTGGAGGGGTATAATTACTGGCACATACAAATCTTAAGCAGAGACCTCTGGGCGAATTGAAGAATAGATCAGAATCTGTGTGGGCCAAAATCGTAGACAATGTACAATCCCACTACATAGGTAGTTGGAACAGAGGACATATCAGTCGCTGTGACATGTTCTTTTATTGGGAGAATAGCTTGAGAAGACACAATCTGATAAGAAACGACATAATGCCCACGTACACGTTATGGGGGATTTTAATTGCAATAACATTAATTGGATACACAGAACATGCAAACTGGGGAATACGCATAGTAACACAGAGGGCCAGTTACTGACTTATATTAGGAATGACCATGACTTATAACAAATAGTTGACTTTCCAACTCGTAAAAGAAATATATTAGACCTAGTTCTAACCTCATTACCAGGCAAATTCTCATACATTCATTGACCTGACCGGTTGAGTGACCATGATGTTGTAGCTTGTACCATATGTCCATATCTATACAAGTATCACCCAAACAAAAAAACCGTCGAAAATTCTATTTCTTTAACAAAAGAGATTTTAAATGCAATGAAATCTAAAGCAAGCGCCTTTTTAAAAAATTCCAACATTTAAACGGTCTTGAAAACAAGAGGGATATTGGAAAATTATAAAGTCTTTTCTAACTACTACAGCTGCAAAAATGTTCCTTGAAAATTTAGTAAATCAGTTCTGTCGATGCCCTGTATTGCAATCAAAATTAGAAAATTATTTCGTAGAAGAAACAAAACTCATACTAAAGCAAATACGCACTGACGTACTGGGTGTAAAAAATTAATAACAAAATGGAAACAGTTAAGAGCGGAAATTAAAGAAAACTTAGCAAATCCACATAACAACTACGTCAACAACATGATTGGAAACGTAACGTCAGATTCGAAACCATTCTGAAAATACATTAGCAGCAAAAAAAAAAAAAAAAAAAAAAGAAGAAGATTCCCAGGGCATTCATCCACTTAAGACAGATACCAAATTAGTATATAGATGCAGAGAAAGCTGAATCAATGAACACCCAATTCTGCAGTGTGTTTACCCACTCCAGTGACATCGCTTCACCATGTATATTTCCAAAAGTACCAAAATTGAATTATATAGTAGCGTGTTTAAGATTTCAAAAGTTGCTACATGGTTTAAACTCTTCAAAATTTGCTACATGGTTTAAACCCTTCAAAAGTTGCCACATGGTTTAAACCCTTCAAAAGCTTGTGGTCCTGATAATATACATCCAAAAATACTTAAGAAACGAAGGGGAAGGCAGGTGGATTCAGGATATGCAATACAAAGAGCGGGGAAATACAATGACGATCTATTGCAATTGCATTAATTCAATATTGCTAAAGAGAGATCACTAGACTTCAAACCATTTTGAAGCCTGTTGTATCAGACTATGGGATAGAATCATGCCATAATCATACCATATTATAGTGTGCATGTAACTTTTATGAGGACCATATGTAGGATTGGCTTTTAATTGCTAAATATGTCAGAAAATAAGGACATTATTATTATTATTATTAGTAGTAGTAGTACATGTAGTAGTTACAAATGACGACAAAACATGAAACTCGATCTTCTAGACTTATGTACAATTTGAATACACGTGTTTTTAACACAATTAGATTCTGGCGGGGAAAAAAGAACAAAAACAATACTCCTTTTTTTCTTAAATTGTCAAAAACTAGTACTTTTGTCATGCTGAATTAATATTTTTAATTTTTAACTTATCTATTTTTTTTCTTTATCTTTCATTTCTTTCTTTTTTCCCTTTTTTTCTGGAGTGAATGAAATCAGTAGTAATTGCAAAGCATCATATTATTATTTATTCCGCTCTTCACGAATACAATTTGTTCCAAATGATGTTTGTTCCATCGCCTTTATATTTAGTCCGTTGGTCGTAAGCATTCTCGTCGCCACCAATGTGCTGTTGTTACAATTACCTTGACCGTCGTCGTGTTGCATATTTTCGGGTATATCTGTTACAATTCTGATGACAAACTATTGAAGAAAAACTTGATTTAAAGATGAAAATAAAATTACCGTCAGTTGACGCTGTAGACCATAAACAATTGGCGACGGACCGACAATGAAAGACTGACCGCTAGATGGGTCACCAAACTATTATCCAACGTATTTTTGTATAGCTGTATTGTTTTGTCAGTTTGTCAGTAAATGGATGTTTTATATATGTCTGACTGGATTGTGTTCATTGTTGCATAATGTTTTTCACCAGCGAGTGCCAGCGAGTGCCTTGAAACAATCTTCATGTGTGATACAAGTTTTTTTACAACATTCTTTTTTTATGCCCTTTGCACGTTTTTTAGCACTATCATTGGCAAGTTTGACTGAATATATCTTATGTCTGAGGCCAACAAATTCCGCTATCGGAACTGATTTGGTCTTATCTTTGAACTTGCCTATCACCATTCTGTTTTCTTCATTGTAATGCATATTATTTTTGGGATACTCAGAAAAGTCAAATAGTTCTTTTGAAACAAACATGTCTTTGTAGACATCATTTGTCTCGATTTCATAGCACAATGAATCTGTATCGGTAAAAAGCAACTTGGCCTTATCACCATATTTTGTTTGACATAGCTATAGTGAAAATCATACATCGGTAGCTTTGACAGCTCTAAAACAGCAAAACACAGTACACAGGCTTGTAGAGAACCATACTCGTTTTCTTCCTGTGAATCGCCACTAAATTTTCATCAAATATCTTCAGTGAGACAAAACCGGGATCATCAACCAATTTGTCACGCCGTTCTTGTATGTTGACTATTTCTACCTTAACTCGCTTTCTAATATTTTCCTTTGTTTTGCCAAATACAGAATTATTCATCAGCTTAAAAAATTCCTTTTCAAAGTAGCTTCTGTCCTTTTTCCTTTTGTCCGTATTCAAGTATTATAGTCTTTCATCCAGGTCTCTTGTTTGAATTTTATCACACGATGAATTCTAATCAATTGCATGCCCAAACCAAGGTACTGTCTCAGATTTCTGTAGTGAATGACATACCCACGTCTTATCCATCAGATTTGGAATTAGGTTTGGAACATTAAAATTGCCAACACCAAGTTTTTCTTTAAGCACTGGCGTATGAGGACTTAACATGGCATTGTCCACGGTGATATTTTCTGGTGCAAGTGGATAGTCATTATGCAGGTAATGAATTCCAGAAGGATACTCTAAGTCGACTTCCAAAATGTAGCCAGCGTTATCATCGCTCCACATCATTTCTTCTGTAAAATGTTCTGGCGATATCCAAGAAAAGTCACCTACTGCTAATCTTCGCGATATAGCCCAATCATATAGATTGATATGATATAAGTAGGTAATGTACTTGGATGGCTGTGTGGTATCATATTCTGGTAGGTATTTGTTGTTGGCTACATAATGCATGTTAGAGATCACTGAAATTCGGCTTCAAAGCCCTTTTTCGATGAAAATGGTACATGTAGATACCTGTGATCAATTCTAGCCGCACTTTTGACATTTAAAGCACGGCATCCTAAGACAAACCAGGAGCCGAATAATACCAAGCAGGATCCAGATCGTAATAAGTCATATAAATGCCACGAAAAAGTTCAAAAACGTCAGCAAGGAACAACACGTCGTTTTCAGATACAAGTCATAATAACCGCCAAGATTTTCTATGTTGAAGTTGTTCCAGACATTGCAGGCATGTTCGTAATCCGCATCAGAAACATCCGCGCTGTTGAGCTTACTAAAAAAATCTTTTTTTTTTTTTTTTTTTTTTTTTTTTTTTTTGGGGGGGGGGGAAATTGGTTTCATCTGTGATATTTGCCGGTATAATTACAGTGGTCTCTGACTCGATCATAACCGACCGAGTCCTCACATATCCAGCTCTTGTCAGATTTCACAAAACTGCGCATGTCTTCTGCCGTATAAGTCATTTTTGCCGCGGGGACAGCGCTTATATATCTTACTTCATCAAGTAAACTGTTTATGAAATGTTCTACGCAGTCAGCACCGCGATACAATTTTATAGCTCGCTAAGGCTTTCATTAACACAAACCAACTTATACGAATAGTCGCAGGGAACGTGCTCGTGGTATTCTCTGGTGAAGGAAGATTCTGGATTTTTATCACAGCCAGCAATGGTGATGGTAAGCGCTTCAAAATCAGCATAAATGATAAAAGGCGCTCTCAGCTTGCAATTTAGCTTACTCAACGCTAAAATAATTTTGTCATTTTTTGGCATCGCGTCTCTTGTGGTATTAATGCAATCTTGTCCGTGTTGTGCAAGTAAGTTTTAGCGTATAAAACCATAAAGACATTTTCTGCAGTAAAATAATTTATGTTGACCTTTGTTGTACTGGTTATAAATGAGTCCCCTAAAGTTTTTGATCCAGCAATAGTGACCATATGTGGTTCCATGTGAATATAAAGCAGGTCTACATTTTTTTTCACAATTTACAGAAGACAAATGCAGCGGATAGATTTTGCTATCGTCCATACCAAAAACGTTGACTGAAATATTATTGTGTCCTCAAACTTTGACATGTCATGGATCTGAACAGAAAACTGATGTTGGTAAAATCCAGTTGGTTTTGATAAGCCGTGTAATTACTAACTCGATTTGGATTTCTAGATACTGGAAACAATGCGGACAGCATCGCCCACATAAAACATTGGTTGTCATTATTTTTACGTTGACACAATTTTGGCTGGCAATTCCAAGAAAGACCGACCACGAAGCGGATTATACTTAGAAAACGCATCTTGAAACGTCAGCTAGATTCCAACCAGAACTTTTAGACGAAAATGTAACTATTTTGTTTTCAAGAGCTTTGAAAACTTCTTTGACATCTACGTCTTTGGCGTGGACTGGTTTGCCAATAAAATGCGCTTCAATTTCCATGCCGGTGATCTTTCTATAAAAAAAAGCACCAATGCCAATGGAAAACTTTATACCGTGATGTAAACGCAGCTCAGTCGACAAAATATCTTTTATCGCAGGCTCAGTCAGCCTGATTACTCTGCCAAGCGTAGACGTGCCAAAGTTCATCATGAATGTTTATTCTTAGCCAGGAAAAGCTTGAAGCTTATTTGCGTTGAGTGAATCTCTTGATTATGCTCATAATATATAACTAAGTCACTTGTTTAATTGATTGTTTGGAGGTCGCCTACAGTCGCCAGAAGAACGTTTCGCCTAATACAGGAGACGCTGTGACGGAATAACATGTCGTTGTTGTAACGGATATTAATTCGACCAATTTCATTAAATAGCTTTCTCTGCTTGTCCGTCAGCAAAACATGCGTCATAGGATTATTTAACGGTTTTGTCACATTGAGATTTAATTCAAACTACGCATGAGGATGTCTGTTGAGTGTTACAATAGCATCAATGTTTCAGGCTGCTTTATGTAGACGTTTGTAATATAGACAAGTGTATCTGACCTATATAACCTAATTGGACAAAATGATTGGTTAAGAACTTTGTATAAGCATGTGAGACTGCGATCCAAACGAAGACGCCGTTGTCCGCGTTTACGATGAGTACAACCAAGTGGATTATGCACACCCGCATTACAATACGAGGCCGCAGAAATATACAAGAAATTATCACATCAGAAACAAATTTGCGCGATTTAATCGATCGTGCGAGGAAACAGCGCGATTTAATGAAATCTTTGACAGATTTATCACGCTAGACATGCCAGGAAGACAAAAATTCCTCAAAGTTCGATTATGTATTCAATAAAATATTTCTGCTCATCGGTCTGAGTGGAAAAAGCTGTGATGTGCAAACCAGTTTCCAACAAAGAAATATTAGCAGTGAACGACATAATTATTTCTCAATACTTGCCGTTCAAATCCAGGAATTAAAATCATCAGAGTAGCCTCTCCATTTGCAAGTGACTTGTTTCCGCGCGTCTTGATCACACGTTCTATTCTGAAAACACTTTGCTCTGTTATTTTTGTTTGTTTTTTTGGGGGGGTGGGGGGGTGGGGGTGGGGGGGGTAGTAGATGGTATGGGGTGTTTTTTGTAACTCCTATTCGTAAAAAATATCCTGAAACAGGCTCGCTACGAAGTTCTGCGATTCGGTACGTTACAGAAATTGTTTTTAACACCTCTGACACAGTAAACATTTGTTTGGTCCAGCTCGGTATATAACCCTTTTCAAACATTTTTTGTTTGTTTGTGATCCACGAATTTATGACCTTGTCGCCAGCATTGAACTTATTTCTGAAAAATAATTTGGTCGCAACGCTATCATGATTTTGCTTGTCGTTAGCCTGCGCTGGTGTCATTCCAATACTCCTGTGTTTGATATTGTTGTACTTGTCCATTAGCGACTGCAATCCGTCTACGTACTTTCTCGTTTTATTTTTTTGTAAAGTGTTTCCATATCGCAATTTTTTAGTGTGCAATTGAATCTTTGAACGACAACGGCTTTGTTTTCATTAAACGTAGAATATTTATGAATTTTATTTTCTTCCAGCCAGTTTTCGAACCTGTTATCGTAAAATTCGCTGGTATGATCAACCAAAAGTTTTGCTGGTTTGCGTGATCTTGTAGCCATTTCGAAAGCGTCACTGATAGCAGTCCACGTTTTATTCTTGAGTGGCAAGTTCCATATACACTTGCTAAAAACGTCAATAATATTCAACAAGTATTTGACACCTTTGTCATTTCTGGAATATTCTATCTGTCTATGAGATCAGCAGACCAGGTGTCATCAACGCCATTAACAACAGCTCTGGGTCGTGAAAAATGTTTTCTTGCTGGCTTATGTAATTCTTCTGCAAGATTGCTGTGATCAATAGAGGTTGAGGTATGGAAGCCTGCTGTTGTGGCACAAACACTAAGCTTGTACTTTAAGACCATAGTCCCTCTAACAAAAGCTCTGTCTAAGCGTTCTCTAAATCCCTTTGGCTTCATCGCTGCCAACTCATCCAGCAATATCTTGTCGCACCGGTTTTTTTTCCTTTGGAAAGTCTCTGTAGCAAATGTCATGCCGCATAACTGTACATCTACTTGATTATAAGGTTCTTGACCGGGCAGCGGTTGATCATTGGGATCGAGTTATTCATGCAGAGGATTATAAGGACCGGTCTACTTGCGTCCTGGAAGAGTCCAGCCGCCTTTGGTTTAGTAAGTTTTCTAATAAGCTTGTGTAGGTCAAAGGCACCACCATATGTTCTACGACGTTTGTAGACAGTGCAATGACCAACAATTGTATTGCCTTGAATACAAATATCGTCAGAACAAGCATGCATATATATTAAGCAAACATAAAATCTTGGCGTTCTAGGTGTCTACAACAACTAAGGGCTGTGTTTCCATGTAACCGCCTGTGACGACCTTGGCAAAAAAAGAATTTCTTTTTCTGCATACAACGCAGAGCCACTTTATGACAGGACGCCCGTCTTTTGTTTGAGATCGCATTTTCTCAAGGCTATCAGTATTCTTTCTGCATAATAAGCACCACGAAGCTGTCATTATACTTGTCATTTAGACGAAACGTACTTAAAAACCAGCTTGTCATTGGCAAGATGCTTCGAAACTGGCTTGTTACTGTCGCCTGGACAAAACGTACTTAGAAACCAGTTTGTCATTGTTCCAAGTTGGATAAGCGTTGAATTCTTGTAAGCTGACTAATGCTGGTTTTCCTTTGTATCGTGATCTGATAAAATAAATACAATAAAGACCATCGCTCATCGAAATTAAGTTCATGATGCTGCCGGCAGCAGGTAGATAGTTGCTAATATCCTCAACTGTCTGATTATTAAGTTGATATCGCGCAGTGTTAAAGAAGCTCCAGCCATTATTTTTTAGCGCTACCTGTGGACCAGCAGCAAAATTGGCGGGTGGAGCATCAGTCGTTTGCAGAAATCCTCTGACTTCAAGAAAAGCTTTGTGTGGCAGCAAGTAAACATCTTCATCTCGCGTATAAATGATTCTTGTGCCAGGCTTAATCATCTGATGCGAGTCCTTGTCCAAGTACTCAACATACTCGTATTCTGTAGTAGACTCATCGATTGGTGCCTCATGAAAAGGCTTTAAGTATTCTGGAGTAAACCATGACAGCATGTTTATACATCATTGTTACACAAAAATCTTCTTTAGACCGGATCCTGCCATAATATTTGACATTGCTGATCTAGTGTTGGGCCTTGTTACTGATAATTTCTTTACCGCGCTTAGATAATATTTTTTGCGTTGCTTGTAATTACAGGCTTTGCTTCTTTTGTTGGAGCAATTTCCTTGACGATTTATTTCACAGGCTCCAATGCAACAGGCGACTGTAGCACAACAGGTTGTTGCAACGCAGGTGCAGGCGCTGGTTTTCCCGTAATTTTGTCAACAACCTTTTGTCATATTGCTGAAGTGGCACCTTGTGCTGCATGAAAGGCAAGTGGAGCAACCTTCTTGATTATGCCAGGCGCTGCGCTAGCAATCTTTGAAAACAGCGTTGACAAGAATCCTCCTACGATCTTTTGCGCTTAATTCGTCTTGGCTTCATTTATACAACCCATTTTACATAGTTTTGGCTAGCGCACTCAGATGCAGATAAAATGTCACTCGCTTGTTGTTTAGGTTCACGTTGTTCCCTGATTGGTCCGTTATAGACATCTCAATCTCTGGTATGCTATATACATTATTTATCGGATAACAGATGAGGGGCTATAACTTTATTGTCACGAGTGATCCTGATGGCGCATTTGGACTAAATCTATAAATGACATGGCTATGGCCGCCTTGCGTGTTGTATGATTCTTCTGCTATGGAACAACTTATTAGTAGGCTGCTTACATTGTTAATGTTGACAGGAAAATCGCCATCGTGAACGCCATCACCCTGTACAACTTGTGAATTAAAGCCTAGCAGGCTTCTTAAGCTGTCATTGATGAAGTCAACTCTGTTGCCGCCTTTGAGCGTTATCCGCGTTTTGAGCGTAGCATCATTTGGAGTTATTTCTATGTTGTCATTCGCATGTCCTTTTTTGTCATCAACCTTTTTAACACGTCAGCAATGTCAGCAATGTTGTATGCTCCTAGGATTAGGGTAAGCACTGTTATAGAGTCACTAGCAGAAATAAAATACATAAACTTGTTATTGCCAGCTGTAATATCGTGAAATAAATTCCATGTTTCTGCAGATATCAGAGCAAATTCATAGCGAGTGTCCTGTGACAACTCTATTGGCGTGCTGTACCTGACAGTAAATTGGCTGATACTTCTTGATGCTGACTTAGAGTCAAAGAGAAGTTTTAGCGACATCTTGCCGATATTAATTCTTTGTACAAAAGTTTGTATTCCGCTTTATTAAGCACGTATTTTTTGGAGCGAGTGATTTAGTATTTTTGTGATTTCAGTATCTATTTCAGCGCTATCATTACCTGCTTGTTTGCTGCTAGCAGTAGCTTAGACGCGGGACAAGCTCGGATGAATTTTTGTAGTATTTTATTCCTTTGCCCGTTGTCTGTTTTTCTTTTCCTTTTTGGGTCATTTTCTTAGCAGTGGAAGGTGCTGATCGTACAGAAGATGTCTTTGTCTTTGCAGCAGGTTGAGGCTGCTGAGGTGATGCAGAAGGTTGAGGCTGCTGAGATGATGCAACATATAGAGGCGATGCTGGCTGCTGAGATGTTGCTGCCCATTGTGATACGGCAGGTGGATACGCTTTGAATGGACCCCATTTAAGAGCTCTCACAGTTATGGATGGTTTTGTTTGCTGAGGCGATGACATACGTGGAGACAATGCCACTTGTGGAGACGGTGCTGTCGGAGGCGATTGAGATGGGTCTCCTTGCTGAGGTACAATATTGCCAGCCTCAACCTGCTGTTGTTCCTTCATCGTTAGTAGTAATATGTGGGTAACTGGGCCCAAATGGGGCACTCTGGGCCCGTACGGGAAATTAACATTGCTGGGCATAGAGAGGCCCACCTACGTGGAGGCCCACCCCAATACATGAGGGCACTCTAGACCCAAGGTGGGGCACTTGAGACCCATAGTGGGGACTGAAGTATTTTAAGAGGGATAGAAGTGACACATACACCAAACACACCAATTGTTTTGTTGAAAGGCAATGTTTGAATGATAATCTTTTCTTGATAAAGAGGTGGCCCTGAAAAGGACCGTTGGAGTAGTGTCAACCAAGTTAACACAGGTGGCATCTCATGGAGGGCCTTCTTCTTCTTAAACTTCGACGGACTTAAGGTCCGTAGAGAAGGACCCGCTTCAGGCAACCTTGTCTTTCGATATAGATTCTTCTTTTCCATATCGTTGTAGTGGTAATCTTGGTAATGGCCCATGAGGCTTTAACGTACTGGTCTGGGTTGAATAACATTCCCGATATGATGTTGGAAGACTCTTCACTTGTCCTCATCTTTTTTCTTCTGGAGTGGTCTTGAGAACCGGTGAAGCTCTATAACACAAGCGGTGGTATATATAGCCTAAGAGCGGATTGCAACGGATCGAAATGAAATACCAATACAACCGGGTAGGTTTTTCTTCCAATCGGAAGAGAGCGGGGGTGTGACGTCATCTTGAGTATAAAGGTATCACAGCGTTCGTAGGGTTTTTACCTTGGGCGGCATAAGTATGATGGAGACTACGAAGAGCATGTATTGGGGTGAACCTGCGACGACGGAAAGTTCTTATGTTCGGAATGAGAGTATGACGACAGCAGCGAATGCCGTGGTGAACTTTCAACCGGAAGATTTTAATTTAGATTTTCTGTCCTCCTCTCAAGAAATTTTGCCTGAAACCACGACTGATATACCACTACCCTCTTTGCCTGTCATGGACGATTTTAAAAAGAGGCAACAAGAAGAATTTGATTTTTTTGTACATCGTTAGATTGAAGCCGAAGAAGTTTTTCTTCAGCAAGAAGAGGAAAGAAGAAAGCAAGAAAAAGAAATAAGAAAGTTAGAAGAGGAGAAGTGTGAAGGACAGAAGGAAGAGAGTGAGAAAAACAAAACGGAGAGTGTGTTACAAGACATTTTAGCGGAGTTATAAAATCTGAGAAACATGTATCAGATTTCTTTAACACAACCTAAGAGAAAGAGACCATCACGGGCGAAGCATTATAAACCCATCACTACTACTACTAGTGAGATGCTACCACCACCATTCACTACAACCACCAAATCAGCAGCAGTAGGAGGAGGAATATGAGTTGGTCGTGGAAAGGGATTGAGACAGTTGAAGCTGATCATGTCCAGTCCATAAGTTTGTTAAAAACAAACACCCCAACGGTCCTTTTCAGGGCCACCCCATTTACCAAGAAAAGATCATAATTCAATTTGCCAAATCAAGTAAAACTTTAAATCCCATTCCTTGGTTTGTGTAAGAGTGAGTGCGTGCGTGCGTGCATACTCTAGAAAAAAACAAAAAAAAAACAAAAACAAAACAAACAAAACAAACACACTTACTTTTTTCCATTCTGGTATATTCTCTTTTTAAAAATAATCACAATGAAAATTTTATAACACTCAAAGTTCATCGTTCATTGCCTGTCTCTCTTGTTCTTGAATTTCTTCACAGGGATCAAGGGTTCTTTTTCTACCTCACTGTCTTCCAGTCGTCTAGCTTTCTTTCCTTTCTTGACGACGGGGATGAGTTCTTCTTTTTCTTCTTCTTCTTCTTCTTCTTCTTCTTCTAGGGTTGAAGACCCCTCTGTTTCCTCCCTCTCTGGTGGGTTCTCTTGTTTCTTAGGACACTCGGAAGACCAATGTCCTTTTTCTTGACAATGATAACAGGTATCTTTCCCTTTGTCTGTTTTATTTTCCTTGGTGTTGACTTTGTGGACATTCTGGAGCCCAATGTCCTTTCTTTTGGCAGATTTAGCAAGTATCTTGACTTTTATCTCGAGAGGCGATGAAGGAGTAGTCCTTAGTCTTACTGGTATTCTTTCGAAGGACTGTTTGCAAATCTCTGACCAGAAAGGCAATCTGTCTTCTTGACTCTTCCATCTTCACAGTTTGAAAGTGGAATAACAAATAGTGATTCTGAGGGTAGGAAGGTCTCTCTATATATAGGGAGAGAGCCTGTGTGAAACTGAATCAGATTCAAGAAAAACATCAAGATGAAACGATCACGCTCAATCCATGAGAAAACAGAAGAGGATTCATTACCGATTTGTGGGTTCTGTGTTACAGAACTTGAAACGACAATGCGGAGCCAAAGAGGACGATCGATTGAGACAATCCATCCATCACGACAGTTTGAAATCGCCTGTCTGAATCGAGTTCAGCACGCCGGCAGAATTAACACCAGCCAAAGTCATGACCAAAATCGAACACGTTCAACAATCCAACGAAGAGTTTACCATCACGGATGGAAAGGCTATATTTGTTCAAAGTGTCGACGAACCTTTTTCAGCCCTTCTTGCTATGAACAGCATCGTAGGACACAAGGTCAGCAGCAGAAAAGCGCTTGTGACTTATTGAAATTGTGTTCCAAGTGTGAACAACTGATTCGAACCAACAACCCCAAGGCACACACTTGTACCGGAAAGAAAAGATGCCGCATTTGTCACCAGATGGTGGATTATGATCATCAATATTTCATGCAAAAGTACACTGAAGAAAGAATTAAAGAGTAATCAGAACAAGAACCAAGTGGATTTCATCTTTATTGATTTTGAATGCATGCAAGAGACGGGCATTAACATTCCCAATTTCTGTGTCGCTCATCGGGCTTGTGAGAAGTGCATCCAAGAACCTATCCACGTTCACTGTCCTCGTTGTAGTAGGATTCCAGGAGGAGGTGAAAAAATCTTTCGTGGTCCCAACACTTTGTTCGAGTTTGCTCAATGAATTTTATACCCTACCGACGACACTTGGAGCGAATAGGACATTCAACGTTACGGGACCTGTCATCGCCATGCGACCGTCATGGCTCACACTTTCTCGGGATATGATGGACAGTTTTTGTTAAAATATTATTCACAACAAGGTACCGAATGCCCCAAAGTCACCATGAACGGAGCCAAACTCATCTACATCAAAGTGGGACAAGTGCAATTCAAAGATTCCATAAGTTATTTAGCCATGCCTTTAAGTCGAATGCCTAAAACATTTGGTATGACAGAAATGGCCAAAGGATATTTTCCTCACTTTTTCAATACGGAAGCCAATCAACACGTCGTACTACCGCACGAGGAACACACCCCCTTTCCGTCAGAGACATTTCATTCTACCACCACCATAGAGACCAGAATACCACCAGTACATGTGCACTCCTTTCGTAGGACACCTATTCATCCAGTGTGTGGTTCTTGTACATTGACTTGTTTATACAGAACTTTGATTCTTTTAGTGGTAGCCTTATTGTTGTACCTCACCATTTTTGCTGTATGCGTTTTCGTACTTCATGACTTGTAAATATGTTTTTGTTTGTTTAAAACATTAAACGTGTATGAAACGTATAAAATGTCTTGTGTCTTTCGTGGCTGCATCTTCTTCCTCTGCCTCTTCTTCTTCTGCGGTCAAAGTGATCGACGAACAGTTAGATCGTCAAAGTTGGGAAGCTTGGTATCTGCGCCATCCTTTTAACATGTTGATTGCGGGTTTTAGTGGTTCAGGCGAAACCGAATTTGTCAAACGTTCGATCGAACATAAATCTCATGTGATGGATCGTCCTCCTCAAGGCATCAAGTGGTGTTACAAAGAGTGGCAATCGTCTTACACGTTACTTCGTGAAAGTCAAGGAGATGCCATTTCTTTCGTGGAAGGCATTCCTCGCGAAGACGATGGGATCGTGTCTGACGTGAGTCAAACACATCTGATCATCTTCGACGACATGTTAGGAGAAGACGAAGAAGAAATTCAACTTTGGTTTACACGAAAAGGACATCATCGGAATGCCAGCATCATTTACATTACTCAAAATTTATTTCAACAAAGTAAAGCCCATCGTACCATCAGTCTCAACGCTCATTACGTGGTGTTATTCAATAGCCCCAGAGACAAATCTCAATTGCAAGTGTTAGCCAAACAGTTAGGCATGCCTTGGCTGAATTATGCCTACGACGATGCCACTCAAACACCTCATGCGTATTTACTCATCGACTTAAAACCTACCAATCCTGAGTATATGAGATTTCGTACCCAATTGTTTCACCATTGGTGTTAAGAAGGAGGTCCTGTCATTTACATGTCCCCTTCAGCCACTTTCTGAAAGAATAAAAACCTATAAAAACATCAACCGCGTCATTTCTTTCTCACAGTCTTCGCGATGACATTCTTTCAATCTCATCCTCTTGCTAAATTGATTCATGCCGTGAAAAAAATGCACAAGTCCGTGCCCATTTGTTAGAAGCTAGTATCAAAGAAGTGTTACGATGGTTTATTTTGACGGCACGTCAATTACTGCAAGGCATCATTCACATCACTCATCAAACCCAACGCTTTTTTTCAGAAACATAAAGTGGCGTTGTCACAACTGGCCGATCCTAAAATCAAAAAAGGACTTCCACCTCGTCTGGCTAAACATTGGGACGTCTTGTCTGTCCTGACCAAATCCAATCCTACCATGCGAAAACAACTCATTTAAACAGCCCCCTAAGAAATCATCGATACCGTGTGTGAATGTTGTTTGAGCGTCTTGAAAGGAACGGTACCTTTGTCCAAGATACAGAAACAGAAATTAGGTAAACATCGGAACGTTCTTCGCCAAATGGTCAAAAAAAAAAAAAAAACCTCTCCAGCAAAAGAAAAAAATATTGGTGCAACGAGGAGGATTTCTACCCATGCTGATAGGACCGTTGTTAAAAATAGCGGCTCCTTTGTTAGGAACGATTGCTGGACCTCTTTTAGGAGAAGTCAAGCGTTAAAAGACGGGAAGAAAAAAAGAAGATAAAAAGGACACCCTTCTCTGGAAAGACGACAAATTTGTACCTTTGGATGTCATGGAAGGACGAAACCTGACTTTAGTTCCTTACAAACGATGGATAGAATTCCATCGTTGGAACGAACAACGGATACCTCATTTACCTCCCAATCCCAATATCCACGAGATGTCACAGTTACAACAAGAATTACAAGCGCTGCTGGATCGAAGCGATTTGTCAGAAACAGAAAAATTGCAACGGTACGGTCAACTCTTGCAACGTCTGCAACTCTTTCACCAGAAAGCTGTAGACGAAACAGCTCAACCCACTCTGAGAGATTTCATAACCCTGATGAAAAGCGAACCTAAAGTCACCATCACTAAAACAGACACAGCCACGGGGATGACAGTGAAAGAAGAAGAAGAAGAGTTACAAACTCCACCTCCTAAAAAAATACGAAAGTTAGCTACACCGGGTTGGATGAAAAAGATGATGTGAAGACAGAAGTCAAAACAGAGCCGATGACCCCTGTTCAGACATCCTCCTTTACACCAGTGGCTCGTCGGACACGTAAAGCATTGCAATCCAAAAAGATACCACACGAAGAAAAGAGCATTGGTACTTGGTTGACTTATTGAGGAGCAACAAAAACATGGAGAAACTTTTAGCTAGCCTTTACTATAATCCTGCCCATGCTGCTGGTTACGGAGGAGATAAAAAATTGTATCGGGCTGCCAAAAGTAAAATGAAAAGTGTACGTTTGGCAGAAGTACGACGATGGCTACAAGAACAATCGACGTACACGTTACACAAACCCATTCGACGACAATTTTCTAGGAGTCAAACCAAAGTGGAGGGGATCGATCATCAATGGTAAACAGATTTAGCCGACGTCTCTCATTTGGCAGCCTACAATCGTGGTCACAAATATTTGTTTTGTGTCATCGACGTGTTTTCCAAATTCGCTTGGGTCGCGCCTTTGACTTCTAAAAGCAGTACCGAGTTGGTGCATGCCTTAAAACTGGTGTTGAAACAAAGTGGCCGTCACCCTTTACGATGGCAAACCGACAAAGGCACCAAATTTCTAAACCAAGCTTTTCAAAAAGAATTAAAACAAAGGCACATTCGATTTTTTTAACACCGAAAATCCTGAAACCAAAGCTAGTGTCGTGGAACGTTTTCAAAGAACTTTGAAAGAACGCATGTGGAAATATTTTACACATCAAAACACTCTCAAGTACATCGACGTGTTACCACGTATGGTCAAAGCGTACAATCAATCGTACCATCGAAGCATCGGATGTGCCTCTGAAGAGGTCAGCCCTGAAAACGAAGTGAAGGTGTTTGATCGATTGTTTGGTACACCTAAGTGGGGACCCCAGAAGAAAACCCTGGGGTTGAAGACGGGAGATTGGGTTCGCATCTGAATAAACAAACTCACTTTTGACAAAGGTTATTTACCCAACTGGACCACCGAATTGTTTCGTGTCACTACACCCGTGCGTGGACGCGATCCTCCCGTCTATAAATTGGAAGACATGCACGGTGAAGTGTTGAAAGGAACTTTTTACTTGCCTGAGTTACAACGAGTGACCAAAAAAGAAGACGACTTGTACGACATCGAAAGCTTTCTCAAACAAATAACACGCAAAGTGGGCAAACATCAAGTGGAAGAAGTCAAAGTACGTTGGAAAGGATATCCCCCTAGTTTTGATTCTTGGATTGCCGCTTCCCAAGTCGTCGAAAATAAAAAGAAGAAGTAACCCAACATGCCGTTCAACACATCAACGACCTCGACTCCTTCGCAGAGTTACTCTCTTCAAGAATTACAAAAACAACCTTTGAGGGTGTGGTGCGGAGAACGTGTGCCTAAAAATCAAATCGTCTTTTTCTGTCAAATCTTTGTGGTGTATTGTGTCATCGGAGCAGCCATTGCCAATTTGAGTTTGCAACAAGGGGACAAACAATTGTGGACCATTTTACTCAGCAGTTGCATCGGTTATCTTCTACCCAGTCCATCCTTAAAATTTACGACGGACAGTCACCGCAACGGCACCACCAACGCCAGTCCACCTTCTTCCAGTCACCACAATACCAGTCCTCTTTTGGAACCGTTTGAACATCATTCTCCTTTGAACTCGAGTGACTCCTCGGAGACCAGAACCACCTTGGAACTATGAATAACCAATGTTATTTAACTTTACCTAGTGACAGTTCCATGGATGTGTTTCCCAACAACACCTTATGTTGTTTTACGACCAAATTACCTCAGTCCATCCAATTGAATCACGAAGCTCATTGGGAAGTAGGTTTGGTAGAAATCATACATCCTACGCAAGTCAAGAACATCAACGAAGGTCAAAACACTTTCATCGTGGATATCCTCAACGAACAAGTGCAAGAACACTTGGACAAAACTGATCCTAGCTTTCACGAATCCAAAAAGGTACCAGATAAAAATTCTCCCTTGACGAGCTATACCGTGAGAATTCCTGCGGGGTATTATTTTAGTGGTCGACATTTGGTGGACACGATTGCGGCTTCGAAGCACAATTTGCCAAAGCCTTAGAAAAAGCCAAGAAATCGGTACAGATCAGTTACCATCCTGTGGCACCCCGTCTCGTCTTGCAATTTTCAGACGAGAAAATATTGGCCGTCATTTTTTCTCCTGGGTTGTATGCTATTTTGGGTGGGAATAGAATGTTTCTCAATAAAAAAGGCCACAGCAACTTAGGATTCGGAAAGACTTTTCACCAAACTATCGAATTGAACGTTGGACTGAATTTAATGTTTGTGTACTCGGATGTGGTGGAGTACAACGTGGTGGAAAACACAACCGCTCCGTTACTGAGAGTCATTCCTTTCAAAGCGGATTCTGCCGTCGCTGCGTACGAAGAAGGTGGAAACACGTATCACATTCACCGTGAATTTGTACATCCTCATTATCTTCCAGTCAGTAAGTCGTATTTTGACAGTGTCAACATTAGTATAAAAAGGAGATTTTGGACAAAGTGTTCCATTCATTGACAAAGGAAAAGTCACGGTGAAACTACATTTTCGAAAAAGGTTCTCCAGCGAATTATAACACAAAAATGTATCCTGTGTACCGAGGAGTAGCTCGACAACGAGGACACGGTTTAGGAGATATGTTAAAATCGGCTTTTCGGACGGTAGCCCCTATTTTGAAGCTCATGGTGACTCGAGGATTGCATGCCTTAAAAGATGCCGCTTTGACGCAAGGAAAAGAATTTCTTCAAAACGTCCTCATCGACAAACAAAATCCGAAAGAAGTTTTTATGAGAGCAGGAAAAAATGTGTTGATGCACACTGGAAAAGATCTTTTGGGTTTCCGAGAGACTCCTATAAATTCACTTCACGCTTCTGGCCCTGGCATTTCTTCTTCCTCCACTCCACAGCAAGAACAAGGCAGAGAGAGACGACGTCGACACCCCTTCAGATCTCATAAACCACACGGTGTTCCAATAAAGAATAAGAAAAGAAGAACGATCAGAGAATAAGACGTGTTTGATTACTAAACCCTTGAAAATGATGCACCGAGATTCTTGCGAATGTACCAAGTCAGAACTGGATCTGTTTACCATGCCCCCTACCATGATGACGATGCAAGAATCCCAATGGGTGGAATTTCATCCTGTATCCTCTTTGACGACTTCAGCTCCTATCGAATTTGAAATCAAAGGACAAACCGAAGATTACATCGATCTAAATAGCAGTCACTTGTACCTGAAACTCAAAGTGATCAAAACGGACAACAGCAATCCTGATGGCGATGCCCGAGTCGCTCCCGTCAATAATTTCATGCATTCTTTGTTCAGCGAAGTAGATTTGTACTTGAATAACAAACTGGTCAGCAGCAGCATGGATACTTACCCTTACCACCCTTACCGTGCTTACTTGGAAAATCTCTTGACGTACGGAAAAGAAGCCAAGAACATCCATCTGGATGCTTCCATGGTCTGGAAACCTGACACCTTGGATGCCTTCAACGACACAGCCGTGACAGAAGCGGACGATCCTCACAATGTGGGTTTTAACGACCGCCAAAAGAAAATCAGACAAGGGCGCACTTTAGAACTGATAGATCGTTTGCATTTGGACATGTGGTTGCAAGACAAATATTTGTTGAACGGAGTTAATGTACGCCTGAGACTGAATCGCAGTAGTTCCGTCTTCCATTTGATGGCCAATGCTAACGAGTACAAAACCATGATCGAAGAAGCCAGACTTTACGTGCGCCGTGTGGAAGTCTTACCTAAAGTAGCCAACGACATCAGTCAAACGTTGAGCAGAACCACTGCCAAGTATCCTGTGCGACGAGTGGAAGTGAAAACATTTACCATTGCCGTTGGACTCCAATCTAAAGTTGAAGATCACGTCTTCCAAGGACAGCTCCCCAAACGTTTGCTGATTGGCATCGTAGTAATGCATCTCTCAACGGAGTCATCGATCAAAATCCTTCGAGTTTCAACACTTAAACGTCTCCAAGATAGAAGTCAGTCGA
Organism: Margaritifera margaritifera; assembly: GCA_029931535.1. NCBI lineage: Eukaryota > Metazoa > Mollusca > Bivalvia > Unionida > Margaritiferidae > Margaritifera > Margaritifera margaritifera. The sequence goes on along the minus strand of JAQPZY010001621.1, from coordinate 46,534 downwards.
GATGGCCAGACGTTGTGTACTAGACCTTTTGAACCTAACTTTGCCCAGAGAAATTACTTGCAATCTTACTTGACTCTGTTTGAAGCCACAGGACAGTTAGGCACCAACACCAGCCACGGCATTTCGTACGAGGATTATGCAGGAGGATATGGTTTGTGATGATTTGATTTCACTCCTGACCAAGGCCGCGACGAAGGACATTTCCACCCTATAAAATCAGGCCAACTTCGTGTGGAACTTCAGTTTGCTACAGCTCTAGCCAACACGGTGAACGTCATCTTGTATGCAGAATTTGATAATACTCTAGAAATCAACAGTTTGAGAGAAGTGATTCTAGACTATTAGAAGAAGAAAAAAGATGCAACACGAAGAACCTATGGAGATAGACGAGGAAGATGAGGGATTTTGTGAAGCACAGGAGTCACAAACCACCAGTGATGACGATGTTTTTCATCCAGAACCCAAAAAAAAAAAAAAAAAGAAAAAAATAGTGTTCCGAAGTTTGCTGGATTTCGATGGCCAGGACAAGAACAACATTTAGTCTCCTGTTTTGCTATGGATTTTGTTGCCAAAATTACAGATCTGTCTAGAGAACATTGTCATGGATGTCAAATCGATCATCCGAGCCAGAAACAACACGATCAATGTTTGATGATGAGTGCCGAAGAAAAATTGGAAGATTATTTTGAGGAGGCATGGTCTGAGATCTAGGAAGGAAAGGTGTTGAGACAATGTTATAAAGACTTGCAGGATCGTTCCTCACCTCCACTTACTCTTCTGGGGATCAAACGCATCGAAGCTCTCTTGCAACAGAGTACAGAGACTAGCCGCCGTGATTCATTGACTTACTTGAGAGACCAATTCAAGCATAAAGTCAAGTGTGAATTGATGACTTATCATTACCTGTGAAGCCAGAAAAAATGGATATCAGGGAACTTCATTACCTGTTGAATCGCAGTTCGTACGCTTCTTCTTGGAATCCTGTGGTGTGTGCTAAAGATGAACTTCCCATCGCAAACCTAAAGACATTCATGCCTAGGTCATCAATACCGACGACAGTCATTGACCAGGAACTCATTGGGTAGCCATGTACTTTCCCAACGATCACAGTGTGGAATATTTTGATTCTTATGGATTACCTCCTTGGGAAGACGACATCATTGACTTTATGAGAAGAAATGCAGTCTCTACTCGATTCAATAATGTCAGATTACAAGGATCCGATTCTTTGGTGGGTGTATAATATTGTGTACATTTTCTTCATCAACGCAGTCTCAGATATTCCTTAGAACATTTAGTGACTTGTTTTGATAGGGAGTATGCTCGAAACGATGCTAAAGTATAAAGATGGTTTTGTGAACATTATGGTTATCTCTTGTCTTTAGCTCAGAAACGTAGTGTGCATCGAGAACAGAATGATGTAGAACAGTGGAAGTTCAGTTTGCCTCCCCAACGTTGTCAACCCTGTAAATACATTCCTGTTTTAATCTTGTTCGTTAGTTGCATTTTTATGTTAGAGAAGCTTCTTCGTATTAAAAAATGTTGATTTTTTGTAAAAATGGTGTTGTGTGGTTTATTGAATTTGAAAAAATGAAATGAATATGCTCTATCTCTTTCTATCGATCTGAGGTCACCGACTCTGTCCCTTTACTATCGATCCGAGCCATGTTTTCCAACGCGTCCGCGCTTCCAGCATATAAAGCGGTGCGTTGGCCAGTGCAGTCACTCTCGTTGACTCGTCAAGATCTCAACAAGATGACAGCTAAGATGAGTGAACTGAACGAAGCGATGGTAAACATGCAGAGTGGGAGGAATCATTTGCTGGAGAAGAACCCAGAGAAGAAGACGATGATCTTTTTGCAAATGGCTCAAGATCTGGTGGAAGAAGTTTTGAGAGAAGAAATCATCAGGGACAGAACGGAATGGGAGGAGAGACAAAGAGTGCAGCAAAAACAACAACAGCAGCAGCAGCAGCAGCTACAACAACAACAACAACTCTTGCAGCATCTGAAACCAGCAGACGGAGAAGTTAGTTGCAGAATGGATTGTGAGGAGTTTGCCTTCTCTTTCACCAAAAAGAGACCTTGTCCTGTAGCCATGAGACCAGTGGCGAAACGTGGCCGCCCTGCGGCTACTGCTACTAGAAGTTAAACCAAAAAACTTCTTACCCCAACGGTCCTTTTCAGGGCCACCCAGATCTCTAGAAAAGAAAACTCTTAGATTGCCTAAAACAAAATATTTTTTGCGTATTTATTTTTTGTCTTTTTCTTTGTCTTTGTCTTTTCCCCACTCTAAAAAAAAAAAATCCCATTCCCTTGTATGTGTTTGATGTGTGTTTGTATAGAGTGTGTTTGTGCTTTTTTTTTTAAAAGGGGTTGTGTGGTGTGTGTTTTTGTTTTATAAAAAATAAAAATAAAAAAAACTTTCTTAAAAAAGGGTTGTGTGTTTGTGTTTGATAAAAAAAATTAAAAAGTCTTTTCTTTTAGGTCTGCGTACTCAGTGTGTTTTTTTCATGTAGGGGTGGTGGAGTGTAGAATCCGCGAAGCATAGAATGACGTCATACGGATGATGTCAGACGCGGGTAGTGTGGGTGATGTTTTTTTTTAGGTGTGAGGGATGTTTTCCTTCACGTCCGCGCTTAAAGTATATAGTGTGACGCATTCCCCAGTCGAGCTACCCCGTTGACTCGTCAACAACTAAAAAATGTCTAGCCGTTGGACAAAAAAACTTAGAGAAATTCAAGTGCACCTAGAACAGGTTCGTTGATTGATGGACGAACTTGTTCCCATTACGCTGGAGGAAGGGGTGGAGGCGGAGAGGAAAAAAAAAAAAAAAAAAAAGAAGAGGAAAGGACAAAGACGATAAGCCTCATATGATGATCCTACCAACCTTTGCGGCTGTAAAACCCATTCTACTGACACCGCCGCAACCCCAGCAGCAGCTGCAGCACCAGTCGCAGCCACAACAGCAGTGACCACAGCAGCCGCAGCCACAACAGCCTCCACTACATCACCCCCAATAACACAGGGTGATTTGGTGAAGAAGAAGGGAGGCCTTCACTGTCCCTGCCAGTGAGGATTGGGAGACTGAAGCCATCTCCAACAATGGTGGAGATCGATGGAGTGGGAGGTGTCCAGCTTGTGGGGCCCGACCTGGGAGATGTCCGCACTTCTAGGTGCACACAAAAACCCAAAGGCCCTTTTCAGAGCCACCCCATTTACCAAGAAAAGATAATAATCCAATTGGCCCTATATGTGTTTGTAAGTGTATGTGTTTGTCTTTTCCCCACTCCCCCCCCCCCAAAAAAAAATCCCATTCCCTTGTATGTGTTTGATGCGTGTTTGTATAGAGTGTGTTTGTGTTTTATAAAAAAAATTAAAAAAAAAAAAGGTGTGTTTGTATGGAGTGTATGTTTGGTGTATGTGCTTTTTATAAAAAATTTTTTTTATTATAAAAGTGTTTCTTTTAGGTCCGCGTCCTGTGTCTGTTTTTTTATGGATGATATTATTTTGTATGTTAGTTTTTTTGGAAAGGGATGTTTTCCTTCACGTCCGTGCTTAAAGTATATAAAGCGCGGCATTCCATTCGAGTCAGTTTTTATTAAACGTTAAATAACCCTGGACCAGCCGGAGCAACCTGAGACGCGACGGCGCAGCCAGCCGACCCTTGCCTCCTTTGCCACGCCCTGACAGAGTCATCGCAACAAATAAGTAATCCTGTAAACATTGCGGTTCTATTCCTATGAACAGGAAAAATATTCAAAAAAAAATTTAGAATTTAAATAGACGCACCCCTCCATATCACTCCTTCAATGAACCCCCTTAGTGGGGACACCATGTAGCGATGGAACGGTTCGAAAATAGCGTCCATACACGCATAAATTCCGTCTAGTGGATTGCAGCTCTGTAACCCACTGGACAAAAATAATAAGCGTGCATAGCACACATTCTAATCCCTCATTGCGTGCTTCGCACGCAATGGGGGTAAATCGTCGTACATGCCCGAATGGGCGCACACGACGCTAATTTAAGCATCATCATCATCTTCGAGTCAGGAGCCAGCTGTCCAGCAAGTCAGATCGTCCCAGAACTCGTCGACACCTGCTGTGGTAGGATGAAGGGGAGGGGGTCAGCTGTGACTCTACGGACTGCCACGTGCAAGTAATGACCAGCCTGCTACTGCTATTACAGGAAGACAGGGGCATACTTGCCTATACGTGGCAGTACGGCACAGCAGTGACCAACCTACCCCCACCACCAAAGCACCTCCACTTAGTAAGCCGTAGCCGAGTCGAGGAGTACAAAGGACAGGCAAAGACCCTCCGGAAGTACTCCGACGCAGCAGGTGTAGCCTGCTAAGCCAGAGCTGATTGGAAGAAGGAGCAGGGAGGACGCTGAGCGCCCACCCATTGAGACAGGTGATACCAACAGCCCTTCTTCAGACGATTTGCTGTCGACAGCCGGAATCGAACCAGCCTGCTGTCAGAAGAGGGGTGGGGGGAAGCCGAAGAGCAGACCGAATATGGAGAGGCTCCCCCCACCAAGCAGACTGGTCAAAATTGACTGACTGTTATAGGGTTTTCCTTTCGAATTTTTGAAAACCCCTTTTGATAAGACTCTTTATATCACAAATTTGATCTATTTTGAACGACCGTCAAAAATACAATCTCTAATTTATTAATCTGTGCGTGATACAAAAATGATATGAGTAACTTTACTCGTTTATTGGTAAAATTTGGGACAAATATGTACACTATGTACGCAAAATTCAGAATTATATGGAATCAAACAAACAAAATTTGAAACTTTAAAGAATTGTCATAATTAAATATGTGGTTAACACATTATTGGTATTAGGGACAGCCCGACTTAGTTAACTGGGCAGAATTTGATCATATACGTCCCTGGAGTTTCAGTTCTCCGTCACGCTTCGCGCCTGCCATCACTAGCCCGTGCTGTATGCCACTCCAGACTGAACACTTGACTAAATTCCGTAAGTGCGCTTGCGCACACCTGTATACCTGTAAACATTGTGGTTCTAGTCCTATGTACAGATATGGAACTTTTATGCACACACCCCCAATATCGTGCCGTCAATGAACCCCCTTATGTGAGTCAACCATGCACTGATGGAGGGGTGTGAAAAAACAGCGTTTTCTATAACGCTTTAATGTATCAGGTGTGTTGCAAACTCGCAACACACTTGACCACAAATATAGTGTGCTCAGCACACATTTAACCCCCCACGGCGTGCTTCGCACGCTGTAGGGGTATATAGTCGTACATGCCCGAATGTGCGAACACGACTTTAATTTAAACAACAACAACAACAACAGTCGCACCATTCAACGTCAATGAATAAGAAGACCAGAATGAACCCCTGGAAGCTTTGCAGGAAGCCTGGGATTGGATGGTGGAAGTAGAATATTGTTTAGAAAAGATGGAGTGTTATCCAGCTACCCTGCAGACTGTGATAACACAAATAACAGCAGTGAAAATAGCCAGGAGACTTATCGAGGAAGTGATGAAGGAGGAAGTAATGAAGATGAAGGGGTCCTCTCTAATTTCACCTTGTCGAGTGGGACTATTCAAAGAAGGTTTGGATTTGATGGAAGGGGTGGAGCACTTCCTAGATAAGGTAAAGGAAGATTTTTTACTCTGTCCAGCCATCAGTAGAGAAGAAGCTGCCCTGCTCAAAGCCAAGAGTCTCCTGAAACAAGTCATTGAGCAGGAAATAGAAAGAATGGAGAAGGAGAAGAAGAAGAAACAGAAAGATTTCCATCGCCTGAATGAGAACTGGATGAAAATCCAGGACAAGTTCAGGCGAATGGGACGTGCAGAATGGCTCTCTGAAAAGAAGAAGAAGAAAACTATCCTAGGCTTCCTGACCTGTTGGAGAAAGAAGTAAAAAAAACTCCAACGGTCCTTTTTAGGGCCACCCCATTTATCAAGAAAAGATTATCATTCGAACATTGCCTTTCAACAAAACAATTGGTGTGTTAGGTGTATGTGTCACTTCTATCCCTCTTAAAATACTTCTGTCCCCGCTATGGGTCGCAAGTGCCCCACCTTGGGTCTAGAGTGCACCCTCGTATTGGGACGTCTGTAGGCCCATTTTTTGGATCTAGAGTGCCCCACCACATAGGTGGGCCTCTCTTGGCCCAGCAATCTTAATTTCTCGTACGGGCCCAGAGTGTCCCATTTGGGCCCAGTTACCCACATATTACTACCATCGTTCTTATGATCTTTTTTAATAGTGTCGAAGATCCTGATTTAGTTATTTTGTTCTTTCCAAGTGGGGTATAATTTCAAGAAAATTGTGTTGTATTTTCCCCATTTTCAATTAAATTTGATTATCTCTTTTCTTTACCTTTTTACCTATCTAAGTGTGTTCTCAGTTGGCAGGTGACCAAATAGGTATCCATGCTCCTCTAGCAGGCCTAGGTCCTCATCTTTAACCGTCGTAACAATTTTCATTCTTCAATCAGACATCTCTTTTAACGCAGAAAACTCTTGATCCAATACCTCAGAAAGTTGTATTAATGCATTCTCTTGCGCTGTTTGACTCTTAATTATTGCGTCTTGCTGTTCTTCCAGACCTTAGAGAAGCAAATCTTGCCTAGCATCGTGCGCTGTCGCAGCTTGTTCTACTTTTTCTCTGACTGGCCTAAACAATTTTTGTCCTACGTCGCTCTGAAATACTTGTCCTCCTACTTTTTCTGCAAGAACGCGACCACGCAATTGCTGTTGCTACTCTGCATATCTGCGCATAATTTCAGCTTTATCTTCTTGCTTACCTATTCGTACAAATGCACTGTATACAAAGTATTTGGATAAAATATTGCTGCAGACAACGGCAAGCATGTCGCGGTTGTCAGTAAATTAATCTGGTAAATACAATATTGTTGCAGACAATGGCAAGCATGCCGCAGTTATCAGCAAATTAATCTGGCAGATAAAGTTCGTCAAAGCCTTTGCGATTGATCTCACAAACGGTTTCTGCATCTCTATGAAATATCACAAAATCGTGCTTGCTGCCGCTGGTCGCTTCGTGATAACATTGTTTGAACTGGAATACCACTACAATTATCGCCCGCAATGGATTCTGTGTCGCGATTGTCCAGGCCAGAAAACAACACAAAGCAACCTATGTTGCGGCAAATGTATATAGGTACATCGTAGTAAGATTGCGCAAAGTTGATATCGTTGCAGTTTTTCTTTCTAGACAGAGAAAAATATTCTTTGATCTTGCTCATGTTGTCGCGGTCGATTTTGATGCCGTCAAATACAATGACAGATTCCTTGTAGATATCCAATTCTTCTACGGGCTTTATTTCTTCTGGATATAATATTGTAAAGGTTTTTGTTTCGCCACCATGCGCATCGTCAAAATCATCAAGTGTTCGGTATTTATCTTGACTCGGATTCAGAGTGTAAACGATCACATTGTCATAATTTGGCCCATTATTAAGCAACATATATTATTTTTTTGTTTTCCCGCAACCTGTTGGAACAAGAATCACGTAATGACAATCCGGAAATAAAAAATGATTTTTGATGTCTTTTGAGTCGAAGTTTATGATTTGCACTTGTATACAGGAGATCTTATATATAAAGAGTATTACACAGCTTTTGGCTCGCTTATTGGTTCTGGTGGCACCAGCGGCATCACAGCACTACAGCAGACGGAGTTTCACTTAATCTGGTTAACAAGCGAGTTTAAAAAATTGGCGATACCATGACTGGACCGTGAAACATGAATTCGAGAAGGATCACAAATTTAGCAGCGTCAGAAAGTGAAAAAGATGCCGCCAACATGAATTACGTTGATAAGTGTGCAGCGGCTAGTGTTCTTGTGACAGCTGCATGCGACACCAGTTTTCCAAATGCAAAAGTACTTTCTGCCGGAGCTGGATTGTCATCTCAATATATTGGTACCCAAATGATGCTGACCGCGCCAGATGTTTTGTTTTCTGAAAAATGGCACCAGCACCATGACTGGAAACCTCGATTTGAAATCCAACAAAATTATAAATTTGGTCGCGCCAAATCAAGCTACAGACGCAGCTAACAAAGCTCACGCAGATACAAAGTTTGGAGTAAATTTCGACTTGGTTGTTAATGCGCCAACCTCTGCCGCCAATTGAAACATCGGTATGATTTCAGACATACCCGTAGGCAAAAAACTGTGCCTCGTTTTTGGTTCGCAGGCTAGACAAAAGTTTGTTCAAAGGTCATCTTAGGTTTCTTACACGCCCATTATCGTTCAGGCGCCATAAGGATTTAGAATTAAAAACAACACCAACTCAACCATGCTTGAAACCAAAAATGGAAATCTTATCGTGGCAAAGCCAACCGAAGGCAGCGCGCTAAGAATTGTTGGTGTCAACGAGAAAATGGATGATGGCACTGCAACCAATTTTAGATTTTCTTCCTCACCCGAATATACTGGCGGCTTTTATCATGCTAATGGTGACTATGGAGCCTTTATTTTCTGTAGATGTAAGTGTTGGTTATGGGCTGATAAACGCTCAAAATAATCCCATCAAAAACCTGAAAATGTCGTCGGCGGTGGATCTCACAGAAGCGACTACAAGGGAATTTGCAAGCACTAGGCGTGTAAAAAACAATATTGGTCTTATTACACAGCTAACCTCAAACACAGGCAATTGGAATGGCTTTACTGGGTCTGCATCATCAGAATATTGCACAGGTTACCAAGCATTTTATGTGCTTACTACTCCAGGTAGGACTGGGTAGGTGACTACTGGCCAATACTCAAACTTTCGGATTCAGATACAATGTCCTGTTGAGGTTATTTTTGGAATTTTCAGTTAAGAGTTCTCTCAGGAAACGGTGAACGCTTCACCAGCTGGAGACTGGATGCGTAGACGGTTAGCGGACCCACTTGGACTACTTTGTACTCGAGTACAACTACCATCAGATCTACTTTGCTTGACTTTTTATCAATAGTCTTAGCACGACAATATTTCACATATTTTGTTTTAATTGCCTTAGTGCTGAGCCACTAAATCCTGGTCTGACCTATTTTCAAATTTTTACTATTGATGATCTTGTCTATTTTAAATAAAAAAAATTTTTTTTTGTTTTGTCGACGGTATACAATGAAGATGTCAGAATTCGTAAGAATTGCGCGCGAACTAAACACGCTGTTGTTTGAAGGAAAACACGATAGCATGGTTTTTGATGACGCGAGAGCTAAGATATAATATTACAAAATTGGTGAAAACAAACAACTGTATAAAACGTTGTTGGCGAATCTAGAAGGCGTAAAAATAGATGATCACATGCGCAATCATTTCTCGGTAACCCATATGAAAGCGTCACAGTTGCGGGACGAGCTGGACAAATATGACAAGCTAAAGAAGTTATGCAATGATAAGGAATCGGCCAGCATCGCTAAAAACATAGGAGTACTCTTTAAAAACATATTCAACGAAAAGTGTGTTGATAATTTACAATCAATGATTCTAACCAGAAGAAAAAATCTCAAAAAACTTAGCGAAAAAGAAACAAAAGATCAAGATGATGACTACGCATGTACGTACGAACAAGTCTCGCAAAACAACTTTACAAAACAAGAAACACTTCAAGAAAAAATCTAGAAGCGGTATTTTTACAGAGAGCTTGGTTTGGGTTATGATGATGCAGAAACAATCCTGGAACTGATGGCGTTGCCTGATAAAAAAGACGATGAAAAAGATCTTCCTGATGATCCGCAGCCACAACCAGAACTGCAGCCACAGCCCGATGCCTACTCACTTCCTGTGCAACCGGAGCAAGATGATATCCAAAAAGATAATTAAAAGATGGCAGAGGCATACTATCATCTTGTAAGATATATTACAAAACACGACTATGATGCAAATGCACTTTCTTCAATAATAGATTATTTTGATACAGTCTAGTTAATGTATAATAAATTAGAAAATCTGCAAAAAGTCTACTTAAAAAGGGAAGACATACCTGAGGGCAACTTTGTAAATTCACCACTGACCACCGCAAAAAGAATAAATATCTTTAGACAGCATAACATTCCTAGACTGTATGACATTTATCGTGGCGTGATAAAATGTATTTAAAAAAAAAAATTGTACAAAATAATACTTGAGAAAATTGCTCCTGCGCCAAACATTAATAAGCCCAAGCTTGTAAAAAAGGTAAAATTAGCCGAGGCGTATTATCTGATCATCAAATATTTCTTACGGCGAGAAGTTGATATTGACTCACTTGCTGTAGCTTTAAATTACGCAGAATTGCACTCAGAGGACGGATAATTCATAGACTAGCTAAGCAACGTTTATTTTGTAAATCCGCCACCGACCAGTGTAGAATTAAGAAAAAGGCTTGAAGACAGTTCAATTGATGGTATTGATTTTGTGGAGTTTGCCACATTAAATCCCACCTTGCAAATCTCATCTATGCACAACTTGGTGTGCCTCAGCCTGAGCAACCGCAGCAAGATGATATTCCAGAGGTCGTAATAAACGACCGAGGCTTATTACCACATCATAAAGTACAAATATTATGACGAATACAACTAATATTCTTGCTGCAGCTCTTGAGCACGTAGGAAGTCTATCTCCAGAAGAGAAAATGGTTCTTGCTGCGTTTGATGGCATAAAGATGGAGATACCTAGCGGACACTTTGTCCACGCGCCGTATCCAGGTATGGAGTTGACAGACTACCTTTTCACTCGCACATTTGACCTGACGCCACACGAGAACAATCTTGAGAAAACTGCACAAAATCTTCTCAAGTTGATAAAAGACAAACTAAACGCGAAGTTGTCGCCTGTGCTGCAAAAGAACATTTATTATCTTATTGTTAAATACCACCAAAAGATGCTAATGAGTTTGCGGCGGCTATTGCTTATCTTGGAGTAAAATATGATGGTGGAATATGCATGATTAGATTTGCTAACAACGGCAGAAACAAAAATACCAAGTGGTCACTTTGCAGGCGCTATTGAGACATCACAACTCATGCGAGAAAGATTCGAAAAACACAGCACGATGAATAAGCAACGGTACTACGATCTGTTGCAGCAAAGAGCACCTGGACTTTATTTTAGCATGATTTCAAAATTAGAACCGTCAAATCAGCCACAGCCAGATAAATATATAGTATTATCACAGTAACGCGATCTTGATTGCTAGATCATGTCGAGTTGTCAGCATTAGAAAATCCGGATCATTACGAGACGCGAAGCGTCGAGTCATGATCCCGATTTTTATGCTGACAACGAGACGTGATCTAGCAATCAAAATGGCATTACTGTGATAATGATATGTTTGTTATATACCTTTCAATTTTCAGATAAATTAACAAAATCACTATATGTAGTTGAAAATACAAGAAATTGCTATAAAACAAATTCAACCTCTATAATACGAACTTCATCTTAAAGCATAAACCAAATTACTTTTTGAAAGGCTGACATGCGGATGAATATTAGTTTTATGAATGAAGTTTGTGAAACAACGCTCGCTCAGTTTGACTACCATCAGTGTCAATAACACGAATTTTTCGACGCTTGACAGACTTCTCATATATGTGATTTACAGGTATTGTGCAGTTCTGAAATTTTGCATCACGGAAGTTTTCACCAGCTGAATGACTGGAAGTTTATTTCAGAGGCCAGGTTGAATGCGGTTGAACTGTTTCTGGTGATACATTGCGAGAGAGGCTCCGATGGGAACTTGACACGGGAATGACAACATTATTTTGACAGTTATTTACAACCGGATTCGAGAAATTGTTTGAACTTGATGGTACAGATTTGTTGCAGAGAACATTACTCATTTATAATTTCAAATTCATCCATTATGCGTGAAACTCACTAACGTTACCATTTATGAATTTGCGTAAATGGGTTGTAATGAACAAAGTTAATGTTTTGTTACGCGATTTCCAAATATGATCTTCTTTCAGACGAACATTTTGGCAATATTTTACTACTTCAAAATAAAGGAAAAATGCTTTTTTTATTGTTGTTGTGACAAAAACATGATTTAGACCTTTCAGATATTTTACATATAACGCAAGGTTACTTAACTAACGTCGCTGTGAGAGCTTTGTTTACTGCGAGTGTTGGCATTCGATCGCTAGGGGCGCTGCTATTGTCACCAGGAAACCTCGAGGATAAAGTAGTCTCAGCCTCGTTTGAGAGTATGGTGATACGGGTTTGGACAACGATTGTATAGTTTTCCTGCTTGTAGTAAATGACGGTAAAATTCTGGCTCTTTCTTGAGTAGAAATTGGTAGGTGTATAATAAAATACCAGATCAGCCACAGCCAGATGAAATACCAGATCAGCCACAGCCAGATGAAATACCAGACATAGTCAAAAAGACTGCAGAAAAATATTATCACATCATGAAATATAAGGATCACAATATATATTCCACAAATAAGCTTGCAGCTGCTGTTACATATGTTGGACAGTTATCATCCGAGGACAAAATCGTTTTTGCTACGTTTAGTGATAAAATCGCTAAAATACCTGATGATGCTTTTAATGATGCACCAGCCTCAGATGAGGATAGGACTAATCGCATTATCAATCGCTTGTTTGATATGACACCTCACGAAGACTATTTGCAGAAAAATGAAAAAAAATGTGTTTGATCTGATAAGAAATAAAATCGAAATGGAAAAGCTAGCAGAAGCGCTTTACCTTGTGGTTAAACGTGTAAAATGACACAAGCAGGATAACAATGCTCTTGCTATATTTATTAAGGTTAGGCTTGATATCTCTGATGAATTAGATGTTAGCACTGCTGACATTCAATTACCAACTGGCTATTTTGCTAATGTACCAGAATTCAGAGCAGAATACCCAAACGAAGGTTATGTACTCAGGCTGGAATGGAAGGAAATAATCTTTCTAAAATAGTATCAAAACTGCACATAAAAACAATGGATAAGATTACAGAAGAGCAACCAGTGTCAGATCAAGCGCCTGAGGAAGATTTCGTTGCAGAGTACAAGGAAATAATTGGCTAGTGCTATTGTATACGATGCGTGATGTTATCGATTTCAATCAAATTTGCAATCACCTGAGTAGTAGAGGGTGGGTAAATCGGGCAGTGGAGTCAACGAATGTGGCACTACGGGGCAGTAACGGGAATTTAACATGGCGGGGGCACTACGGGGCAGTAACGGGAATTGAACATTGGGGCCTCTCTGAGGCAGTGGGGGTACTATGGGGTAGTGGGGGACAGAAGTATTGGAAGAGGGACACACACACACACACACACACACACACACACACACACACACACACACACAGACACACACACACATATAGGCAATAATGAAAAATTAATCTTTTCTTGAAAAATGATTGGCCCTGAAAAGGGCCGTTTGGGGTTTTAAGTTTTAGTGTTCAACACAGACAAAGTCATAAAAAAACATAAGAGAAGGTTATCCTTTCTTTGAGTTTCTGAAGACAAGGGTAAATTCTGTGAAAGAAATGTTCATTGGCAAACATTTTTTCATTCATCGGTTTTCAAAAAGTAGTGTTATATTTATTGTCGAATGACTGCAGTAGCATTTGTTGTATGCCTCCCAAATATTTAAGATATGTTACGTTTTGCTGCACACGCCTTGCGGCTACAAAACAATGTTGCAACATTTCCCAAAACCGAAGACGGGAGAACAGTAAAAACACGTCTTGTTTTATCGACAGTCTGAAATGGACTGACTGAAAACAGGGCATACATTGTTACAGTTTTACTGAACGCATGTTTGGGCTCAAGAATGAGAGTGTAGAATAGGACGGGTTATAGAGTGCAGAATTGGACGAGTCATATTTGAGTCATTCTTACACCGTAAAGCTATGTGCTTGTTTTTTTGGTTTCCTTCGGAAAACGGTAGATCTAGAAAAAAAATTGTGACACATTGCAGTGCCAAAAAAGGAACAAAGCTAAGATACCTGACATGCACAAGAACAACTAAACTCAAGATTTTATATAATCCAAGGATTTACCTATGGAAGAGAAATCGTTGTACAATTTTTAAGGGTGCAATTTTATGAAAAAATTACAAAACTAACGTCACATTTCACAAAATCATTGTGACCACTGCCAACATTTGTGGAGAGGCATCTTAAAAACGGGAACAGATACCATGATCATTTCAATCTAAATCATTGTATAAGAAACTTAGTGTGTGTTTGTGAAACAGAGAGAATGGAGAGAGAGAGAGAGAGAGAGAGAGAGAGAGAGAGAGAGAGAGAGAGAGAGAGAGAGAGAGAGAGAGAGAGAGAGAATATTTTATTCCTACTTTTAAAAATATCACTACACTGACGTTTTCTATGGTATATTTTCCTTAAGAAATTTCAAAAACACACATTCCATTTTTTAAAAATCACATCGATAGGAAAAAAATCCTCTTTTTTCGGTAAAATATCACAAGATTGAATTGGAGACATGGTCTACTAAAATCCTTCTTTTGAAAACGTAGATCTAAAATTCTCACAAAATATTACATACAAAGGTTCCGTGATGTATTTTGACTTAAGGCTGATACAATTTCCATTGATCACAAATTATATGATGGGGTTGTGCGTTAGCTTTTATTTGTAAAGAGACTAACGGTTAGGCACAGAAAAAACACGTCTGTTCTTCTCACTGTCTATAGCAACTGAGGGCGATTCAAAGCGAACGCGGTAAGAAAATATTTGTAGCCAATGAAATTACTTAAAATGAGTGACGAAGTGTTTTGTTATAGATTCCAGACAGGCAGTGTAGAAAAATAATGCCTATGCTCTGACTTCTTACGATTGCGGTGCAGAGAGACTAGAGGGAATTTGCAATCATGTTAAGAATTCGTGTCCTGTAACATTTATTCTCGCCACGCTAAATACTGAACTGTAACATTATTGGCTCGGGTTTTAAAACTGAAAAAATGTTGTCACTGAGTCATTTTGACACACACACATAGGTAGAGAGAGAGAAGGGCTACACTTTTTAGGGGCCGTTTTTTTTTCAAACTAGTGAATTTGGAGGCTTGTATGAAGTTACGATTTCTGGTACAGTTACAAGATTGTGTGTTTGAAAAATAGCAAACATCGGATAGACATTTGTGTCGTGACACATGTAAAGTTGAGAGTTTGTGCTAATTTCAAAATTAACGTCACAAAGCTTTCTATTGCTCCTAGACATTTCCATTTTGGCAAATTTTAAGTAAAGCAAGCCATTATCACAAACATAGGTAGAGACAGGGGTATATATATATATATATATATATATATATATATATATATATATATATATATATATACATATATACCTACATACATATATATATATATATATATATATATATATATATATATATATATAGGGAGAAGCTCTGTGTGAAACTGAATCAGATTCAAATCAAACTTCAAGATGAAAAGATCACGCAATCTCTATGAGAAAACAGAAGAAGAAAAAACGAAGAGACGGCGACGGAGACTTTCTGAGCCGGCTGAAACACCGCTCGCTGAAGTGCTAGCTCAAGTCCATGCTAGCGATTTCGAAGATGAGATAAGTGAACCTGAAACCGTACCACCTTCTAACCAACCCAAAGAATCAACCACCACCACCACCCTTGACCAAGAAAGTCCTACCGTGGTTCCCGAAAATTTCTATCGGATTCGAGTGACGCAAAAAGTGGCCTCTGGAAAATTTCGAACCACGGCATACACTTACAAGGTTCGCTTTAAAGACTTCAAGTCCGAAGTGCCTCCCGAAAAAGCTGCAGGGTTCATTACCCATTTGTGGGATTCTGTGTTACAGAACTTGAAACGACAATGCGGAGCCAAAGAGGACGATCGGTTGAGACTGTCCATCCATCACGACAGTTTGAAGTCACCTGTTTGGATCGAGTTCAGCACGCCGGCAGAATTAACACCAGCCAAAGTCATGACCAAAATAAAATACGTTCAACAATCCAACGAAGAGTTTGCCATCACGGATGGAAAGGCTACACTTCACATGACTCACGTCTCCCCTCCTCGAGGGAGCGGACGAAGCAGGAAAGCGTTACTGGTGGACGGCCTTCGCAGTACCAAACACAGTGTCGTCCAAATCGACAATTCTCAAGACCAGATGTGTTTGGCTTGGGCCATCGTGGTGGGGCGAACGTATGCCGACAAGAACGAGAGCGCAGAATGGAAAAGAGCCTGGAATATAATTCGAAAGTCGGACAGAGTCCAACAACGAAACGAAGCAGAACTCCTGTTACAAGAAGCAGGCATCCCCAAAGACACCGTGTGTGGCATTTCTCAAATGCAACAACTTCAAAACGTCTTGGCTCCTGGCTACACCTTGAAAGTACACCCTCAAGAAGTGCGCGGAGATCTGCTGTTTCGAGGACCCGATTTCCCCGAGGGAAAATACATTCACCTCTATCACCATCGAGAACATTTCGATGCCATCACCAGCATCACAGGATTTCTAGGATACTCTTGCTACTGCAAGAAATACGACCAAGGATTTAACAATCAAGAGCGACACATTCATTGCAGAGAGAGAGAGAGATGTCGGGGCTGTTTAGCGACCAAGCCATGACTTCCTGAACAACACGTCCATTGTGAGACGTGTGAACGAACTTTTGTCAGTCCCTCTTGCTACGAACAGCATCGCAAGACACAAGGACACCAACAAAAATGTGCTTGCGACTTATTGAAATTGTGCTCGACGTGTGAACACCTGATTTACACCAACAACCACAAGAGACACACTTGTAACGGCAGGAAAAGATGCCGCTTTTGTCAGCAGATGGTGGATTATGATCATCAATGTTTCATGCAAAAGTACGACAATACACGGAAGAAAGAATTAAAGAGGGATCAGAAGAAGAACAAGAACCAAGTGGATTTCATCTTTTTTGATTTTGAATGCATGCAAGAAACGGGCATTCACATTTCCAATTTCTGCGTCACTCATCTTGCTTGTGAGAAGTGCATCCAAGAACCTATCCACGTTCACCGTCCACATTGTAGTAGGATATCAGGAGGAGGTGAACAAATCTTTCGTGGTCCCAACACTCTGTCCGAGTTTGCTCAATGGATTTTAGACCCCATCGACGACACTTGGAGCGAAGAGGACATTGAACGTTACGGAGACTGTCATCGCTATGCGACCGTCTTGGCTCACAATTTCTTGGGATACGATGGACAGTTTTTGTTAAAATATTATTTGCAACAAGCTACCGAATGTCCCCAAGTCACCATGAACGGAGCCAAACTCATCTACATGAAAGTGGGACAAGTCAAATTCAAAGATTCCATGAGTTATTTGGCCATGCCTTCGAGTCGAATGCCTAAAGCATTTGGTATGACAGAAATGGTCAAAGGATATTTTCCTCACTACTTCAATACGGAAGCCAATCAACACGCCGTCCTACTGCATTTGCCTGACGTCGACTATTACGACCCCGACGGAATGAATCCCGAATACCGCGAAGCCTTTCACACTTGGTACCGTGCCCACCAGTCAGAACCGTTTGACTTACAAGAAGAAATGTTAAAATACTGCCGATCCGATGTGGACATTTTGCGCCGTTGCTGTGGAAACTTTCGACAGTTATTTCTAGATCACGGAGACGTCGATACTTTGAAAGAAGTGTGCACCCTACCCAAAGCCTGTGCCTTAGTGTACACCAAAAACGTTATGCCCGAGAACGAACTAGCCATCATAGACTCGAACACGTCTCTCTTTACCAGTCGTCAATACTCGGCCAAAGCATTGCGTTGGTTCCATTACTTGTGTCAAAAGGAAGACACATGGATACAACATGCCAGAAACGGAGGAGGAGAAAAGAAAATAGGCAGTCTTTCCGTGGATGTTGGGATTTAGAAAACCCGCACACGGTGTACGAATTTCAGGGCTGTTTGTTTCACGGATGCCCTACCTGTTTTCCTCAAAGAGACCTGAAAAGTCCTTTCACAGGAGCCAGCATGGAAGAGTTGTACGAACACTCTTACCAACGACGACTAAAGTTAGAAAGTCAAGGATACCAAGTGGTAGAAATGTGGGAGCACGAGTACGATCGACGTTTCAAAACCGATCCAGAATTTAGCAGCATTGCCGAAAGTTACGACGTGACCAACATCGAACCTTTGGATCCAGTGTGTTTGGAGGACGAACCAATGGCACCCGTTTGCTGTACGACGTAGACGAATCAAAAGGAGAAGAAATCAAATACATCGACGTGTGTTCGTTGTATCCTTGGGTGTGAAAATACAAACGATTTCCGACTGGACACCCTGAAATCTTGACAGAACACATCGAGGTGGAACACATTCGTCAATACGAAGGATTGATCAAATGCAAAGTCTTACCCCCGACCGACTTGTACCATCCTATCTTACCTCATCATTGCCATGGAAAACTGATGTTTCCTTTATGCCGTACGTGTGCCAAAACATGCAACCAAGATCACCCCTGTCACCACACGGAGGAAGAACGCGCTTTGACAGGAACGTGGGTCAGCGCGGATTTGTTTCGGGCTCTGGATCGAGAATACCGTTTGTTGAAAGTGTACGAGATCTGGCACTTTCCAACCACCTCACAATACCAAAGGTACGCCAACCAATTTTTAAAACTCAAACAAGAAGACCAAGTCCGATTCAAAGAAGAGTACCGTGCCATCGAAGGGATCACTTTGGAAGACGTAGAAAAGAACGAAGGAAGAAGATCGTTTGCCAAAGTCATGTTGAATTGTTTGTGGAAAAAAATGCCACCACGAACAATCTTACCCAAGACGGAATACTTGACCGATCCTTGTGACTACTATAAACTGGTGGACAACAAAAGTAGACAGATGAAACACGTCGAAATCGTCCGTGAAGATCTGATCTTAGTCAATTTCGAATAAGAATGCAAGTTTGTGAAGCCCGACCATTTAGCAACGTGGTCATTGCAGCATACGTGACAGCCCATGCTCGCTTGAAATTGTACGACGAAGCTTTAGAAGTCTTGGGAGATCGTGTCCTGTACTTTGACACTGACAGTTGTATGTACATTCACCGCCCTGGTTGCCTACATCCTACCATCCAAGGAGATCGTTTAGGAGCCTGGACGGACGAGCACCATCAAGACACCATTCTGAGTTTTGCCAGCGGCGGCCCTAAAAATTACGGGTACTGACATCGAGACCGACAAGGCCAACTTCACACCAAATGCAAAGTCAAAGGATTGACCCTGAACTATCGAACCAGCCGAGTGGTCAATTTTGAGGTTTTGAAAAATGCTTTGCTGTCTGGACGAGTGGAAGACTTTCGAGTGAAAACGTTAGAACCTCTCAAGATCGTACGGTTACCTAATCACCAAATCGTCAGTCGTCCTGTAGGAAAAGTTTACCAAATTGTATACCAGAAACGAGTGAGACTTCCAGACCACACCACTTTGCCTTATGGACACGCCGATCTTCAGTATATAAAAGGAGCCAGTTCCATGATCAACCATTCATTGCAAATACAGACATCGACCTAGAAAGATGAATTTCACACAGATAAAAGACCCATATCCAACATCATTTACCTCTGTCTCCACAATACTGACAGAGCAAAGTTCGTCCAAGAAGGAAAATGATTCAGTCGTCCCTAAAGAGTATTATCACATTCGAGAGACTAACAAAGTGACTTTAGAAAGATTTAGAACCACCGCTTATACCTACACAGTGAAATTTAAAGACTTCACGTCTGAAGTTCCAATACAGAAAGCAGCAGGTTTTATTACGGAGTTATTTAACTCATTGTTGGAGGAACTGAAAGGACAGTGCCAAGTCAAAGATTAAGATCGATTGAGTCTATCGATGTCTCACGACAGTTTGAAATCTCCTGTGTGGCTCGACTTTAGTACACCGGCAGAATTAACTTCTTTTAAACTCTTGGACAAAATTCAAGACGCTCAATCAGTGAGAGAAGAATTTGACATCACCGATGGAAAAGTGACTATTTAAATGACACAGTTTTCACCTCCAAGTGAAGAAGACAGCCGTTGCACTTGATCTACTCTTCGTGTTTACCAAGAAGTGGGTATAGCATGTTGGATGCACCCACAGATTTACGACTGAAAAAATGTACGTGACTGGAAAAGTCTTGGATTCAACGCTTGGACACAAGAGGTAGCTGACCATGCCAGGACCATTGTTTTCACTTGTGAAACGTATTCCGTGGAAGGAAGTCAACGATCGTGTTCAGACCTTAGAGGATTATAAACACTTGATACAAGAACTGTTTCCATTGAATTTTGGACGCTATGCCGTGTGTGTCTTCGTGACTACTTTTCTTGGATTTCGTTTTCCAGATTCGTTGTGGACTATTTTGGACGAACAGTTTTGTTGTTGGTGGACTAACCAAACAAAACCATGACCATTCATACTTTATCGGCACACGAAAAACAAATTGTGCTCAAAGTGTTGTGACTGGTGATGAACACGAGTGGTGTACATCCGTGTGAAGAAGACATTTGTCAAACTTTATCTACCCTTCACACGTTTCAAGAAGTGTGCATCGCTAGTTGGTTACACCAACAACTTTACGATTAGAAAGATGTACGTGACTGGAAAAGTGTTGGTTTCGATGCTTAGCTACAAGAAGTGGCACAGTTTGCCAAAGACCTGGCACGTCACTAAGTTTCCAAGACCAAAAGTGAAATTGGAACCCAAGTTCACCACCACCATGACACTTCAACCTCAAAAAGAAAAAGAAGACCACACCGTCGTTGTACCAATGGAAACACCTCAAGAACAAACCCCCTTTCCGTCAGAGACATTTCATTCTACCACCAGAACAGAGACCAGAATACCACCAGTGTGTGTGCACTCCATTCGTAGGACACACCTTCATCCAGAATGTTGTACATTGACTTGTTTATACAGAACTTTGATTCTTTTAGTGTTAGCCTTAATATTGTACCTCACCATTTTTGCGGTATGCATTTTTGTCCTTCATGACTTGTAAAATATGTTTTTGTTTTTTTTGTTAGTTGTTTTACAAAAGAATAAACGTGTATGAAACGTATAAAACGCCTTGTGTCTTTCGTCTTCTTCTCAAAACTCTTCCTAATTGAGTCATGGTTACATCTTCTTCCGCTGTCTCGTCTGCCTCTTCTGCTTCTTCTGTGGTCAAAGTGATCGACGAAAAGTTAGATCGTCACAGTTGGGAAGCTTTGTATCTGCGCCATCCTTTTAACATGTTGATTGCTGGACCCAGTGGTTCAGGCAAAACAGAATTTGTCAAACGTTTGATCGAACACAAATCTCATCTGTTCGATCGTCCACCTCAACGCATCGTGTGGTGTTACAAAGAGTGGCAATCGTCTTACATCTTACTTCGTGAAAGTCAAGGAAAGACGATTTCGTTTGTGGAAGGCATTCCTCGCGAAGACGATGGGATCGTGTCTGACGTGAGTCAAACACATCTGGTCATCTTCGACGACATGTTAGGAGAAGACGAAGAATAAATTAAACTTTGGTTTACACGAAAAGGACATCATCAGAATGCCAGCATCATTTACCTTACTCAAAATTTATTTCAACAAAGTAAAGCCCATCGTACCATCAGTCTCAATGCTCATTATGTGGTGTTGTTTAAAAGCCACAGAGACAAATCTTAAGTGCAAGTGTTAGCCAAACAGTTGGGTACTCCTTGGCAAAATTATGCGTTGCGTACGACGATGCCACTCAAACACCTCATGCGTATTTACTCATCGACTTAAAACCTACCACTCCCGACTATTTGAGATTTCGTACCCAATTGTTTCACCATTGGTGCCAAGAAGGAGGTCCCGTCATTTACACGTCCCCTTCGGCCACTCTCTGAAAGAAAAAACTATAAAAACATCCACTACGTCATTTCTTTCTCACAATCTTCGAGATGACTTCCTTTCAAGCTCATCCTTCTGCCAAATTGATTTGTGCCTTGTATGGCATCAGTCGCGAAAAATGCACAAGTCCGTGCCCGTTTGTTAGAAGCTAGTCTCAAAGAAGTGTTACGATGGTTTAGTTTGACGGCAGGTCAATTACTGCAAGGCATCATTCACATCCCTCATCAAACTCAATGTTTTTTTCAAAAACATAAAGTGGCGTTGTCACAAGTAACCGATCTTACAATCGATCCACGGACTAAAAAACAAATCATTTTGACCCCTGGAGGTAGCGGTTCTTTAGGAGGTGTCATGATTCGTTCACTTTTGAAATGGGATCCTAATGCCAAAGTCAAAAAACCAAAAACCAAAAAGAAAAGTCCCAAGAAGAAAAGCCCTAAAATTAAGAAAGCCCCCAAGAAAAAGAAAAAGAAAAGCACTGCCAAGAAAACACCAACCACTGCGACCCGCCAGAGAGGTACTGCTGCGAGGACGCAAACGTACACCCGCAAGCCACGACAGGCAGCAGTGACGAGGTCCTAATTCGATGCAAAAATGGACTTCGGCTGTTTTGGCCACGGCAGCGGCCGCTAAAAAAGTATCGTCCTCTAAAACCAAAGTCCAAGAGAGAACCGGCGTGTTACAAAGTTTAGTGGATTTATCCAAACAAGAACTGAGATGATTTAGTCCGTTGAAAACACCTCAATGTCGAGTGACGCCTGTCGTGAAGATGGTACGCCGTGCGGACAATCAGTGGAGACGTGTTCCAGCATAAAATAGAAGTGTGACCTCCCCGACACCACAGTTGTATGGTTTACTCCTGACCTCTAAGATGACCCCCAAACGTGCACACCACCAAAAGAAGAAGGGTAAAACCAAAAAAGGACTTCCACCTCGTCTGGCTAAACATTGCGACGTCTTGTCTGTCCTGACCAAATCCAATCCTCCCATGCGAAAACAACTCATTCAAACAGCCCCCAAAGAAATCATCGATACCGTGTGCGAATGTTGTTTGAACGTCTTGAAAGGAATGGTACCTTTGTCCAAGATACAGAAACAGAAATTAGGCAAACATCGGAACGTTCTTCGCCAAATGGTCAAAAAGAAAATACCTCTCCAGCAAAAGAAAAAAATGTTGGTGCAACAAGCAGGATTTCTACCCATGCTGATAGGACCGTTGTTAAAAATAGCGGCTCCTTTGTTAGGAACGATTGCTGGACCGCTTTTAGGAGAGGTCATGCGATAAAAGGACGGGAAAGAAAAAGAAGATAAAAAGGACACCCTTCTCTGGAAAGACCACACACTTGTACCTTTGGATGTCATGGAAGGACGAAACCTGACTTTAGTTCCTTACAAACGATAGATGGAATTCCATCGTTGGAACGAACAACGGATACCTCATGTACCTCCCAATCCCAATCTCCACGAGACAGAAAAATCGCAACGGTACGGTCAACTCTTGGAACGTCATCAACTCTTTCACCAGAAAGCTGTAGACGAAACAGCTACACCCACTCTGAGATATTTCAAAGCCCTGATGAATAACCAACCTAAACCCGCCACTAAAACAGACACTGCAACGGGGACGACAGAAGAAGACTACGAGCCTCGAGAAGTGTTTCAAACTCCGTCTGCTCCTTCCATCTCTAGTAAGATTGCCGCGGTCTTTTTGACACCCTCACCTACCCCTCATCGAGAAAAAATGAAAGATTGGGTGGGTTCATAAAAGGATATCCACTCCTTCTTCAGCAGAAGAAAAAAAGAAAGAAAGCAAGATTGAAGTAAAAAAAGACACCACCACCACCAAGAAGAAACCTGCCATCACCCCTTCTACACTACCCACTCCTGTGGCTCGTCGAACGCGTCAAGCCACTTCGTCCAAACCTCACGACACCCAAAGTAGTAGCATCGAACAGTGGGTGACTTATTGAGAAGTCCAATCATGGAGAAACTTTTAGCCACCATTTACTACAATCCTGCGCACGCTGCTGGTTACGGACGAGTTCAAAAATTGTATCGAGCTGCTAAAAGTAAATTGAAAAGTGTACGTTTACCAGAAGTACGACGATGGTTACAAGAACAATCGACGTACACGTTACACAAACCCATTCGACGACAATTTTCTAGAAGTCCAACCAAAATGGAGGGCATCGATCATCAATGGCAAGCCGATTTAGCCGACGTCTCTCATTTGGCAGCCTACAATCGTGGTCACAAATATTTGTTTTGTGTCATCGACGTGTTTTCCAAATTCGCTTGGGTCGTGCCTTTGACTTCTAAAAGCAGTACCGAGTTGGTACGTGCCTTAAAACTGGTGTTGAAACAAAGTGGTCGTCACCCTTTACGATGGCAAACCGACAAAGGCACCGACTTTCTAAACCAAGCTTTTCAAAAAGAACTGAAACGAAGACACATTCATTTTTTTACCACCGAAAATCCTGAAACCAAAGCTAGTGTCGTGGAACGTTTTCAAAGAACTTTGAAAAAACGCATGTGGAAATATTTTACACATCAAAACACTCTCAAGTACATCGACGTGTTACCACGTATGGTCAAAGCGTACAATCAATCGTACCATCGAAGCATCGGATGTGCCTCCGAAGAGGTGACACCTGAAAACGAAGTAAAGGTGTTTGATAAATTGTTTGGTACACCACAGAGGAGACACCAGAAGATAACCCTGGGGTTGAAGACGGGAGATTGGGTTCGCATCGGAAAAAACAAACGCACTTTTGACAAAGGTTATTTACCCAACTGGACCTCCGAATTGTTTCGTGTCACTACACCCGTGCGTGGACGTGATCCTCCCGTCTATAAATTGGAAGATATGCACCGAGAAGTGTTAAAAGGAACATTTTACTTGCCTGAGTTACAACGAGTCACCAAAAGAGAACACGACTTGTACGACATCGAAAGCATTCTCGAACGAAGAACGCGCAAAGTGGGCAAACGTCGAGTGGAAGAAGTCAAAGTACGTTGGAAAGGATATCCCCCTAGTTTTGATTCTTGGATTGCCGCTTCCCAAGTCGTCGACTATAAAAAGAAAAAGTAACCCAACATGCCGTTCAACACAACCACGACCTCGACTCCTTCGCAGAGTTCTTCTCTTCAAGAATTACAAAAACAACCTTTGAGGGTGTGGTGCGGAGAACGTGTGCCTAAAAATCAAATCGTCTTTTTCTGACAAATCTGTGTCATCGGAGCAGCCATTGCCAATTTGAGTTTGCAACAAGGGGACAAATAATTGTGGACCATTTTACTCAGCAGTTGCATCGGTTATCTTCTACCCAGTCCCTCTTTGAAATTTACGACGACGGACAGTCACAACAACAACCACAACAACCACAGCAGCCAGCACAACGGTTCGACCAACCCCAGTCCACCTTCTTCCAGTCACCAAAACCACAGCAGTCCTCTTTTGGAACCGTTTGAACATCATTCTCCTGTGCACTCGAGTGACTCCTCGGAAAGCAGAACTTTGGAACTACTATTAATGACCAATTTTATTTAACTTTACCTAGTGACAGTTCCATGGACGTGTTTCCCAACAACACCTTATGTTGTTTCACGGCCAAATTACCTCAATCCATCCAAATGGATCACGAAGCTCATTGGGAAGTGGCTTTGGTAGAAATCATTCATCCTACGCAAGTCCAAAACATCGACAAAGGTCAAAACTCTTTCATCGTGGATATCTTGAACAAGGAAGTGCAAGACCACTTGGACAAATTTCAACCTGGCTTTTACGAATCCAAAAAGGAACCAGATAAAAATTCTCCCTTGACGACTAATTCTCCCTTGGCGAATGAGAATTCCTGAAGGGTATTATTTTAGTGGACGACATTTGGTGGACACGATTGCGGCCATCTTCGAGGCCCAATTTGCCAAATCTTTAGACAAAGCCAAGAAATCGGTACAGATCAGTTACCATCCTGTGGCACGCCGTATAGTCTTGCAATTTTCGGAGGCCAACATATTAGCCATCACTTTTTCTCCTGGGTTGTTTGCTATTTTGGGTGCGAACAAAATGTTTACCAATATAAAAATCCAAAACAACTTAGGATTCTCCAAGGGTTTTCGCCACCCCATCGAATTGAACGTTGGACTGAATTTATTGTTTGTGTACTGGGATGTGGTGGAGTACAACGTGGTGGGACACACAGCTGCGCCCTTACTGAGAGTCCTTCCTTTCAAAGTGGATTCTGCTGCTGGTGCGTACGAAGAAAGTGGAAACACGTTTCATGTTCACCGTGAATTTGTACATCCTCATTATCTTCCAGTCAGTAAATCATATTTTGACAGTGTCAACATTAGTATAAAAGGAGATTTGGGACAAAGTGTGCCATTCATTGACAAAGGAAAAGTCACGGTGAAACTACATTTTCGAAAAAGGTTCTCCAGCGAGTTGTAACATCAAAAAAATGTATCCTTTGTACCACGGAGTGGCTCGACAACGAGGACATGGTTTAGGAGATATGTTAAAATCTGCTTTTCGGACGGTAGCCCACATATTGAAACCTATGGTGACTCGAGGATTGCATGCCTTAAAAGATGCCGCTTTGACGCAAGGAAATGAATTTCTGCAAAACGTCCTCATCGACAAACAAATCCCAAAGAAGCCTTATGAGAGCAGGAAAAAATGTGTTGCTGCAAACTGGCAAAGATCTTTTGGGTCGTCGAGAGACTCTTATAAATGCACTTGACGCTTCTTGGCTTGGCATTACTTCTTCCTTCACTCCACAGCAAGGACAAGGCAGAAAGAGACGACGTCGACCTCCCTTCAGAGCTCATAAAACAGATGGTGTTCCAAAAAAGAATAAGAAAAGAAGAACGATCAGAGAATTAGACGTGTTTGATTACTAAGTCATTGAAAATGATGCACCGAGATTCTTGCGTATGTACCAAGTCAGAACTGGATCTGTTTACCATGCCCCCCAACATGATGACGATGCAAGAATCCCAATGGGTGGAATTTCATCCTTTATCGTCTTTAACAGCTTCAGCTCCTATCGAATTTGAAATCAAAAGACAAACCGAAGATTACATCGATCTGAATAGCAGCCACTTGTACTTAAAACTCAACGTAGCCAGAACGGCTGACAACAGCAATCCTGGAGGCGATACCAGAGTGGCACCCGTCAATAAGTTCATGCATTCCTTGTTCAACAAAGTGGATTTGTACTTGAATAACAAACTATTTAGCAGCAGCATGGATACTTACCCTTACCATGCTTACTTGGAAAATCTATTGACGTACGGAAAAGAAGCCAAGAACACTCATCTGGATGCTTGCGTGGTCTGGAAACCTGACACCGCGGAAAAGTTCAACGACACAGAGTTGGCTGTAGCGGCGGCTGGTGATGATCCAGCAGACCCGCATAATGAGGGATTTAACAAGCGTCAAAAGAAAATCTTACAAGGGCGCAGTTTAAAACTGATGGATCGTTTGCATTTGGACATGTGGTTGCAAGACAAGTATTTGTTGAACGGAGTGGATGTACGCCTGAGACTGAATCGCAGTAGTGCCGTCTCCCATTTGATGGCTAATGCCAACGAGTACAAAACCGTCATCGAAGAAGCCAGACTTTACGTGCGCCGTGTGGCAGTCTTACCTAAAGTAGCCAACGACATCAGTCAAACTTTGAGAAGAACCACCGCCAAGTATCCTGTGCGACGAGTGGAAGTGAAAACGTTTACCATTGCCACTGGACTCCGATCCAAGGTCGAAGATCACGTCTTCCAAGGACAGCTCCCCCAAACGTTTGCTGATTGGCATCGTCAGTAATGCAGCCTTCAACGGAGTCCACAACAAAAATGCGTTCAACTTTCATCGCTACAACGTCTCCAAGATAGAAGTCAGTCGAGATGGCAAGACATTGTGTACAAGACCTTTCGAACCATACTATGGCAACCCGAAAAATTACTTGCAATCTTACTTGGCCCTGTTTGAAGCCACGGGACAGTTAGGCACCAACACCAGCCACGGCATTTGGTACGAGGAATATGCAGGAGGATATGCCTTGTGGGGATTTGATTTCACTCCTGACCAAGGCAGCGACGAAGGACATTTCCACCTTATAAAATCAGGCCAACTTTGTATGGAACTTCAGTTTGCAGAACCTCTACCTCACACGGTGAACGTCGTCTTGTATGCAGAATTTGATAATACTCTAGTGATCAACAGTTTGAGAGAAGTGATTCTAGACTATTAGAAGAAAAAAAGATGCAACACGAAGATCCTATGGAGATAGAAGAAGAAGATGAGGGATGTTGTGAAGCACAGCAGCAGCAGTCACTACCCTCTACCACTGATGATGACGAGGTGATTCATCCAGAACCCAAAAAAGAAGAAGAAAAAAAATAGTGTTCCCAAGTTTACTGGATTTATGGCTTGTCGATGGCCAGAACAAGAAAAACATTTAGTCTCCTGTTATGTGACGGAATTAGCTGAAAGAATTACGACTCTGACCCGAGAACATTGTCATGGATGTAAAATCGATCATCCGAGTCACAAACAACACGACCAATGTTTGATGATGACGGCCGAAGAAAAATTGGACGAATATTTGGAGGACGCCTGGTCTCAGATCTCGGAAGAAAAGGTGTTGAGAAAATGGTATAAAGACTTGCAGGATCGTTCTTCACCTCCACTCACACCTCTGGAGACCCAACGCATCGAAGCTCTCTTGCAATAGAGTACAGAGACTATCCGCCGTGATTATTCGTGGAATTACTTGACAGACCAATTCAAGCATACAGTCAAGTGTGAATTGATGACTTATTATTTCCTGTGAAGAAAAAATGGATACCAGGGAACTTCATTACCTGTTGAATCGCAGTTCCTACACTTCTTCTTGAAATCCTGTGGTGTGTGCTAAAGATGAACTTCCCCATCGCAAACCCAAAGACGTTCATGCCATTGTCATCAATACCGACGACAGTCATCGACCAGGAACCCATTGGGTGGCTGTGTACTTTCCCAACGATCACAGTGTGGAATATTTTGATTCTTATGGATTACCTCCTTTGAAAGACGACATCATTGACTTTATGAGAAGAAATGCAGTTTCCACTCGATTCAATAATGCCCGATTACAAGGATCGGATTCTATAGTGTGTGGACAATATTGTGTACATTTTCTTCATCAACGCAGTCTAGGATATTCCTTAGAACATTTAGTGACTTGTTTTGATAGAGAGTATGCTCGAAACGATGCTAAAGTAGAACGATGGTTTTGTGAACATTATGGTTATCTCTTGTCTTTAGCTCAGAAACGTAGTGTGCATCGAGAACATAATGATGTAGAACAGTGGAAGTTCAGTTTGCCTTCCCAACGTTATCAACCCTGTAAATACGTTCCTGTTTAATCTTGTTCGTTGTTTGTTTGCATTTTATGGGAGAGAAGCTTCTTGTTGTTCATTAAAAAATGTTGATTTTTTGAAACAAATGGTGATGTGTGGTTTATCGAATTTGAAAAAAAAAGATAAATGTATAGACTATATCTGTGAGGCATCATTTGCTTCAGAACAATCCTGAGAGAAAGACGATGATCTTCCTGCAAATGGCTCAAGATCTGTGGAAGAAGTCCTGAGAGAAGAAATCATCAGGGACAGAACAGAATGGGAGGAGAGACAAAGACTGCAGCAGCAGCAAAGACAACAACAACAACAACAACAGCAGCTACAACTCTTGCAGCCGATGAAACTTCCAGACGGAGAAGTCACCTGTAAGATGGATTGTGATGAGTTTGCCTTCTCTTTGACCAGAAAGAGAGCTTGTCTTAAAGCCGTGAGACCTGTGGGGAAACGTGGCCGTCCTGCTGCGGCTGCCGCTACTGCTACTAGAAGTTAAACATAGCTTCTTACCCCCAACGGTCCTTTTCAGGGCCACCCAGATCTCTAGAAAAGATAACCACTCTCAGATTGCCTAAATAATTTTTGTAAATGTTTGTATGTTTGTCTTTGTCTTCCCCACTCCAAAAACAAATTCACCTTTCACTGGTATGTGTTTGTATAAAGTGTGTTTGTGGTATGTGTTAGATAAAAAATAAAATAAAGGATGGTGTGGAGTGTGTTTGTGTTTGGATAAAAAAAAAATAAAAACAATTTGGTATGTAGGTTGTGTGTTTGTGTTTGATAAAAAAAATTATTTTTTTTTAGTTTAGTTGTTCATGTGCATATCAGGTATCTTTGTTTTGTTCTATATTTTCACTTCAATGTGTCACGAAAAAATTCTAGATCTACCGTTTTCCGAAGGAAAACCAAAAAGAAAAACAAACAAGCACATAGCTTTAAGGTATAAGAATGACTCGAGTATGACCCATCCAATTCTGCACTCTATAACCCGTCCTATTCTACACTCTCATTCTTGAGCCCAACCATGCGTTCAGTAAAACTGTAACAATGTATGCCCTGTTTTCAGTCAGTCCATTTCAGACTGTCGATAAAACAAGACGTGTTTTTACTGTTCTCCCGTCTTCGGTTTTGGGAAATGTTGTAATATTGTTTGTAGCCGCAAGGCGTGTGCAGAAAAACATAACATATCTTAAATATTTGGGAGGCATACAACAAATGCTACTGCAGTCATTCGACAATAAATATTGTCACGGAATTGTATAAATCCCTTTAATTAAATACATGTACTCGGGTTTCGTTTTTCAGTGTAACAACGATACCCGAGAGTGAGTTATGTATATTTTACAATATTTCGAAACAGTGAGTTCGGTTCACCCCATGCCGCACGTGCGAAGTGCTTTCGATGGGAAAAACCGAGTGCATCAAGCGTGCGGACGATGTACAGCTGCATCGTCTGTGTATAAATGCCTCACCGTAAGACTAAATCTTTACATTACGGAACGTCTTGTCAGTGAGCAGTCTACTTAAGGATTTGCACGTCTTCAGCTGTAGAGGTACGTAAATTATTTATTAATTTATGGTGTATATTTTCTATGAAGCTTCAACTTGCGTAGTACAATCCAAATATTTTTTATTCTTGTTTGTTCTTAATAAGAGCTTTATATTAGCAATATAAAGTGGCATTTTTAGGAAACGTTTAGTACCATAAGATTCTTATCGGACACGTGTAGGTTCACTTCTGAACTTGTTTATTGCTTTGTAATGTTGTGCCGATAGTGTAATTTGTATAACTTACCGTATATAACGTCATTACGTGTTATCGTATATGCCCGTGTCAATCATACTACACGTTGTTAGATTTATTTTCAGCTGATCAGAGTCGACGAGGTCCCAGCTACGGAGGGGACAATAGAAGTTGACTATAGCAGCTGTAAAGCTAACCATAGCAGCCGTAGAGCTGAATAAAAGTGTGTTGCTTGAATACCAGGTGATCGTGCGTTGCTGACCAATTGGTGGGCGTTGATCGCTTGATTGACCAGTGCAACTGGCAGCCAATTATGCTAGTGACGGAGTGTTTTTGAGTCACTCCATATATGTAATCTTTTAACCGTGGGCTAATTTTGGGTTTTTGTGATGCCCAGAGGTTTGGGAGTGTAAAGATATTTTGCATGATATCTATCCCATATGTTTGCACCACATTTTATTATTTGAAAAAAGTGCCACATGTTTCATTATTTGAGGGTATACATTTTTGCTATATGAGTAAAATACATCATTTTTGCTATCTGAGTAAAACACATCATTCTTTTCGTCGTCTGAGATTACTGTGAATCATTAGCCTTTATCATTGCACTGTGTATTTATTTATTTGTTATCATATTTGGGTTACATTATTAGGTTCGTGCGGATTATGTTAATTTGTCCAATATTTGGACCCTATACACGCACGTATTAATCATAACCCTTCTTCCCATTCAAGTCATTCATCAATAAATATAGCATTTTTATCACCATCAACAGTATTCTGTTATAAATCCGAAATCCAACCCGGTTATCTTGTTACAAATTTAAGATTACTTTTTTAAAACCGATGAATGAAAAAATGTTTGCCAATGAACATTTCTTTCACAGAATTTACCCTTGTCTTCAGAAACTCAAAGAAAGGATAACCTTCTCTTATGTTTGTGTATGTCTTTGTCTGTGTTGTACACTAAAACTTAAAAACCCAAACGTCCCTTTTCAGGGCCAATCATTTTTCAAGAAAAGATTAATTTTTCATTATTGCCTATATTTGTGTGTGTGTGTGTGTCCCTCTCCCAATACTTCTGTCCCCCACTACCCCAGAGTACCCCCACAGCCCAGAGAGGCCCCAATGTTCAATTCCCGTTACTGCCCTGTAGTGCCCCCGCCATGTTAAATTCCCGTTACTGCCCCGTAGTGCCACCCTCGTTGACTCCACTGCCCTATTTACCCACCCTCTACTACTGACCTGTTACCAAAAGACCTCGAAAACTCATTTTATGAATATTATCACAAGCGAGCCTATTGTTTTAAGAGATATTACAGACATTACGGTTGCGTTCTATTTCTTTTGATGGCGCTACCATTCGCTTTGACCACCGCTGGAGACGCTTCTACTGGTGCTCTGTTGAATCCGTTTATGTTGATTATTTCCTTGGCTAGAATTGCCACACAAGACTGTTTAAAAAAACTAGTGCCAAAAATTAAATCGTAAAGAGATTTCTTGTGGTCAAGTTGTTATATTCTTCTCCTAGTAGCCTTCTAGATCTTTCTAGTTCGATTGCGATATCAGCATAAAAAAAAAAGTGTTCTGGATTTTCTCTGGCCGCTTGATAAATCATTTTGAGAGCGCTCTTGACAAATCTGTAGGCGCCATTGAGTGATGTGATCGCTGTTGTCTTTTCAATGACGTATTCTAAGTACCATTCTGGTGGAAACTTGACCAAAACATCCTCTGCGTTCTTATAAGCGATCTGTATTATTCTTGAGTCAAAGTCGTACATTATTATACAGAATTCTTTTGCTTAATTGCTGATACAAGCTGCCTTTCTTTTTTGATATAACGTTCTGAATTGTTTTGCCGTAGCCTGATTCTCGAGCAACATAGTTATAAGTGATCTTAAATATTTTCCAAGGCAAGACCGCGACCATTGTTTTATCTGGACATTTCCTAACGATGATGTCAACCATATCAGAAATATATTGTGGCTGGTTCCCGATGTCAACGATAATGTAGTCGTATTCTCTGTGCAGATCTTTCTTTAAAAATTTGACCAGTTCTGCTTCGGTAAGTTAGCCCAAGTCAATAAAATCGTCATAGTGGCCAAAAAATCCTACGATGCCAAGCGCGACTGGATCTTTTACATATCTGCGGTAATCTCTGTTGTGAAATTTTCTGTCGTAGTCCTGGCAGAATCAGAGTTGTGTTAGCAAGCACTTGCGAAAAACTGTATCGACCAACAAGTCATAGGAAGCGACCACAGGGACCTCCAGCCCTGATAATATTTGCGGAAGATAATATTCAGGCAACTTGTCTACATCTCTGGCAAAAGGACATTTGAATTCCAAAAGAAGAATGTTGTTGTTGTCAATCACCAGGACTGTATCTAAAATCGTCTATGTTCTGGATACAAATATCGTTGCCAATGATTTTTTCACCCGTGGTGATCTCTACATATCTTCTGATGGCCGGCTCAAATAACGTTCCCCAATGACATGGCAACTTCACCTGGACAGATTTCTCACCAAGCTTTCTTCTGGCTATATCTCTAGCGGTAGCAAACGGACATACTTCAAGGACCGTAGTCAGCTCTGAGTCACCAATAGTAGTAGACAGCATTTGATACCATTCCGCTGACTTCTGCTTGACTTTATGCGCACTTATAAATCTTTCCAAAACCGCTCTTAGATCCATTATTATACAATAAGTTTTCATTCAATTAGAGCTGTTATCTAAAACATAGTATATAGATATAAAAAATGGCTCGAATTTATAATTAGAGATTTAATACAATCTGCTATATATATATATAGGAGGACAAAATACATAAGTCTTGCATATATGATCGTATGGACATAGAGGCCTCACGTTTGACCTGCGAGGCATGCTAGCTCAAAAAAAGGGAGGTCGGGACTGGGGTGCCATAACCGTTGTGCTTATACCGGTGTTTTCATATAATACTGTTAAATGCGTCATTTTATTCTAAAATAAGCAAAAAAATGTAGAAATATACTTAGTTTAAGTATATACATCGCAATTCACTATTGCGAGTTGGGCGTTGCTGAAACGTTAGATTAAAAAATATATAAACATGTATAATTTCAGAAATATTGATAATTATAACTTGCACAAAAAGGCCATAAAAATGGTTGTATTAACTAATAACATAATTATATGTAATAGACTACCTTATAGTATTATTATTATTACTCCTACCTTCCTTCTACGGCAAAGTACGTATCTGATCCGATATGCATCAATGTGATTCGCACCTGTGTTTTTTTTCCAACACTTTCGCCCATGCTCGTAACAATGTATACATACTATTACAGACTGAAGTCTCCTTAGTTTATTCCAGCTAAAAACAAATGCAAGATCTTACCGAAAATGACTATTGGTATATTTTAAACTCTCGAAGTGTAATATCCAAAAGAACAAGACGTCATACAGACGCACCTTATGTGCGAAGAGACACAAACTGTTTGACAACTTGGACTGTAATTTTGTTGCTCCATTAACACAATAGGATCACTCGTAAACTCCACCTATCTAAATGTCACTCGATGTTACGATATCGTTAGCTACCTATCTTTCTGATGCCACTATAATTGATATTAACAAGCGTTCTTCATCGTTATAGTATACATCTCTCTCTCTCTCTCTCAGCTTACAGTTTATTTCTTTCCCTGTTTTAAAGATGAATGTATAGAACGCACATGAATATACATTCTAAAATTCAAAAAGAGTACCATATATAAGACACTCATAATTCAATATATCGACAGACCACAGGAAATGCCCCTCATTTGATTGAATATTCCTTGGTGTGTCCTGGGGCAAGTCACTTTACTCCAATCGGCACTAAATGACCTACTTGTGTTGCTGTACCGTAAAACACCAAAACCAAATCCACCAGAACCAATTTTCCATAGAGCAAATGTACCTTCCAATAAATAACTGCCATTCCAATTGACTTGCACACATATGGTTGAGAAGTCTCGATTACACCATGTATCAGAGAAAATAATCACATACACCTTAAATGCATCATCGTCATCGTCATCATCATTATTTCCTATATTTCTCCTTTAAGGAGCTATACATATTGATAGAAAAATATAAATATAATGTGAATATAATTTTAAACAAGTTTATAAGGCAAATTTCCTCCCTTCTCATTTCCACAATACATACAGCCCTCCTATCCTAACCTTCCATAATGACCCATATCCCTGAACAATCCATAATGACCCATATCCCTGAATAATCCATAATGACCCATATCCCAGAACAATCCTCTTATACAATCTAGATGAAGTTACTGGCTTTAGAATATACGGTCTCACCCCAGATTTTATCATAGCGAAAGTTTACGGAAAAAGATGCCAATATTTCCCTTCCAAAACCCACTCTGTAAAATGGCATAGCTGTCCTGTCCATAGTGAGAAGACAAGGTCCGCAAGTCCGCCATTTTGAAGCTTGATGTGGGTAAGACCTATTTCACATCATTGCCGAAATATTTTGTAATCAGATATAATACACAACAGTAGATTTGATAATGACTATATAACAAATCACTAAAACCTCATTCCAAGCTGACAGAACGTTCTCAAAGAGAAATATTAAATCAAACACAAGCACGCCCTCTAAACATTCCATATTATAACGAAAATAACGTTTTAATTGGGAAACCTTGGAGCTTTCGCCCACAGAGATATAGGGTACACTGGTTCTAAATCCCCAGCCCACCCAGCCACTAATGAACTTAAATCTCTTAGCGTATTGGCCTATGCCTAGCATTTTATGTATATATATATATATATATATATATATATATATATATATATATATATATATATATATATATATAAACGCTATTTACAAGATAACTTTGATGGTAATATAGACATTTGTCGTGTTGTTGTCAATACATCTGCCTTCCAAATGGTTGCTTTAGCAACAATATCTGTTCTCAAGTCGAGATTTTCAACTTGAATTAGCTTCTGCGTCAAAAAAGTTGTTTGTTTCCATTTTCGATATATCTTCGTTCGTTCGTGCTTCCTTCCTTTTGTAAGGTACATGACAATCGGCTTGTTGGACAAAACTGTGTTGTACGAGAGCAGAATGTTAACATTAAATCCTTTTGATACACTATTCAACCTAGTTATGAGTAGTCTATATTTATAATGGTCAAATCTTGTTGAACCCTGATGCACCGGATATATCCTCAATTTTACCCCAAAGTCACATCAATCATTTCATGGGGTCCCGGTAACCAGAGTGTTGTGGGTTCTACAAAATGTATCTATTCTTCATTCCGCTGTAATGTCATTTGCCATTCTTCATTGTTTCTGTCACAAATGAATAACAAGTTTTGGATACGAAAGACTCCGTCTTTTCCGTGCTGCTCTTCCGAACTGTGAAGAATTAATAAAGCCACGCTTGTCGCTTTAAAAACGTTCAAAACACTATGCAAAAATTATAATATGATTTCTTGACAACATTTTTCATTAACCTGTTAATAATATCAAACCTTCTGTTATTTGTTTCAATATCTTCAACTTGGTAATTCTACAAGGAGACTTTCATCTTTATTAAAATGAAATTGGGGTTAATGATACCAGAATGTGCGGGATCTACTATATTGGTAAATTCTTGAAATTTAACAATGTCATACCAGACTTTCCTTAGAGCCTTCTTCATAATAAGGTCCGTAAGACATTGTGGAATTGTAGGTACATTCAGCGGATTGATAGTAAAATGAACTGTCCGCAAGTGACCCACTGAAACTGGGTCGTTTGGTATATTCCGACAAGTTTGTGAAGGATGTATGCATAGACGCAGTTTGAGACCCCAAAGAGCTCTCTTCAATTGTGTATGGAAAAACTTCTACCTTTGAAACATTTGGTTTATGTTTGCATTTCTTTTTCTTATCATATTCATCAGCTGTTGATCCGTTTTGTTTAAAATTCTGGCCATCAGTTTCCAAGGAGACGTCATCGTTTGGATATCTTCTGCATTTGTCGTATTTTACAAGCACTGGAACGCAGATCTCTAGGATAAGAGGTATAAATGTGATACCGTAGGACCACGAGAGAGCTGACGCAGGCAAGTTTCCGTTCACCTCCGTTCCGTACATGAGCAAGACAAGAAAATGGGAGAAACCTGTAAGTATGAACAAAGCTGAGAATCAGACATAAGGGATCCACCTGATAACTACCGGTTTTACTTGCATCGGTTAGGTAAATAAAAATACAACTTTAAATGTAGTTAAAAAAAAGACGTTACATACAAAATATAAAGTCGCTCTTTTTAAAGTTTTTCTTTACTTTTTGCGTCAACGTTATCACCTCTACATTTTTCCTTTTTAAATAGAATTTACAATTAAATTCAGCCGTTAAATTGGAATCTCTTGCATGAAAACACTATCAACAATTAATTTCTATTATTACTAATTTCCTTTTACCCGACTGATAGAATAGACTGAAAAGTAAAGCTCAACTCTTATGATCAAACCGTTAGATTGATTCGTTTACCTGTTTATGAATCGGGTTCACAACATTAGACTATTTTAAAAATCTTATAGTTACCTGCAATTTGTTGTAAGATACGGATAAAGGTCAAGGAACCTGACTTACTAAAATCTCAGAACAACAGAAGATCTATTCAGTGGATAATCGAACTTGATTCCCTTTGACTATATTTATTAGACTGCAAAACCTTATTTTTCCCCACCCATACGACCAGGCCTTGAATTAATAAGCTATTTAACATAACTGCATACAAAATTCAGGTTTTGCTACTTTGCTCTGCTTGCACATTTTGAAACCTTTATTTCTACTGCAAGGTAAGTCGTTTAGTTTGTTTTTTTTTAAATTGGATTTCTGTCCGTGTACATTTTCCTATGGAACAATAGACCAAAACTTTACAATCAGTGCATAGTTACCGGAAGTGCGACTTGCGCGGACACCTCCTATATTATGTTTTTTTTTTATTTACAGCCGGAAAATGTTTGGTTTGGTTTTGTGGGGTTTAACGCCATTTTTTAGCACATGATTGGCTACACATGACGGCCGGTATATTTAGTGGAGGAAGAACCGGGAAGAAACACCGACCCACTGAAAGCTACTGCAAGCTTTCTCACATACCCACGTTGGCCGAGCCGAGACTCAACCCACGCGGACAGATATGAGAGTCAGTGATCTGTAAATGTGAACGCCTTAGACCACTCGGCCACCCGGGACACCGTATAAACAGGTAGATAGATGGAATGGAAAGAGATGATAAACTGTGTGTAATATGCGAGATGAGAAAAACGGTGGATCTAGAAGCTGAATTTAAATTTATTATGGCGTGTCCCTTGTATATTCAATTGATATATATTGCAACAAACCTAGGGTATGTGCTTGTATTTATGTCGCTGTTATAGCTTTAGTAGATTTTAGTGATTATTTGTTTCATTATGGCGAGTGGGTGTAGGGATGATATTTCTCAAACCGAGTAATTAGCCAATTACTAAGAGCAGACGTCATAATGTACAGTATTCACGAGACTTTATTGTAGTATGGATTAGTTTCATAAAATGGACCGTCCTTAATTTCTTAACATTAGGATATTTTCATGTATACGTGTTTAGTAATTTGAGCTAGGAATAATTCTTTGTATTAGGTGTTTGGGTCGTGTTTTGTGGTGCATGGCGTGAAAGGTTTAATGATGGGTCATACAAATGTGAAGCAAGAAAAACCATGCAAGTGTGAAATTAGGATCTCGTGAAGGTAGTGGTTGTTAGTTAAGAACCCTTCAGTTGACAACGACTGTTGTCTTGTGGTCCTTGGAGATAGGGGAAACATCGACCTCAAGCCAGACTCACGCAGGTGTTGTTTGATTCACTCGGTAGTGAGACCCCTTGCGTGTATATATATATATATATATATATATATATATATATATATATATATATATATATATATATATATATATATATATATATATATATATATATATATATATCCACTCTATTTAGTATGTTTAAGCAAGTATCTATGTCTGACAAAACTAATGAAATCATTAATGTCGGAAAATATGTTCAGTATGCATTTAACCTGAGGAGTTATTTTGTGCAAAATTAAATGTAATGCAAGTAGTTTAACAATAATAATGAAATGTACTTTCTCCAGTGCAAACACTGTAATTATGCTTTTATGGACATTAAGTATATATATTTTTGCTTTATTATGAGCTAAAATAATAGGAAAAATGTTAATATTGTCCATCCTGCGATGTATGTCTATAAATGTGATAATGTTTTACGGTACCTCAGCACAAAAGTGGCTTTGTAGTGCCAACTAAAGGTAAAGCTGAAAATATATAAATACATCTTGCAATACAAAAATGTCCTGTTCCTTTTAATTATAGGAGTTTATATTATTGCGCATATAGAAAAAATTAGAATCTTGAATTGTTGCCTAACATTGCCACATTATAATATATATGACGGACGGCGCAGTCTAAGTCATTATTAAAGATTTTTTTATTGATTTAATTTGATTTATTCATTGTCAAACCTT
This sequence comes from Margaritifera margaritifera, assembly GCA_029931535.1. NCBI lineage: Eukaryota > Metazoa > Mollusca > Bivalvia > Unionida > Margaritiferidae > Margaritifera > Margaritifera margaritifera. The sequence continues at coordinate 6,983 of JAQPZY010001621.1, read as the reverse complement.
TCTTGAACTCTTTTCAAAGTGATTTAATTCAAAATGGTCATTTGTCATCTTAAGGATCATGGTAATACGCTTAAGCTTGTTGTACTAATTGGAGACAAACATTTTTTACTATAGTAATATATAAAAAAACGGCTACATTTTTGAACAAGTTAATTTATTGCACTAAACTATTAAAATAGGTGATAAAAATAAATAAAATAATGTATAAACATCATACCAAATTTAAAATGTAAATGTTAAATCAATCCACTGACAGTAATAATGTTGAACAATAGACGTACTAATTGGTTTCAATTTCTATGTCTGTCAATCCATAGGTAAACCTATGGGAATAAATTGACATCTACTTTCTTTAGATTTATAATGGCACCAAACGTTAATAATTTCGCTGATTTCAGTCAGCAATTAATGAACAAATATATGCACAAAAGATATAACGAAATATACTTTTTGCATAAGCCTAATTCTCTTACCAACACGACTAATTCGTAACCTGATTGACTGCCTATAGCAAGGGTGTCAAACATACGGCCCGTCAGACTTATTATTTAGTATTATTTATATCAAATCTGGCCCGCCATAGCAAATGAGTTTGACGCCCCTGGCCTATAGGATACATAACATTTTTTAATGCGACCACCCTACCGGACCTTCGTGCATAACGAATCTTCTGTAGGCAAAAGAAATACTAATTCATTCCAATAAAATATAAAAAGATGAGGCCCACGTGCCTAATGTCATGAACGATCTTCACTGGTCTAGATATAGTAATGTCAGAACATACCCTAATCTACTTCTGTTTACTTTTACACTAGTTCAAACAGCTAGTGGCGTTGCTCAAAGTTTAGATACAATAAAGTGTATTATACTCGATTCTATTCGATTTCATTCCTTCGCTTATCAAATTGCGTTCTTTCTTTTTTTTTCTTTCTTTTACATACTTATTACTTGAAACGATACTTTCGTTCAAGTCACTTCAACGTTAACAACTTTCTTTGTGGACGTATTTTTCTTTCTTTCTCTTTTTTTGAATTGAATACTTGTAACTTGTAATAGCATGTATCCTGAGTTATCTCAGCTTTGGAAACTCCATCAACTCCTAAGACATCTCCGTGCAGCATCTCCGTCGAATCTGACATTAATTTTTCCTCTTGCACACATTCTACCCATATAGATCCATCCTTGAAATTCTCAATCATACTTCCAAAAGAATCAAACCAAACTTTCTATGGAGCCCTCTTCAAAGCAGGGTCCATACCGTTCGTATTGACACCGCGATGATTTCTGTGGATGTGGTGTGCAAAGAACTGTCCTCCAGCGAGCCACTGAAACTTGAACGTCTAGTGAACTCGGGTAAGTATGTGGATGTTGTATCCATGGATACGGTTTGATATGTTAAAGAACTCTCCTCTGTTTTATATGGACCATATTTTATTTTTAATTTTCCGTGTTTTTGTTTGTCGTTATCTTTCATGGTGTCTACCACTTTCGTTGATTTCTCTGCAGTATATATTCCCTCCACAGAACGAGATGCTTTAATCTCTATCGATTGTCTTATACTGAATTTATACTTCCACATGTCTGCACACACAAGAGAACCAGTCAAAATAATTAGCAGAAAAGAGAAAATTCCAAATCCAAAAGACCAACTTAGACGAACATTGAGGGAATCCGACAGTTTCGTGAGCTCAGTTCCGGCAACAATTAGCCCAATCATGGAAAATCCTCCTGTGAAAGATAGAGGGGCAAGGATAAAGACGAGAGCAGAGTTTTTACCTCTTTGTTAGAGGATTAATAATTGCATGCATAACAAATAACTGCAGTTGTTGTTATGAATCAGAAGGTAAGCTCATGGGTCAATCATAATGCACCGGCAACAATGCCAACGCACTATATATATATATATTATATATATATATATATATATATATATATATATATATATATATATATATATATATATATATATATATATAAACTACAAACCGGGCATCATTTTTTCAGACGTACGCAATTTTTGCGATAATATTTACCCAAGTAAATATTCCGTAACTCTTTACATGTATTATTATTATTGTTTGTATTATTATTATTATTATTATTATTATTATTATTATTTGAACTCTTGTCCAGTATCCCGCTATACCATGCTCTTGACATACTTCCTTAGTACCTCTATGCATAATTTTACCGGGATGTAATTTCTTTTGCACATTTTGATGATGGCGTTGATTTTTCGCCGCACAATGGTGTCAGTCCTTTTTTTCCCAGCCTGGAATTAGGTCAAAGCACTTTGGTCCTCTGCGTGATAGGCACGATGCACACTTCCTTTAATTTTTTTTTTTTTACAAAACTTTGTTGGGCTGATGGTATCATGAGATAGATATGTAGTTGACCCGTTTTAGACCTTTTTTTTAAATTTTGTTTTCTTTCTTTCTTCTATTTATTAACCTTTGTTTGTTTATTTCCCCGTCATTTAAACGTGTATGAGTTAGAATTTCTCTTGGCTATTGTGTTTAGTTTAGCTTTTGTTTTGTAGATATAAAGTGTTTCTTCCCCTGATGAAGAGCTTGTTTAGCTCGAAACGTTGGAAAATTGTTACATACATACAGACATACATACAGGGGGCCCCTGAAGGCCAAGTAGTCTAAGGCGCTTGCCTTTACAGATCACTGACATCTCACCTCTGTCCGCGTGGGTTCGAGTCTCGGACTCGGCCAACGTGGGTATGTGAGAACCGCTTTGCCAGTAGCTTCCCGTGGGTCGGTGGTTCTTCCCTGGGTTTTCTCGAGTTCTTCCTCCACCAGATATATTGCCGACATGTATCGTGTACTTAAAAATGGCTTTTAACCCATAACAACCAACAATACATACATACATACATACATACATACATACATACATACATACATACATACATACATACACTTTGGCAGCGAAAAACATGGTGGAAGCAGAGGCCACTGACTGGGTTGGTGATCGACTTCTATGCTTCATTAATATCAAGAAAATAATGCTACAACTGGTAATGTGTAAAAGCTTTATCTTTTGAAATTCTTGTTGATTGCCTGTAAAAGTGATGACCACTTGACAAGTACGCTGTTTTAACACAGATTTCATTTTTTGGAAACTCGTCAAGACATGTGACCACTTGCCATGTTCAGAATAAGAGAATACATGATTCGACACAATCCAATCAATTTTTAAAGATCGAGGACGTGCATTTATTGTTGTATGGCAGTGATTTTTTTAAAAGGCATTGTGCAACGATTTGTTACGACGTAGATCCAACTATGCTGGCAGTAGCTATGAAATACCACTCGTTACTTTGTCGTTTATTTGTAATTGTTACAAAGTAATTTAAAGTAATCTTTTAAATAAACTGTATGTCATGATTCCCATATAGTATTAACTGATCTAAAGAGTAATGCATATTAAAACAGCGTTAATCCGGAGGATTAAGCAGATCATAGTGCCAGAGTGAGGAACAGCATTTCACGGGCAAGCCCCAAAACCACTAGCTAGGCTCCTATCTACATTTACATACCCGATTTTTTCAAAACTCTTCTCATTTTTCAAATCGAAATCACACGTAAAATGAAAGTTTATTAAGATAAATGCTTCGAGTTATATGGTTATTGGCACCTAAAGTCTTCACTCATTCATGATTTTTGCTGTAGAAAATATTTATTACTGAAAATATACTAATTACAATATTGTTAGACATTGTATGAATTGTTTTGTCGTCATTCCTTTTCTATGCTTTTGCCTTATTCCGCTCTTATTCCTTCGAAGAATCTTAGCGATCCACCGTTTTTCATAATTTTTTACTTTCCGCAAAATTCCTAGATGCGTGTATTTTATAATTGTATGCGCGTAGTAGGAAAATGATTTTTTTCGAAGCATCTGACATAAAACTAATATGGTATACAATATTCATTTCTAATGTTGAACTAAATTCTCACCTCTTTTTAGCGCCCCTTTTGTATAGGAAACGTCCCTTCTCATACACCTTCTCGAGATTTAGACAAGATACTCACCAGTTGAAGGTTTTCTAGTTGCGATGCATTGTTTCTGTATGTCTCTGTGTTGGGGGGGTAGTTGATTGGTTGCGTGGTTTGGTGTGCTCTTATATGTTTTAGTTCCTTTCTTTTAATATTACTGCACACACGTTTTTGAAATTGAAGAAATCATGGAAACTAAATAACACCACCCTGGAAATCACAACGTGCACTATTTACTCTCAATATTTAAAAAAAAAAACTATGGCATAAGTTAACAACTTTTTATTCCATTTACAACTTTAATACGAAATTAAAAAGGTTGCATTAAACTTTAATTAACAGGGTGCTTTTCCTCTATGAACCGAAAATGTGTATTGACAAGGAGAGTGGGTTCTGTTACCATCCAAACCACCCTTTCGTAAATGTTGATGAAAACATGTAGACTATCAGACACGATAATATACACCACATATTCATCTATCAGACACAATAATATACACCACATATTCATCTATCAGACACAATAATATACACCACATATTCATCTATCAGACACAATAATATACACCACATATTCATATTTTCTCTTAAAATTCGAGTATCCTACATAAAAGGCACACTGAAGAACCTGTTATCCAACGAATTAACTGAATATTAGTCATTTTTTTGCTAAGATCCTATCTACGAAACTGCATGAAAGTGAAGTTATTAGTGTACTAATTGGACAGAAGAAAAAATCACTGACTTTCTACTCTTTTATCTAAAATTGTATAATCTCAAATATAGAGCAGACTAAAGATCAAATGAATAGTCCCACTACTTTCTCTATGATCCGCCTACTCTCAATTGCATTGGAAAAACTTTATCTAACTGCACACAATTTTTAAAATTTCACACATATATTTGTATTATAAAAAGCAAGTTAACTATCACAGCTCAAAGTTACTAATTTTCGCTAATTTCAGTCTCCTTTGTGGGACACTGCCAAGTTTTATTTCCACGTTTTTCTATGTTATGTAACACAATGCAATCTATCATGCCAGGCTACAGTGATGGCTGAGCTAATGGACATTGAAAAAGAGATAAGGAGGTGGTTTGTTTTGTTTGGATTTGTGTTTTACAACACAGCAACATTTTGAAGGTAATATCGTACCAAGAGCAGTAGAGTTAAGTGCCCTTGACTAAGGACACACCACGGTAGATGATGAGATGCTGGAATCGAACCCGACTCTTACTGGTCATTAACCCAGTTCAAAGCCTTAACCACGCGGCTCTCGAGGTGCAAAGATATGGTTGACTGACATCATATAACTATTAACTAAAGCTTGTTCGCATCTGTACACATGGAAAAAATACACGGGGTCCTTTGAGAATTTTCAGTTTTAGTCCATATATTATAATCGACTTTTCGAAATGGAGGTGAGGATATGACGTCGAACATGAAACTAAAATGGGGGCAAATACAGCGCTCGGACTTGACACAACTATTCGACTACATACACATGGTCCTCTGTTGATGAGTTGGTCGTGGTGTAGATCAACAAATTGTTCTTGCCGTTTTTTTTTTTTTTTTTTCTTTTTTTTTTTTTTTTTACTATTGTATTTTTTTTAAATTACTTATAAAGTGATGTTTTACCATGGAGACAACATGAATCTAGTGAAAATAAATAAAAAAAAAAAATAAAAATAAATATTTGCTCAGTCAAATAGATTGATCACTTTGGAATCTAATGAAAAGATATATTCTATCCCACCGTAGTTTTCTGGTAACTGAGTGTAGACCTTTTGAAATGAGTCATTGGCTGATAAGTGTCTCTATTAGAAACGAAGTACTCCGTTCTAACGTTATTCTTAAAATAAGTACAAAAAAGTAATCTCGGAAGTAGTTATCTTCACACATTCCGTAATAAAATCAAAGGCTCTGTAGGGTGTACATGTTCTGTTTATAGTATTGCATCACTAAACTAGAGTGTTTGTAGTACACATATCCCACGCTCCTAGATTTTGTCTCCCCTTCCCCTCCCTTGGAAAAATTGTTCCGCTTGGGTCAAGTCCCATGGGGTAAAACGGATCCAGGAGCTAATTTCAGCTGCATATCTAAATTCCTTATTGTATGACCTGTAAGTTTCATAGGGTGCGAATCTCAGTAGTTTCCAAGTTATGAACCAGGGGCTATGTCCCTTAGGGTAGGGATGGACTTCGTGGTTAATGTCAGTTGCATATAAATACATTGTCTTTTCATGCCAAGTAAGTGCATATATGGTTTATAGGGTGCGATCTCCATCGTTTCTATATTATGACACAGAGGCAAAAAACTGTATACCCGCCGGGGCCTCGTTTAAAGCCCCCTTTTTTGACATACATTGACACTTGGGGTCCGTGTGACACCACACCAATTCTCAGACATGCTAAATTATAATTTTGGAGTTATTTCAAATTATGCAAATCAACCCCGCCTTCAGTGGATGCATTGAAATTCTAATTTGTTTTGCACGTCCCAACTAGCCCACCCAATATCACATCCCAAGGTTTGGGTCTCTATCTTAAACAGCATAGTGGAGGCGTTGAGCGACTTTACTCACGTACGCAGACACGTTTGGACGGACAGGATCACATAATCCACTCCTTTTTCTTTTTTGAAAAGTGCACGAAATAATACTTCTATACATGTAGTTTAGAGTCTTGGTGCTAGGTGTAGGACTTGCAAGTGAAATGCCGTTCCACATTCTCGACCACCTACACCCTCGTGCTCAATCCCCTCTGCCTCGGATTACACCTTTACAGATTACATTGCACCTCTGGATCAAAACTAAAAACTGCATTGGAGTACACACATTATAGTTTATTAGAACAATTGCCCTCACTTCAAAATTTACGAATAAATGAAAAAGTTAATGGAGTGATTTTTTCAATAATCTTACCGCGAGTATCGCTGGTTCAGCGTTGTAATGATTATCACATTAATAAAACAATAAATGG